>CM053270.1:946079-1546079 GCA_028583415.1 Protea cynaroides | reverse complement strand
AGCCGCACCCGGTATCAAAAGCACCGTATAGAATGGCTCCCTCTTGGACCGAAGGAATTAAAAGTGCAACTACAAGAACTGCTGGATAAGGGTTATATTAGACCCAATATATCTCCATGGGGAGCACCAGTGTTGTTCGTGAAGAAGAAAGGTGGTAGCGTTCGGTTATGTATCGACTATAGAGAGTTGAATAAGTTGACAATCAAGAATCGATATCCACTACCCAGGATCGATGACTTGTTCGATCGGTTACAAGGAGCGAAGGTATTTTCAAAGATCGATCTTCGATCGGGCTATCATCAATTGAAGATTAAAGAAGGTGACATTCGAAGACAGCTTTCGGGACAAGATACGGACATTATGAATTCTTAGTGATGTCTTTCGGACTAACTAATGCACCGGCAACGTTCATGGAACTTATGAACCGAGTTTTCCACGATATGTTGGACACGTCGGTGATAGTATTTATTGATGACATATTGGTATACTCCAAGGACAAGGAAACCCATGTCAAGAACCTAAACGCAGCCCTACTGCGTTTGAGGAAAGAGAAGTTATACGCCAAATTTTCTAAGGGTGAGTTTTGGCTAAGCGAAGTCGCATTTTTAGGCCATGTAGTATCCGTGGAAGGAATCAAAGTGGACCCCGGTAAGATCGAAGCTATTGTGAAGTGGGAAGCACCAAAGAGCGTCTCGAAATTAGAAGTTTTCCGGGTCTAGCTGGATATTATCGGAGATTCGTAGAAGACTATTCTCGGATTGCCGTACCTCTCACCGGTTTGACCAAGAAAGGAGAAAAGTTTGTATGGACGGATAAGTGTGAAAAGAGCTTTCAAACACGAAGACCAGATTGATATCCGCTCTAATTTTAACCATTCCCGTTCGGGACAAACATTTACCTTATACACTGATGCATCGGGATTGGGATTAGGATGTGTGCTTATGCAAGGAGAACAAGTAGTTGCGTATGCATCGAGACAGATGAAGGTACCTGAGAAAAACTACCCCACTCACGATTTGGAATTAGCGGCGGTAGTACATGCGGTCAAAATATAGAGACACTACCTATACGGAGAGAAGTTTCGGATTAAGTCGGACCATAAAAGTCTTACTTATCTATTTAATCGAAGGAGTTAAATATGAGACAAAGAAGATGGCTGGAATTATTGAAAGACTATGATTGTGATATCCGGTATCATCCGGGAAGCGAACGTGGTAGCGGATGCATTGAGCGAGAAAGCTATGATAAAATCTCAAGGAGAAACCAGCACGACCGCAACAATGTATACCAATGGAATGGAGTTTAATCACGGCAACGAGCTGTATGTGTAAGATACACCGGATGGATCAACCAACCAAGGGTTCATTCATCGGTTTTCAAATATGTTTGCAGCCTTGAAGATTATACCGGATATAGTGGGCGAAGTGAAAACGGCTATCAAAGCAGATCCTTATCCGAGAACAGTACAAGAAGATATTGAGAAAGGTAGGACCAACCCCGAGTTCACCTTGGATAACGAGAAGGTACTGAGAATACAAAGGGAGAATATGTGTACCCGAAACGGAAAGTATGGACATTAGACACCGACTCATGAAGGAAGCCCATACCACCATCTTCTCGATACATCCTGGAAGTACAAAAATGTATCATGATCTAAAGAAACTGTATTGGTGGAGGGGAATGAAGGCGGATGTAGCCAAGTTCATGTCTCAATGCCTAAATTGTCGAGAAGGTAAAGGCGGAACGACAAAGACCCGCAGGACTGTTACAACCATTACCGGAACCAGCTTGGAAATGGGACTGCATCACTATGGACTTCGTCACGGGACTACCATTGACTCCTCGAGTAGTTGACGCGGTTTGGGTGATTGTAGACCGTCCGAACTAAGACAGCTCGCTTCATACCGATACGACCCCGGTATACCTTTGGAAAGGTTAGCAAAGCTGTATGTGGATAATATTGTTCGGCTACACGGTGTTCCGAGAGCATTGTGTGCGATAGAGACCCACGATTTACTTCCAGATTTTGGGAAGGACTGCAAAAGGCTATGGGTACAACATTGAAGTTCGATCTTGCATTCCACCCACGGGCCCGACGGACGGTCGGAGCGTACCATTCAGATTTTAGAAGATATGCTACGAGCATGTGTGATTGATTTCAAGGGATCATGGGACGAGAAGTTACCATTGATCGAGTTCACTTACAATAACAGCTATCGGGCTACTATACGGATGTCACCTTATGAAGCATTGTATGGTAGGAAGTGTCGAACTCCCTTGTTTTGGAATGAAGTTGAAGAACGTAGTATCGTTGGACCAGAATTTGTTGAAGAGACTTGTCGAGTGGTCGACATCATCAAGGAAAGAGTAAGAGTAGCTCGAGACCCGCCGGAGCAATATGCGGATACTCGACGAAGAGATCTAGAGTTCGCCGTGGGCGAAAAAGTATTCTTGAAAGTATCGCCTATGCGAGGATTGAAGAGGTTCGGACAGAAAGGAAAACTAAGTCCAAGATATGTCGGACCATATGAGATTCGGGTTAAGCGTGGAAAAGTAGCTTATCAGTTAGCACTACCACCATCTATGTCAAGTGTGCATGACGTATTTCACATATCCTTATTGAAGAAGTATGTCAAAGACCCAACACATGTGTTGACGATGGATTTGCGGAACCGGCCGATGATTTGACATTTGAAGTAATACCAACGGAAATCACTAGTCGAAAAGTTCAACGTCTACGTAACAGAGATATCTACTATGTTAAGGTCACATGGAAAAGTAGAAACATGGAAGAGATTACATGGGAAGAAGAAAATGCTATGAGGAAGCAATACCCTGACTTGTTTGACTCGGAAGGTACGTACAATTTCGAGGGCGAAATTTTTTATAAGTTGGGGGGAGTTGTAAGACCCGTGTCAATCTAACCCGGTCTTACCACCTTGAACCAGGTTTACCCATCGTGGTCGAGTCAAATGGACCAAGGGCATGAAGGAGATCGAGATCCCAGGTATGAAATCGACCCAAAAACACTTAATTCTAGGGGAGGGTCAAATTCCATGAGTTTCTACAGACCTAAGGTTAGATATGATTGAGTGTAGGGTTTTGGGGAAACCCAAACCATCCATCCATGGTTAGGTTTTCATGGAAAACCATGGGAGGATGCACGAAAACTATCTAGATGAATCATACATGGTTCTAGACCATGGAATGAATGTTAAGTGAATGTAGGAAGCAAGCCATAGGACCCCAAACACGAAGAATGGATTAAAAAGTGGAAATTGGACCGAGTGCACCGAGGGTCGCACCGAGGGTCGATAGACCATCCGACCCTAGGTGTTTCGACCATCGACCCTCGGCATTCGGGAAGTTTAGAATCTTTGGGAGGGTCGATAGACCCATCGACCCTAGCATCGACCCTAGCATCGACCCTCGGTTGACGAGAATGGTTTTTAAATTCCAAATTAATTCTAATTAAATTCTATCGACTTTGTTAGGTTTGCTAGCAATATAATACCGTTATAACAGTGAATCGAAAGCTTGGAAAATATCTATTAGCAAGCTAAGGTAAGGAACCTTAACCCCAAACTAAATTGGTTAATAATAAACTGTTTTTCTTTTCTTGAGTCCTATGCCATGTTTGATTCTATGCGAATATGTTTGTAATGTGCATACAACGATGCCATACCAATATTTCTATTACTTGTTCATGCATATTTACTTTATGGTTTATAACATGATGATGATGTTGATGATAGGAATAGGCATGTGCTTGTATGTGTGTGGTTGGTGTGCTTGATGCGAGAGAGTATCAGGGGAGGTGTGATGAGAACGTCAATAAACGTTAACCTTTGGCGGGTCTCAACACTTTAGCTCTATCTCTAACTCAAGTCTTGTGCATTGACATCGTCGTATCGCCATTACCTTAGCGGAACTATTATGTCGTAGAGTATCAGGGGAGGTGGTCTCGGTCCTTGTAGTCTCGACTCTACCTGGGGGGCCTTAGCTCTATCTCTATGGATGTTACGAGGGATCTTGGGGGTGAGGCCTTGGATACACTTGTTTGGCATTAGGATTGGTTAGCAGCGAGCCCAGTTTGCAAGCCCTCGCTAACAGGGGCTTACGTGTTGGTATAGCATTATATAGCAATAAACGTTAACCTTTGTTGTATAATGTTATGGTAGGGTGGATGGGGACGACGATAAACGTTAACCTTCGGGCGGGCTTCCACACCCTGTGTATAGAGGCGGTATCAATAAACGTTAACCTTTGATCACCCAACCTTTCTATTGCACATTGCAAACTATAAACCAAGACCAAAGATATGAATTGACTTTTTGCATGCATATGTAATGTTGCATTGTTTTGGCTACTCACTGAGCCGTGTTGTGTGCTCACCCCTCGACGTCGAATATTTTTAGTTGATGATGCTGGATATACTGTTGAAGATTATATGAACCTGTCAGCGTATGGAACTGTAGCAGCTATGGAAGTTGGAGCTGAAGATGATACACACGACTCCTCTTGCGAGTGCAACTCGTGTGTATTCGATTAGATATTTTTTTTTGTAGTTTTCTTTATTGGATTTATAAGACATGTATTTGGTATTTAAATATTTATGTCTCGGTTAATCACAGAATAATTTGCTATTATTTATGGATATCAACTTAGTTCTCAGTTCATACTATTTATAAATTTTCCGCTATTGTGTATTACTCTGATTATGATTGTGGATGCGTGTTAAGTTTGGATAACGCGGGGATAGCCTATAAGAGATCCTGGTTGAACCGTTGGTTATTTGGCGGTTCATCACACCATTCTGAAGTGTGTGGAATCGGGGTGTGACAGCTAGCTTTAGGATACTATATTTATGCTTGTATGATATTGTTTTGGGGGGAATGGGTTCGACACTTTTATTTTAGGTGTAACGAATAGGGTCCCATGCATATGGGGCTAACCGGCTCGGTGTTTTGGGCAACCTTGGGGTTGTACTTTGTGAGGTCATGACCGTTTACGGCTTAGGGTTTAGTGTGTCTTGGGGTCCACCGGATTGGTTAGGCTACTCCAGGGTTTATGGTTTAGTTCTTTAACAGGGATATAAAGTTTCGGATTGGGGGCCCATTATTCATCATGCATTGGGGTTGATAGGTTTCCCCGTCCTTGTCAAGGTGGCCTTTTCTGTCCTAACCAAGATTGTAGGCCAATGTTTGTTATTTTTTATTCATCCCTGAACCGACCCAGTAAAATCTACTTAACCATGACATCCATGTTCAAGATGTCGAATTTTTACCCGTTTTTGTCTTCGATTGGTCAACATGTTAGAATCTACACGATGAGCATCTTGTGTCACACCCCAATTCTGCACCAACCAGAATGGTGTGATGAACCGCTAAGTAACCAACGGTTCAACCAGGATCTCGAATAGGCTATCCCCGTTTTACCCAAAATTTCCACACATCCATAATCATAATCAGAGTAATACACAATAGCGGAAAATTTATAAATAAATGAACTGAGAACTAAGATGATACCATTAATAAAATAGTAAATTATTCTGTTTCCAACTGAGACATACTTATGTAATTATCAAATACATGTCTTTATAAGTTCAAAGAAACCTATAAAATAACTAATCAAATACACATGAGTCACACTCGCAAGAGGTGTCATGTATATACTCTTCAGCTCCAGCTTCCATTGCAGCTATATTCCCGTACGCGGGACGCGTTCATATAATCTTCGAATGTGTAACCTTGCATCATCAACTAAAATTATTCGACGTCGAGGGGTGAGAACATAACACGGCTCAGTGAGTAGCCAAAACAATGCAACAATACATATGCATGCAAAAAATCAATTTATATCTTTGGTCCGGTTTATAGTTTGCAATGCGCAATAGAAAGGTTGGGTGGTCAAAGATTAACGTTTATTGACACCGCCTCTATACACAGGGTGTGGAAGCCCGCCCGAAGGTTAACGTTTATCGTCGTCCCCATCCACCCTACCATAACATTATACAACAAAGGTTAACGTTTATTGCTATATAATGCTATACCAACACGTAAGCCCCTGTTAGCGAGGGCTTGCAAACTGGGCTCGCTACTAACCAATCCTAATGCCAAACAGTGTATCCAAGGCCTCACCCCAGCATCCCTCAGAATGCCCATAGAGATAGAGCTAAGGCCCCCCGGTAGAGTCAGAGACTACAAGGACCGAGACCACCTCCCCTGATAGTCTACGACATAATAGTTCTGCTAAGGTAGTGGCGATACGACGATGCCAATGCACAAGACTTGAGTTAGAGATAGAGCTAAAGTGCTAAAACCCGCCAAAGGTTAACGTTTATTGACGTTCTCATCACACCTCCCCTGATACTCGCTCGCATCAAATACATCAACCACACACATACAAACACATGCCTATTCCTATCATCATCATCATCATCATGTTATAAACAATAAAATAAATATACATGAACAAATAATAGAAATATTGGATGTCATGCTGTATGCACATTACAAACATATTCGCATAGAATCAAACATAGCATAGGACTCAAGAAATAGAAAACAGTTTATTATTAACCGATTAGTTTGGGGTTAAGGTTCCTCACCTTAGCTTGTTAATAGATATTTCCCAAGCTTTAAAATCACCGTTACAATGTTATTAGATTGCTAGCAGACCTAACAAAGCCGATAAAATTTAATTAGAATTAATTCTAAAATTAAAAACCATTCTGTCAACTGAGGGTCGATGCTAGGGTCGATGCTAGGGTCGATGGGTCTACCGACCCTCCCCTCTTCCTGGACTTCCCGAATGCCGAGGGTCGATGGTCAGAAACACCTAGGGTCGGATGGTCTATCGACCCTCGGTGCGACCCTCGATGCACTCTGGTCCAATTTCCATTTTTAAATCCATTCTTCGTGTTTGGGGTCCTATGGCTTGCTTCCTACATTCATTCAACAGTCATTCCATGGTCTAGAACCATGTATAATCCATCTAAATAGTTTTCGTGCATCCTCCTATGGTTTTCTATGAAAACCTAACCATGGATGGATGGTTTGGGTTTCTCCGAGATCACATTCTCATCAATAACTATCCTAAGGTCTGTAGAAACTCATAGAATTAGTATCCATACCTGAGAAGATTAATCTTTCTCTGTAACTCTTCTCATTTTTGCTAGGTTCTCTTCCTTGCCTCTCTTTTTCCTCTTTTCATTCTCCTCTCTTTCTCTCAATTCAATTAGGGTTGTGAAAGGAGTGAAAGTGGCTTAGGAACGTCCTTTAAATAGACTAGGAACATCCTAACTAAGTCCCATTGAGATTTGGAAAGAATCCCAATCGAAAAATATAGAAATTTCCTAATTTCTATATTCGTCAAAAACCGAGGGTCGATGGGAGGGTCGATGATCCCGTCGACCCTAGGGTCTTAAGCTGTCCGACCCTCCCTTAAAATCTGAGGGTCTGACATTCTGCTTTGGGAGGTCAGACCCTACTTGGCTGGGTATGCGACCCTCCCCTAAAATTTAGTGTTCTTGGGTCGATTTTATACCTGGGATCTCGATCTCCATCACGCCCTTGGTCCACTTGACTCGACCATGATGGGTAAACCTGGTTCAAGGTGGTAAGACCGGGTTAGTTTGACACGGGTCTTACATCTTGAACTCTCTCCCATTGGGAGTATGAGGTATGTATACATTAGTTCTACATCATAGTAGACGGTCACTATACACCCTCCATTAAGTAAACTCGATGTGTTGAACCTCTCATTGTTAACACGTCAATTTCAAAAAACGAGCAGAAAATCCATATCAAGACGTAGATACTATGGTCAAGAAGAAATTTACTAGTTTGTTCATCCATGAACCACTTTTGCTAACATCCCTAATAAGGATGATAGATTAATATATCCATTTCAATTTCATCGAATTCGGTAACCCAAGTGGCCAGACCTTGGTACCACTGATTATCCATTTTTTGGAATCACGAGGTCCCCAGACTAAACACATGGCTTAATTAAATTCAATTAAATTGACTTGGATAATGTTTACCCGATCACCCTTATGAGGGAGCTAACTCTTGTTTGGTTGAGTCGTCCTTGATTGTGCATGTGACTTCTTTCCACTCCCGTCATCTTAGAGTCCTAATATTAATCATTTTTGGGTTCTTTTCGGGTACAAGTCGAGTCAGCCTAAATCACAACCATTTCTACCTCTTGGATAAGGGATCCCATTACTGGGAGGTTGTCTAGGGTGTACACACCAGAGCCAATTAGTCCCACCTCAACCACATCAACTGAATCAATGGCTAAAGGATTAAACCAAGTCCCGATCACTATGGATGCCAGAATGGAAAAGATGGAGGATACCATGGGGGTGATAGCTGCCGCAGTAAGGGATATAAAATTGCAATTGCAGGCTCAAGGGTCGACCTCTGAAAGGGTAAATATGGCACCGCCACAAGGATCGGGTACCCCTAACCCAACTGTGTCAAAAATTTTCATAAACCCGGCATTCGAAGATATGGAGGGTGTCATACCCCAAAAACAATCATTTGTTCAAGTAACCACTGTAACCAAGAAATTGAAGGAAGAAGATAGCCCATTTGGCTATAGGCTGAGTCAAGTGGAAAAAATACTGAGGGGCATGAAAGGAGTAGAAAGTCAAATCATTGAATCTGAAGGATTATGCTTTTTTCCAGAAACTAAGTTGCCTCCCAAATTCAAATGGACCACTGAGAAATTTTATGGGACAGGAGACCCCAGGACCCATTTAAGATCATTCAAGGGCCTATTGAAGCAAGGCGAAGGGTTTACTGATGAGCAGTTAGGACAAACATTCCAATTCTCACTCATGGGCAGGGCTCATCGATGGTTGATGAATTTGAACCCATCACAGATACATTCGTGGTCAGACATCACCAAAGCATTTATCAGTTTCTATTCCTACAACACTGAGATAGAGACCCACCGTAGGCGATTGGAAACCATGCACTACAACAATGTTTATTTTTGGCGACGGAAATTTTCCGTCGCTAAAAAGAGGTTTCCGTCGTCATTTATATTTACCGACGGACCAGTTTCCGTCGTATATTCTGTCAGCGTAGCTGCCATGGGTATAAATTCACATTTTTTCCAACGAAAAATAACTTCCCGTGGCTAAAATATTATATTTTTAGCCACGGAAAGTAAGTTCTCGTGGTTGAAGTTGTTGATATTTACCGACGGTAAAAAATGTTCCGTTGGTAAAAATATCTATAATTACCAACACGTTTTCTATTACCGTCGAGTATAATACTACATTTTTTCCCACGGAAATTTAGATTTCTGTGGGCATAAATTTGTCTATTTACCGACGAAAACCTAATTTCCATGGGTAAAAATAATATTTACCAACGGATATTGTTTTACCGTCGGTAAAAATAGTCTTTTTTTTTTAAATTTTCCCAAGCAATACCCATACTAAAATATTCTTGTTATAAACACTGAAAACTATATATCCTGTCATAAAACACAAGCAAAACACAAAAGACTAGAAAAAAAACTAACAACTGAAATGTAGAAGAATTCCAAGTGAATTGAAATTTATAACTGATATTCCAACCTTTACAGGGAAATAAGCTAAGTTAAAAAAAAAAGCATTGTATATATACAGTACTCCAAAGTACAACAAAAAAAAAATGCATTGTATACAATAACATTCCAAAATCTTGTAACTCCAATCCACCAAAATGCTTCTCAGCTTCCTTCCCTTGTCTGATTCACACCACACCACTTTTCATTTCTTAGATACAAAAAGAAGGCATTCAACCATTTCAAGCATCCCATTGAACTTCTTCAAAAATCTAAATCATGAAATGCATTGAGCAAACAAATGTCAGCCTTCCATGCTTGCTGTTTGTTAAAGTCACATAAAAAAGAAAATAAGAAAAACAAAGTACTTTAGAATTTCAATATACCAATGTAAAAGATTATGAAGAACAAATAACAGATGTCCAGAGTGTAAAACTAAAAAAAATAAATTGGCTAACGACAAAGTGTGAACAGAAAACCCATAGATCACGAAGTTGGAATCACTAATTGACGCAACCTGTTAGCTATGGCCCTCCCAAGTGTGTTTTTGTTGGATTACTGCATACTTTAGGCTAAAAATGGCTATCATGAATACTACATTTCATGACTTCCAGTTTTGCACTCAAAGTTCACCCACAGCACAACTGAAAAACAATGACATGCAATAGCAGAAATCAATGAGCAAACAAATCATCTATGGAGGTATCCAATGTTCAGCTGCAAAATTTGAAGATATCAGTGTTACATGTCCTTCAGTATTTTTAAACTTGTAATTAGTTTGGCTTCTACCAGATAAACTACATTATACATGTCACCTTAGCATTTCATCATATTTGTTTTCATATTCATTGTTGTTTCTAACCAGCATCTTTTGATGCCTGTAATCACATACTAGTTTAGCTGTTGGCATTATTTTTGTTCCTAACCAGCATCTTTGGCGGCTGGAATCACGTACCAGTATATCTACTGGGATCATCATTCACTAAAACCAAGGATAAGTTTAAATTTTTGTGTTGACAGTGGAAAGTATGTTGGACCATTATATGTGCTTTGATCTTAGTTTCTAGAGAAAGGAAGTTAACGATTAATGGTTTTTGTGAACCTGATTTGGTGTGGATGAAGTGTGAGTATGTTTTTTGTCCATTGTATACAGTTGAACTGAAGGGAAAACACACATACGTAAGAAAATCAGAAAAGCTTGGTTCAGAAAAGGAGAAATAACAGAAAATCAGAAAAGCTTGGTTCAGAAAAGGAGAAAATCAGAAAAGCTTGGTTCAGAAAACCTGCTTGGTTATCTTTTCCTATTAAAGGAGAAATTTATGATAGTAATAGTGTTTTAGGTGAGGATTGGTTCAGAAAAGCTTCAAGGCAGCCCTGGATGCAAATGATATCCTCATTTCGCCTGCAGCACCATCAGCTGCTTACAAGATAGGTATGATGCCTAAATCTAATGCTTTTCTTCCACATTTTTTTATATTACGGTGGCCTCTGAGTTTCTTGTGGATTTCACAGGTGAAAAGAAAAATGATCCATTAGCAATGTAAGCTAGTACATCCACAACTTTTGTCCTTCTCTCTGTTTTGCTTAATTCCCAGTCCAAAACTCCAAGTGAATCATGGCCAGCTGGGCCTTGTCTTCTTATTTTTTCTAATCTCATTTTCCTTGAGACCATAGGGTCCTAGTTTCCAAAATTTGTCAAATTTACATACCATGATCTTACAATAAACAATAAAACCTTTGAAGCTCATAACAGAAACAGCTCCCTAGTCTGCATAACTCTAAGGGTTTATAGATTTCCTGATCCCTAGGCTTCCAACATATAGCCAAATAGTCGCTGGGATTGTGTGCATAAAAAGTGTACCTGCTTGCTATAGCCATTGCATTTCCTACTCGCGACTGAAAAAAAGACCAAATCTCTGTAGCAATGGGCAATGTCAAGCAATCCATCAACATACCATAAAGCTGTGCTAATGCTGAACCAGTGAGATCCAGTGGGAGATCAGCTTGCGGCAGGATAACTTGACGAGAAATCGAGAATTGCTCAGAGTGGATAAACCCAACCGAAACCACCTGGTAAAAACCCGAATCGAATTGAATGGATGGATCTCTATTCTAACAGGGAATCTAGAAATCAACCAGAAAATCCAGAATTGTTGCAGGGAATTCTGGAGATCAAAGCAGAGTTCAAAAATGAGTTTAGAACTAATTATAGCTGGGAAGTAGTATTAAACTCTAATCCGAAAGAGGAATCAGAATGTAAAGAACCCAGTTTTTGAAGTATGGATTGAAATGGGATTTCAGAAATCAATTAGGATTTTAGGTTTGAAATCTGAATGGAACTGAGCTAGAAACAGAAACTTAAAGTAGTAAACTGAAACTGGCCACTGGGAACTGTATCATACCATCTTGTGAACACTTGAATTAGTAATCGGTAGTGCTTGTTAATTAGGTAGGTGATTGAAGGTCAAGGTCCAGGCATTAAAAGCAGCCCACAAACAGCAAACCTTAGCAACATGACCAGCCAACTCCAAGGTGAATGGTCCCTTCAAGAAGCATGGAGTGCACTTCCCAACTCTCTAGGATTTCTGTTACCATAAATTGATCAATTTCTTAACTATCTCTATTGAGTATATAGAGCATTCACTTTTTTGTTATTTTTCTTTTTGAGGATACATCTATTGTCACTTGTCACTAACTTATCAATGAATTAATATTTTAATTTGTGAAAAAATGACTGAGAAGCCCCCAAGAGAGATTGACTGAGTAATTAAGACACATGATATTGTGCTATAAATTGTGCATCAATATAACGTGACAACTATCTATCAGCTCATGGGTCTAGATACTTTTGGCTTGACACAAGGATCCTTTGGAGAAATTTACCTTTACTAATATACATGCTCTCACCTGTCTTTTTGTTATCGAGATCTACTGGCCTGTTCAGATCTGATCTGATTTGCTCATGATCTGATCAGAAGATCTACTTCTAAGTTCTAAGCCACTGCTCTGCTGCTTCTTTGTTGCTACTTAATCAAATTCTGATCTGATCTACTGCTTGCTGCTCATTGCTGATCAAATCTGGTTCTGGTGCTTTCTTCGTACTGTTTACTCTCGATTGGGTTTTGGCTTTCTGTTCATGCATCTGAATTTGATTACTGTTCTTCCTATTGTGTTTCTATTCATGGCTTTAATCTGATTATTGGTTCAAAACTGTTTTCAATCTGTTCTAATATGGTAATCTGTTTTGGATTCCCATTGGACCTGTTATTGGTTGCCGAATCAGTTTTTCTCACTGGTTCAACTGCTGTGGCTTCATTTTATGTCGTGGCTGTTATCCCAACTCTGTCTTATAGAGGATAAAATTTGAATTAGATCTAATCCTATTATTCAGGTTTCCACCACATCTTATGATCAAGTGCTAAGTTTTGATTTAATCTGCTGACCTGGCTTCCCTTATCCAGCACTAAGATTCAGCCACTGTTTACTGTAACCGACTCTAGTTAGACAGCCCTACTTAACTACAGATTGTTTCCTAGCTCATTATCCGACCATTGGATTGCATTCTACTTTCAAGAAGCATGGAGTGCACTTCCCAAGCATTGAAATGAGATATTATTTCCCCCTCCCCCTTTTGTTGCCGTTTAAAGTAAGAGATCTACCAACAAAAGGGGGAGGGGGAGGGGGAGGGGAATAAACTGGTGTAAGTTCTACTTTTGTGGGGCTCTAAGTGGGGGTAGAGATCTCTCATTTTCTCTCCTCTCTTATGTCCCTTCCCTCTCTCGTTCACACGTCACTCCCCCTCACAGCCTCTGTCCATTATCTCTCTCTCTCTCTCTCTCTCTCTTTCTCTATTCTTCTGTGTTTGTGTCTGTTTCTGTTTTAGTTCTTTAGTTTCCAGTTATAGGAAGGCAAGCTGAGATGGAGTGCAAAAGGCAGTGATGTAGGACAGCCTAGGTTTAGTTCTCCTACACCTACAGCTAAGTTAGGTAGCAAGTTACCTAATAGCTGGCTAGTTTTTCAAGTCGTCCTTCCGATGTTGCCCCATCTTAGAGAAAAATGGATGATCACAACAGCAGTATACATGACATGCAATTTAAATTTTAGAGCTGATATTAATAACTAATGAACAATATATACCTAACACATAAGTTAACAACTAAACAATGATAAAAAGCATAAGAAGAATTACAACTGATAAAAAATTATAGACATGGCATACCTTATACAATGCGAAAGAGGTGACGGTGGTCATTGAGTCTGTGATGGTGATTGAGTCTCTGATGTTCTAAATCTGTCCGAGAAATCGTGGAATTCTTGGGACAATCCCGCCAGTACTTGGCCTTGCCTTTCGATATGATCTTGATGCCTTTTTAGTAATTCTCTCATTTCTCGCATCTCTGGGATTGACGCTCAAACTGTTGTGCCTTTGTACCATATACTTGTGTAGGTTTTACTGTAGGGCCCATGAGCCGAACTCTACTATGATGTTCCGGTCCCATTACCTCTATAAATACTTCTTCATGAACTATGGGATCGGCTTGACTGTCCTGACTCCTGTTTTGAAGTCCCTCATATAGGTTTGCCTACAAGTGTTTAAGCAACATATAAAGTCATGTCATAAGATATCAGTGATGGTCATTAACTAAAAAAAAATGTAAACCTATTTTCATACCATAGTTGTTGCAGTTTCTTCATTTGCAAATCTTCCAGTCTTTTTGGATCGTGGGTGACTTCTAACATTTCAATTCGAGTAGGAGGTTCATGATTTGGATTCGCACATTGTTGTGTCCCAAAAATAAAATCAAGAAATGAATTGTGCACTTGTAATTTACAAATTGATTTAAACCAACGTAGGTCGATTACCATTTTCTCGCATACTACAGCAGCAGGAGTCCTTCCCATTGTATGTCGAAGATGTTGTTTGCCCCTATGCTCCCTATTTCTTTGACATATGGCCTACATAAATAGCAAGAATTGGAAATAGCAAGTGGCTAATTTTAGACAAATACGGTCAACTAAATCAATGCTAAGTGAAGGAAGAATATTTGATAAAAATTACCTTCTTCTTTGGCTTATCCCACATAGTAAACATAGCATACCACTTCTCTTCTGGCATAATCGAAGTGTCTATATTTGCTTTTCTTTCTTCATCAGTGTCATACTTGTCATAGTAGTCAGTCTTTAGAGAATGTTTATATTCTCTCGATCTACTATTAAGCTCTGATAGGACCCATGACTTATTATCTTCTTGTAGAACAAATTTTTCCTGCAAATTAGCATTATGTTAATAAATTTAATATTAGGTAAAAGGAAAGAAAACAAGGTGGTGTACTGTGCATAAGATTACTAAAATGTATACCTATTAGAAATGAAAGACATATATAGGTGTTACCTTGACTCTTTTCCATGCATCTTCCTTTACATGTTTAGGTAAAAGCCTCCAATTGTCATAGTCCCAAGGAAGATATTTCAAATCTCTTGCTACACAACCAATCCATGTAGCGACTTTGTTGGATGTCTCCCTACTACACGGTTGGTGGTAAGCATTTACCTCTACATCAATGGGCTCTTTACGCATAAGAGTTGACGGGGCCAAGGTTTTTCCCCTTTGGCCTCTCTTCCTTTTCTCTAATTTGATACAAAAAAATAATGTTATTCTATAAATGAAACATTACACAGAGAGATAAGCATAGAAAAAGGACAAAAATATAGATATTTTTACCGTTTCAAACGTAACAATTTAACTGACTTACCTCCTGCTGGTGCTATGTCAATACTGGCATTGTTTCCCTCCTGACTCATTGATAACAAAGTTATAAATGAAAAATTCCAAACCTGTTTTCAAATAAATTGTAATCAAATGGTGCATAAAAATTAGTTTATCCCTGACATATACCTTAGTAGCAATGATGTTCAACAAAAAATGCAGTGTATATACTACATGAGCACGAATTACCAACCAATTGTTAATAAAATAGGTAACTTACTTGGTTTTAATGATTAATCAATTCGATGAACTGTCAACTAAACTTTCCAATTGGTTAGTCAACTCATTGGGTGTGTCTATGGTAATGCCATCCACATCAGATCTGAACCAACTAATATCAGCTTCAGTATCAGCCTCAGTATTTTCTAAATTTTGTCTGAATTCTAATGTACTCTGGGTATATGCCTGACTTTTATCACCCTGATCATCCCCTCCCATGTCAAAAATATCCCTACTCTTAGTCCTTATGGCAACTTGCCATTCGGGCCTATGGGGATCTGAAATGTAAAACACTTGCTCTGCTTATGAGGGGAATACAAATAGCTCACTCTCTTGATGCCCATCGATGTATAGTAGACAGTTAAAATTGACAACCGTAAAACCATACTCATCTCTCTCTACCCCCCTATGGATATCAACCCAATCACATTGGAATAACATTACTCTGATAGAATCTGTGTATTCCAATTCAATAACTTTCTTTAATACACCATAATACGGTACATCTCCCTCCACAGGACGTTTATCCTTTGAACTAGAATAACACGTAGTTACAGCAGTTATATATACCCCACTGTTCTGAGTTTTTCTGTTGTTCTCATGTGCCTTAGTTCTTAACCTGATCCCATTAATGATGTATTCTGTATAACTCTTAGCATCCGAGTTGGGTCCACGAGCCAGCCATTTGATATGATCAGGCACTTCCACATTGTCCATGCGTAGTTTCAAGATCTGATGATACAAATTTAGAAAAAAGAAAGGTGAAAAATTGATTATATAGCCAAATCACTTTGATTGCAAACGTTATACTTACATAATCATTGAACCATGTTGGAAACTCCTTAGAATGCTTGTCGTCTACAACACGTTGGCGACCGTTCCGTCCCAATTTGCGTCTAATTTGTTGCTTGTGCTCCCTAAATAGTAACCTTGTAAATTGAGATGAATAATTATTATTTTTGCAAAACTCAAATACAAATCCAATACTTACTCTCGAAATTCATTTACTCCATCGTAGTTGTTCAACACGTACCGATGTGCTTGCTCCCTTTCATTCCAACTTAGTCTTACCATCTCACATTTCCCTACAGGTCTTCCCACCATTGGGAATATTGATTCAGGATCTTCCATCTCAGTCAACCCTCAATTTCTAATTGGTTTATTTGATCTCGTTTCCACACCCTCAAAGTATCTAGAGCAGAAGGTCAACGCCTCATCTGCAACGTACCTTTCTTCTATTGATCCTTCTGGTCGACTATAGTTGCGCACATAGTCCTTAAGTCGTTTAAGGAACCTGAATCACATTTCCATAATATTATTCAATGAACATATGTTGAAAACAACAAAAAGAAATTCGCCCTATTTAAATAAAGAAAATAATAAATGTGTCACCCAACCTTTCTATTGGATACATCCATCGGTATTGAACTGGACCACCCAAAATAGCTTCATGCGCTAGATGAATATTCAGATGCACCATAACATCAAAGAAGGAAGGTGGAAAGATCATTTCCAACTTGCATAGTGTTAAGGCAACAGATTCAGCGAGCCTTTTGTAATCTACCTCCGTTGCAACTTTACTACATAGATCCCGATAAAATGCACATAGTTCTATCAACGCAAGGGAAACATTTTTAGGCAAAACAGTACGCAATACAACTGGCAGAAGTTGTTGCATCAGAATATGACAATCATGGCTTTTCAATCCCGTTATCTCTCGTTTCTCCACAAGCTTTGATATATCACTGCTTAGCCCATCCGGAACCTTCACACCCCGTAAAACGGAACAAAACATTTCTTTCTCAGTGTTGGTCAATGTGTAACACGTTGGAGATATGTACAATTTCTTCTTCCCTTCCAAAAACTTTGGTTGCAAATCAGATCGAACGTCCATCTCTCTTAAATCCAAACGTGAATTGACATTATCTTTACTCTTGGCCTTAATACCCAACAATGTCCCAATTATACTGTCACATACATTCTTCTCAATATGCATTACATCTAAATTGTAACGGAGTAGATTAAATCTCCAATATGGCAACTCAAAGAATATACTCTTCTTCTTCCAATTACCTGGTTTGTCTTGATGTTTTTTCCTTCTTTTGGTTTTCATGCCAATAGTTCCATCATTTTCTTTCCCAAATTTTAGAAATTGTACACCTTGCAACTGTTCCAATATGTCAAATCCTGAAATTGGCTTAGGTTGTGGCCTATGATCCTCATGCCCATCAAAAATCCTTTTATCCCGACGATATCTATGATTTATGGGAAGGAATCGACGATGGCCTAAATAACAATGCTTCCTTCCATATTTCAACCAGCGGTAATCTGTATCCTTGTTGCAACATGGACAAGCTAAAGCACCTTTCGTACTCCACCCCGAGAGGACTGCGTATGCCGGGAAATCATTAATAGTCCACAACAGAGATGCTTTTAGGTTAAACATGGCCTTCTTATGACCATCATAAGTCATAACACCTGTGTTCCATAATTCCTTCAACTCTTCTATCAATGGCTCTAAATATATATCTATATCATTCCCAGGTTGTCGAGGACCAGGAAAAGCAAAGTAAGAAGGAGGTAGTCCGGTTTAATGCACATCCATGGTGGCAAATTGTAAGGAATTACCACTATTGGGCATATGCTGTGCTTGCTACTCCTACAATTGAATGGGTTGAATCCATCAGTTGCTAACCCAAGTCTGATATTGCGAGGCTCAATACTAAAAGACGGATGAAGCTTATCAAACTCCTTCCAAGCTTGTCCGTCAGCGGGGTGTCGTAACCTTTCGTCTTCTGTGCGGTTCTCGTGGTGCCACATCATACTTAATGAGGTTTTAGACAACATGTATAACCTTTGCAACCTCGGTATCAATGGAAAATGACGCAATGTTTTAGCTAGGATTTTCCTGTCTACTAAACTCCATCTACATTTGTCACAATTTGAACAGAAATCCTTATTCTTTGCTTCCTTCCAATACAACATACAATCATTTGGGCAGACATCAATCTTGTTGTAGTTGAGCCCCAAGTCTTTGATCAACTTTTTTGTTTCATACAAAGTGCTTGGTACTTCATTCGGAACGGGATGTGACTCTCGCAACAAGTCTAGTAACATTGAAAACGATTTGTCGGTTCAATTACCAAGGCACTTTATATGATAAAGACGAAGAATGAAAGACATTTTTGTATGATTAACGCAGCCTGAATACAACTCCTTCTTTGAGTCTTCTAAGAGTCTTCGAAATTTGTCTGTCTCCATAGTGACCCCCTCTTCACGACAATTCGGGATATTAACATTACATTCCTGCATTTCATTTAACATGGTGCGTGTAACATCAATTGTCTCCCCTGCATCTCTCTCTACAATATTATCATGATTTAGTGTAAATGAAGATGAACCTTTTCCATGGTAAGTCCATTCTGTGTAATTACATTGAAAACCATCGCAAACTAGATGTTCCAACACTTCAGCTGCACTCCTCTTTCTTTGATTTAGGCAATTTGTACATGGACATACAATCTGTTCCCCCTTGCACGATGCACCAGAAAATGCATATTCTATGAATTTGTCGACCTCTCGTCTATATTCTGAAGTCAACCTGAAACGTGGATCCGTTGAACCTTCAACCCAACTCCTAGGCATTCTATTAACCCATAATTCCAACAACAAACAAAAACTTTAGGCCATACATTCAATAAACTTTCTAAATTAGGTTTAATATGAAGAATAAACTATAATGCCTTTGAGACAAGAATTTAAAAGATAATGTTAAACAAAAACAACGATATTCCACCAAACACTAAACATTTTTGGTAATAGAGTAGGGGTAGGTGAGAAACAGGGGCTGGAGGGCAAAGAAATTCCTCTGAGTTCTAGAGTTGAAGACAAACCAGGGGTAGGTGAGAAACAGGGGCCGGAGATTTCTTCAGAAAGTGAGCTGCTAAAGCCCCAAAATCAAATCTGGTGAAGTTTCAGGTTTGCATACCAGCAGGCTCAAAAAACTATTTTTGGTGGAGATTAACAAACAGGAAGGAACACAATAAATAGAGTGAAAAGCCAACTTATAATTCAGGACTTGACATGTAAAAGATCATTCAAATTCTGCAGAGAAATTTCACAGCACTGAAGTGATACTTGGAATTCAAATTAGACAGATCAAACTTGAAATATATTAAAGAACACATATCCTCACACAAGCAATAGTTTAAGTAATAGAGTAGTAACAACAATAAACCATATACACAACAGCAACAAAATAATGGACTCGTGTCACTCACCAGGCCATGACCCTATATAAACCCAACCAAAGACTCACATGACTTTCAATTCCCAGCCCCTCTCCTGACAGAATCAGTTATAATATTATCATGTCTACTGTTGCATTGCTGTTAAGTATTCCTTTCCATCTCAGCATCCAGGTAATGATTGAATGCAAGACTTGATTTGCTTACCGTGATAACTTGTTTGTCATGCTTTTATAGTCCTACTCTATGATTGTAGACTTAAATGGTCATGTGATGCAAGCATGTGACTCTATTTCAACCAGTGAGCACTATTGAATTAAGTGAAGTAGATATCGATTCTCATTGCTAATGCTAATCATTGATCAATCTCTGAAATCAGTTTCAATTGGCATTTATAATTTCCTATCTTGCTAGAGTTGAATTTAACACTCATTTCCTAATCTGTTCGCATTGAACTAGAATCATTCCTTACATTAATTGGTACCTAATAGGAGAATGAATGGATTTAACGCTCAAAGTGTGTATACCATTAGACACATCTAATAATCTAAATCATTCTAAAATTTTGTTATATGTCATTTGCAGGCCATTGAATCATAAATAATGGGAAGGATCTAGATGATAGTAGGAATTTGAATGAACAGTTTGGACGGGGTGAGAACAGTGTATTTGGATTGGAGCAAATGGCTTCATTGGAGGGTGAAATGGTATTTGGGGTGGAAGATTTAGAACATGCAAATGCAATGGATGATGCAACATTCTGTGACTTTGGGGATGTTAGCGAAGACAGTGAGGAAGAAGAAAATGATGATTGGGTAAATGATGGACCTAGTGGTAGCTTAGACAGTGGGGACAAAGAAAATAATGGAGGAAATGATGGACTAAGTGGCAGTGGAGCTAGTGAGGATGAAGAAAACAATGTTGGAGAAAGGGATGAACTGACAAGAGCTGCAGATGGCTGTTTTTTGGGTGAAGAGGAATACACTCCATGCTTTCTTCTTGGTGGGAAAAGAATTTGATGGATTGGAGGAAGCATATGACTTCTATAACACATATGCAAAAGAGATGGGTTCGGAGTTCGAAACTATAGGACTGAGCGTTCAAGGGTAGACAAACGTATACTATGTAAATCATTTGTTTGTGTTAACCAAGGGTTTAAATGGGAAAATGATAAACGACGCAAGGGCAAGGTATATGTACCTAGACCGACAAAGAAAACTGATTGCAAGGCTTGCATGAGGGTGAAGTCACGGAATGGGAAGTGGGTTGTGGATAAATGGATCAGCGAGCACAATCATGAACTCTTGGGCCCTACAGAGGTATACAAACTTCGACCTCACAAAAGAATGACAAAGGCTACAATGATTTTGATGGGGAAGCTGCACCTTGCTGGTTTTACCCATACCCAAGTAACTAGAATTTAAGGGAACTAGGAAGAGGAGAAGGTAATGTTGGAGTAAGTGGTGATGCATGTAGGACCTGGATGAGGAAGCCAGAGAAAAAGTTAGTGGGTGTTGATTGCACAATTCCATTAGACTATTTTGAGCATCTACAAGAGGCGGACCCCGGATTCTTTTATACTATTCAAGTTGGAAAAGGACAACAAGTTGAAAGGAATATTTTGGGCAGACAGACGTTCAAGGGAACAGTATCAGTTGTTTGGCGATGTTGTTATATTTGATACAACATATGTGAAGGACAAGTACAATTTTTCTTTCGCTCCATTCACAGGTGTCAACCGCCACAAGCAGTCTATATTGTTTGGTTGTGGGTTAATAGCAGATGAGTTAGAAGAGTCCTACATATGGTTGTTCAAGACCTGGCTCCATGCTATGAATGGGAAGCACCCAATAGGTATTCTTACGGTTCAGGAAATAGAAATGTTGCCAGCAATTGCAAAAGTATTCCCATCCACAAGACATAGGTTGTGCAGCTGTCATACAAACAAGAATGCAAAGGATAAATTATCCAAACTTTGGAGTCGGCATGATGGGCTTGAAGCTGATTATAGGAGCTGTGTGGGTAGTCAAAGTAGCATAGAATTTGAGTCCAAGTGGCAAGCTATTATTCAAAAATACCATCTTCAGCAGCATATTTGGTTAAACGAGATGTATGCTATCCGGCACCTGTGGGCTGCTTGTTACTTTATTGACACATTGTTTGCAGGTATGAACACCACCCAACGAAATGACGGACTAAATAGGTATTTTAAAGGGTTCTTTAGCCTTTCGACTCCTTTAACCGAATTTGTGACACAATATGAAGAGGCCATTAAATGGCGATGTGTAAAGGAATCAAAACAAGATATTGCTTCTAGCATGACCATGCCAAGATTGAGCACAGGACATCCAATTTAAAAGCAAGCCGCTACCCATTATACAAACAAAATGTTTAAGGAATTTAGTGTTCAATGGTTTGCCTGCTTTGGCTATGAAGCCATGGAAGATGGTTTCGATGGCCCTGCCTTCAAGTTCAAGGTTGGTAGACATGGTGCTCTGGAGAATGAAGTGGAAACTGTGTCATATGAGAAAGATTCAGGAAATAGTAAATGCAGTTGTAAGACCTTTGAGCGAATCGGTATTCTGTGCAAGCATGTGCTTAGGGTGTATATAAAAGTGGACCGGACTGATATCCCCCAGGATTACATGTTGATGAGGTGGAGTAAATCTTCTAGTCATGTTGGGTCATTACACAATGGTACTGGGTTTGAGAGTGGGTCAAGCGAACCTCAAATTCAACCAGTGTGGGTATTGCAGGATGCTGCCAACAAGGTTGCAAGACTTGGAAGTGAATCGAAGGAAAAATTCAATCAGGCAATGGAGTTGATGGAATCTGCAGTAAAGAGTTTGTCTGATATGCAGAGTGCCTCTAGTACGTGACCTCTCCCATAATCATTGGTGGCCAAGGACTATTTGTTTGAAACTAGTGTTTAATATTCCTGGATCTTATGACTAGTTGCTAGAGTGTAACACCTTGTTGTTCGAAGTTTAATGTTCTACAAGATATAACACTAGTAATTGTGAATTCTTCATAGACTACTAAAGCACTATCTTGTGAATTATTGCTAGAGTATTCCTACAATTATGACTTGGCTAATGATGACATCAATGACCAGCATATATTTGTACCTAGTTGTAATCCTTGTATGTCTGTGGATCTGCGATTCTGCATGTTAAATTGTTATTATGACTGGTTTAAAAAGTCATGCTCTCATTGCAGAAGAAAGGGTAATCCCAAAATGCTGATGATGTGGCCACCCTGCAACCCAGACAAATAATGAAGTACAAATTGAGGAAGTTTGTTATGAAATGTTAAACCTTAATGAGGTATGTTAGTCAACCTCTCATTATTTATCTGGCAGTGATTTTGATGCTGTGTTAATCAATTTTTAACTTCCCAGTTTATCAGTTGGACTCCATTTGATGGACAGATTTGTTGGTTGCATATGATGTATGTCTGTTTGCATTGAATTGAAGTCCCTTGAACGTATCTGTGTGTGTGTTCAGATATCCTATGGCGAGATGGCAATTAAATCCATGAAAGGGGGAGGTTCAACCTATCTGTGTGTGTGTGTGTGTTTGGGGGGTGGGGGGGGGGGGGGGCAAGGCTGTCAGATTTGTTGCCAGCTCAGATCAAGAACTGCCATCTGTAGCAAGAGATGCCAATTACAGATGTTATCTCGGAATTTCAATCAAGAATTCCCTGTTTGGAGCTGATGAAAGCATATATGTTGAGCTCAGAGTTTAAATTAATGATTATCCATCTTATAACCTATGATCTGTGAGCATCCATCTTATAACCTATGATCTGTGTGCATGGAAACATGACTCATGATTCATGAGTTGAGAGAGACAAGGAAACCTCCCAAAATACAGAAATGGGGGTATGGCCATTATATCTGATTGATCTTCATGCTTCCAATTTTATACTCAAAGAGTCAAAGGTGAAGAAGCCCAAGCTTTTAACTGTTTCACTTAGATGATGGAAGAGTAGTTACATATCACTCTTGTCTTAGATATATCATATTATACAGGTTGCAAAAACAAGTCAATGGCGAGGGAAACTAATATTAATGTGTACATTAAACATATAGTCATGTGTATTGCTATTCATGTTGTTAAAGCAAGTCCAAAAGAATATCTAAAAGAAATAACCGACAGAAAGGAAACATCAAGCTAAGACCATCTTAAAGCACAGTGTAAGAGGAAAAGTGAGTTAAATATAAAAGGAAAATTCATGATCCAAACTCTACACCGAAGCCGAAACCCTCATTGCAGCCTCTATCACTCATATATGCAACAATACAGTGAGAGGAAAAGAGAAGGAACGAACCTGCACCGGGAAGATTCCAACGGATTCGTTCCAAATTTCTGCTTGGCTTCTTGTCAAAGATTCTTGAAACCGAAACCCATCTCTCCAACCGCTATCAGTGATATGCTAGAAACGTTTCTATAAAACCCATCTCTCCAACCTGTTAACAGAGATGCAAATTAAAAATCTATAAAACATATAGTTTGGTGAGAGCTGAGAGGAGAAAAATGGGAGAGTAAAACCGAAATACATGCACCTGCGCAAATTTGAGAGAGTTGGGAGAGAAAACCTTACAGAGAGACAAAGTATCTCTGTGGAATGCTGGGAGAGGAAGAGAGTCGCGAGAGGAAAACCTTTGAGAGAGAAACAATTCGATCAACTGCTGGCAGAGGAAGAGACTCTGCTTATAGTGCTGGGAGAGGAAGAGACGGGATGGGAATGGGAGAGGAAGAGAATCACGAGAGAAACCTTTGAGAGAGAGAAACACTACTGGGAGAGAGAGAAACCTTTGAGAGTCGACTCCGCTTCCGGAAGAGACATGGCCGCGGGTTGGTGAGACGGGATGGAAATGGGAGGGAAGTAAAAAATTCGTGGCGGGCCTCTTAATTTCGGCCACGGGAACCGAAATTCGTTGGTAAATACCTATTTCGGCCACGGGAACCAAACGATGTTGGGAAATACAGGTTTCGGCCACGGGCTTTAGGTTCCCGTTGCCAAAACAAGAGTCATTGATGATGAATTCCGTTGCTTTTTAGCCACGGGAATCTAATATCCGTGGCTAAAACTATTTGTGGCCACGGTTTTTTTGTTCCCGTGGCCCAAAAGTACTGTTTTTTCCCACGGGAATTTTTTTCCGTTGCGAAAAATAATTTTGGCCACGGGAATTAGGGTTAGTCTCTGAACTCTTTATTTTTAGCCATGAAAATTTGAGTCCCGTGGGCTAAAATTATTTATTGCCACGAGAATTTGTTTTCCATCGCAAAATTCTATCGCCAAAAATGAACATTGTTGTAGTGATGGTCCAAGCACAGGGAGAGACATTCATGGCCTATTTAACTCGGTTCAAGTGTAGTAGCAAAGCTTTGGGATCGACCTTTTGAGAGAGATCAGGTGCAGATAATGATGAGAGGCTTAAGTGGGCCATATAAAACACATTTTTGTCCAGGACATCCTATCATTCGAAGGGCTTGTTGTTGCAGGACAACAAGTAGAGGATGCCAGAACTCGAGGAGATATATTACTGGGAAAGTCAGAAAGGTCAGAAGGGGCTTCGAATAGAAAGGCATACCCATCAAGAAATCCAGGGAATCAATCTGCAAAGCTAGTAGCTAATACCAATTCTGAGCCATTGATCTTAGGAAGTTTAAGTTACACCTCACCACAGCAAGCAAGCCAAGGAAGCAGTTCACCGATTTGGGGATGACCCGATCCGAGGCTCTGGACAAATTGATACAAGCCAAGAAGTTGACAGTGCTTGACCCTCGTCCACCTCCAAGTCCTCTTCCACCGAATTTTTGTATGGACCTGTTCTGTAAGTACCACAATCAACATGGGCATGACACTGACAACTGCTACACAATAAGACATGCCATACATGATCTATTGGATTCTGGTAATTTAAGGTCCAGCCCAAACAAGTGTTAGTGGCAAATAATCCCCTCCCTCACCACAGTCAATTTAATAGAATGGGGAGATGAGCCTTTGGACCTTATGCCCGTCAAAGAAGGAGTAAGTAGTATGGTTGTCACATCTGGTGACGAAGTAAACATGTTGGGTATCTATCAAGAAGAAGAAGAAGAAAACGATTTTTATTTCCTTGAAGATTCATCACACCCAATAGCACAAGCACAGCAGAAAGAAGAAGAAGAACCGTTCATCATCTACCTCTCAGATGAGGAGACAAAGATAAATCAAATTGGCAGTCGTTTCCTTGAGATGGAGTTCATATTCTCGGAGGATGAGCAAGAAGTAGTAGAAACCAGAATAGGGAAGAACTACAAACCATCTCACTTGATGGTAAATGATCCGGCCCAAGCTGTGAGAGAGAAAAGTAAAGGACTTGTCAACCAACCAGAATCTCCAAATCTGGTATTGAAACAATTACAAAAGACCCAAGCCAACATGTCCATTTGGGAGCTTCTGAGGGCTTCCAAGGTCCACAGGGATACAGTACTGAAATCTCTAGCAAGCATTCAGGTCCCAGTTTCAATGGATGGAGAAGAACTAGCTATGCTAGTAGGAGGCAGATATGCTGTTAATGCAATCATTTTTGGAGATACCGATCTTCCTCAAGGAGGTAAGGATCATATACAGGCTTTACATATTACCATCGGATGTCAGGGCAAGAGCATTTTCCAAGTCCTAGTTGATAATGGGTCAGCTTTGAATGTATTCCCTTTTCGTACCTTCAAGCATCTAGGCTTCAGCGAATCAGAATTGAAACCTTCATATATGACCATCAAGGCGTATGACAATACTAAAAGGGCTGTATTGGGGGTCTTCACAGTGCCAATTCAGGTAGGACCGGCTGAGTTTGAAATGGAGTTCCAAGTCATTGACATTTCTGCCTCATTCAACAGGCTTCTAGGTAAGCCTTGGATCCATCATGCCAATGCGGTGGCATCTACCTTATATCAGAAGGTTAAATTCATTTACAAGGATACCACTGTGACAATATACGCGAACTCTGTAGCCATGAACACATTGGCCACTGGACAGGATAGTGAAGAGTCACAAGGGGATACTAGGCAAGATTTCTCTCTTGGAAGGTTCCAGGTTGACAACATCTTTGCCACAACCGAGCCAGATCCTACAAGTACGCATCTATCCTTCCCATTTCGTCAATTACTTAATATGCTCTACTTTCCAGGTATGGGCCTTGGTTCCCACCAACATGGTGATGTCACTTTCTTATCTCTATTGGTCAATGAGTATAGATTTGGATTGGGGTATATCCCCACTGAAGGGGATCTGAAAGTAATCAAGAAAAAGCAGAGGGGAGCTGACGAAAGATTTTGAAAGCTCAAGAGGATAAAATACAAGCATAGTAGTCAGTATGGTAGCAGTACAATAAGAGCATCAGACAGAGCTAGTGGGAACTGTCGACCCCAAAGGACGGATGAAGCAGTCTATCAAGCAATATCTGAGGGGTTGTACAATGTGCAGAACATCCAATTTTTTAAGACCCTCAATGGGTACTTTGTTAAAGAAGGGGAGGATGTTATCTATTGCGGATTTTCAGAACCTTGGTTCAATACCCACCTTTAAAATCAAGTACCCGGGTTCAAAATATTCCATGATTGTACTTTTGACTAGGAAGAGCTCGAGCAAGCCAAGATCCAAGAGCAAAGCAAAGAGCAGAAACCTGAGACAAAGGTGATCAACATCAACAACTTGTTCTATGATCCAACGGTTCAACCAGGATCTTGAATAGGTTGTGTCCTTTTGCTTAAACCATACACATCCATAACCATAATCAGAATAAATAAACAATAGAGGAAGTCTTCAATATTAATGAACTGAGAATCTAACAGTGATAACATAAAAAAATTATCCAATTATCTCCAAATGACTAAGACATAAAATAAAATAAATTAATCAATTACATATTCTAAATAATCCAACTAATAAATCTAATCAAAGACGTATAAGTTGCACTCGCACGAAGAATCATGCGACTCCATCATAGCTTCTGCATCCATTGCCGCAACATGCCTGTACATTGGAGCATTCATATAATCTCTTACTGTAGTACCTGCGTCATCAACTAAAAATATTCGACGTCGAAAGGGTGAGCACACATCACGGCTCAGTGAGCAAACAAAACAATGCAACAAACATATTCATGCATTCAATTCATATATTTGGTCTGATTCATAAGTTTGTAATTTGCAATAGAAATGATAGGTGGCTGCCGCACCTCTATACACGAGTGTGTGAAGCTGCCTAATGGATCAAACACCATTGTCATCCCACATGCACCTACCATGGAATAGAGATAGAGCTAAAGTGCCCGGATCAAACACCGCATGACACTTCCCCTGATGCCCTATCCATACCAATACGTAAACCCCTATTGGCGAGGGCTTACAAACTGGGCTCGCAACTAACCAATCCTAATGTCAAACAGTGTATCCAAGACCTCACCCCAGCATCCCTCAATATGTCCATAGAGATAGAGCAGAGTCAGAGACTACACGGTCCGAGACCACCTCCCTTGATGCCCTATGACATAATAGTCCTGCTAAGGTAATGGCGATATGACGATGTCAGTAGACAAGACTTGAGTAGAGATAGAGCTAGAGTCTGGTGACCAGGATGAACCACAGTGTCACGTCCTCCCCCTGATGCCCCACTCGCATCAAGTACACTAACCACACATAAACATTCACATGCCTATTCCTAGCATCATCATCATCATCATGTTATAAATAAACACAATTAAATATGCATGAACATTAATAGCAAGAATATTGGATGACATGTGAGATGCACATTACAAGCATACACGCATAGAATTAGTCATGGCATTGGACTCAATAAATAAAAACAGTTTATTATTAGCCAATTAGTTTAGGTCTTGTTCCCTCACCTTTGATTGATAGTAGATCCTCATTCAAGCTTACCATCCCTACCCGCACCATGTACACCAGCCAAACACAAACATTCACATGCCTATTCCTACCATCATCAACATCATCATGTTATAATCAATAAATTTAAATATGCATAAACAATAATAATAGAAATATTGGATGACATGTTGAATGCACATTACAAGCACACACGCATATCACAATCATGGTATTGGACTCAAAAAAATAAAAACAGTTTGTTATTAACCAATTAGTTTAGGTCTTGTTCCCTCACTTTAGCTTGTTAATAGATCATCTTCCAAGTTTTAGAATCACCTTTATAATGTTATTATATTGCTAGAAGACCTAACAAAGTCGATTGAATTTAATTAGAATTAATTTCGAATTTAAAAATCATGCTGTTAACTGAGGGTCGGAGGTAGGGTTGGAGTCATGATCGACCCTGGGTGCGACCCTCCCCAAATCTGGACTTCCAGAACCCTGAGGGTCGATACTCAGGTCACATAGGGTTGGATGGTCATCGATCCTCTGTGCGACCCTCAATGGGTTTTAGTCAATTTTTCTCCTTTTAGTCCATTCTTCGTGTTTGGGGTCCTATGGCTTGCTCCTACAGTCCATTCAACATACATTCCATGGTCTAGAACCATGAATCATCCACCTATATAGCTTTTATGTATTCTCTGATGGTTTTCCATGGAAACCTAACCATGGGTTGATGGTTTGGGTTTCTCTGAGATCACACTCTCATCATTATCTAACCTAAGGCCTGTAGAAACTTAGTATCCATACCTGAGAAGAATACTCTTTCTCTACAACTCTTCTTCTTTTTGCTTTCTTCTCTTCCTTGCTTCTCTTCTTCTTCTCTTCCTTCTCTTCTCTTTCTCTCAATTCAATTAGGGTTGTAAAAGGAGTGAAAGAGGCTTAGGGACGTCCTATTTATAGAGTAAAACCTCCCAAAATAAGTCTCATTGAGTTTAGGAAAGGTTCCAATCGAAATTAGGAAAGTTTCCTAATTTTCGGTTCGTGTTGTTTTTCCCGAATACCGAGGGTCGATGGGAGGGTTGATGGGAGGGTCGGACAATTCATAGACCCCCTGCGACCATGGTTGAGGGTCGATGGGAGGGTCAGACCTGTCTGTTAAGACATGCGACCCTACCCTCATTTTGACTGTTTTTGGGTAAATTTTCGTATTGGGTCTTGGGTTTCTTCACACACTTGGTCAACTTGGCTCGACCATGATATGTAGACGGTTCACGACACAAAATGTAAGGTTAGACCGGGTTCATGGTGTGCGGGTCTTACACTACTGCTGCTACTGCTGCTGCGGCTGCTACCCTCCTGAGTAGGCGGAGACGAGCCTCCATCTCATCGTCACTAACTGGCAGGGAGTCCATTTGCATCCTAAGGATGGCATCCCAGTCGATGTCGGAGGTCATAGTATCCTCAGCTGCAACCTCACCCCGCATATCCACTCGTAGGCACTGAAGAAGTGTAGTGATGAGACGGCCATAGGGGAGGTTACTGCCTTGATCGGCCAAAGTCGCCTGATGCATAGTCCGAATGATGAGGTAGGGGAGAGAGATACGCTCCCTGGTGCAGACACAGTAGGTCACGTACTGGGTGAGCTGGGATAACACACTATAGTGACCACTCTAGGGCACAATGTTGTGCTGGATGATACGACTATAAACCCGAGGCGAAGGTCTCATGCTGGCCGCCTTCATAGGAGCCCCAAGGTTGAGTAGCTGATCCGCTATCTCTCGGCGCATACTCTCCCTCAGATAGCCCTTCACCTTTGGAGGGCAGTATACCAAATCTCCATCATTGGGAATCCCAAGCAGATCAGCCAGCTGATGGGTGTCAAAGGAGATAGGGACACCCTTGACGAAGCTGGAAATGTGCAATTCCCTACCATGATTGGGATCATTGACATCTCCATGAAGCTCCAGGTTAGCAAAGAAGTGTTTGACCAAGTTGGGCCGAGTGGTCACTATGTAGGTAATGACAGGCAACGACCCTAGCCTGTCGAAAGCTGCTTGTATATCGAACCTTTTGCAGCTGCTCCAAGTTGGCACGCCGGCCAGATTCTATATTCTTCCTATCATACCAGGGGAAGCGGGCTTGTGCTGCCTCAGAACGGAACCACCGCTCATCAAGCTGTGGAACTGGCGGATGAGGAGCGCGCATGCCCAGGCCATAAGAACGCTTGCCAAGACCTCGTCGTGGAGCCATTTAAACTGCAAAACAAATGAAAACAAGAAGAAAAATGTTAAAAATTATCGAAAATTCGGCAGCATAATGACAGTAAATTGGTAAAAAGCCTGGAACTCACCCAAAACTTGGGGAGGAGGACTTACGTAACCCCTATACACTTCAAGCAAACCAATCATATGCAATTCCAACAAGAAATTTAAGAAATTGAAGAAAAATCAAGAAAATTTCGAAATTTTGCAAAAACCTAGGTTAAAAGTAGAAAAATTCGATTTTTATTAAAACCTTTCGGTGGAAGTCCAAATTGGTTGAGGGCTTTTGCTCTTAGGGGTCGTTAAACCATTTCTAAGCCGAAGGGAAGAAGTTCCTACGGTTAGAATCTTCCAATCGAAGAAAAATTAAGAATTTTAGGTAAAGACGATATGAAAATTATGTAAAAATTTGATAGAGAAGAAAGAGGCTTACCTGGAGACGATGTGCTGAGTCTAGATCGGAAGAAAATCACTCCTAGGATGACCGGTCGGACTGTAGCAACTCAGAAGCCAGAGGAGAATCGTCACCAGTGAGGAAGAAGGAGAGAAAAGTGAGATTTTTCTCACTTTTTGCGATTTTAAAAGCCTTTCTGGGCATACCGGTCGACACTTTTACCATACCAGTCGACCAGTGATCCCTGAAATAGTCGACCGGTACCTCTCGGTCAGTTTGAAATTCTGACTGGTCGATTATACCGGTCACCTTAACTTATAGAGTAGCGACCGGTATGTTGCAACCGGTCAACTATAAAAAGGCCAGAAAATTTATGAAAAATTATAAAAATTTGCAATTTAAATTTCCTTCATCTCTGTTTCGTTTGGAAAGCGAATGGAGTTACCGATCAAGCATTTGAACCCAAGCTTGATAGTTCGCTCTCTAGGAGTCGAGGTGGCTTTGACTGAATATTATGGGCCGTGTACAGTTTGTATTGAGGGCCGAGACTTAGAAGCAAATCTGGTAAAACTCGAGATGGCAGATTTTGATGTCATCTTGGGAATGGACTGGCTAGGCCATCATTTAGCTAGCATATTATGTGGTGAAAGGAAGCTGGTGCTTACAGACAAAAAGGGAAAGGAGTTTAGCTTCACTGGGACCAAGTTACCTAGGAAGCGGAAGCTGATCCTCTCCGCCCAAAAAGCTAAGAGATGCTTAGAGAATGGTGGAGTGGGGTATCTAGTGTCTGTAGTCGACATCACTGCAGAATTACCAAAGATGGAAGATATATATGTGGTACGAGAGTTCCCAGATGTATTTTCAGAAGATCTCCCAGGTCTACCCTCAGACAGGGCTATAGAATTTGTGATAGACCTTATGCCAAGTTCGGCACCGGTGTCTAAAGCACCGTACAGGATGGCTCCTACCGAGCTAAAGGAGTTGAAGACCCAATTACAAGAATTGTTAGATAAGGGTTTCATACGACCTAACATATCACCTTGGGGAGCACCTGTATTATTTGTCAAGAAGAAGGATGGAAGCGTAAGGCTATGTATTGACTACCGTGAGCTGAACAAGTTGACTATGAAGAATTGGTATCCTTTGTCGAGGATTGACGATCTGTTCGATCAGTTACAGGGTGCAAAGGTTTTCACAAAGAATGATCTCTGATCAGGGTATCACCAATTAAAGATCAAGGCCGGAGATATTTCGAAGACTGCTTTCAAGACCAGGTACGGCATTACGAGTTCCTAGTTATGTCATTCGGGTTGACTAATGCTCTAGCGTCGTTTATGGAACTGATGAACCGAGTGTTCCATGACATGTTGGATACTTCGGTCATCGTATTCATCGATGACATATTGGTCTACTCAAAGGACAGGGAGACTCATGCAACACACTTGAGAGCAGCCCTACAACGACTGAGAAAGGAAAAACTGTATGCCAAATTCAAGAAGTGTGAATTTTGGTTGAAGGAAGTGGCCTTCTTGGGCCATGTAGTATCTGAAGACGGTATCAAGGTTGATCCAAGCAAGATAGCTGCTATAGTAGGATGGGAAGCACCAAAATCTGTTGCGGAGATTCGTAGTTTACTTAGGTTGGCTGGTTATTATAGAAGGTTCGTGGAGGATTACTCAAGGATCACTGTTCCACTCACCAGATTGACCAAGAAAGGAGAGAAATTCATATGGACAGATGAGTGCGATAAGTGCTTTCAGACTTTGAAGTCAAGACTAGTCTCTACACCTATCTTGACCATCCCAGCACCAAGCTTACCGTTTACCTTATATACGAACGCTTCAGGGTTGGGTCTTGGGTGTGTATTGATGCAAGGAGAACAGGTGATTGCTTATGCATCAAGACAGTTAAAAGAGCATGAGAAGAACGATCCTACGCATGATTTGGAGTTAGCAGCGGTTATACATGCAATCAAGACTTGGAGACACTACTTGTAAGGTGAAAAGTTTCAGATTAAGTCTGATCACAAGAGCTTAACCTATCTTTTCACTCAGAAATACCTGAATATGAGACAGTGGAGATGGATGGAATTACTAAAAGATTATGACTGTGACATCCAGTATCATCCGGGTCAAGAAAAAATTGTGGATGATGCCTTAAGCAGAAAGTGGGCATTGAAACCTAAGGCAGGACCAAGTACAAATGCTGCATTGTGTGCTGCAGCCTCAAGTTCAATTGAAGATGATAAAGAACATATAATAGAGACTACAGAAGATCCAGTCGAGCAAGGCTTAATTCATAAGTTCACCATGATGTTCGCAGCTTTGAAGATCTCACCGGATCTAGTTGATGAAGTCAAGGTAGCAATCCTACAGGATCCACATCTCAAGACAGTGCAAGAAGACCTAGAGAAGGGTAATAGCAATCCTGACTTTACCTTGGATTCAGACAAGGTACTCAGGTATCGTGGACGGTTATGTATACTTGATGCGTGTCGAGCACTCAAATTAAATTACCTTACTTTGAAACGTAGATAGTAGCAAGTAAGAGTCGAACCCACAAGGATTGTATGATCAAGATTAAAATGTTTAATTAACCTAAAGAGAGAAAATAAAATAAGACTCAGAAAGTAACCAATTGTTGTACTAAAACAGATTATGATTAATCTTATTAGCACAACTTCATTGGCTATTCTATGTATGGAGGGGGGGGGTATGTTTGCAGTAGAAAAGAACAATAATTAATTATCTAAAATACAAGAATAAAGAGCAAGGTAATACAAATATCAAAGATTAAACCAATAAGAGAAAACTTCGGTCAAAAGGATACTTACACCATCTTCATAAACTTGTTCATCGACATAAAGGATAATCAATTCCAATTGAATAATCAATCAAGAAAATTAGGACTAGGCCTAAAATCCTTAGTCTTTCCTTAAGATTGGTCTATTAAAAGATAGCTTATTAATAGCACCCTTACTCTTAAATCAATCTCAAGACTAGGCTCTTGATTTGATTCAGGAATAACAATAACAATTGGAAAGACGATTGAAATTAAACATTAAGCACACACCAGCGTGGTTTAATTATTTTAATCTGATTTCTCCTAGAAATATAACATTAACTTGTCCATTAACATCAATTCCCATTGCCACTGACATAGAATCAATTGATAGCAATTCAATTCTAAAATAACAGTTGATTAAATAAATAAATCAATTAGTAGTACTCCTAATCAACTCATTCATCAATCATTATACACATAAATTGGAAGAAAAACAAATATTCAATTAAAAATCAATAAATAAAACAAGTCTCACAAGTTTACAATGATGGCTTCAGCTCCGTCTAACCAAAGATAAAAAAATTAGCCACACATGACTTCTTCAAGAACACAAAAGAAAGAGAGTTGTTCTTCAACCATTGTCTTCTTTTTCAATCACTCTTCAATGCTCTTTGCATAGGCTTTACATTGTTTAAATAGCCAAAATACAAGACTAAAATTGGTATGCCTAGATTTGACAACCTTATTACATGGAAATAAAAATTAAACAAAATCTTCGTTCCTAGATTAGATGAAAATCATTCCATTATTAAACAATTGTCACCCCCAAATCTACTAAATTTTGTAAGATTCCATAGTTGTGTATATTCTCCTCAAGATTTCCAAAAATCAATCAAGGCCTTCCAATAGTGAACCTTCCGTGTGTAGCAACCTTCCTTCTCTGGTTTAGATTTGGATCAATTTTCCAGATTAGATTTTAAAACCACATTTGGAAGCCCAAACGAACTCTTTCCATGTCAGAATCCTACATGAAATTCAAAACGTTATTATTAAGAGTGCTAGAATTTTCATCTTTTATTAATTAATTAACAAGATTTCTAAAATATATCAAACTCATAAAATAAATTCTATTAAGCTCAATAAGATATAAAACACCCTATAAATCATAATGCAAAAGGAATAAAAAAAAAATTATACACTTATCAAATTCCCCTACACTTAGCCTTTGCACGTCCTCGGGCAAAATAAAATAAAAAAATCATAAACTATTCCACTTTCGTAGGAACCACGATTGCACTTAGCATGTACAACAAGCCATTGAACCCCTAGGTTACCCCTAGTGGACGAGTTGTGTCTCGTGAGGGTTTGCAGTGAATCTACCCACAAAATTCAAAGAAAAATATTTTTAGATTTGACAAATTATAAGAATTAAATAAAATCTTAAGTACTCCACAATTATAACTCATAAACATAATTAAACTCAATAGAAACTTAAATCTTATCAAAGATACAATAACTTTATTTTAGTCACCATCTTCAACAAATTCATATTAATATGCATATATAGTGTGAAGTGTGAAGTGATGTAACTCAATTAGTAAGGGGCTTTACAGTATACTTCAAGAAAAATAACACCATTTTTTTTTATTGACTAGTGCAATGTCCGTTTTCTTAGGCTTTCTAAGTTACCCATGTAGCAAGTGTTGGGTCAGTGACTCCCAAACCAGTTGGCTTTAGGGCACTAGGTGTAGAGATACCCCTAGGACTTAATAACTCAAGTAACAAAGGCCACAAAATCAGACTTAGTCAATTAAACTGCTTATAACCATCATCTCAATTTTTCTTTTTTTTATCGACTTGTGCAATGTCCGTTTTCTTAGGCTTTCTAAGTTACCCATGTAGCAAGTGTTGGGTCAGTGACTCCCAAACCAGTTGGCTTTAGGGCACTAGGTGTAGAGACACCCCTAGGACTTAATAACTCAAGTAACAAAGGCCACAAAATCAGACTTAGTCAATTAAACTGCTTATAACCATCATCTCAATTTTTCTTTTTTCTTTTTTGAGGTATTTTGGACATTGAAGCAGTTATTTATTCTTTTTCAAGTTTTTTTTTTTTGTGTAATTGTCATTTCTCAAATTTACCGTTTATTCCCCACAACTAAGAGTTGGTGCAAACGTGAAATACAAAGACACATAACAATAAAACTTTATCTCAGATGGTGATTCAAATTTAGTTGCATATCTAATCTAAGGTTCAAGAATCTCAATAATTTAATCATATTTATAAAGTTTCAACATGGTCACTTTAGAGAATTAATCCAAACTTGTAACTGGTCAAAAAAAAAAATTTTTTTTTTTTTTTGAAGAAAATTTGAAGTCAAATTTTTTTCGGTTACTATATACAACCAATATATACTAACAACGTATAAAAATAAAAACAAAACACATCGTAGAATTCCCCCACACTTAAAACTTACATTGTCCCCAATGTAAGACTAAATGCAAAGAAAAAGATAAATACAAACATAATATCTATGAAAAAGAAAAATAATAAATAAATAAATAAAAAGAGAAAGGGTTAAGAAAGCAAATCTGATTTCTTGGGTTGCCTCCCAAGTAGCGCTTTTGTTTAACATCGTTCGCTCGACTTTGCAGCTTTTCTCAATCTGAATAAAGTGGATCTTCTAAGTCCATAGCTTTCTCAACCAACGAGTTAACTTGAAAACCTTCATGGTAAGGTTTAAGTCTATATCCATTGACCTTAAAAATCTTTTGAGTGTCCAAACTTTGTATCTCAACTGCACCATGTGGAAAGAGATTTATAACAATAAAAGGACCAATCCAACGAGATTACAACTTACCAGGAAATAATCGAAGCCTTGAATTATAAAGGAGCACTTTTTGTCCAACAACAAATTGCTTCTTAGAAATCATTTTATCATGAAAGGCCTTCGTCTTTTCCTTATAAATCCGAGAGTTCTCATAAGCTTCATTGCGAATCTCCTCTAACTCCCGCAATTGCAACTTTCGTTTGCTCCCCCCTATATCCGTCTCCATGTTACACTTGCTTAATTGCCCAGAATGCCTTGTGCTCCAATTCTACCGGTAGATGACATGCTTTTCCATAAACCAACCGATATGGAGACATCCCTATAGGTGTCTTATAAGCAGTCCTATAAGCCCATAGTGCATCGTCAAGTCTTGTACTCCAGTCTTTCCTATTCGGATTAACTATTTTTTCTAAAATTGACTTCACCTCTCTATTAGATACCTCAGCTTGCCCATTAGTTTGTGGATGGTAGGCGGTTGAAATCTTATGGGTCACAAAGATACCTCTTAAGCGGTCTTTGCTACAGTGCGGTTACAAAAGTGAGTCCCTCTATCACTGATCATTGCCCGTGGGATCCCAAATCTAACAAAAATGTGAGATTTGACAAAATCTGCAACCACTTTAGAATCATCAGTTCGGGTGGCTTTTGCTTCCACCCACTTTGACACATAATCAACAGCAAGTAAAATATAAACATTGCCAAAAGAATTAGGAAAAGGACCCATAAAGTCAATGCCCAAACATCAAAAATTTCACAAATAAGTATGGGGGTTTGTGGCATTTTATCCCTACGGGCCACATTACCTGAGTATTGGCAACGAGTGCATGACTTACAAAATATATATGCATCATGAAATAAAGATGGCCAAAAGAAGCCACATTCAAGCACTTTTCTTGCTGTTCTTTTAGGACCGAAATGTCCACCACATGCATATGAATGACAAAAGATAAGAATGGATTCAAATTCAGTTTCGGGTACGCACCTTCTTACCATTTGGTTTGAACATTGTTTCCAAAGATAAGGGTCATCCCAAATGTAGTACCGAGCATCACTCTTGATTTTCTCTCTTCGTACTCTAGGTAGCTCTGGTGGTAAGGTTTTGGTAACCAAATAATTGACTAAATCTGCATACCAGGGCACTACATTTGTCACCTTAAGTAGTTGTTCATCTGGGAAGAAATCTTGTAATGGTATCGCATCATCCTCCTTAACCACCCGACTAAGATGGTCTGCAACTAAATTCTCAGCTCCCTTCTTGTCCTTAATCTCCAAATCAAATTCTTGAAGAAGAAGGATCCATCTGATCAATCTTGGCTTAGATTCTTTTTTCGCCAAAGAAATGCCTAAGAGCTGCATGATCAGAATAGACAATAACTTTAGTTCCCAATAAATAAGATCTAAATTTTTCCAAAGCAAAAACTATAGCCAATAGCTCTTTCTCCGTTGTGGAGTAGTTACACTGTGCTTCAGTTAGTGTCCGAGAGGCATAATAGATAGCATGAGCAACTTTCCCAACACGTTGACCCAAAACAGCCCCAATAGCATAATTGCTAGCATCACACATGATCTCAAATGGGAGTTTCCAGTTCGGTGATTGAATCACGGGGGCTGTTGTTAGCAGTTCTTTGAGCTTGTCAAAAGCTCTTTTGCACTCATCATTAAAGTCAAACACCACTTCCTTTTGTAAGAGCTTGCATAAGGGCAATGAAATTTTCGAGAAATCCTTGATGAAGCGCCGATAAAAGCCTGCATGTCCATGAAAGGAACGCACTTCCCGCACAGTTGTGGGGTAAGGTAAAGATTGAACAAGATCTATCTTTGCTTTGTCAACTTCTATACCTCTAGAAGATATCACATGACCTAAAACTGCTCCTTGTGTTACCATAAAATGATATTTCTCAGAATTCAAAACAAGGTTAGTTTCTATACACCTCTTAAGAACAAGTGTAAGGTTATCCAAGCATGTATCAAAAAAGTCTCCATAAACCATAAAATCATCCATGAAAACTTCTATAATTTTCTCTACATAATTAGAAAAAATGCTAACCATACACCTCTGGAATGTGGCTGGGGCGGTGCAAAGACCAAACGGCATTCGTCGGTAAGCAAAGGTACCAAATGGGCAGGTGAATGTCGTTTTCTCCTGATCTTCAGGTGCAATCACAATTTGATAGTAACCTGAGTAACTATCAAGAAAACAATAGTGCGAACGACCTGCTAACCTCTCCAACATTTGATCGATAAATGGAAGAGGAAAGTGGTCTTTACGAGTTGAAACATTCAATTTCCTATAATCAATACAAACACGCCACCCATTTTGTATCCTAGTAGGGATTAACTCATTATTTTGATTCTTAACAACAGTTATGCCCGTCTTTTTAGGTACCACCTGAACCGGACTTACCCACTTACTATCAGAGATAGGATAGATAATTCCAACATCAAGGAGCTTTAATATCTCCTTCTTCACAACTTCCATCATAGGAGGGTTTAGTCTACGCTGTGCTTCTCTAATCGGTTTGGCTCCCTCCTCAAGAAGTATGCGATGCATGCACATGGCCGGGCTGATTCCCTTAATGTCGGCTATTGTCCACCCAATGGCTGTCTTATGGTCTCTCAAAATTTCAAATGAGTTTCTCCTCTTGTAGCTTGGTCAAGTCCCTTGCTATTATCACAGGTAACGTCTCATTGTCTCCTAAGTAGACATATTTGAGATGGTCTGGAAGTGGTTTCAGCTCAACGATAGGTGCCTGCACAATGGAAGGTAACAACCTTGTATGAGATATAGGCAACTCAATGTGAGCAACATCATATCTTTTTGGAATTGGGGGTAAGGCCTGCAATTCCATCAACATCTTCTCTAATTCAGCATTTAACACAAATTCTGAATTGAAATCCATGCTATTCAAATGTTTGCTAATGGCTACCATCAACTCATCTTCACCATTTAATTCAAAAACTTGTTGTACCATAGAATCAATTATATCAATAGCAAAAACAGAATTTATATCACTAGGATACCTCATAGCCTCAAAAATATTAAAGCGAACTATCTCGCCATCAAATTCCATAGATAAGGTACCATCATGAACATCTATTTTTGTTTTAGCAGTCTTTAAAAATGGTTTACCCAACAAAAGAGGTGTAGAATTATGCGATGAGTCATCTTCCATTTTTAATACATAAAAATCAGCAGGAAATACCAATTCATTAACTTGAACTAACACATCCTCAATCACACCTTCAGGATATACATTTGATCTATCAACTAATTGAATAGTTACACCAGTTTCTTTTAAAGGTTCTAGATTTAATGAAGCATATATTGAATAAGGCAAGACATTAATTGATGCTCCTAAATCTAACATAGCTCTATTGAAATTGGTGTTACCTATTTTGCATGGGATAGTGAATGTACCTGGGTCTTTACACTTAGGGGGAAGCTTCCGTTGAATAATGGCTGAGACATTTTCACCCATACTTACCTTTTCATCTCCTTTCAATTTTCTCTTGGATGTGCACAATTCCTTAAGAAATTTAGCATACCGTGGCACTTGTTTAATTGCTTCAATAAGAGGTATATTTATCTCTACCTTTCGAAAAATCTCCAATATCTCCTTTTCTTTTTCTTCCTTTCTAGATTGAGCAAACCTGCTAGGAAAAGAAGGTTGAATAGGAATAGAGAAAATATAAGGTTTAGAGTTTACCCCAGATGAGAAAATAGATGTCGGAGTTGATTTTGAGGTCTCTTTCTCTTTTTCCTTTTCTATATTCTCCACTTCTTTTCCACTTCTCAAGATTATGGCATTTGTATTTTCCTTCGAATTCACCATTGGTTGCGAAGGTAGCTTTCCCGAGCCTCGAGCCTCTAGTCTACTCATTGAAGTGGCCAGTTGGCTTATTTGAGTCTCCAAGTTCTTTATACCTGTCCTTGTTTCCTGTTTAAATTTTAATGAATCATTGGCAAGTGTTTTAACAATATCTTCCAAGGTCATACCTGAACTTGAAGGTGCTTGTTGTCTGGATTGAAAAGGTTGTTGGCCTTGTTGATACCCATACTGACGATTGGGGCCATCTTGATTACCATAGCTGAGATTTGGGTGATTCCTCCATCCCGGATTGTAAGTATTTGAGTATGGATCGTACTTACGTTGAGGTTGTCCTGGAAATCCACCCATAGTATTTGTTTGCTCTGTAGATTCCTCTTGAAGCGTGGGACACATATCAGTTGGGTGTCCCACGATGTAGCAAATTCCACAAGTTTGAACCTGTTGCACCTTATCCACAGCCAATTGACGAACAAGTGAAGACAATTCTACAATTTTTAATTCAAGAAAAGAAGTGCTTACCTCATTAACCTTGTTCGATGGAGGGTCATTTCTTACACCAAATTGCTGAGAGTTAGCAGCCATATTTACAATCAAATTACGGGCTTCCCTTGGAGTTTTATCCACTAATGCTCCTCCACTCGCTGCGTCAATCATACCCCTATCAGTATGAGAAAGCCCTTCGTAGAAGTATTGAATGAGTAATTGCTCGCTAATTTGGTGATGAGGGCAGCTGGCGCAAAGCTTCTTGAATCGCTCCCAGTATTCATAAAGTGTTTCTCCATTATATTGCCTAATACCGCAGATTTCCTTTCGAATATTGGCTGCCCTTGAAGCTGGAAAATACTTTTCCAAGAAAAGCCGCCTCATCTCATTCCATGTGGTAATGGATCCTGATGGCAAGTAATAAAGCCAATCTTTTGCATTGTCCGCTAATGAGAATGGAAACGCCCTCAACTTGATTTGCTCCTCAGAAATTACGGTTGGTTTCATGCTCGAACATACCACATGGAATTCTTTTAGATGCTTGTGTGGGTCATCACCTACAAGACCACGAAAAGTAGGGAGGAGATGGATTAGACCAGATTTAAGTTCAAAGGCAACATCAAGATTAGGATACTCGATGCAGAGTGGTTGTTGGTTGAGATTAGGAGCCGCTAACTCCTTAAGAGTGCGGTTGTTGTTGTCTGCCATTTCTTCAAAGTCTGAATTACTAGTGCTGCCAGAAGCTAAATCAATGGCTACGTTGTTGCCTGATGAAGAATTTTTTGCTGTCTTTCTACTTTCTCTCCTTAGCTTGTGCAGAGTTCTTTCTATTTCTGGATCAAATTGCAACTCTCCCAAATGAGAAGATCGGGTCATTCACTTAAGAGAACAAGCAGATAATAAAAAATATAAAAAATAAAAAATAAAATAAAATAAAATAAAAATAAAAACAATCAATTAAATAATCAAACAAATCAATTTAATCAAAACAATCCCCGGCAACGGCGCCAAAATTTGATGCGTGTCGAGCACTCAAATTAAATTACCTTACTTTGAAACGTAGATAGTAGCAAGTAAGAGTCGAACCCACAAGGATTGTATGATCAAGATTAAAATGTTTAATTAACCTAAACAGAGAAAATAAAATAAGACTCAGAAAGTAACCAATTGTTGTACTAAAACAGATTATGATTAATCTTATTAGCACAACTTCATTGGCTATTCTATGTATGGAGGGGGGGGTATGTTTGCAGTAGAAAAGAACAATAATTAATTATCTAAAATGCAAGAATAAAGAGCAAGGTAATACAAATATCAAAGATTAAACCAATAAGAGAAAACTTCGGTCAAAAGGATACTTACATCATCTTCATAAACTTGTTCATCGACATAAAGGATAATCAATTCCAATTGAATAATCAATCAAGAAAATTAGGACTAGGCCTAAAATCCTTAGTCTTTCCTTAAGATTGGTCTATTAAAAGATAGCTTATTAATAGCACCCTTACTCTTAAATCAATCTCAAGACTAGGCTCTCGATTTGATTCAGGAATAACAATAACAATTGGAAAGACGATTGAAATTAAACATTAAGCACACACCAGCGTGGTTTAATTATTTTAATCTGATTTCTCCTAGAAATATAACATTAACTTGTCCATTAACATCAATTCCCATTGCCACTGACATAGAATCAATTGATAGCAATTCAATTCTAAAATAACAATTGATTAAATAAATAAATCAATTAGTAGTACTCCTAATCAACTCATTCATCAATCATTATACACATAAATTGGAAGAAAAACAAATATTCAATTAAAAATCAATAAATAAAACAAGTCTCACAAGTTTACAATGATGGCTTCAGCTCCGTCTAACCAAAGATAAGAAAATTAGCCACACATGACTTCTTCAGGAACACAAAAGAAAGAGAGTTGTTCTTCAACCATTGTCTTCTTTTTCAATCACTCTTCAATGCTCTTTACATAGGCTTTACATTGTTTAAATAGCCAAAATACAAGACTAAAATTGGTATACCTAGATTTGACAACCTTATTACATGGAAATAAAAATTAAACAAAATCTTCGTTCCTAGATTAGATGAAAATCATTCCATTATTAAACAATTGTCACCCCCAAATCTACTAAATTTTGTAAGATTCCATAGTTGTGTATATTCTCCTCAAGATTTCCAATAATCAATCAAGGCATTCCAATAGTGAACCTTCCGTGTGTAGCAACCTTCCTTTTCTGGTTTAGATTTGGATCAATTTTCCAGATTAGATTTTAAAACCACATTTGGAAGCCCAAACGAACTTTTTCCATGTCAGAATCCTACATGAAATTCAAAACGTTATTATTAAGAGTGCTAGAATTTTCATCTTTTATTAATTAATTAACAAGATTTCTAAAATATACCAAACTCATAAAATAAATTCTATTAAGCTCAATAAGATATAAAACACCCTAAAAATCTTAATGCAAAAGGAATAAAAAAAATATAAAATTATACACTTATCAATACTTGAGAGTGAAGACTGTAGTATCAAAGGTCGAGTTATGACTGAAGCTCATTACACTCCATATTCGGTACATCCAGGAAGTACCAAAATGTACTATGATTTAAGAAGACTGTATTGGTGGAGGGGTATGAAAGCAAATATAGCTCGTTTCGTGTTCCAGTGTCTAAATTGTCAGCAAGTTAAAGCTGAAAGGCAGAGACCCGCAGGTTTACTGCAACCACTACCGGAGCCTGCGTGGAAGTGGATTGTATTACTATGGATTTCGTCATTAGCCTACCTTTGACACCAAGGTCAGTGGATGCAGTTTGGGTTATAGTCGATTCACTCACCAAGACAGCTCGATTCATTGCGGTCAGACCTCAGTATACCATGGACAAGCTGGCCAAGTTATATGTTGATAATATAGTCAGACTTCATGGTGTCCCAGAAAGTATAGTATCTGACAGAGACCCTCGTTTTACAATGAAGTTCTGGGAAGGATTACAGAAAGCTATGGGAACCAAGTTGAAGTTTAGCAGAGCTTTTCACCCCCAGACAGACGGGCAATCAGAAAGTACTATTCAAATCTTGGAGGATATGCTCCAAGCTTGTGCATTAGACTTCAAGGGAGCTTGGGACGAGAAGCTATCACTTATTGAGTTTGCTTATAACAACAGCTATCAGGCTACAATTCAGATGGATCCATATGAAGCACTCTATGGGAAGAAGTGTCGTACACCTTTGTTATGGAACGAGGTGGGAGAAAGAAGAATTGTAGGACCGGAGTTTGTTGAAGAAACTTGTCGAGTGATTGATCAGATCAAGGAGAGAGTGAAGACAGCTCAAGTTCGACAGAAGCACTATGCAGATAACCGACGTCGAGATCTGGAGTTTGCAGTGGGTGACAAGGTATTCTTGAAGATATCACCGGTGCAAGGTCTGAAAAGGTTTGGTAAGAAGGGGAAGCTATGCCCCAAGTATGTGGGACCATACGAGATATTGACCAGACGTGGTAATGTAGCATATCAATTGGCTCTACCACTGTCTATGTCAAGCGTTCATGATGTGTTCCATGTATCATTATTGAAGAAGTATGTCAGGGATCTATCGCACATCTTGACAGCAGACCCCCCAGACTTGACTGAAGACTTAACATTTGAAGTGGTGCCTGTGATGCTCTCAAGCCGAAAGGTACATCAACTTCAAACCAAGGATATCCATTATGTGAAAGTGCATTGGAAAAGCCAAGATGTCGAAGAGATTACTTGGGAGGAGGAGAGTGCGATGAGGAAGGAGTACCTTAACCTTTTCGACGATCAAGGTACGTTTAAATTTCGAGGCCAAAATTTCTTTTAAGGGTGGGGGAGTTATGAAACCAACATGCAAATTTCAGGAGGGTGGGGGAGCTGTAAGACCCGCACTCCATAAACCCGGTCTAAACCTTGATTTCATGTCATAGCAGGTCTTTCGATCATCACCAGGCCAGACGGGACGAGTGGATGACAAACAGGTACGAAATCAGACCAAAGACGGTCAAATAATCATCATTTTATGTTGACCGATCGATGGTACTGGTCTACATACCGGTCGACCGGTCAACTCTGCGCAGTTGACTACAAAGATCTGGAATTGGATCTCTGCGGGTCCCACTTTTCTAAACCCTAATACTTGGACCTTCCTAATCCTAATGGAATTCCTAAACCCTAATCCTAGCCTATATAAATACCTTTAAACCTCTTAAAATTTTTCCATTATTTCTCACAAACCCTAGAAAGGAGAAGGAGGTTGGAGAAGGAGAAGAAGCTAGGATGAAGAAGGAAGTGCCGCCTTGCCGTTCCACGATGCTCACCTTACGCCAGTCGACGGTAAGTGTTCTGAATCACCTCTTTTACTTTATGACTCTAGTATGGGTGGATCAATACCATGCAAAGCAGGTATTGATCTAAAACCCTAATTGGCCATTAAACCCTAAATTGCTGTCAAACCCTAGATTCGAGTTCTAGGATGAATATAATCGAAACTAGACTTGAATGAGTTGGAAACAACTCTAACTCAAAGCTCAGACTTGGAATGAATAGGAAAAACCCTGGAAACCATGGAGAATGATCGACGGTAGTCGAAAAACCTAAAGTATGGTCTTCCGGAGACATACCGGTCGAGCATACCAGTCGCCTGTTTTCCCACAAAACTACGACCGGTATGTTGCGACCGGTCAGCTCTGAAAGACTGGTTTTGGGCCTTGTTGGTTTTCTGACAAACGTGAAACCCTAAGAAACTATTCTAATTGAACCCTAATATTATGTAGGACCTTGTGATATCCCATTTGGATCTTGTGTCGTGGAGCAAGCAATCAAATGAGCATCAGGTAAGGGAATCTGACCTAAACCCTAATAATTAATGGACAGTAAATCTTTGTTAAATAACCCTGAATATATGATGTGATGTTTGTGCATATTCACATGCCATCTTTTATTTCTAGTTATTATTATTGTTCATGCATATTCCATATGATAGGATGTGATTGTTAGGCATGTGATTGTTTTCGTTGGAGTGTGGAATGGGAAGGGCAGAGGGCCTGGGATCATTCCTCACTCTGGTACCTTTTGTAGTATTCTATTTTAACATGCTTGGTACGGTTGGGGTATCAGGGGAAGGTCGTGGCACGATGGTCTCCGATGTTGACGCTGGCCTGGCCATGATGATTTGGCACTGTGGTCTCCGATGTTGACGCTGGCCTGGCCACGATGCTTTAGCTCTATCTCTATGCCGTAGGGAGTTATGTTGGGATAGGGTCTACCTGCGTATTGTTCTATCCTAGTATGCTTGTTGCGGATAGGGTATCAGGGGGAGGTGAGGCATTGTGGTCTCCAGCCTGGCCTGCACGCTCTAGCTCTATCTCTATGCCGTAGATGGCTGTACTAGGATAGAGCCTACATTGATGACATATAGGATTGGTTAATTGCGAGCCCAGTTTGCAAGCCCTGGCCAGTAGGGGCTTAGGTACTGGTATGGGTGGAGTATCAGGGGAGGTGCGGTTATACCTTAGCTCTATCTCTATTCCATAATGGGTGCATGTGGATCGGTGGTGGTGTGATCTACTGTGCGGTGCCACACATCGTGTATAGAGGAGCGGGGGCCTCCAGTCCTTTTTATAGCACATTGCAAACTTAAACCAGACCACAACATAAAATGATTGTTACTCATGCATAATATTGTGAAACTGTTTGATTGTCTTACTGAGCTATGTTGTGAGCTCACCCTTTGTGTACACACTCTTTTTAGATGTTTATGCAGGTTACACGGTGGATGACTACGTGAACGTGCTGGTGTACGGAGGCGTTGTTGCTCTGGGTGTACAGGCAGGAGAGGACGAGCATGACGCTTCATGCGAGTGTTCCTTCTGCGTGTACCTTTGATTGGTTTTATTTATTTGTTTCAGTTATTTTCAGTTGACTTTTAAAGTGATGTAATGATATTTAATTTATGATTGGATTTGAATAATTGGATATTTTATTTAAATTTATCAATAGATTTTTAGTTCATTTATTTAAAGACTTTCGCTGTATTATTTATATTCTGATTGTGGTTATGTGCAATGGTTTGTATGAGTGGACACGGTCTTATCGAGATCCTGGTGTGAACCGTTAGTTCAGTGACTGTTCACTCACACTTCTGGTTCAGCCAGAATTGGGGTGTGACCATAAAGGTGGTGTTTCCAAGTCTTGATTGCATGTATAACCGCTGCTAATTCCAAATCATGCGTCGGATAATTCTTCTCATGTTCTTTCAACTGTCTTGATGCGTAAGCAATTACCTGTTCTGCTTGCATCAATACACACCCAAGACCCAACCCTGAAGCGTCCGTATATAAGGTAAACGGTAAGCTTGGTGCTGGGATGGTCAAGATAGGTGCAGAGACTAGTCTTGATTTCAAAGTCTGAAAGCACTTCTCGCACTCATCTGTCCATATGAATTTCTCTCCCTTCTTGGTTAGTCTGGTAAGTGGAATGGTGATCCTTGAGTAGTCCTCCACGAATCTTCTATAATAACCAACCAATCCAAGGAAACTGCAAATCTCCGCGATTGATTTTGGTGCTTCCCATCCTACTATAGCAGCTATCTTACTTGGATCTTCCTTGATACCGTCTTTAGATACTACATGGCCCAAGAAAGCCACTTCCTTCAGCCAAAATTCACACTTCTTGAACTTGGCATACAGTTTCTCCCTTCTCAGCCGTTGTAGGGCTGCTCTCAAGTGTGTTGCATGAGCCTCCCTGTCCTTTGAGTAGACCAATATGTCATCGATGAATACGAAGTGTCCAACATGTCATGAAACACTCGGTTCATCAGTTCCATGAACGACGCTGGAGCAGTAGTCAAGCCGAACGACATAACTAGGAACTCATAATGCCCATACCTTGTCCAGAAAGCAGTCTTCGGAATATCTCCGGCCTTGATCTTCAATTGGTGATACCCTGATCTGAGATCAATCTTCGAGAAAACCTTGGCACCCTGTAACTGGTCGAATAGATCATCGATCATAGGTAAAGGATATCGATTCTTGATCGTTAACTTGTTTAGCTCTCGGTAGTCAATACATAGCCGTACACTACCGTCCTTCTTCTTGACGAATAATACAGGTGCTCCCCATGGTGATATGCTTGGTCGTATGAAACCCTTATCTAGCAATTCTTGTAACTGGGTCTTCAACTCCTTTAATTTCGTAGGGGCCATCCTGTACGGTGCTTTAGACACTAGTGCTGACCCTGGCATTAGGTCTATCACGAACTCTGTAACCCTGTCTGAGGGTAGACCTGAGAGATCTTTTGGAAATACATCTGGGAACTCTCATACCACATCTATATCTTCCATCTTTGGCACCTCAGCAGTGATGTCGACTACAGATAATAGATACCCCATTCCACCCTTCTCTAAGCATCTCTTAGCTTTTAGGGTGGAGAGGATCAGCTTCCGCTTCCTAGGTAACTTGGTCCCAGTGAAGCTAAACTCCTTTCCCTTTTTATCTGTAAGCACAAGCTTCCTTTCACCACATAATAGGCTAGCTGAATGATGGCCTAGCCAATCCATTCCCAAGATGACGTTAAAGTCTGCCATCTCAAGTTGCACCAGATTTGCTTCTAGGTTTCGGCCCTCAATACTAACTGTACACAGCCCATAATATTCATTCAATGCCACTTCGACTCCTAGCGGAGAAGAACTATCAAGCTTGGGTTTAAGTGCTTGACCGGTAATTCCATTCGCTTCTCGAAAGAGATAGAAATGAAGGAGTGCATGGCCCCAGAGTCAAAGAGTACTCTGACAGGTATACCAGCTACATGTACAGTTCCTGAAATTTAATTATCCCTTAGTTCTACTTGCTCACACACAATAAAATAGTAAACTAAATAGGAAGGGATAGAATCATACCAGTGACCATGTCAGGTGATGTGGCTGCCTCTTCAGTAGTTACTGCAATACTTTTCCTTGTTGTGGAGGTGGTTTCCTAGGTAGAGTGCAGTTCTTTGCAACATGACCCAGCTGCTGGCAGTTGAAACATTTAATGTTTGGATTTTGTCCAGCGAACTGTGGCAGTGGTGGTGCAGTGGTATTTCTTACAGGCACCATGGTGGACTGAGCCCTATATGGGCGGAATGGTCTATTATTATGGCCACCTGAAGTCTCAGTAGCCGATCTCTTCAGTCCCCTGTTCTGTGCAAAGAAGCTGTCCTTTTGACTTGATTCAATCACTCTAGCAACTTGGACAGCCTCATTGTATACCATTTTCTAGCCCCAAGATATGCTCTCTGATGCTTCCACGCAGTCCCATGGTTAACCTACGTGTCTTGATTTCTTCCTCTTGCATGTTTGCCGGTGCAAAGAAAAATAGCTCTTCGTACCATTTCTGGTAAGCATCCACAGTCGACTGAGACTGCTGTAGATTGAGGAATTCTTTCTCCATCTGATCCTTGAAGCTCTTCAGAAAATATTTATCAAAGAAGGCTCCCTTGAACATTGCCCAATCAATCTGAGTGTGCTTTGCCTCCAGATATGCCCGTGTAGAATTCTACCAAGCATTTGCATCCTCCTTTAACATGTGTGTTGCGAACAATACCTTCTCATCCTCAGAACACGTCATAAGACGAAAATTTTTCTCCATCTCTGCCACCCACTGTGCAGGCCACAATGGTTTCCCTGGCTTTCCTGTGAATGTAGGGGGCTTCAACTTTAAGAATCTATCCACCGCCCGAATCAGATCATGCTGTCCCTATGTATTCATTCTGTACCATGGTGGTGGATACGGGTAGGCTCCCTGGTAAGCAGAAGACGATGGGAACTGATGCGGTGGTTGTAAATTCTGTCCTTGGCCCATCGGCCCTGGGCTACCATGCATCGGCAGTGTAGTATTATTTCTTCCAGACTCCGGCGTGCCTTCAGTGGGAACATAACCCGGTGGCCTGAACATCTTCAACATCTCGCTCAGGAATGCTTTCTGCTGAGCTTCCATTTGATACACTAGATTAGTCACTATCGTCTCAGAGTTCGTGTGAGGAGGGCCGGGCAAATTTGTCGGTGCCCTAGGAATCTGCCATTCTTCAACTTCCAGGTTTGGCTCTTCAACATAGCTGGTTTCCACATTTTCCTCTGCCTGGCGCATCCTGGAGTAGTGACGCTTTCGTGCGCCCCTACGACCGTTTCCACCTACCATCTCAGATTAGTCTTGTTTGGATATGAGAAGAAGACATAACACGTGAGATACAGTAGAACAATAATAGTAGTGTTAGCCTTGAACAATCACAAGGCGAAAAGTCAAAATGGAATTTAAATTGCAAATTTTTTTAGAATTTTTCAAAAAAATTGCTGGCCCTTTTATAGTTGACCGGTCGCAACATACCGGTCGCTACTCTGTAGAAAATGGGATGACCGGTATAGTCTACTAGTCAAAATTCCCATCTAACCGAGAGGTACCGGTCGACTATACCAGGGGGTACCGGTCGACCGGTATAGGCAAAACCGTCGACCGGTATGCCCAAAATGGCTTTTAAAATCGCGAAAAGTGAGATTTTTCTCACTTTTCTTTCCTTCCTTCTCTCCGGTGGTGATTTCTCTCTGGCTCCTGAGTTGCTACAGTCCGACCGATGATCCTAGAAGTCATTTTCTTCCGATCAAGACTTAGTACATCGCCTCCAGGTAAGCTTCTTCCTTCCATACCCAATTTTTACATCGTTTCTATATCGATTCTAGCTTAAAATCTAGGGTTTTCATTGATTGGGAGATTCTAACCATAGGAACTCTTTTACTTCGGCTTAGAAAGGGTTTAGGGACCCCTAAGAGCAAAAGCCCTTAACTAATTTAAGGTTCCACCGGAAGGTTTTTGAAAAAATTGGATTTTTCTAGGTTTTGACCTAGGTTTTTTTAAAATTCAAATTTTTCTTGAATTCTCTAAATTTCTTGCTTGAATTGCAACTGTTTGGGTTGTTTGAAGTGTGTGGGGGTTACGTAAGTCATCCTCCCCAAGTTTTGGGTGAGTTCGAGGCTTTTTCTTAAATTGCTGTCGTTATGCTGCCAAAATTTTGATAATTCTAACACTTTCTTCTTGTTTTTCTCTTGTTTTGCAGTTCCAATGGCTCCACATAGAGGTGCTGGTAAGCGCTCCTATGGACTAGGCATGCACCCCCCTCACCCACCAGTTCCATAGCTTGATGAGTGGTGGTTCCGTTCCGAGGCGGCACAAGCCCGCTTCCCTTGATTCGAAGGGAAGAACAATGAGTCCGGACGGCGTGCCAACTTGGAGCAACTGCAGCGGTTCAACGTACAAGCAGCTTTTGGCAGGCTTGGGTGGTTACCTGTCATCACTTATACTATGACCACCCGCCCCAACCTGGTCAAGCATTTTTATGCCAACCTGGAAATTGAAGGAAACGTCAACGACTTTGATCATGGTAGGGACCTGTGCATCACCAGCCTTGTCAAGGGTGTTCCTATCTCCTTTGACACTCATCAGCTAGCTGATCTTCTAGGACCCATTGATGGTGATTTGGTATACTGCCCTCCAAAGGTGAAGGGTTTTCTGAGCAAGGATCTACGCTGGGAGATAGTGGATCAGATACTCAACCCCGGGGCTCCTATGAAGGCGGCTAGTTTGAGGCTTGCGCCTCGGGTATTCAGTCGCATCATCCAGCACAACATTGTGCCCCAGAGTGATCATTACAATGAGTTATCCCAGCTTACTCAGTACTTGACCTACTGTGTCTGCATCGGGGAGCGGGTCTGTCTTCCCTACCTTATCATCCGGACCATGCATTAGGCGACTCTGGCCGATCAGGCCAATAACCTTCCATATGGCCGTCTCATCACCACTCTTCTGCAGCGACTACGAGTGGACATGCGGGGTGAGATTGCGGTTGAGGATTCCATGACCTCAGACATCGACTGGGACGCCATCATTAGGATGCAGATGGACTCCCTGCCGATTAGTGATGAGGAGTTGGAGGCTCGTCCCCGCCCACTCAAGAGGGTAGCAGCTGTGGCAGCAGCAACGACAGCAGCCAATGCGGCGTATGCAGCAGAGGCAGAGGGTGATGATGGGGATGGCGATGATCGGATGGAGGATATACCAGCGCCAGCACCACAGCCTACACCTGCAGCAGGACCATCTCAGCCTCCTCCCGATACTGTGATGGGCATGTTCACTGAGCTCAGGGATGCTCAGCGTGAGATGAGCCGTGACTTGGAGCGCTTGTCTCGCAGCCTCAGAGTCACTCAGGAGCAGGTGCACTGGCTCAGGGTCGTCTATGAGCGGGATTATGATATAGCTGAGCTAGTTCCTCCTATGCCTCCCACCCCATGATAGAGTTGTTATTTCTTTCTTTCATTGTAATATTTATGTATCAGGGTAGCTGTTTGGCTTGTGGACAGTACCCTGTAGCACTATTAACTTTGGCTATCTTTTACTGTTAAATGAAAGTTTTATGGTTCTTCCTAACTAGAGCATGTGCATTATTAAATTCCATATTTAAATCGTCTATTATGCTCTTTCTTAATCAGTCTCAGGTATCAAACAATGCTTAAGGTGTGTTTATATTAAGATTTTTAATTTTCCTATCTCAGTTCATCGACTTAGTTAAGTGCAATATGGTCTGTTGGACAAAGCCTAAGAGCTCCGATACCAAGTTGTCACCCCCAATTCTGGTTGAACCAGAAGTGTGAGTGAACCGTCACTGAACCAACGGTTCTCACCAGGATCTCAATAAGACCGTGTCCACTCATACAAACCATTGCACATAACCACAATCAGAATATAATAAATACAGCGGAAGTCTTTAAATAAAATGAACTGAGTATCTATTGATAAATTTAAATAAATATTCAATTATCCAAATTTCCAAACATAACTAAATATCTTTACATCTCTTTAATGTCAACCCTGAAACAAATAAATAAAATCAAAGGTACACGCAGAAAGGGCACTCGCATGAAGTGTCATGCTCGTCCTCTCCTGCCTGTACATCCAGAGCAGCCACACCTCCATACGCCGACGCGTTCATATAGTCGTCCACCGTGTAACCTACATCAACATCTAAAAATGGTGTATACACAAAGGGTGAGCTCACAACTTAGCTCAGTAAGACAATCAGACAATGTAACAATATTATGCATGAGTAACAATCATTTTATGCTGTGGTCTGGTTTAAGTTTGCAATGTGCTATAGAAAGGATTGGAGGCCACCGCACCTCTATACACGAGTCTATGGAATCGCACAACAGATCACACCACCACCGACCCACATGCACCCATCATGGAATAGAGATAGAGCTAAGGTATCCACTACCTCCCCTGATACTCCACCCATACCAATACATAAGCCCCTACTGGCTAGGGCTTGCAAACTGGGCTCGCAACTAACCAATCCTATATGTCATCACTGTAGGCTCCATCCCAGTACAGTTCCCTACGGCATAGAGATAGAGCTAGAGCGTGGTGGCCAGGCTGGAGACCACAATGCCACAACCTCCCCCTGATACCCTACCCTCATCAAGAATACTAAGACAGAACAATACGCTAGTAGACCCTATCCCAACATAACTCCCTACGGCATAGAGATAGAGCTAAAGCGTAGTGGCCAGGTCGGAGACCACAGTGCCACAACCTCCCCCTGATACCCTACCCGCACTAAGCATGCCAAGATAGAATACTACAAAAAGGTGCTAGTGTGAGGAATGATCCCAGACCCTAGGCCCTTCCCATTCCACACACCAACGAAAACAATCACATGCCTAACAATCACATCATAGCATATGGAATATGCATGAACAATAATAATAACTGGAAATAAAATATGACATGTGAATATGCACAAACATCACACCATATATTCAGGGTTATTAACAACGTTTTACTGTCCTTTATTTATTAGGGTTTAGGTCAGATTCCCTTACCTGACGCTCGTTTGATAGCTTGCTCCACGTCGCAAGATCCAAACGTGCTATCACAGAGTCCTACATGATATTAGGGTTTAATTAGAATAGTTTCATTGGTTTTACGTTGGTCGAAAAACCAATGGGGTTACAAAATAGGCCTTACAGAGCTGATCGGTCACATGTACCTGTCGTAGCTCTATGGGAAAACCTGCGACCGGTATGGTCAGCCGGTCATCACAGGCTATTTCCCGAGAGGTACCAGTCGCGGTACCGGTCGCATGGGTTGCGACCGGTATGGTCGACCGGTATGTCTCCGGAAGACCATACACTTGATTTTCGACTGTCGTCGATCATTCTCTATGGATTTCTAGGGTTTCTCCTATCCATTCTAAGTCTGAGCTTTGAGTTAGAGTTGTTTCCAACTCATTCAAGTTTAGTTTTGATGATATTCATCCTAGAATTCAAATCTAGGGTTCGACGGCAAAGTAGAGCTTAATAGCAAAAATTAGGGTTTAGATCAATACCTGCTTTGCATGGTATTGATCCAACTACACTAACCATCCTAGAGTCATAATGTGAGAGAGACAAGGTTTTAGACACTTATCGTCGACTGGCGTAAGGTGTGCTTCGTCAAACAGCAATGGCGGCTCTTCCTTCTTCTTCCTAGCCCTTCTCCTTCTCCAATCTCTTTCTCCTCTTTAGGGTTTGTGAGGACTAATGGAAGAGATTCTAGGAGGTTTAGAGGGGTTTAAATAGGCTAGGATTAGGGTTTAGGAAGTCTCTTAGGATTAGGAAAGTCCTAGGATTCAGAATTAAGAAAGTGGGACCCGTAGAGATCCTATTCTGGATCTCCGTAGTCTGCTGCACAGACTACACTGGTCGACCGGTACCATAGACCGGTACCATTGACCGGTGTGAGTAAAATCATATTTATTTGGTCTGTCTTTGGTCTGATTTCGTACCTGATTGTCATCCACTCGTCCTGTCTGGCCCGATGATCATCGAAAGACCTATTACGACATGAAATCAAGGTTTATACCGGGTTCATGGAGTGCGGGTCTTACACTCTTCAAAAAAAGATGGAGAGTGTAGAAGGCCTTTCTCTCACCTACTGACACCAACAACGGACATCAATCATTTGAAGAACTTACCGACATGGTTGACTAGATTCTCCAATGGGGTACAACACCTTTTACCCAGGGATGGTTCATCCTATCATCATAATCAAAGAAAGAATTTCCTGTTTGGATAAAACTCTTTCATCCGTCCTTCTATCCAATGGATTTCCCAGGAGTTACACATCAGAGCCCATCTTTTATATCATTTGATATAAACTCTCATGAGTATATCAATCTGAGAAATTATAAAATAAAAATCTGGCTGGAACTCTTATCTGTCGTTCATTACATCCGACGGCGTCCCAAGATTCCAATAAGCCCTTCCTTTCTCAAACTGATAAATGGGGTCTTCTTAGTAAGATAAGCCCATTCTACGTAAATAACTACAAACTCCTTCAGGCGGCAGACCCACCTAGACAGTTTCTTGTCAGTCCCATCTGGACCTCCACTTTCGCTTTTCATGTTTATAGATTTAAGTACTTAAAACTCAAACAGAGTCAGTCATATGTATACATTTCATGTGTAATCTACTAAGGGCATTTCAATATATCTAAACAACAACAATTTAAGATAATTCCAATGATTCATTTTTAACCTCTATTTGTATGTCGGGATTCCTACAAGTCATATCCGGAAGGCTAACAATCCATTGATCTGTCGAACAGAATTATAGAAATGGATAAGGCACTGAAAAATTGGAGCTGGCGTGTTGAGTTCACAGAAGATAGCTCATTCCTGCGAAAGCATCAACTGAAGGCACTTCCACAGTGACAACCATAAAATTATGCTCAGATCTTTTGAAAGCATCCGCTCAATGCTGGGATCCAATAGTTCATGTCTTCAGGATGGGAGAAGTTATTATGGAAGAATTCAGAGCTTGCCTCCTGCTCACACCTAAGCGGAAGATCTTCAAACCATTTCCAATAAAAGATTACAAGCAAGAGATACAAGATTTTTTCAGTTGGGATAGGACAGAAATGTGTCATTTTGTACAAGATCAACGACTATAGATAAAGCTCATGATCAAATCATATGCTCGTACAATTCCAAAAGGGAAAGAAGCACAGGATCAGAGAAGACATGTTTACCTCTATTGTAGCATAACCCGACTATTGCTACGAAGTTGCACAGATAAAAAATCTCCAATCATAATAGATCTTATCAAACATGCGAAACAAGGTTTTGACATCATCCCTACACTGTTGGCCGAGACATTAAAGGGCCTTGACTTCATGGCAACTCATCAAAATCAGTTCGAGCTAGACAATTTTAGTGGGTCACCATACCTACTTCAAATTTGGTTAACAGGGAGGTTAGGATTAGTTGAGGAATCTGAAGCAACGACCCTTAACCATTTTTAATTGGAAAAAAGAGCAAATCCTATGGCCTATCAGATGGACACTGATTGGTTCAGTCGCCTCAAAGAAATAACCACAGCAGACATCAGATGGAAATGCACTTGGTAAAAGCAAGAGCGGGTTGTTACAAATACAGAGAATAGTTTGCATGTCCAGTTCATGGGGTTGACTCATACTTCATTCTATTCCCCAACAAGGCTACCTCAGCAATTCAATATCCCAGCAAGCACCAACAAGAAGTGACTGATTGTAAACTTCCTAGAAAATTGACATTATATTTGGTTGATACCATTGCTCGTGAATGGAACAATCGAAAAGTTTGAACACTCCCTAGAGTTGCACCAATCAAGAAACCAATAGCATTTTAGGTTTTTTTTTTTTTGAATTCCAGTGTGTTTCATGAACTATGTCTCCTAGATTTAACAAAGAAACATTTGATTCACCATCTCATTAGAAATGATCATTCATATGCTCTATGAAATTTTCAATGTTCTGACAAGTGTAGGTACTCAAACCAGAATCTCAATCAAAAGAAAAGACATCAAGTCTTCCATCCAGACAAATCCGAGCCCAAGCTCGTACAATCAGTCTTGTATTTACAGCCTAACTCCGTACAAGAAGAGGTTCCAAGCCTATAAATGAGTCTTGTATTCACAACCTAGATCCATACAAGAAGAAGTTTCAAGCCTATAAATGAGCCTTGTAATCACAGCCTAACTTCATACAAGAAGAGGTTTATCAGCCTACAAATGGATCAAGCTGGGTTTAAGCCCGCACATACCTTTCATCATGAGTTCCACCCCAACAAGAAGAAGTTCCAAGCCTACAAATGAGCCTTGTATTCACAGCCTAGCTTCATACAAGAAGAGGTTTATCAGCCTACAAATGGATCAAGTCGGATTCAAACCCACGCGTACCTTGCATCTTGAGTCCCACCTCAGCAAGAAGAGGTTCCTAGCCTACAAATGAGCCTTGTATTTACAGCTTAGCTTCATACAAGAGGAACAATCATCAATTTTCCAAGAAGAACAAACCTTCTTGCCAGTCGAACTACGTTCTGGGCTTGATTTCTAGGATACAGAATACGTAGGCAGTTTAGGATAAATTACCCTAAGTGCAGCCCAATAAACAATCTCACTCATATCCAAAAAATGTGGTTCTTTTTATCTTTTGCCTTCAATTGGTAACAATCTTGGCTAAAGAGGGGCACCTATAAGCACCCCATTTTTGCCATCCCAACATAAGTGAATCCACATAACAAGTTTTTAGCTTTTAACCAGAGGTTTGTGATTCTTTAATGAGCCCCACAGCAGGGTCATAGGCTATTACCTACTTGGATGTATAGGTCATGAAATTATCTTCAAAATGAGACCAGAATCATCAAATTCTGACATCAAACAAGGAAGGTATCATAGTTTGAAAGTGCAAGGGCATTTATGTAATTATTGTAGGATGCATGCATTATCGTTTGAACTTCAAATCATCATATCTTGGTCATCCAATATCGAAATTAGATGATTCAAAAGCCAATATTCCTTATTTTCAATCATTTTCAAAGTGGACGTGAAAAATCTCGGGTAGAAGACACCGGTGGGCTCCATGTAAGCATTCATGCAAAATTATCGTTAGAACTTCAAAGCTTCATATCTTTGTCATTCTACGTCAGATTCAGATGATTCAAAGACTATTATTCTCCATTTGTGATGTTTTACAAAGTGAACATGAAAAATTTGGTACAAAAGTCTCCGAAGGGTCCCATGCAAAATTATATGTCGAAATGGTCGTTTAATCTTTGAAAATTCATATTTTGGTCACCCCACATCCAAATCAGGTGATTTCAGTTTCAATATGTTCCATTTTTAGAACTCTACAAAGTGGACGTAAAGGATTTCAGGCAGAAGTCTCTTAAGGATCCCATGCAGAATGGTTAGCCGAATTATAGATAATTGGCCTACTGAAACTTTAAAAATTCATAAGTCGGCCGTTTTATTTCCAAATGAGGTGATTCAAGTTCCAATATTCCTCATTTTTAGTGTTCTACAAAGTGAAAGTAGAAAATTTAGAGTAGAGGCTATCAAAAAATTCCATGTGGAATGGTTGTGGAAATAGCCTATGAAATGATTGAAGAAGTCAACTTAGCTCAAACCAGTTCAACCCAACTTAGTCCAACTCAGCCTGGCCCAACTCAGACCAATCCAGACCAAATCACGTCGGCCCATATGTATGCATTTCTTTTATATATATATATATATCTTATAGGTATATTATATTATATATATATTATAGGAAAGAAAAGAAGAGGCCGTCAGAAAGAGAGAGAAGATGAGAGAGGCCGTAAGAAAGAAAGAGAGAAGATGAGAGAGGCCGTAAGAAAGAAAGAGAGAAGAAAAGAGAGGCCGTGAGAAAGAGAGAGAGAGGAGGAGGAGAGAAAAAAATGGGGAGAAAGAGGAAGGAATGGAGAAAAGGAAAGAAAAGAAAAAAAGAAAGAGAGAAAAGAAAAAAAAAACACGTTAGGGAGAGGAGATTTTCTAGAAAAAGGAAGGAGAAAAGGAAAGAAAAGAAAAAAGGAAAGAGAGAAAAGAAAAACGTGAGGGAGAGGAGATTTTCTAGAAAAAGGAAGGAGAAAAGGAAAGAAAAGAAAAAAGGAAAGAGAGAAAAGAAAAATGTAAAAGAGAGAAAAGAGAAGGAAGAAGGCACTCACCATTGTCATCTTCTCCAAGCAGTTTGCAATCGAGGATTCATCCATCGTTGGAACAAGACAAGAATCCTAAACTCATGTCTAAATAATTATTTTCTTGATAATATGAATGATTGAATTGGCTATGTGTATGATTTACAATGATAAAATATGTTTGAGCAATTTTTATCATGATTTTGCCATGTCTATGTGTTTTCTCTCATGATACGAGATTCCTTTGATTCAAAACTGAGCTCCATCCAAGGAGGTTTACTTAGCCAAACAAATCCATGATTGGAACACTAGATTTGAAACATCTAATTTGGAACTCGAATTAGGGTTTCAGTCAATATGTCAAAAATTAATCCAATGACTCTAAATCTTACCCTAGATTCATCTACGAGTCAGAAAAAAAAAACCTCTTGAAAGGTTTGGATTTATTTGAATCTAGGAAGGCCATGAAAAAATCATATAAATTGCTGTGGATTAATTTTTTATGAACATTGAATTTAACATGGATTTTAATGGCCTTATGTATGACGACAAAGATTGAATTTTGGAAGTCACCACCTAGATTAAGGTCTAGGACCTCAGAAATGTGAAATCTCACCCCAAGGTAAGACTTCAATTAACTCATGACCCTTAGATTGGATTTCTGGTCCATCAGAGATTAGGTAAGCGTCAGTTTACGGTTATGGGAAGTGGTTAAGCACCCAAACCGCCCGATCAAAATCGGTCTCCTATACCTTTCCTATGCCAGAATCTATCTATTAAACTGAACCAAATCAAGTGGTTTGATATCATTGAACCGAATCTGTATCCATCAGATTGCCTATTTACCGAATTATTTCAAAAATCAGGTTCACCATCGTAGTTCAGGTTTAATTAAATTTTATGATTGTAATTTATGCTTGTGCATGATTAAGTTCATTGTTCAAGTTGAAGTTTATGCTTGAAAGGATGAGAAATTCTACTGGTTAGGATCTGGATAGTCCATACGAACTGATAGATAATCCTAATGGATCTAAGAATGGATAACCCTTTCTGGGTCAAAATATGGATAACCCATTATGGGTTGGAATATAGATAACCCTTTCTGGGTTAAAATATGGATAACCCTTCCTGGGTCGAAATGTGGATAACCCATTCTAGGTTAAAATATGGATGGAAATCTTAGTGGATCTATGGATAGTCCGAGTGGACTAAGGTGTGGATCCGAATTTGGGATTCTCCCAAATGGCTACGTATCTTAGGGTTTGTACTAGGAATCATAATCCGCGTAGTTCGACAAAGGATCAAAATATGGGTAAATATCCTAGAAGATCTATGGATAGTCCGAGTGGACTAAGGTGTGGATCTGAATTTGGGTTTCTCCCAAATAGTCTACGTATCCTAGGGTTTGACCTAGGAATCAGAATCCACGTAGTTCGGGCTGGATAAAATAACATGTTCTAGGTTAATGATTGAGAACTTATTCTAGGTTTAGGATTGAGAACCTATTCTAGGTTTAGGGTTTACTGAGGGGTAGAAATCGTCCTGAGCTACCCTTTTCATACTGAGTTCTAATTTTGGAAGGTTTGGCAAAGCATTCTCCTTCTTTATTAAATTTTTTATTATTTTCCATTATATCCTTCCCAAGAATGTGGGTGCCTAAATGCATGTTCCCGCGCCTAGATTGCCTTCTAGAAGTGTGCATACATGGCAGTTCAACTAGGGTGTTGCAAAAATTAAATTATTACCAAAAATGAAATATTCTATGTAAGCATGGCATTATGATATTTATGGTAACTATCACAACATATAGTAAGATTATGAAAATCTCCCTAACATGGCATGTATTGCAAATCAGGCAAGAACCTATATGGCAAGATCTATATGCTAATCTAGGCATGGCAAGACCTAATATGACAAAAAATCAATATATGCATCTATATATCAATATGGCAAACATAGAATGCAAAATATGGCATGAATAATCCAAAAAGGTAAGATTTTGTATGCTATTTTCCAAGCATGGTAAGACCTAACACGTTAAGAAATTAATGTATGCATCTATATATCAATATGGTAAGTACCAATCATAGAATGCAAATATGGCATGAATCATCCAAACAAAGTAAGATCTTATATGCTATTTTTTTAAGCATAGTAAAGACTTAAAAATAGTAATTATCAAGAATTTGCTAAATATCGAAAAAATTTATTTATTCTATCAAATATAGCAACACATGGAATATGACAAACATGGTATGTGCACAATCCAAACAAAGCATATAAATACTCTAAATATAACCATTTATCCAAATATGGCATGTAGATACTCTAAATATAGCAAGTATGCAATCAAATATGGTAGAATTCACTCAAGCGATCAATTGCATGTTACAGTGAATGAAACATCAATGAAACCTTTCTGAAAAATCCAAAATTATCAAAAACATATGTTCAATAAGTTCTCTGAAAATATTATAACTTTTATGAAGATATTTGGAATGATTAATGACTCAAAAATATCAAAATTGTGACACAAAGTTTCAGATATTGGACAAACTATGAACTATTTTCAAATTCTGTCACATTACACAACAATGACCATAAGTAGGTCTTTTGTAACTCAAATAAACCTCTATTTTTTTCCATAAAAGATGACTTGTTATGCTATATTTCGTCTGAAAGGGTCGAATCCCAACAGAGAGCAAAAACAGGTCAAATGAATGCCACAAGACCGGATATGTGCACTGGTCAAGTTTGTTCCATATTTTTGACCAGTTACACCATAAATTTCATATTAAATCCCATACTTAATGAAAATTAAATCCAGATATATTTCCATGTAGATAACTGTCAGATATAAAATTTCATCAAGAAAAACAAGTGAAAATAGAACATTCTCTTTGTAAAAAAGATCATTTTCAATCATGCAAAATAATATATTCTAACAGATTCAAAATCATAGCACTATGCACTTAAAAATCAATATCAATTCAATAAAAAATAAAAAAAATCTGAAACTAGTGCCATTTTTTAGAAGACTACCATATCTAAAAAATTCATATGAAGTTTCTTTTTTTATTATGGCCATAAGTTCCTTTTCTAGAGACTTTTTGATAGGGGATTGCATTATACCCGAGTAGGACAGCAATGCCAAATAGAACGAAATTTTTAGGGGAACCTTTTAACATATCAGAGAGAATCCCATAAAAATTTAGATTTTAAAATCTAAAAAAAACCACTTGAGATGGATGTCCTAAATTTGGATCTTAAATCTAAAAATTTCAGATTAGGAATCCACTTTGTGAAATTTGTCAAAAACATCAAACATCATCGTATAGCATTCAAAACTTCATCATTGAATAGTTTAAACAAATCATCATACATAAAAAATGCTAGACATGAGCATCCTAACATCAATATGCATGTAATAGAGCATTCCTAATCGAGATTTAATAAAAATAAGTATTTTTCAAGCAAAATCGACATTCAAGCATTCTAAAAACCCCTAAATTCGTTTTAGGGTACCAACCTTGTGCTTGAATGGAGCGAAACCTTCGATGTAGGATTGTATCAAGTTTTTTGATGTTGAATCTTCATTCTCCTCTTCTTTGCTCCTTTCTCTTTTCTCTTTCTCTCTTTCCTTCTTCTCTTTTCTATATATTCTCTTCTTTTGCTCTCTCTTCTCTCCTCCTCACGTCCTCTCTCTCACTCCTCACGGCTCCCTCTTGTCTAGAAAAAAAATAAGCTCTCTCCCTTTCTCTTGGCTTTTTATTCTCTCTTTTTTCTCTTCTAGAGGGTCCCTTCTTTCCTTTTCTTCTTCTTCTTCTAGAAAATCCCTTCTTTCCTTTTTTTCTTCTTTCCTTTCTTCTCTTTCTCCTCTTTCTCCTTCTTCACCACGTTTTTCTTTTCCTTTCTTTCCTTTTTCTCTTTCTTCTTCTACAAAATCCCTTCTCTCTTTCCTTTCTCTCTCTTCCTCTTTCTTCTTCTTTCCTTCCTTTCTTCTTTCCTTTTTTTCTTCTCCCTCTCTCTTTCCCATATTTTTTCTTCTAGAAACCCTCTCCCTTCTTTTTTCTTCTTCTTTCCTTCTTCTCTTCTTTCCTTTTTTTCCTTTTCTTCTCTCTTTCTCACATTTTAGGAAAAAAAACCCTCCTCTCCTTGTTCATGTTTTTTTTTCTCTTATCCCTTTTCCTTCCTTAATTTTTCTTTCCTTCTTCTCTTCTTACCATTTTTCCTTCTCTTCTCTCTTTCTCATGGCTCCTTCTAGAAAACCTCTCTTTCTTTTTTTTCTTTTCTAGAAAAACCCTACCCCCTTGCTTACTTTTTTTTCCTTTTCTCTTATTTCCCTTTTATATATATATATATATATATATATATATATATATATAAGACATATATTATATATGATAATATAATATACATTATATGAATATATACATATATATAAATATAAATATAAGAAATACATGCATATGGGCCGACGTGACTTGGTCCGGATTGGTGTGAGCTGGGCCGAACTGAGTTAGACTAAGTTGGGTTAAACTGGTTTGGACCAAAGTTGACTTTTTTTTATCATTTCATAGTCCATTTCTGCCACCATTCCACATGGAATTTTCCGATAGCCTCTATTTCAAATTTTCTATGTTCACTTTGTAGAACATTAAAAATGAAGAATATTGGAACTTCAATCGCCTCATTTGGGAATAAAATGGCCACCTTATGAATTTATGAAGTTTTCAGTAGGCCAATTATCGATAATTTGGCTAACCATTCTGCATGGGATCCTTCGAAAACTTCTGCCTAAAATCCTTTATGTCCACTTTGTAGAGTACTAAAAATGGAACATATTGAAACTGAAATCACCTGATTTGGATGTGGGGTGACCAAAATATGAATTTTCAAAGATTAAGTGACCATTTCCATATGTAATTTTGCATAGGACTCTTCAGAGACTTCTATACTGAAGTTTTCACATCCACATTGTATAACATCACAAATGAAGAATAATGGCCTTTGAATCATCTGAATCTGACGTAGAACGACAAAGATATGAAGCTTTGAAGTTCTATCGATAATTTTGCATGAAAGCTTGCATGGGGCCCACCGGTGACCTTTGCCTGGGATTTTTCACATATACTTTGAAGAGGACTAAAAATAAGAAATATTGGCATTTGAATCATTCGATTTTGATATCAGATGACCAAGATATGATGACTTCAAGTTTAAATGATAATGCATGCATCATACGATAATTACATAAATGCCCTTACACTTTCAAACTGTGATACTTTCCTTGTTTGATGTCAGAATTTGATGATTTCGGTCTCATTTCAAATATAATTTCATGACCTATAAATCTAAGTAGTAATAGCCCATGACCCTACTGTGGGGCTCATCAAAGAATCACAAACCTCTGGGTTAAAAGCCGAAAACCTGCCACATGGGTTCACTTATGCTGAGGATAGCAAAAATGGGGTGCTTACAGATGCCCCTCTTTTGCCAAGATTGTTACCAATTGAAGGCTAAAGATAAAAAGAACCACATTTTGGGATATGAGTGAGATTTCTTATTGGGCTGCACTTAGGGTAATTTGTCCTAAACTGTCCTAGAAATCAAGCCCAGAACGTAGTTCGACTGGCAAAAAGGTTTGCTCTTCTTGGAAAATTGATGATTGTTCTTCTTGTATGAAGCTAGACTATGAATACAAGGTTCATTTGTAGGCTAGGAACCTCTTCTTGCTGAGGTGGGACTCATGATGTAAGGTACGCGTGGGCTTGAACCTAGCTTGATCCATTTGTAGGCTGATAAACCTCTTCTTGTATGAAGCTAGACTGTAAATACAAGGCTCATTTATAGGCTGGGAACTTCTTCTTGTTGAGGTGGAACTCATGATGCAAGGTACGCGTGGGCTTGAACCCGAATTGATCCATTTGTAGGTTGATAAACCTCTTCTTGTATGTAGCTAGGCTGTGAATACAAGACTCATTTATAGGCTGATAAACCTCTTCTTGCTGAGGTGGAACTCATGATGCAAGGTACTCGCGGGCTTGAACCTGGCTTGATCCATTTGTAGGCTGATAAACCTCTTCTTGTATGAAGCTAGGCTATGAATACAAGGCTCATTTGTAGGCTTGGAACCTCTTCTTGTATGGAGCTAGGCTATGAATACAAGGCTGGTTGCACGAGCTTGGGCTCGGCTTTGATTTGTCTGGATGGAAGACTTGATGTCTTTTCTTTGATTGAACTGATGCTCTTTTGATTGAGATTCTGAGATTGATTTTCTGAATAAGCTAGGGCTCTACATTTTATTCACTTATAGGCTTGATCTTTGAATGAGCTAGGGCTCTACATTTGATTCACTAATAGGCTGAGATTGATTTGAACTTTGGATGAGCTAGGGCTCTGCATTTGATTAACTAATAGGCTGAGATTGATTTAAACTTTGGATGAGCTAGGGCTCTGCATTTGATTAACTTATAGGCTGAGATTGATTTGATCTTTGGATGAGCTTGAGCTCTGCATTTGATTATAAAATGAGAAAGAACTCAGGAGGTCACTTTTAGGGTGAGAAATTTACTATTGATTTTGAAATGAGCAAGAACTCAGAAGGTCACTTATAGGGTGATACTGAATAACTCATCTTTGAAGTTCTTACCAACTTTGGACCTTTGGGGTTAAAAATTGGAATATCCTTCTTGGAAGCTCTATGGCTATGAACCTTCGGGAATGGAAACTAGAATATCCTCTTAAATAGCTTTGTTGCTATGAACGTTTAGGATGCTCAAAAGTGAGTCATACAGGAAGTCTTTGTTGACTTTGAACCTTTAAGGTTGAAATCTGACCCATCTTAGAAGTCTCTTGACTTTGAACCTATAGAGTGCTGGACATTTAAAATGATGGTGAATTCCTTGGCAGTTTTCCAAGGTTTTTTTTTTTTTTTTTTTTCCCTGCTTTGTTGGTGAAGGCATAAAACATGGAATCAATGGAAATGGTGTCATGGACTTTGCTGGCATGATACCTAGATTTGAAATTTGTCATTTATGATCTGGTACTGAAAGTTTGACTCAATTTCAGCACGGTAGTGATGACTTGGTTGCTCCCTTGGAAGGGTTCCATGTAATTTGAAAGTAATGATTTTCTTTAGCTAACATTGGTGTTGTTGGATTTTGAATTGAAAGAAACTCTAGCAAGGATTTTGGACAAGAATGAGGGGAGCTTGATAGTCTCTAACCAAAGTGATTTTATTGATTGACCTTGGTGTTAAACTGTCGAGGGGTATCTGGTCAACTAAGTTCTTTGACTGTGCACTATGGTAGACCAAATTGGTAAAACAGCTAAGCGGCAATGAAATGTGACATGGGTTTGGCCCTTGATCTAGGCTCATGAAAAGCTCAGGGCTTTGCAACATTGTTGTGTCAATTTTGAAAGATGAATAAACCATGGCCCCAAAGTAGGCATGAGGAGTAAAGGATTCGAAGTGTTCCTTCAGAGAACTTGGTGACCAAATCCTAACAGGTGAGCAACCAAATTGGATTTTCTTCATTAACAGGATTGGGAGAACTGAGAAATTGGAAAAAACCAACTTGGATGGACCTACATCTATTGACAAGGAAAGTCAGTGACTTCAGACTAGACAATGGATTCTAGATGTAATGCTCATGATCAAGTTCAATTCCTCTACATGGGGTATATCTATGCCCCAGTGTCTGCCTATTGTGACAGATTACTACTATAGAAGGAAACGAGCAACCTAACAAAGTTGGAACTAGGTTGAATCTGGATTGCATCAAGAATTTGACCATGCTTCCAAGGTTAAGGGAAGATTGACAGATTGATTGCAGAAAGTGACTTCTTAGATAAACCCTTCTTGAATCTTGAAAAATGAGGGAGCTGATGATTTGATGAACTTGGCTACATCCGTAACCAGGCCATGAGAATTTACTCTCTCCCTAACGTGACAAAAGGATTTGAAAATAGAATTCTGTTGAAAGGCAATGCTATGGAGCCCAAAAGGAAAATAGATGATGGTTTGCTCAACTCCTTTGAGTATGATTCACTGGAGAGCAAGAGGGGTTCCTTTCCTTATGGAGGGTATACTGGGTATGACACTTGTCCACATGAACCACTATATTTTTCTATAAAGGGCCAATGAGGGCAATGCTTTAGGGTTGCATTAGGTCGCCTATCCCCACTGGGGTATTATGGGTTATTTTTCCTTTCTGAGGTTTCTTTTCTTTCTTTTTTTTTCATTTTTTTTCATCATTTTTTTTGCAAACCCCATCTTGGGTTGAATAAAGAATCCTAATATGGTGAGGATATTGCCAACATTATGGTCCTATCCAAAGGTCTGAAACCCATAGGGAAAGTCCGAACGGCATGACTTTCATGACAAATGGGTAGCCTTGCCCCATTGTTTAAATTAACACCTACACGCATTGATAGACGGGCAGCTATTTGAATCATCACTAAAGTGACCTTAGGGAAATGCAGTCCCACACCAAAATTAAAAATGGTGCTGAATTATGTTTTCCTTTCTTGGAGATGTTCAGATGGAACACGTGTCTCAACAAACTACATTGAGATGCCGAATCAGTCGCGATCATATCTGGGCCTGAAACCTTTAAGTTTGTTGACAAGTATTGATGTTGAAGGTCCGAGAGGACTGATGTGAAACTGTCCACATGGGTCTACCATTGGGAGAGTGTTTGGTTGTTTATGTAGAATGGGTTTATCTTACCGAGAAGATCCCATTTTATTAGCTTGAGAAATGAAGGGCTTATAAGAACCTTGGGATGCCATCGGATGTAATGAATGACAGATGAGAGTTCCAATCAGATTCATGAATTTGTACATAGAATGATGACATGATCACGAGTTACAATGCCATAAAAACTGATAATCAAAAGAAGGGCTTGTGATAGAGACTCCTTAGAAGGCCGTCAGATTGATAGACAGGAGAGAGAGTCTAATGCCGATGAGAAATCTTTCTCTGATAATGAAGAAGTGATGAGATCGTCTCCTGTAAAGGAGGGATGTAATTGGCTAAAATCAAAAATCTGATCCAACATGCTGTGCATCTTGAAGAACGATCGAACTTTCTATCAGGATTTGATTGAAACTACCATCCTCTTGAAGTGAGAGGGACAATTGGCTTACTGTCAAGCTCCAATGCCATTCAACATCTTACTATGTTCTTTTCTTTTTCTTTTTTCTTTTTTTTTGGATGTGGAGGCCACATAATGTAGTGCTTCGCTTGATTCCAAAGTTGAATCATGACTTTCAATATTGGATTTGAATCTTCTTCTTCCAAACATTTCCAATCAGATAGAACATCTTTGCCCCAGTTAGTACTCTGATCTTGTGTAAACTTTATGAACATTTGTGACTGCTCATCTAGATCTGATTTTATCTAAATGGTGAATCCGTATGCTGTCCTCTGGAAGCAAATCATCACCTTCTATCTGATGTGACTACCTCCCATTATTGATGTAGATAAAACATAGGCTTGAATTTTCTTTTTTCTTTTTTTTAGTATTCTTATGACCTCATTCTTTGATTTTGAGATTGATCATTCATCATATATCTCTTGCTTGCAGATGATGTACTTTGTAAGAACTTTGAAATTTCTATCCTTTTGGTGGCACATCTGTCCTCCACTCATTTATATTGATTGGCTGACCTGTTGATATGATCTATTACTATCTAATGCTTTCCTTGGAATCTTTTCGTAGGTAGAACAAATGACAACTTCTCCAATACATGTTTCTTGAGAGTATTATTGTGTCTCCCGATTGATCATTTAAAGCTTTCCCAGAGAGGTTGGACTTTCTTTCTTAAGAGGCCAGGTGGCATAGAAGTTCAATAGACGGCTCATCGTTTCAATCATCTTCAAAGTCAGAATTGACTGCGCATGTAGAATAGGTGGATGTATGAAACTAAGAGGAAATGAATGGAAGAGACAAAGCACAGAGTTTGAAATCTCAAATGGGATGATTTTCTTTTACTTACAGGGCAGATTGGACTGGACTTGTCAATAAGCATATCAATCTTGGACCCAGACATGGATGACCTATCGAATACCAATAATAGAAAGTTGAAACAACTAGTTCGTCCAAGCGGCTCCAGTTGGGCATAATGCCTTCGACAACCACCTTCAATCGTTGTGGGAATAAATCTTCTTTCAGACCTCTAACAGCAGGACTCATCATGCCCCTCTATTAATAGGTGCAAGATGCCTACCTTTTAGGATTCCATACAATTCTCTCCCTTTTTTTTTCCAGTTTGGGATCCATTCATAACCGGACTATTGCTTCTTAAGCTCAAAGTTACTCTGGTTTATGCCCCAGTTTGGGGTTCAATGGATTCATCAATGGACCACTTCTAGTTGAGTTCAAAATCATTCTAGCTTGTGTCCCAACATGGGTATCAAGGGGTATCACCATTGCACTACACCATTTTAAGTCCAAGATTAAACTAGTTTATGCCTTGGCTTGGGGGGTTCAATGGATTTCTTCATTAGACCACTCTCAATTTGGGTCTAAGGTCAATTTGGTCCATGCCCCAGTTTAGGGCATAATGGTTTTCCTCATTAGACCGCACTCAATTTGGGTCCAAGGTCAATCTGGTTCATGACCAGTTTAGGGCTCAATGGCTTTCCTCATTGGACCACACTCAATTTGGGTCCAAGGTCAATTTGGTTCATGCCCAATTTAGGGCTCAAGGGCTTTCCTCATTGAACCATACCCAATTCAGGCCCAAGGTCAATCCTGTTCGTGCTCCAGTTCAGGGGTCATTGGCTTTCCTTATTGGACCGCACTCAATTTGGGTCCAAGTTCAATCTGGTTCATGCCCCAGTTCAGGGGTCATTAGCTTTCCTCATTGGACCATTCCCTAGCCGTGATTCTGATTCCTATCCTTGCCTAGGGTACATTGGATCTTTTCTTTGGTTTAACCTACTGCTCAAAAATTTTCATTCCTCCTCCTTGAATAATGAGAAATATGAGGGCAACTCTTTGGACTCTAGCATTTCCTTCGACAATGGGGCAGAAATGCCCGAGATGGGATAGCACTATCATAGTTGAAGTTTCATGGTCTCCTGATAACTCCAGAATTTGGAATTGATCTTTACTGACAGGCAATGAGGAATGCTTCTCATTCGCCATTCCTGACGAGCGTTCCTAACTTGTAGCACTGGGCTATGATGGACATGGATCGGGCTCTAATTGACAGAGCCAGAGGTGGATTTTGAATTGATCTCCGATTAATAAAAACAAGGTTGACTCTAAACTGGTCTCTAATTGATAGAGATCAAGATTGACTTTGAATTGGTATCTGATTGATAAAGATCAAGATTGACAATCATGGACTGGGCTCTAATTGCTAAAGGCAAGGATTGCTTGAGTTGGGCTCCGATTGATAGAGGCCAAGGATGACAATCATTGGACTACAATTGCTAGAGATGATGGATTGATTGAATTGAAATGACTAAAATTCTCTTTGATTCCTTTATGAAGTAGAACGTGGACCAGAGCTAATGGTTGAACAGGCCTAGAGGCTAACTCATGCTCACATTGAGTTCAAATGAATGAAACATTACCTAGTTCCAATATGAATTGGAACCTGAACAGGAGTTGACGGTTGGACAAGACTAGGGGCTATTAAATTCAAATGAATGGAACTCTTCTTAGTTCCAACATGAATCAGAACTTGAACCACAGTTGATGGTTGGATAAGCCTAGTGGCTAAATGAATTCAGATGAATGAGACTCTTCTTAGTTCCAACATGAATCAGAACCTGAACCAAAGTTAATGGCTAGACAGGCCTAGTGGCTAATTAAATTCAGATGAATGAAAACTTTTCCTAGTTCCGACATGAATTAGAACCCTAACCAAAGTTGATGGGTGGATAAGCCTAGTGTCTAATTAAATTCAGATGAATGGAATTTTTACTAGTTCTGACATGAACCGGAACCTAAACAGGAGGTGAAGGGTGAAAAAGCCTAGGGGCCGAATGCCTCTTCCATTTTTTAACATGATCTGGGAGGTGATGATTGAACTTGCCTAGGGGTTAAACCTTTCTTTAATTCTAAGATGAACCGGAAATAGTGGTTAAATCTGGGGCATAATATTTCTTAGATTTTGAGATGAACTGGATGTAATTGAATCTTCTTAGGGGCTGAATCTTTCCTTAATTCTGGATGAACCGAAATGATAATTGGACCTGCCTAGGGGCTGAATCTTTCCTTAATTCAAAGGTGAATCAGGAAGGGTGATTAGACTAACCTAAAGGCTAAATCTCTCCATAAGTCAGAGGTGAATCGAGAACGGTGATTGGATTTGCCAAGGGATTGAAATTATTCTTAATTCAGAGGTGAATGGAGAATGGTGATTTGATTTGCCTAGGGACTGAATCTCTCCTTAATTCTGAGATGAATTGAGAACAGTGATTGGATTTTCCTAGGAGCTGAATCTCTCCTTAATTCAGAGGTGAATGGAGAATGGTGATTTTATTTGCCTAGGGACTGAATCTCTCCTTAATTTTGAGATGAATTGAGAACAATGATTGGATTTGCCTAGGGGCTTAATCTCTCCTTGATTCAGAGGTGAATCGAGAACTATGATTGGATTTTCCTAGGGGCTTAATATTTCCTTAATTCTGAGGTACATTGAGAATAGTGATTGGATTTGCCTAGGGGCTAAAACTCTCCTTGATTCAGAGGTGAATCAAGAACTATGATTGGATTTTCCTAGGGGCTGAATCTTTCCTTAGTTCTGAGGTACATTGAGAACAGTGATTGCATTTGCTTAGGGGCTAAAACTCTCCTTGATTCAGAGGTGAATCGAGAACTATGATTGGATTTGCCTAGAGGCTGAATCTTTCCTTAATTCTAAGGTACATTAAGAACAGTGATTGGATTTGCCTAGGGGCTAAAACTCTCCTTGATTATGAGATGAACTAAATATGATATTTGAGTAAGCCCAAGGACTAACTGTACGAGAATATTGTAAACTTTTCAGGTATAGGTGCTTGTCGTTGCCTAAACTGAATGCTCTATTGGATCAGATTGGTTGAGTTACTGATTGTGTTCCCAAATCTGGTTGCCTTCTTTCTTACAAAATTTGATGTTCAATAAAGAACGAGATTCATGACTTCCATTGATTCATTTGGAAAGATAATATGGATGGATCTCAAGGTGGGAGATCAAGACAATTCCCTAATTGTAGGGGCCTCTCACCCTAAAAGGGTGGATATGGTTGCTGTTTGATTCTCTTTTTCCAAAGGCATTGAAATCCAATGGAGAAATATCAAGATTCTAGACATCTAGAAGAGTGGAAGAAGTCACATGCACAATCAAAGGTGACTTAACCAAACAAAGTTAGCTCCCTCATCAGGGCGATTGGGTAAACATTGTCCGAGTCAATTTAGTTGAATTTAGTTAAGCCATTTGTTCAGTCTTGGGACCTTGTGATTCCAAAAATGGATAATCAGTGATACCAAGGTCTGGCCACTTGGGTTACCGAATTTCAATGAAAATGAAATGGATATATTAATCCATTGTCCTTATTAGGGATGGTTAGCAAAAGTGGTTCATGGAGGAACAAACTAGTAAATTTCTCCTTGACCATGGTATCTATGACTTGACAGGGATTTCTACTCATTTTTCAAAATCGACGTGTTAACAATGAGAGGTTCAACACATCGAGCTTACTTAATGGAGGGTGTATAGTAACCATCTATTATGATGTAGAACAAGTGTATACATACTTCATACTCCCAATGGATGAAAGTTCAAGATGCTCATCGTATAGATTCTAACATGTTGACCAATCAAGGACAAAAAAAGGCAAAAATTTAACGTCTCGAACATGGATGTCATGGTTAAGCAGATTTTATTGGATCGATTTAGGGATGAACCAAAAATAACAATCATTGGGCTACAATCTGGGTTAGGACAGAAAATGCCACCTTAACAAGGAGGGGGTAACCTATCACCTAATGCACGATGAATAATGGGCCCCCAATCCCTTTATATACTATGTTGCAAGAATCAAGAGACATGAAGTAGCCTAATGCATTCCCAGGCGGACCCAAGAAACGCTCGTTAGAGGCTGCTCGCCGGTCGTGATCTCACAAAGTATAGGCCAAGGTTGTCTATTTTGCCTAGCAGGCTGCCCCATATACATGGGACCCGGTATGGCTACTCGCACGCATATGTCACTGAACCCATTCCCCCCAAAACAATATTATACAAGCATAAATATAGTATCCTAAGAGCTAGCATCAAATTCACACAATAAAAGTTTTCATTTAGGAGTCTGACGTTTAGATCCCCAGTGGAGTCACCACTGTGAGGACAAAGATTGAATTTTGGAAGTCGCCACCTAGATTAAGGTCTAGAACCTTAGAAATGTGAAATCTCACCCCAAGGTAAGACTTTGACTGACTCATGACCCTTAGATTGGATTTCTGGTCTATCAGAAATTGGGTAAGCATCAGGTAATGGTTATGGGAAGGGTTAAGCACCCAAACCGCCTGATCAAAATTGGTCTCCTATACCTTTCCTATGCCAGACTCTATCTATTAAACCGAACCAAATCAAGTGGTTTGATATCATTGAACCGAATCAGTATCCATCAGATTGCCTACGTATTACAGAATTATTCTAAAAATCAAGTTCACCATCGTAGTTCAGGTGTGATTAAAGTTTATGATTGTAATTTATGCTTGTGCATGATTAAGTTCATTGTTCAAGTTGAAGTTTATGCTTGAAAGGATAAGAAATCCTATGGGTTAGGATCTGGATACTCCATACGAACTGATAGATAGTCCTAATGGATCTAAGAATGGATAACCCTTTCTAGGTCAAAATATGGATAACCCATTCGGGGTTGGAATATGGATAACCCTTTCTGGGTCAAAATATGGATAACCCTTCCTGGGTCGAAATGTGGATAACCCATTCTAGGTTAAAATATGGATGGAAATCCTAGTGGATCTATGGATAGTCCGAGTGGACTAAGGTGTGGATCCGAATTTGGGATTCTCCCAAATGGCTACGTATCCTAGGGTTTGTACTAGGAATAAGAATCCGCGTAGTTCGACAATGGATCAAAATATGGGTAAATATCCTAGAAGATCTATGGATAGTCCGAGTGGACTAAGGTGTGGATCCAAATTTGGGTTTCTCCCAAATAGCCTATGTATCCTAGGGTTTGACCTAGGAATCAGAATCTGCGTAGTTCGGGCTGGATAAAATAACATGTTCTAGGTTAATGATTGAGAACCTATTCTAGGTTTAGGATTGAGAACCTATTCTAGGTTTAGGGTTTACTGAGGGGAAGAAATTGTCCTGAGCTACCCTTTTCATCCTGAGTTCTAATTTGGGAAGGTTTGACAAAGCATTCTCTTTCTTTACTAAGATTTTTATTATTTTCCATTATACCCTTCCCAAGAATGTGGGTGCCTAAATGCATGTCCCCATGCCTAGATTGCCTTCTAGAAGTGTGCATACAAGGCAGTTCAACTAGGGTGTTGCAAAAATTAAATTATTGCCAAAAATGAAATATTCTATGTAAGCATGGCATGTATGATATTTATGGTAACTATCACAACATATAGTAAGATTATGAAAATCTCCCTAACATAGCATGTATTGCAAATCAGGCAAGAATCTATATGGCAAGATCTAATATGATAATCTAAGCATGACAAGACATAATATGGCAAGAAATCAATATACGCATCTATATATCAATATGGCAAGTACCAAACATAGAATGCAAATTATGGCATGAATCATCCAAAAAGGTAAGATCTTATATGCTATTTTCTAAGCATGGTAAGACCTAACATGTTAAGAAATTAATGTATACATCTATATATCAATATGGTAAGTACCAATCATAGAATGCAAATATGACATGAATCATCCAAACAAAATAAGATCTTATATGCTATTTTTTAAGCATAGTAAGACTTAAAAATAGTAATTATCAAGAATTTGTTAAATATCAAAAAAAATCTATTTATTCTACAAAATATAGCAACACATGGAATATAGCAAACATGGTATGTGCACAATCCAAACAAAGCATATAAATACTCTAAATATAGCCATTTATCCAAATATGGCATGTAGATACTCTAAATATAGCTAGTATGCAATTAAATATGGTAGAATTCACTCAAGCGATCAATTGCATGTTACAGTGAATGAAACATCAACGATACCTTTCTCGAAAATCCAAAATTATCAAAAACATATGTTCAATAAGTTCTCTGAAAGTATTATAACTTTTATGAAGACATTTGGAATGATTAATGACTCAAAAATGTCAAAATTGTGACACAAAGTTTCAGATATTGGACAAACTATGAACTGCTTTCAAATTCTATCACAATGCACAAGAATGACCATAAGTAGGTCTTTTGTAACTCAAAGAAACCTATATTTTTTTTCATAAAAAGTCGACTTGTCATGCTATACTTCGTTTGAAAGGGTCGAATCCCAACAGAGAGCAAAAACAGGTCAAATGAATGCCACAAGACCGGATATGTGCACTGGTAAAGTCTGTTCCAGATTTTTAACCAGTTGCACCATAAATTCCGTATTAAATCCCATACTTAATGAAAATTAAATCCAGATATATTTCCATGTAGATAACTGTCAGATATAAAATTTCATCAAGAAAAACAAGTGAAAACAGAACATTCTCTTTGTGAGAAAGATCATTTTCAATCATGTAAAATAGTATATTCTAACAGATTCAAAATCATAGCACTATGCACTTAAAAATCAATATCAATTCAATAAAAAATAAAAAAAAATCCGAAACTAGTGCCATTTTTTAAAATACTTCCATATCTAAAAAATTCATATGATGTTTCTTTTTTTATTATGGCCATAAGAACCTTTTCTAAAGACTTTTTGATAGGGGATTGCATTATACTCGAATAGGACAGCAATGCCAAAGAAGAATTTTTTGATAGACTTTCCCAATTACAAATGGAACGAAACTTTTCGAAAAATCTTCTAACATATCAAAGAGAATCCCATAAAAAGTTGGAGTTCAAAATCTAAGAAAAACCACATGAGATGCACGTCCTAAATTTGGATCCCAAATCTGAAAATTTCAGATTAGAAATCCACTTTGTGAAATTTGTCAAAAACAACAAACATCATCATATAGCATTCAAAACTTCATCATTGAATAACTTAAACAAATCATCATACATAAAAAATACTATACATGAGCATCCTAACATCAATATACATGCAATAGAGCATTCCTGATCGAGATTTAATAAAAATAAGCCTTTTTCAAGCAAAATCGACATTCAAGCATTCTAAAGACCCCTAAATTCATTTTAGGGTACTAACCTTGTGCTCGAATGGAGCGAAACCTTCGATGTAGAATTGTATCAAGCTTTTTGATGTTTAATCTGTATTCTCCTCTTCTTTTCTCCTTTCTCTCTTCTCTTTCTCTCTTTCCTTCTTCTCTTTTCTTTCTTTTCTCTTCTTCTTCTCTCTCTTCTCTCCTCCTCACGACCTCTCTATCACTCCTCAAAGATCCCTCTTGTCTGGAAAAAAAGAAGCTCTCTCCCTTTCTCTTGGCCTTTTATTCTCTCCTCTTTCTCTTCTAGAAGATCCCTTCTTTCCTTTTCTTCTTCTTCTTCTAGAAAATCCCTTCTTTCCTTTGTTCTTCTTTCCTTTCTTCTCTTCCTCCTCTTTCTCCTTCTTCTCCATGATTTTCTTTTCCTTTCTTTCCTTTTTCTCTTTATTCTTCTAGAAAATCCCTTTCTCCTTCCTTTCTCTCTCTTCCTCTTTCTTCTTTTTTCCTTCCTTTCTTCTTTCCTTTTTTTCCTCTCCCTCTTTCTTTCCCACGTTTTTTCTTCTAAAAACCCTCTCCTCTCATGTTTATCTTCTAGAAACCCTCCCCTTCCTGTTTCTTCTTCTTTCCTTCTTCTCTTCTTTCCTTTTTTCCTTCTCTTCTCTCTTTCTCACGTTTTAGAAAAAAACCCTCCTCTCCTAGTTCACGTTTTTTTTTCTCTTTTCTCTTTTCCTTCGTTTTTCTTCATCTTTTTTTCTTCTCTTCTTTCCTTTTTTCCTTTTATTCTCTCTTTCTCACGGCTCCTTCTAGAAACCTCTCTTTCTTTTTTTCTCTTTTCTAGAAAAACCCTACCCCCTTGCTCACATTTTCTCCTTTTCACTTCTTTCCCTTTTTTTCCATGATATATATATAATATAAGACATATATATTATATATGATAATATATTATACATTATATAAATATATATATATATATATATATATATATATATATATATATATATATATATATATATATATATATATATATAAGAAATACATGCATAAGGGCCGATGTGGCTTGGTCTGGATTGGTCTGAGCTGGGCCGGGCTGAGTTAATCTAAGTTGGGATGAACTGGTTTGGACCAAAGTTGACTTTTTGCTATCATTTCATAATCCATTTCTGCCACCATTCCACATGGAATTTTCCAATAACCTCTATTCTAAATTTTCTATGTTCACTTTGTAGAACACTAAAAATGAGAAATATTAGAACTTGAATCACATTATTTGGAAATAAAATGGCCAACTTATGAATTTCTGATGTTTCAACAGGCTAATTATCGATAATTTTGCTAACAATTCTGCATGGGATCCTTCAGAGACTTCTGCCTAAAATCCTTTATGTCCACTTTGTAGAGTACTAAAAATAGAACATATTGAAACTGAAATCACCTGATTTGGATATGGGGTGACCAAAATATGAATTTTCAAATATTAAGTGACCATTTCCATATGTAATTTTGCATGGGACCCTTCGGAGATTTCTGTACTGAATTTTTCATGTCCACATTGTAGAACATCACAAATGAAGAATAATGGTCTTTGAATCATTTGAATTTAACGTAAAACGACAAAGATATGAAGCTTTGAAGTTCTACCGATAATTTTGCATGAAAGCTTGCATGGGGCCCTCCGATGACCTTTGCTCGGGATTTTTCACGTACGCTTTGAAGAGTACTGAAAATAAAGAATATTGGCCTTTGAATCATCCCATTCTGATTTTAGATGACCAAGATATGATGAAGAGTACTAAAATGTGATACCTTCCTTGTTTGATGTCAGAATTTGATGATTTCGGTCTCATTTCAAATATAATTTCACGACCTATACATTCAAGTAGGTAATAGCCCATGACCCTACTGTGGGGCTCATCAAAGAATCACAAACCTCTGGGTTAAAAGTCAAAAACCTGCCATATGAGTTCACTTATGTTGAGGATAGCAAAAATGAGGTGCTTATATTATGATAACATTAAAATGAATTTAACATTGAATTCATGTTAATGGCCATAAAAGTGTTTTGCTATTTGTTTCCATTCAATGTGTCATGCATGACATGCTAGGACTATATTTTGTAATATTTGGCATAATAATCTCTAGATTACTTGCCATTATTGTTTTTTATATTTTATTTCTATTCGTAGTATGATGGATGTTTCTTAACATGTATATACATGCTATAATTGATGCTTGTCATATGTCTATTGTGATATCTTGTTAATTTTTAGCCTTTCCATTCATAAAAATGCTATGTTAGGTCTTACCATGCTTAGAAAATAGCATATAAGATCTTATCTTTTTTGGATGATTCATATCATATTTGCATTCTATGATTGGTACTTACCATATTGATATATAGATGCATTACATTAATTTCTTACCATGTAAGGTCTTACCATGCTTAGAAAAGTTCATATGGACAGATGAGTGTGAGAAGTGCTTTCAGACTTTAAAGTCAAGACTAGTCTCTGCACCTATCTTGACCATCCCAGCACCAGGCTTGCCGTTCACCCTATATACAGATGCCTTAGGGTTAGGTCTTGGATGTGTGTTGATGCAAGGAGAACAGGTGATTGCCTACACATCAAGACAGTTGAAATAGCATGAGAAGAACTATCCTACGCATGATCTGGAGTTAGCAGCGGTCATTTACATAATCAAGACTTAGAGGCACTACCTTTATGGTGAAAAGTTTCAGATCAAGTCGGATCACAAGAATTTGACTTACCTGTTTACTCAGAAGGACCTATATATGAGACAGAGGAGATGGCTGGAGCTATTAAAAGATTATGATTGTGATATCTAATACCATCCGGGTAAGGCAAACGTCATGGCTGATCCCTTAAGCAGAAAGTGGGCATTAAAACCTCAGGCCGGACCCAGTACCAATGCTGCATTGTGTGCTGCAGCCTCAGGCTCAATAGAGAATGAAGAAGAGCATATATTAGAGACTATGGAAGATCCAGTGGAACAGGACTTAATTCATAAATTCACATTGATGTTCGCAGCCTTCAAGATCTCGTCAAATTTAATAGATGAGGTAAAAGTAGCAATCCTACAGGATCCACACCTCAAGACTATGCGAGAAGACCTAGAGAAGGGTAAAAGCAACCCTGACTTTACCTTGGATTTAAACAAGGTACTCAGGTATCGTGGACAATTATGTATACCTAAGAGTCAGAACTCAAATATCAGAGATAGAGTTATGACAGAAGCTCATTACACCCCATATTCGGTACATTCAGGAGGCACCAAGATGTACAATGATTTAAGAAGACTATATTGGTGGAGGGGTATGAAAGAAGATGTAGCTCGATTCGTATTCCAATGTCTGAATTGCCAGCAAGTTAAAGCAGAAAGGTAGAGATCCGCAGGTTTGCTACAGCCACTATCGGAGCCAGCATGGAACTGGGATTGTATCACAATGGATTTCGTCACTGGCCTACCTTGACACCAAGATCAGCGGATGCAGTATGGTTTATAGTCGATCGACTTACCAAGATAGCTCGCTTCATCGCTATCAGACCTCAGTATACGATGGACAAGCTAGCCAAGCTATATGTGGATAATATAGTCAGACTTCATGGCGTCCCAGAGAGTATAGTATCTGACAGAGATCCCTGTTTTACATCAAAGTTCTGGGAAGGATTACAAAAAGCCATGGGAACCAAGTTGAAGTTTAGCACAGCTTTTCATCCTCAGACAAACGGGCAGTCAGAAAGAACTATTAAAATCTTAGAAGATATGCTCCGAGCGTGTGCCCTAGATTTCAAAGGAGCTTAGGACAAGAAACTATCACTTATTGAGTTTGCTTATAACAATAGTTACCAAGCTACGATCCAAATGGCTCCATATGAGGCACTCTATGGGAAGAAATGTCGTACACCTCTATTATGGAATAAGGTGTGAGAGAGAAAGATTGTAGGACCGGAGATCATAGAAAAAACTTGTCGATCGATTGATCAAATTAAGGAAAGAGTGAAGACAGCTCAAGTTCGACAAAAGCACTACGCAGATAACTAACATCGAGATTTGGAGTTGCAGTGGGTGATAAGGTATTCTTGAAGATATCACCTATGCGAGGTCTGAAACGGTTTGGTAAAAAGGGGAAGCTATGCCCTAGGTATGTGGGACCATACGAGATATTGACCAGATGTGGTAATGTGGCATATCAACTGGCTCTAACACCATCCATGTCAAGCGTTCATGATGTGTTCCATGTTTCTTTATTAAAGAAGTATGTCAGGGATCCATTGCACACCTTGAGAGAAAACCCACTAGAATTGACAGAGGACTTGACATTTGAAGTGGTACCTGTGATGCCCACAAGCTGAAAGCTACAACATCTCCGAAGCAAAGATATCCATTATGTGAAAGTGCATTGGAAAAGCTAAGATGTAGAAGAAATCACTTGGGAGGAAGAGAATGCGATGCGAAAGGAATACCCTAACCTTTTCAACGAACAACGTACGTACAAATTTCGAGGCCAAAATTTCTTTAAGGGTGGGGGATTTGTGAAACCTACATGCAAATTTTGGGGACAAAATTTCTTTTAAGCGTGGGGGAGTTGTAAGACCCGCACTCTATGAACCTGATCTAAACCTTTAATTCATGTCGTAATAGGTCTTTCAATCATCACCGGGCCAAACGAGACGAACGGATGACAACCAGGTATGAAAACAGACCTAATGTATGAAAATTTTTCATACCAATCGATGGTACCGATCGATGGTACCGGTCGACTGGTATGTCTGCGTGGGTAGACTACTTAGATCAGATTATGGATCTCTACGGGTCTCACTTTCCAAATATTGAGCCTAAGGACTTTTCTAACGTAAGGAAACTTCCTAAACTCTATCCTAGTTTATTTAAGGACCCTTAAACCTCCTTAGAACTCTTTCATTGATCCTCACAAACCCTAGAGTGGAGAAAGAGATCGAAGAAGGAGAAAGAGCTAAGGAAGGAGGGAGAGGAGCTGCCGTTTGTCGTTGGACGAAGAACACCCTACTTGCGAATCAACGGTAAGTGCTTGAACCTTCCTCTAAGTTAAGCGTTATAGATGATTAATCTTGAATTGATCAATACCATGCAAGGCGAGGTATTGATTTAAAACCTTTAAATTTGACATCAAACCCTAATACAGTCGATGAACCCTAGATTCACGTTCTAGGCTAAGGATCATCGAAACTAGGACTTGAATGGAACATGAAACAACTCTAACTCGTTGCTCAGGCCTAGAATGCATAGGAAAAATCCTAGAACCAATAGGGGTGATCGACGGAAGGCAAGAACCGAGTTTATGGTCTTCCGGAGGCATACCAGTTGACCATACCGGTCGCACCATATGCGAACGGTACTACGATCGGTACCCCTCGGGGACTGGTCTATGGGGACCGATCGACCATACCGGTCGCATATTTCCCTACAGTGCCGTGACCGGTATACAATGTGAGGAGTATTTTTGACCCAGTTGGTTTTCGACCAACATGAACCCAAAGAAAATTATTTTAATTCAACCCTAACGTCGTGTAGGACCTTGTGTTAGCAAGTTTGGATTCGGTGATGCGGAGCAAACTAGCAATCAAGCGTCAGGTAAGGGAATCGGACCTAAACCCTAATAACTTAATAACAGTAAAACGTTGTTAATAATTAGGATTCTATGGAATGGTGTTTGTGCATACTCGCATGTCATCTTTACTTTCAGTTATTATATTGTTCATGCATACTCGCTATGCTAGAATGTGACTGTTAGGCATGTGATTATTTTCGTTGGTGTATGGAATGGGAAGGGCCTGGGGTCTGGGATCATTCTTCACACTAGCACCTTTTCGTATCATTTTTGTCTTAGCATGCTTGGTACGAGTAGGGTATCAGGGGGAGGAAGTGGCACTGTGGTCTCCGGCCTGGCCGCTAGACTCTAGCTCTATCTCTATGTCGTAGGGAGCTGTGCTGGGATGGGGCCTACTGTGATGACATATAGGATTGGTTAGTTGCGAGCCCAGTTTGCAAGCCCTCGCCAATAGGGGCTTATGTGTTGGTACGGGTAGGTCATCAGGGGAAGTGTTGGCGGTGTTTGATCTGGACGCTTTAGCTCTATCTCTATTCCATGGTCTGTGCATGTGGGACGATAGTGGTGTTTGATCCATTGGGTAGATTCACACACTCGTGTATAGAGGTGCGGTGGCCGCCAATCCTTTCTATAGCACATTGCAAACTTAAACCCAGACCATAATGTGAATGTTACTCATGCATGATGTGTGTTGCATTGTCTGATTGTCTTACTGAACTAAGTTGTGAGCTCACCCTTGTATATATACATGTTTTTAGATGTTGATGCAGGTTACACTGTCGACGACTATGTGGATGCTCCAGCATATGGAGGTGTTGCTGCTTTAGAAGTGCAAGCAGGGGAGGAGGGGCATGACGCATCATGCGAGTGCCCTTTCTGCGTGTACCTCTAGGATATTGGATTCATTTATTTTATTTATTTTCAGTTGGATTTACAAATAATGTAAGGATAATTATTTACGTTCTGACATTTTGAATAATTGGATATTTTATTTAAATTATCAATAGAGAACTCAGTTCATTTAATTTAAGACTTTCACTATATTTAATTATATTCTAATTATGGTTATGTGCAATGGTTTGTATGAGTGGACACGGTCTTATTGAGATCCTGGTGTGAACCATTGGTTCAGTGATGGTTCACTCACACTTCTGGTTCAGTCGTAATTGAGGTGTGACATCACCCCAGCATCCCTCAATACGTCCATAGAGATAGAGCTGAGGCCCCCCGACAGAGTCGAAAAGTACACGGTCCAAAACTACCTCCCCTGATGCCCTATGATGTAATAGTTCTACTAAGGAAATGGTGATACGACGATGTCAGTGAACAAGACTTAAGTAGAGATAGAGCTAGAGTCTGGTGACCAGGATGAACTACAATGTCACGTCCTCCCCCTGATGCTCCACTTGCATTGTCACACCCCAATTCCGACTGAACCAGAAGTGTGAGTGAACTGTCACTGAACCAACGGTTCACACCAAGATCTCAATAAGACTGTATCCAATTATACAAACCGTTGCACATAACAATAATCAGAATATAATAAATACAACGAAAGTTTTTAAATAAAATGAACTGAGTGATCTATTGATAAATTTAATAAATTATCAAGTTATTCTCCACACCAAAACTTAAATAAATATCTTTACATCAATTGTATCTCCAACTGAAAATAATTACAATAAATCAAATCAAATCCTAGGTACACGCAGAAAGGGCACTCGCATGAAGCGTCATGATCATCTTCTCCTGCTTGCACATCCAAAGCAGCCACGCCTCCGTACACTGGAGCACTCAGGTAATTCTCCACCATATAACCTGCATCAACATCTAAAAACATGTATATATATACAAGGTGACCTCACAACTTAGCTCAGTAACATAATCAAATAATGCAACAAACATATGCATGAGTAACATTCACAATATGGTCTGGTTTAAGTTTGCAATGTGCTATAGAAAAGGATTTGCAGCCACCGCACCTCTATACACGAGTGTGTGAAGCCGCCCAATGGATCAAACACCATTATTGTCCCACATGCACCCACCATGGAATAGAGATAGAGCTAAAGCATCCGGATCAAACACCGCCAACACTTCCCCTGATACTCTACTCATACCAACACGTAAGTCCCTATTGGCGAGGGCTTGCAAACTGGGCTCGCAACTAACCAATCCTATATGTCATCACAGCAGGCCCTATCCCAGCACAGCTCCCTACTGCATAGAGATAAAGCTAGAGTCTAGTGGCCAGGCCGGAGACCACAGTGCCACTTCCTCTCACTGATACCCTACCCGCACCAAGCATGCTAAAACAGAATGATACTAAAAGGTGCTAGTGTGAGGAATGATCTCAGACCTCCAGTCCTTCCCATTCCACACACCAACAAAAACAATCACATGCCTAACAGTCACATCCTAGCATAGCGAGTATGCATGAACAATAATAATAACTGAAAATAAAAGATGACATCCGAGTATGTACAAACATCATACCATAGAATCATGGTTATTAACAACGTGTTAATGTTTATTAGATTATTAGGTTTAGGTCCGATTCCCTTACTTGATGCTTGTTTGATAGCTTGCTTCGCGTCACAGAATCCAAACTTGCTATCACTAGGTCCTACACGATGTTAGGGTTGAGTTAGAATAGTTTTCTTAGGGTTTAGGTTGGTCGAAAAACCAACAAGGTCAAAAAACTTCTCACAGAGCTGACCGGTCACTGTACCAGTCGCAGGTACCGGCCACGGCACTGTGGGGAAAGGTGCAACCGGTATGGTCGACCGGTCCCTACAGACCAGCCTCCGGGAGGTACCGGTCGCAGTACCGGTCGCATATGGTGCGACTGGTATGGTCGATCGATATGTCTCCGGAAGACCATACAACCGGTTCTCGACTTCCGTCGGTCACCCCTTATCGACTCTAGGGTTTCTCCTACACATTCTAGGTCTGAGCACTGAGTTAGAGTTGTTTCCAACTCCATTCAAGTCCTAGTTTCGATGATCTTCAACCTAGAACTTGAATCTAGGGTTCACCAACTAGGTTTGGGGTTGACAGCAAACATGGTTTAGATCAATACCTGCTTTGCATGGTATTGATCCAATCATAACTAACCCTTCTAGAACTCTTAATGAAGAGGAAGGTTTAAGCACTTACCATTGATTCGCGGTAATGTATTCTTCGTCCAACGACAATGGCGGCTCTTCCCTCTCCTTCCTAGCTTCTTCTCCTTCTTCAATCTCTTTCTCCTCTCTAGGGTTTGTGAGGATCAATGAATGAATTTTAGGAGGTTTAGAGGTCCTTATATAGGCTAGGGTTAGGTTTAGGAAGCATCTTAACATTAGGAAAGTCCTTCGGTTTGAAATTTGGAAAGTGGGACCCGTAAAGATCTATTTTCAGATCTAGGTTGTCTGCTGCGTATGCCATACCGATCGACCGGGACCAAGACCGGTACTATCGACCAGTATGAAATATTTCATACTCAATTTGGTTTGATTTCATACCTGTTTATCATCCGCTCGTCCCGTCTGGTCTGGTGATGATTGGAAGACCTGTTACAACATAAATTAAAGGTTTAGATCGGATTCATGGAGTGCGGGTCTTACAACTCCCCCACCCTTGAAAGAAATTTCGGCCTTGAAATTTGAATGTACCATGGTCGTAAAAAAGGTTAAGGTATTCCTTTCTCATCGCGTTCTCTTCCTCCCAAGTGATCTCTTCTACATCTTGGCTTTTCCAATGCACTTTCACATAGTGTATATCCTTGCTTCAGAGATGTTGTACCTTTCAGCTTGTGAGCATCACAAGTACCACTTCAAATGTTAAGTCCTCTGTCAAGTCTGGTGGGTCTGCTGTCAAGATGTGCGATGGATCTCTGACATCCTTCTTCAATAAAGAAACATGGAACACATCATGAACGCTTGACATGGATGGTGGTAGAGCCAGTTGATATGCCACATTGCCACGTCTGGTCAAAATCTCATATGGTCCCACATACCTGGGGCATAGCTTTCCCTTCTCACCAAATCGTTTCAGACCTCGCACAGGTGATATCCTTAAGAACACTTTATCACCCACTGTAAACTTCAGATCTCGACGTCGGTTATCTGCATAGTGCTTTTGTCGAACTTGAGCTGTCTTCACTCTTTCCTTAATTTGATCAATCACACGACAAGTTTCTTCGACAAACTCCGGTCCTACAATTCTTCTCTCTCCCACCTCATTCCATAAACAGAGGTGTACGACATTTCTAGAGTGCCTCATATGGGGCCATTTGGATCGTAGCCTGGTAACTATTGTTATAAGCAAACTCGATGAGCGATAGCTTCTCGTCCCAATCTCCTTTGAAATCTAGGGTACACGCTCGGAGCATATCTTCTAAGATTTGAATAGTTCTTTCTGACTGCCCGTCTGTGTCACACCCCAATTCTGGTCTATTCAGAATGATGTGATGAACCGCTAAATAACCAACGGTTCAATCAGGATCTCAAATAGGCTATCCCCGCGTTATCTAAACTTACACACATCCATAATCATAATCATAATCAGAGTAATACACAATAGCGGAAAATTTATAATAAAATGAACTGAGCAACTAAGATGATATCATTAATTTAATAGCAAATTATTCTGTTTTCAACTGAGACATAAATATTTAAATACCAAATACATGTCTTTATACATCCAATGAAAGAAACCTATAAGAATATCTAATCAAATACACACGAGTTACACTCGCAAGAGGAGTCGTGTGTATCATCTTCAGTTCCAACTTCCATAGCTGCCACGTTCCCATACGCAGACGCATTCATATAGTCTTCAACGGTATAACCTGCATCATCAACTAAAAATATTCGACGTCGAGGGGTGAGCACACATCACGGCTCAGTGAGTAGCCAAAACAATGCAATAATACATATGCATGCAAAAATCAATTTATATCTTTGGTCTGGTTTAAAGTTTGCAGTATGCAATAGAAAGGTTTAGGTAGCCAAAGGTCACGTTTATTGACTCCGCCTCTATACACGAGTGTGTAACATTACCCGAAGATCACGTTTATCGTCAACTCACATGCACCCAATCATGAACATTATATAACAAAGGTTACGTTTATTGCTATATAGTGACATACCAACACGTAAGCCCCTATTGGCGAGGGCTGCAAAATGGGCTCGCAACTAATCAATCCTAATGCCAAACAGTGTATCCAAGGCCTCACCCCAGGATCCCTCAGAATGCCCATAGAGATAGAGCTAAGGCCCCCCGATAGAGTCAGAGACTACAAGGACCGAGACCACCTCCCCTAATACTCTACGACATAATAGTTCTGCTAAAGTAATGGCGATACGATGATGCCAATGCACAAGACTTGAGTTAGAGATAGAGCTAAAGTGCTGAGACCCGCCAAAGGTTAATGTTTATTGACGTTCTCATCACACCTCCCTTGATACTCGCTCGCATCAAGCACATCAACCACACACATACAAGCACATGCCTATTCCTATCATCATCATCATCATCATCATGTTATAAACAATAAAATAAATATGCATGAACAAGTAATAGAAATATTGGATGGCATGCTATATGCACATTACAAACATATTCGCATAGAATCAAGCATGGCATAGGACTCAAGAAATAGAAAACAGTTTATTATTAACCAATTTAGTTTGGGGTTAAGGTTCCTCACCTTAGCTTGCTAATAGATACTTTTCCAAGCTTTAGAATCACCGTTATAATGTTATTATATTGCTAGCAAACCTAACAAAGTCGATAGAATTAATTAGAATTAATTCTGAATTTAAAAACCATTCTGTTAACTGAGGGTCGATGCTAGGGTCGATGGGCCTATCGACCCTCCCCTCTTTCTGGACTTCCCGAATGCTGAGGGTCGATGGTCAGAAACACCTAGGGTCGGATGGTCAGCGACCCTCGGTGCGACTGTTGGTGCACTTTGGTCCAATTTCCACTTTTTAATCCATTCTTCGTGTTTGGGGTCCTATGGCTTGCTCCTACATTCCATTCTACATCCATTCCATGGTCTGAAACCATGTATAATCCATCTAAATAGTTTTCATGCATCCACCTATGGTTTTCCATGAAAACCTAACCATGGATGGATGGTTTGGGTTTCTCCGAGATCACTCTCTCTCCAATAACTATCCTAAGGTCTGTAGAAACTCATGGAATTAGTATCCATACTTGAGAAGATTAATCTTTCTCTGTAACTCTTCTCCTTTTTGCTAGGTTCTCTTCCTTGCCTCTCTTCTTCCTCTTTTCCTTCTCCTCTCTTTCTCTCAATTCAATTAGGGTTGTGAAAGGAGTGAAAGTGGCTTAGGGACGTCCTTTAAATAGACTAGGAACATCCTAAATAAGTCCCATTGAGATTTGAAAAGAATCCCAATCGAAAAATATAGAAATTTCCTAATTTCTATATTCGGCAGGAATCGAGGGTCGATGGGAGGGTCGATGATCCCGTCGACCCTAGAGTCTTAAGCTGTCCAACCCTCCCTTCAAAACTGAGGGTCTGACTCTTTGTTTTGGGAGGTCCGACCCTGCTTAGCTGGGTATGCGACCCTTCCCCTAATTTAAGTATTTTTGAGCCGATTTGATACCTGGGATCTCGATCTCCTTCATGCCCTTGGTCCATTTGACTCGACCATGATGGGTGAACCTAGTTTAAGGTGGTAAGACCGGGTTAGATTGACACGCGTCTTACAGTCTTTCTGGGGATGAAAAGTTGTACTAAACTTCAACTCGGTTCCCATTGCTTTCTGTAATCCTTCCCAAAACTTTGATGTAAAACGGGGATCTCTATCAGACACTATACTTTCTGGGATGCCATAAAGTCTGACTATATTATCCACATATAGCTTGGCCAGTTTGTCCATGGTATACTGAGGTCTAACAGCGATGAATCGAGCTGTCTTAGTAAGTCGATTGACTATAACCCATACTGCATCCACTGACCTTGGTGTCAAGGGTAGGCCAATGATAAAATCCATTGTGATACAATCTCACTTCCATGTTGGCTTCGATAGTGGTTGTAGCAAACCTGTGGGTCTCTCCCTTTTTTCTTTTACTTGCTGGCAGTTCAGACATTGGAATACGAATCGATCTACATCTGCTTTCATACCCCTCCACCAATATAATCTTCTTAAATCATGGTACATTTTGGTGCTTCCTGGATGTACCGAATACGGGGTGTAATGAGATTTTGTCATAACTCCTCTGATGTTTGAGTTCTCACTCTTAGGTATACATAATCGTCCACAATACCTGAGTATCTTGTCTGAATCTAAGGTAAAATTAGGATTATTTTTACCCTTCTTTATGTTTTCTTGCACAGTCTTAAGGTGTGGATCCTGTAGAATTGCTACTTTGACCTCATCTATTAGATCTGATGAGATCTTCAAGGCTGCAAACATCAATGTAAACTTATGAATTAAACCCTGTTCCACTGGATCTCCTGCAGTCTCTAATATATACTCTTTATCATTCTCCATTGAACCTGAGGCTGCAGCACAAAGTGCAGCGTTTGTACTAGGTCCTTCCTCTGGTTTCAATGCCCACTTTCTGCATAAGGCATCAACCACAATATTTGTCTTACCCAAATGCTATTGGATGTCACAATCATAATCTATTAATAATTCCAGCCATCTCCTTTGTCTCATATTCAAGTCCTTTTGAGTGAAAAGGTAGGTTAAGCTCTTGTGATCCGACTTAATCTGAAACTTTTCTCCGTAAAGGTAGTGTCTCCAAGTTTTGATTGCGTGAATGACCGCTGCTAACTCCAGATCAAGCGTAGGATAGTTCTTCTCATGCTCTTTCAACTGTCTTGATGCGTAGGCAATCACATGTTCTCCTTGCATCAATACACATCCAAGACCCAACCCTGAGGCATCCATATATAGGGTAAACGGCTAGCCCGGTGCTGGGATGGTCAAGATAGGTGCAGAGACTAGTCTTGACTTCAAAGTCTAAAAACACTTCTCACACTCATCTATCCATATGAATTTTTCTCCTTTCTTGGTTAGTCTGGTAAGTGAAACGGCGATCCTTGAGTAGTCTTCCACGAATCTTCTATAGTAACTAGCCAATCCAAGGAAACTATGAATCTCCGCAACTGATTTCGGTGCATCCCATCCTACTATAGTTGCGATCTTGCTTCGATCTACCTTGATACCATCTGCAGATACTACATGACCCAAGAAGGCCACTTCCTTCAGCCAAAATTCACACTTCTTGAACTTAGCATAAAGCTTCTCCCTTCTCAGTCGTTGTAGGGCTGCTCTCAAATGTGTTGCATGAGCCTCCCTGTCCTTTGAGTAGACCAAGATGTCATTAATGAATACGATGACCGAAGTGTCCAACATGTCATGAAACACTCGGTTCATCAGTTCCATGAACGACGCTGGAGCGTTAGTCAACCCAAACGACAACACCAGGAACTCATAATGCCCATACCTTGTCCTGAAAGCAGTCTTTGGAATATCTGCTGCCTTGATCTTCAATTGGTGATACCCTGATCTAAGATAAGTTTTCGAGAAAACCTTTGCACCCTGCAACTGATCGAACAGATCATCAATCCTAGGCAAAGGATATCGGTTCTTGATGGTTAACTTGTTCAGCTCTCGGTAGTCGATACATAGCCGTACACTACCGTCCTTCTTCTTGACGAACAATACAGGTGCTCCCCATGGCAATATGCTTGGTCGTATGAAGCCCTTATCTAGTAGTTCTTGTAATTGGGTCTTCAACTCCTTTAATTCGGTAGGGGCCATCCTGTACGGTGCCTTAGACACCAGCGCCGACCCTGGCATGAGGTCTATCACGAACTCTGTAGCCCTGTCTCGAGGTAGACCTGGGAGATCTTCTAAAAATACATCTGAAAACTCTCGTACCACATCTAGATCTTCCATCTTTGGCACCTCGGCAGTGATGTCGACCACAGACACTAAGTACCCACTCCTCCCTTCTCTAAGCATCTCTTAGCTTTTAGGGCGGAGAGGATCAGCTTCCGCTTCCTAGGTAACTTGGTCCCAGTGAAGCTAAACTCCTTTCCCTTCTCATCTTTAAGCACATGTCTTCTTTCACCACATAATAAGCTAGCTGAATGATGACCTAGCCAATCCATTCCCAAGATGACATTAAAGTTTGCCATCTCGAGTTGAACCAGATTTGCTTCTAGGTTTCGGCCTTCCATACTAATTGTACATGGCCCATAGTATTCATTCAACGCCACTTCAACTCCCAACGGAGAGTGAACTATCAAGCTTGGGTTTAAATGCTTGACATATAATTCTATTCACTTCCCAAAAGAAATAGAAACGAAGGAGTATGTGGCCCCAGAGTCAAAGAGTACTCTGGCAGGTACACCAGCTATATTTATAGTTCCTGAAAGTTAATTATCCCTTAGTTCTACATGCTCACACACAACAAAACAGTAAGCCAAATAGTAAGGGATGTAATCATACCAGTAATCACATCAGGTGATGCGGCAGCCTCTTTGGTGGTGACTGCGAATATCTTTCCTTGCTGTGGTAGTTGCTTCTTAGGTAGAGTATAGGTCTTTGCATAATGACCCAATTGTTCACAGTTGAAACATTTGACATTTGAGTTTTTTCTAGAAAACTGTGAGGGTGGTGGTGCAGTAGTTTTCCTTGCAGGCACCACAGCAGACTGTGCCCTATATGGCCGGAATGGTCTAATATTGCCTCCACTCGAAGTCTTAGTAGCATGCCTCTTCAGTCCCCTATTTTGAGTAAAGAAGCTGTCTCTTTGGCTTGATTCGATTACCCTAGCAATCTGTACCGCCTCGTTTTATACTTTCTTCTTCAAACCCAAGACGTGCTCTCGGATACTTCCTCGCAATCCCATGGTAAACCTACGGGTCTTGGTTTCTTCTTCTTGCATGCTCGTCGGAGCGAAGAAAAATAGCTCTTCATACCTCTGCTGGTAAGCATCAACAGTCGACTGGGATTGTTGCAGGTTCAAGAATTCCTTCTCCATTTGATTACGGAAGCTCTTCGAAAAGTACTTATCAAAGAAAGCTCCCTTGAATATCTCCCAAGTGATCTGAGTGTGCCTTGTCTCCAAGTATGTCCGGGTAGAATTCCACCAGGCATTTGCATCTTCCTTTAGCATTTGCGTAGCAAACAACACCTTCTCATCTTCTGTACAGGTCATTAAATGGAAGTTCTTCTCCATCTTAGCAACCCACTATGCAAGCCATAGTGGTTTTCCTGTTTCCCTGTGAAGGTAGGGGGTTTCAGCTTCAAAAACCTATCAACCGCTCGGCTTAGGTCATTCTACCCCTGTGCATTTGTTCCATACCATGGTGATGGGTACGGATAGATTCCTTGATAGGCAGACGACGATGAAAATTGGTGTGGTGGTTGTAGATTTTGTCCTTGGCCCATCGGCCCAGTGCTACCATCCATTGGCAATGTAGTGTTATTTCCCCTAGATTTAGGTGTACCTTCTATAGGGATAAATCCTAATGGCCTGAACATCTTCAACATCTCATTAAGGAATTCTTTCTACTGAGCTTCCATCTGATATATAAATTCGTTACAATTGTCTCGGAATTAGTGTGAGGAGGGCTTGGAAAATTTATCGGTGCTCTGGGAATCTACCCTTCTCCACCTTCCGGGTTCAGGTTTTCCTTATCAATAGTTCATGTTTCCACATTATCCTCGTCCGGGCGCACCCTGGAGTGGTGACGCTTTCGTGAGCCTCTACGACCATTTTCGCCTGCCATCTTGGTTTTCTTGTTTGGGTCTGAGAATAAGACATAACACAGGAGGTATAGTCGAACAGTCATACTAGTGTTAGTCTTTAACAAGTGCAAGGCGAAATCGTAACGAAAACTTAAATTGGAAATTTTTTTTTTAAGATTTTTCTCAAAATTTTCTGGGCTTCAAATAGGTGTCCGATCACAACATACCGGTCGCGGCACTGTGTATGGTAGTGCGACCGGTATGTCCAGGCGAACAAACCTCTCGGAGTCCCCAAGAGGTATCGGTCGATGTACCGGTCGCAACCCTGTAGGATATGGCGCGACCGGTATAGTCGACCGGTTAGGATTTTTCTCCTGACCGAGAGGTACCGGTCAACATTCCCAAGGGGTACTGGTCGACCTTTATGGGCAAAACCGTCTACCGGTATGCCCAGAATGCCTTTAAAAATCGAGAAAAGTGAGATTTTTCTCACTTTTCCTTTCTTCTTCCTCTCCGGTGGCGATTCCTCTCTGGCTTGGTGAGTTGCTACAGTCTGACCAATGGTCTTAGAAGCTATTTTCTTCCGATCAAAACCTTGAACATCGCCTCTAAGTAAGTTCCTTCCTTCCATTCTTCCTTTTTACATCGTTTCTTCATGGTTTCATGCCCAAAAACTAGGTTTTTCTTAGTTTGGAAGATTCTAACCGTAGGAACTCTTTTTCTTCGGCTTAGAAAGGGTTTTGGGACCCCTATGAGCAAAAGCCCTCAACCAATTTGAGGTTCCACCGAATAGTTTTTCTAAAAATCAAATTTTTAGGTTTTTGACCAAGGTTTTGATAAAAATCGAATTTTTCTTGAAAATTTCTAAATTTCTTAATTATTTGATGGATGTTTGGTTTCCATGTGGTCTTAGATGGTTACGTAAGTCCTCCTCCCCAGATTTTGGGTGAGTTCGAGGCTTTTGCTTCAATTACTGTCGTTATGCTGTCGAAATTTTGAAAATTCTAACCAAATTCTCATTATTTTGTCTTTGTTTTGTAGCTAAAAAATGTCTCAACGCAGAGGTGCTGGTAAACGTGCATTCGGTCTTGGCATGAACCTTATGCACCCGCCGGTTCCACAGCTCGATGAGCGGTGGTTTCATTTGGAGGCGGCGCAAGCCCGTTTTTCTTGGTTTGAAGAGAAGAATATTGAGTCAGGGCGACAGGTGAACCTAGAACAGCTGGAGCGGTTTGATGTTGAAGCAGCTTTTGGTAGACTCGGGTGGTTGCCCGTCATTACATACACGGTGACTACCCGTCCCAACCTCGTTAAACACTTCTATGCAAACTTGGAGATAGAGGGAGATGTCATTGACTTCAGTCGAGGCAGGGAACTCTGCCTTACTAGCTACGTCAAGGGTGTCCCCATATCCTTGGACACTCACCAGCTTGCCGATCTCCTAGGGATTCCAAATGATGGTGACTTGGTCTACTACGCCCCTAAGATGAAGGGATTTCTCCTTGATGACCTGCGCTAGGAGGTTTCGGAGCAGATCCTTAACCCAGGAGCGCCCATGAAAGCTGCTAGCTTAAGGCCTGTTCCTCGGGTGTATTGTCGCATCATCCAGCATAACATTGTTCCCCAGAGCGGCCACTATAGTAAGTTGTCTCAGCTCACTCAATACTTGACCTATTGCGTCTGCATCGGGGAGCGGGTCTGTCTCCCTTACATCATTATCAGGACCATGCGTCAGGCTACTCGGCCCGATTAGATCAATAACCTTCCATATGGCCGACTTATCACTACTCTTCTACGTTGCCTACGAGTGGACATGAGAGGTGAGGTTGCAGTTGAGGACACCATGACCTCTGACATTGACTGGGATGCCATCATCCGGATGAAGATGGACAATCTGCCCATCAGTGATGAGGAGTTAAAAGCTCATCCTCATCCACTCAGGAGGGTAGCAACCGCGGCAGCAGCAGCAGCAGCAGCCAAAGCGGCTCATGCAGAAGAGGCAGGGGATGATGATGAGGGTGACGATGATCAGATGGAGGGCGTTCCAGCATCAGCTGTAAGACCCGCACTCTGAAAACCCGGTCTAAGCCTTGGTTTTGTGTTGTGACAGGTCTTCCGATCATCACCGAGCCAGACGGGGCAAGCGGATAACAAACAGGTACGAAATCGGACCGAAGTCGACCAATTATACCTGGTTTTAGGTATACCGGTCGATGGTACCGGATGATGGTACCGGTCGACCGGTATGGCCTGCACAGCTATGTGCGGGAATTTGGAAATTGGTCTCTACGGGTCCCGCTTTCCTGATTTCGAATCCTAGAAGTTTCCTAATCCTAGTAGGGTTACTAAACCCTATTTCTAGCCTATAAATACACCCTTAAACCCCTCAAATCCTTTCCATTGTCTCTTACAAACCCTAGAGAAGAGAAAGAGCTTGGAAAGGAGAAGGAGCTAGGAAGAAGAAGGAGGTGCCGCCATTACCGTTTGACGAAGCTCTCGCTACACCTGTCAACGGTAAGTGTTTGGATCCATCTTCTTACCCTATGATAGTTGTGTGGGTGGATCAATACCATGCAAAGTAGGTATTGATCTAAAACCCTAAATTGGCCAATAAACCCTAAGTTGCCGTCAAACCCTAGATTTGAGTTTCGAGATGATATTCATCGAAACGAGACTTGAATGAGTTGGGGATAGCTCTAACTCAAGCCTAGACTTAGCATGGATAGGAGAAACCCTGAAAATCCATGGAGGATGATCGACGGCAGTCGAAGAACCCATGTATGGTCTTCCGGAGACATACCGGTCGACTATACCGGTTGCACACAGTGCGACCGGTATGTTGCGACCGCTACCTCTCGGGAGGTTGTTTGTGGGGGACCGGCTGACCATACCGGTCGCCAGTCTTTCCTACAGAGCTGCGACCGGTACATGCCACCGGTCAGCTCTGTGAGGGTATTTTGTAACCATGTTGGGTTCCGACCAACATGAAACCCTAAATAATATATTCTAATGGAACCCTAATATTATGTAGGACTTTGTGACATATCGTTTGGATCTTGCGACGTGGAGCAAGTTAACGAACGAGCGTCAGGTAAGGGAATCTGACCTAAACCTAATAATTAATGGACAGTAAATCGTTGTTAATCATTGAATATCTATGATGTGATGTTTGTGCATATTCACATGCCATCCTTTACTTTCAGCTATTACTATTGTTCATGCATTCATAGGATGTGATTGTTAGGCATGTGATTGTTTTCGTTGGTGTGTGGAGTGGGGCATGGGCCTGGGATCGCTCTTCACACTGGCACCTTTTGTAGTATTCTATCTTAACATGCTTGGTACGGGTGGGGTATCAGGGGAAGATCGTGGTACGTTGGTCTCCGATATTGATGTTGTCCCGACCATCGTTGGTGGTACTGAGGATTCCGAGTCGACGCTGCCTTGTCCACGATGCTTTAGCTCTATCTCTATGCCGTAGGGTGTCGTGTTGGGGTAGGGTCTACCTGCGTATTGTTTCTATCCTAGTGGGTTAGTTGCGGATAGGGTATCAGGGGGAGGTGAGGTTTAGGAGGTCTCCGACCCGGCCTGCACGCTCTAGCTCTATCTCTATGCCGTAGACGGCTGTGCTGGGATAGAGCATACATTGTTGACATATAGGATTGGTTAGTTGCGAGCCCGGTTTGCGAGCCCCGGCCGTAGGGGCTTAGGTACTGGTATGGGTAGAGTATCAGGGGAGGTGCGGGTATACCTTAGCTCTATCTCTATTCCATGATGGGTGTATGTGGGTTGGTGGTTGTGTGATTACTGTGCGACGCCACACACTCGTGTATAGAGGTGCGGGGGCCACCAAACCTTTCTATAGCACATTGCAAACTTAAAACCAGACCACAGCATAAAATGATTGTTACTCATGCATAATCTTGTGAAACTGTCTGATTGCCTTACTGAGCTGTGTTGTGTGCTCACCCTTTGTATATACATTGTTTTAGATCTGGATGCAGGTTATACTGTGGATGATTACGTAAACGCTCCGGCGTATGGTGGTGCTGCGGTGTTGGATGTACAGGCAGGACAGGACGAGCATGACGCTTCATGCGAGTGCCCTTTCTGCGTGTACCTGTGATGGATTTTATTTAGTCGTTTCAGTTATTTTGTTTGATATTAAGTGATGTAAAAGATATTTATTTTATGTGATTGAATTTAGATAATGGGATATTTATTTAAATTATCAATAGATACTCAGTTCATTCTATTTAAAGTCTTCCGCTGTATATTTATATTCTGATTGTGGTTATGTGTAATTGGTTTGTATGGGTGGACACGGCCTATTCGAGATCCTGGTGTGAACCGTTGGTTCAATGACGGTTCACTCACACCGTTCTGGTTGGATCAGAATTTGGGGTGTGACAACTCGGTATGGCCTGCACGCTCTAGCTCTATCTCTATGCCGTAGACGGCTGTGCTGGGATAGAGCATACATTGTTGACATATAGGATTGGTTAGTTGCGAGCCCAGTTTGCGAGCCCTGGCCAGTAGGGGCTTAGGTACTGGTATGGGTAGAGTATCAGGGGAGGTGCGGGTATACCTTAGCTCTATCTCTATTCCATGATGGGTGTATGTGGGTTGGTGGTTGTGTGATTACTGTGCGACGCCACACACTCGTGTATAGAGGTGCGGGGGCCACCAAACCTTTCTATAGCACATTGCAAACTTAAAACCAGACCACAGCATAAAATGATTGTTACTCATGCATAATCTTGTGAAATTGTCTGATTGCCTTACTGAGCTGTGTTGTGTGCTCACCCTTTGTATATACATTGTTTTTAGATGTTGATGCAGGATACACTGTGGACGATTATGTGAACGCTCTGGCGTATGGTGGTGCTGCGGTGTTGGATGTACAGGCAGGACAGGACGAGCATGACGCTTCATGCGAGTGCCCTTTCTGCGTGTACCTGTGATGGATTTTATTTATTTGTTTCAGTTATTTTCGTTTGTTATTAAGAGATGTAATAGATATTTATTTTATGTGATTGAATTTGGATAATGGGATATTTATTTAAATTATCAATAGATACTCGGTTCATTCTATTTAAAGTCTTCCACCGTATGTTTATATTCGATTGTGGTTATGTGTAATTGGTTTGTATGGGTGGACACGGCCTATTCGAGATCCTGGTGTGAACCGTTGGTTCAATGACGGTTCACTCACACCGTTCTGGTTGGATCAGAATTTGGGGTGTGACAACTTGGTATCAGAGCTCTCGGGCTCTGTTCCAACAAACCATGCTACACATAATGGGGTCGATGAACTGAGTTAGGAAGTTAAAAATCTTAATACAAACACACCCTAAGCATTGTTTGATACCTGAGACGGACTAAGAAAGAGAATAATGTACTATTCTAAATGTGAAACTTAATCTGTGCACATACACTAGATAGGTGAACCATGAAACTTCATTAAATGGGAAAAATAGTATCAAATGTAATAGTGCTACAGGGTACAGTCCACAAACCGGAAAGTTACCCTGTTATATAAACAGTCAAAAGAAAAGTAAATGGAAAATCATGGGGTAGGAGGCCTGGGAGGAATGGGGTCCGCTATGTCGTAGTCCCGCTCGTATGCGACCCTAAGCCAATGCACCTGGTCCTGAGTCACTCGTAGACCACGAGCCAGGCGTCCCAACTCCTGACCCATCGCTCGCCGAGATTCCGGGATGACCCTCCGGGTGTCCCCGATCTCGGTAAACATACCCAACACCGAGTCGGGAGGGGGCTGAGATGGTCCAGCCATGGGAACGGATGGTGGGGGTACAGGTGGAGACGTGGGGCGAGGCACTGGTGCTTCCCCAACTACATCGTCATCATCATCATCCCCCATCTCGCCGCATAGGCCGCATTGGCCGCGGCTGCTGCTTCGCTGCTGCTGCTACTCTCCCAAGTGGACGAGGGCGAGCCTCCAACTCGTCATCACTAACGGGCAGATCAACCATCCGCATCCCGTTTATCGCATCCCGGTTCGATGTCGAAGTCATGGAGTCCTCGACGGCTGTCTCTCCTCTGAAACTCACGCCCGGGCGGCGAAGAAGGAAAGTGACGAGACGGCCATAGGGAAGGTTGCTGGCCCGATCGGCCACAGCCGCTCGATGCATAGTCCGGATGATGAGGTATGGAAGTGAGATCCGCTCTCCGGTGCAGACGCAATAAGTGACGTACTGGGTGAGCTGAGACAACTCATTATAATGACCGCTCTGTGGCACTATATCGTGCTGGATGATGCGGCTGTAGACCCGAGGTATAGGTCTCAAGCTAGCTGCCTTCATAGGAGCCCCAGGATTGAGTATCTGATGCGCTATCTCTCGGCGCAAATCTTCAGTCAAATAACCTTTCGCCTTGGGGGCGCAGTATACCAAATCTCCATCATTGGGAACCCCAAGCAGATCAGCTAACTGGTGGGTGTTGAAGGAAATATGTACACCCCGGACGTAACTGGTGATGCGCAGATCCCTACACTGGTTCGGGTCTTCGACATCCCCTTCGAGTTCCAGATTCGCATAAAAGTGCTTAACCAGGTTAGGGCGTGTGGTCTCAGTGTAGGAAATAACCGGCAGCCAACCTAGAGCGCCAAAAGCCGTCTCTACATTGAACCGGTGCAACTGTCCCACATTGACCCGTCGCCCGGATATAATACCCTTGTCATCAAACCAGGGAAACCGAGCCTGAGCTTCCAAAGAGCGAAACCAGAGCTCATCTAGCTGAGGGATAGGTGGAGAGGGAACCCGAGAACTAGAACCATGTGATCGCTTCCCGAGGTTGCGTCTAGGAGCCATTTAGAATCTGCAAAACAAAAGAAAACAAGATAAGAGTTAGAAATTTTTGAAATTTCGGCAGCATAACGGCTATAAATTGGGAAAAAGCCTCGAACTCACCCAAAAACATGGGGAGGAGGACTTACGTAACCCCCACACTCTTCCATAAGCCAATCACAAGCAATTATAACAAGCAATTTCAAGAAATTTCAAGAATTAAGAAAAATTAGAAAAATTTCGAAATTTTTGAAAAACCTAGGTCAAAAAGAGTAAAAATTCGATTTTTATCAAAACCTTGCGGTGGAACCCCAAATTAGTTGAGGGCTTTTGCTCTTGGGGGTCCCTAAACCCTTTCTAAGCCGAAGGAAAAGAGTTCCCTACGGTTAAAACATCTCGAACAAAGAAAAACCTAAATTTCTACATAAAGACGATATGGGAATTATCTAAAAACTTGAGAGAGAGGGAGGAGACATACCTGGAGATGATGTTCTAGCCTTTTAATGGAAGAAATCGGCTTCTAAGAGTACCGGTCGGACTGTAGCAACTCAGTTGGGCAGAGAAGAATCGCCACCGGAGAGGAGGAAGAAAGAAAAGTGAGAAAATTTCTCACTTTTCGCGATTTTAAAGGCAATTCTGGGCATACCGGTCGACGGTTATGCCTATACCGGTCGACCGGTATCAACCCAGGTGTGCGACCGCTATGTCTCGGCCAGAAAATTTTTCTGACCGGTCGACTATACCGGTCGCAACACCGTCTCTGAGTGGCGACCGGTATCTCATAGACATGCGACCGGTATGTCTCGGCCAGAATTTTAATTTTGACCGGTCGACTATACCGGCCGCAGCATATTTCTACAGGTGAGCGACCGGTATGTTGCGACCGGTACGCCCCAAAAGAGCCAGAAAAAAAAAAAAAAAAAATTACAAAATTGTGCAAATTGAAATGTTACTTCTCGACTATTCCCCTGCATTATTCAAGACTGACACTACTATTATTGATGATTCTCACGTGTTATGTCTTCTTCTCAGATCCAAATAAATAGTCTGAGATGGCAGTGGAAACGGTCGAAGGGGTAGAAAGCATCATCATGCCGGGAAGCGCCTAGAGGAAGAGCAAGCTGAGCAAGACCAGGTTAGAGAAACCAGCCCTGAGGGATGAGGAACAGGTCCCGGAAGTACCGACGGAATTACCGGGGACCACCTCACGGGGATTCCGAGACCATAGTTACAAACTTGGTCTATCGGATGCAAGCTCAACGGAAGGAATTTCGAGTGAGGTACTAACGATGCTCGGTCAGCGGGGTTCGTTCCCGCCGGTAATACGCCCGGGTCCGGAGAGAAAATGTCTTCGCAACGGGTGCGAGTAGCCCAAGGCCAAGGGCCCAAGCACGGGAATGTACCACCACCACATCGCTTCCCGTCGCCTTCTGCGTATCCGGGGGCATATCCGTATCCACCACCATGGTACGGAGCGGATACCCGGGCCAGCACGATCTTAGCAGGTCGGTGGACGGGTTCTTGAAGTTGAAACCGTCATCATTCACCGGCAGAACAGGGGAAACCATTGTGGCCATCACAGTGGGTTTCGGAAATGGAAAAGAACTTCCGATTGATGACGTGTACTGAGGAGGAGAAAGTCCTATTTGCCACTCACATGCTGAGGGAGGACGCGAATGCTTGGTGGAATTCCACACGGGCATATCTGGAGAACCAGTATGCACTAGTTGACTGGGAAGTGTTTAAAGCGGCTTTCTTCGACAAATACTTCCCAAAGAGCTTCAGGGATTCAATGGAGAGAGAGTTTCTCAGCCTACAGCAGGGTCGGTCGACTGTAGATGCTTATCAACGAGGTACGAAGAGCTATTCTTCTTCGCACCGGTCGGTATGCGGGAAGAGGAGACAAAGATACGTAGGTTCACCATGGGACTACGTGGAAGCATTAGAGAGCATCTGTTGGGTCCGGATAAGAAGACCTACAACGAGGCGGTGCAGGTTGCGAGGGTGATAGAGTCCGGTCGGAGGGACAGCTTCTTCGCTCGTAACGGAGGAGTGAAGAGATCTCTTGGAGAGAGCTCGGGTGGCGTAATCCTAGATCATTCCGCCCATACAGGGGGCGACTGCTACAGCACCTGTGAGAAACAACTTGGCACCACCGTGCCACAATTAGCCAGGTCCAACCCGAATATTAAGTGTTATAACTGTCGGAATCGGGACATGTTGCGAGGAACTGCACGCTACCTAGGAAGCAAGCTCCCGACGAAGCCGGGAGTTTATGCAGTCACCACCGAAGAGGCAGCCGCATCACCTGATGTGGTAACTGGTACGACTCTATCCCTTACTATTTGGTTTACTCTTTCGGTTGCATGAGCATATAGAACTAAGAGGTAATATATTCCGGGGAATTGTAAATGTAGCTGGTTTACCCGCCGAGTATTATTTGACTCGGGGCCACGCACTCCTTTGTTTCTGTTTCTTTTGGGAAGCGAATGGAGTTACCAATCAAGCAATTGAACCCAAGCTTGATAGTTCGCTCTCCACTAGGAGTCGAAGTGGCTTTGACCAAGTATTATGGACCATGTCCTGTAAGTATCGAGGGCCGAGACTTAGAAGCAAGCCTAGTAATACTTGAGATGGCAGATTTTGATGTCATTTTAGGAATGGATTGGCTAGGCCATCATTCGGCCGTCCTTTTATGTGGTGAAAGGAAGCTTATGCTTCTTGACAGAGAGGGAAAGGAATATAGTTTCGCTGGAATTAAGCTATCTAGGAAGCGAAAGTTGATCCTCTCCGCCCTAAAGACTAAGAGATGCTTGGAGAAAGGGGGGAGTGGGTTATCTCGGTATCTGTAGTCGACCTCACAGCAGAGTCACTCAAGATGGAAGATATAGATGTGGTTCGGGAGTTTCCGGATGTATTTCCAGGAGGATCTTCCAGGCTTACCACCGACGGGGCTACAGAATTTGTGATAGACCTTATACCGGGTTCGGCTCCGGTGTCTAAAGCGCCATACAGGATGGCCCCAACCGAGTTAAAGGAGTTGAAGACCCAATTACAAGAATTGCTGGATAAGGGCTTCATACGACCTAGTATTTCGCCTTGGGGAGCACCTGTGTTGTTCGTCAAAAAGAAAGATGGAAGTGTACGGCTATGTATTGACTATCGTGAGCTGAACAAGTTGACGATCAAGAACCGGTATCCTTTACCTAGGATCGATGATCCGTTCGATCAGCTGCGGGGGTGCAAAGGTTTTCTCGAAGATCGATCTCCGATCGGGTATCACCAATTGAAGATCAAGGCCGGAGATATTCAAGACTGCTTTCAGGACAAGGTATGGGCATTATGAGTTTCTGGTGATGTCTTTCGGGCTGACCAATGCTCCAGCGTCGTTTATGGAACTGATGAACCGAGTGTTCCATGACATGTTGGACACTTCGGTCATCGTATTCATCGACGACATATTGATTTACTCTAAGGACATGGAGACTCATACAGCGCATTTGAGAGCAGCCCTACAACGGCTGAGGGATGTGAGACTTTATGCAAAATTCAAGAAGTGCGAGTTTTGGCTGAAGGAAGTGGCTTTCTTGGGCCATGTTGTATCTGGAGACGGTATCAAGGTTGATCCAAGCAAGATAGCTGCTATAGTAGGATGGGAAGCACCAAAATCTGTTGCGAAGATTCGTAGTTTCCTTGGGTTGGCTGGCTATTATAGAAGATTCGTGGAAGATTACTCCGGGATCGCGGTTCCACTCACCGATTGACCAAGAAGGGAGAGAAATTTATATGGACAGATGAGTGTGAGAAGTGCTTCCAGACTTTGAAGTCAAGACTTGTCTCTGCACCTATCCTAACCATTCCCGAACCAAGCGTACCGTTTACTCTATATACGGATGCTTCAGGGTTGGGTATTGGGTGTGTTCTGATGCAAGGAGAACAGGTAATCGCTTACGCATCAAGACAGTTAAAAGAGCACGAGAAGAACTATCCTACGCATGACTTGGAGCTAGCAGCGGTTATTCATGCAATCAAGACTTGGAGACACTATTTGTACGGTGAGAAGTTTCAGATCAAGTCGGATCACAAGAGCTTAACTTATCTCTTCACTCGAAAGGATCCGAATATGAGGCGGAGGAGATGGCTGGAATTGTTAAAAGACTATGATTGCGACATCCAGTACCACCCGGTAAAGCAAATGTGGTGGCCGACGCCTTAAGCGAAAAGTGGGCATCGAAACCCGAGGCGGGACCGAGTACAAATGCCGCATTGTGTGCTGCAGCCTCGAGTTCGATGGAAATTGATGAAGACCATATTATCGAAACTGCAGAAGATCCGGTTGAGCAAGGCTTGATTCATAAGTTCACTATGATGTTCGCCGCATTGAAGATCTCACCGAGCCTAATTGATGAGGTCAAGGTAGCAATCCTACAGGATCCATATCTCGGGACAGTGACAGAAGACTTAGAGAAGGGTACATGTAATCCTGACTTTACCTTGGAATCAGACAAAGTACTCAAGTATCGCGGACGGGTATGTATACCTGAGAGCGAAGACTGCGATATCCGAGGCCGAGTTATGACCGAGGCTCATTACACTCCATATTCGGTACATCCAGGAAGTACCAAGATGTACCATGATCTAAGAAGGCTCTATTGGTGGAGGGGTATGAAAGCTGATATAGCTCGTTTCGTGTTTCAATGTCCGAATTGTCAACAAGTTAAAGCGGAGAGACAAAGACCCGTAGGTTTACTACAGCCGTTACGGAACCTGCATGGAAGTGGGATTGTATCACCATGGATTTTGTCACCGGGCCTACCTTTGACACCAAGGTCGGTGGATGCAGTTTGGGTTATAGTAGATCGACTCACCAAGACAGCTCGATTTATTGCGGTCGGACCTCGGTATACCATGGAGAAGCTGGCCAAGTTATATGTTGATAATATAGTCGGACTTCATGGCGTTCCCGAAAGTATAGTGTCCGACAGAGATCCCCGTTTTACATCGAAATTCGGGAAGGATTACGAAAAGCTATGGGAACAAAGTTGAAGTTCGGGACAGCTTTCCATCCTCAGACGGACGGACAGTCAGAACGAACCATTCAAATTTTGGTAGATGTGCTTCGAGCTTGTGCATTAGATTTCAAAGGAGCTTGGGATGAGAAGCTATCACTTATTGAGTTTGCTTACAACAACAGTTATCAGGCTACAATTCAGATGGCCCCATATGAAGCTCTCTATGGGAGAAAATGTCGTACACCTCTTGTTATGGAATGAAGTGGGGGGAAAGAAGGATTGTAGGACCGGAGTTTGTTGAAGAAACTTGCCGAGTGATTGATCAGATCAAAGAGAGAGTAAAGACAGCTCAAGTTCGACAGAAGCACTATGCGAATAATCGACGTCGAGATCCGGAGTTTGCGGTGGGTGACAAAGTGTTCTTGAAGGTGTCACCGGTGCGAGGTCTGAAACGGTTTGGTAAGAAGGGGAAGCTATGCCCCGGTATGTGGGACCATATGAGATATTGAATCGACGTGGTAATGTAGCATATCAATTGGCTCTACCACCATCTATGTCCAGCGTTCATAATGTGTTCCATGTATCATTACTGAAGAAGTATGTCAGAGATCCATCGCATATCTTGAGCGCTGATCCTCCAGACTTGACTGAAGACCTAACTTTCGAAGTGGTACCTGTAATGCTCTCGAGCCGAAAAGTTCAGCAACTTTGAACCAAGGGTATCCACTATGTAAAAGTGCATTGGAGAAGCCAAAATGTGGAGGAAATTACTTGGGAAGAAGAGAGCGCGATGAGGAAGGAGTACCCTAACCTTTTTGACGATCAAGGTACGTTCAAATTTCGAGGCCGAAATTTTTTTTAAGGGTGGGGGAGTTGTAGTACCTACATGCAAATTTCGGGACGAAATTTCTTTTTAGGGTGGTGGAGTTGTAAGACCCGCACTCTGAAAACCCGGTCTAAGCCTTGGTTTTGTGTTGTGACAGGTCTTCCGATCATCACCGAGCCAGACGGGGCAAGCGGATAACAAACAGGTACGAAATCGGACCGAAGTCGACCAATTATACCTGGTTTTAGGTATACCGGTCGATGGTACCGGATGATGGTACCGGTCGACCGGTATGGCCTGCACAGCTATGTGCGGGAATTTGGAAATTGGTCTCTGCGGGTCCCGCTTTCCTGATTTCGAATCCTAGAAGTTTCCTAATCCTAGTAGGGTTACTAAACCCTATTTCTAGCCTATAAATACACCCTTAAACCCCTCAAATCCTTTCCATTGTCTCTTACAAACCCTAGAGAAGAGAAAGAGCTTGGAAAGGAGAAGGAGCTAGGAAGAAGAAGGAGGTGCCGCCATTACCGTTTGACGAAGCTCTCGCTACACCTGTCAACGGTAAGTGTTTGGATCCATCTTCTTACCCTATGATAGTTGTGTGGGTGGGTCAATACCATGCAAAGTAGGTATTGATCTAAAACCCTAAATTGGCCAATAAACCCTAAGTTGCCGTCAAACCCTAGATTTGAGTTTCGAGATGATATTCATCGAAACGAGACTTGAATGAGTTGGGGATAGCTCTAACTCAAGCTTAGACTTAGCATGGATAGGAGAAACCCTGAAAATCCATGGAGGATGATCGACGGCAGTCGAAGAACCCATGTATGGTCTTCCGGAGACATACCGGTCGACTATACCGGTTGCACACAGTGCGACCGGTATGTTGCGACCGCTACCTCTCGGGAGGTTGTTTGTGGGGGACCGGCTGACCATACCGGTCGCCAGTCTTTCCTACAGAGCTGCGACCGGTACATGCCACCGGTCAGCTCTGTGAGGGTATTTTGTAACCATGTTGGGTTCCGACCAACATGAAACCCTAAATAATATATTCTAATGGAACCCTAATATTATGTAGGACTTTGTGACATATCGTTTGGATCTTGCGACGTGGAGCAAGTTAACGAACGAGCGTCAGGTAAGGGAATCTGACCTAAACCTAATAATTAATGGACAGTAAATCGTTGTTAATCATTGAATATCTATGATGTGATGTTTGTGCATATTTACATGCCATCCTTTACTTTCAGCTATTACTATTGTTCATGCATTCATAGGATGTGATTGTTAGGCATGTGATTGTTTTCGTTGGTGTGTGGAGTAGGGCATGGGCCTGGGATCGCTCTTCACACTGGCACCTTTTGTAGTATTCTATCTTAACATGCTTGGTACGGATAGGGTATCAGGGGAAGATCGTGGTACGTTGGTCTCCGATATTGATGTTGTCCCGACCATCGTTGGTGGTACTGAGGATTCCGAGTCGACGCTGCCTTGTCCACGATGCTTTAGCTCTATCTCTATGCCGTAGGGTGTCGTGTTGGGGTAGGGTCTACCTGCGTATTGTTTCTATCCTAGTGGGTTAGTTGCGGATAGGGTATCAGGGGGAGGTGAGGTTTAGGAGGTCTCCGACCCGGCCTGCACGCTCTAGCTCTATCTCTATGCCGTAGACGGCTGTGCTGGGATAGAGCATACATTGTTGACATATAGGATTGGTTAGTTGCGAGCCCAGTTTGCGAGCCCTGGCCAGTAGGGGCTTAGGTACTGGTATGGGTAGAGTATCAGGGGAGGTGCGGGTATACCTTAGCTCTATCTCTATTCCATGATGGGTGTATGTGGGTTGGTGGTTGTGTGATTACTGTGCGACGCCACACACTCGTGTATAGAGGTGCGGGGGCCACCAAACCTTTCTATAGCACATTGCAAACTTAAAACCAGACCACAGCATAAAATGATTGTTACTCATGCATAATCTTGTGAAACTGTCTGATTGCCTTACTGAGCTGTGTTGTGTGCTCACCCTTTGTATATACATTGTTTTAGATCTGGATGCAGGTTATACTGTGGATGATTACGTAAACGCTCCGGCGTATGGTGGTGCTGCGGTGTTGGATGTACAGGCAGGACAGGACGAGCATGACGCTTCATGCGAGTGCCCTTTCTGCGTGTACCTGTGATTTGTTTTATTTGTTTATTTCAGTTATTTTGTTTGATATTAAGTGATGTAATAGATATTTATTTTATGTGATTGAATTTAGATAATGGGATATTTATTTAAATTATCAATAGATACTCAGTTCATTCTATTTAAAGTCTTCCGCTGTATATTTATATTCTGATTGTGGTTATGTGTAATTGGTTTGTATGGGTGGACACGGCCTATTCGAGATCCTGGTGTGAACCGTTGGTTCAATGACGGTTCACTCACACCATTCTGGTTGGATCAGAATTTGGGGTGTGACATCAGCACCACACCCCACCCATGCAGCAGGACCATCTCAGCCTCCTCCCGATACCATGATGGGTATGTTCACGGAGATTCGAGATGCCCAATGAGAGATGAGCCGTGACTTAGGGCGTCTTGCTCGCAGCCTCAGAGTCACACAAGAGCAGGTACACTGGCTCAGGGTAGCCTATGACGTGACTATGACATCACGGATCCTATTCCTCCTATGCCCCCATCCCCATGATAGCCCTTTTATTTTTTTTTCTCTCCCACAGCATGGTTTATATAACAGGGTAACCATCCGACTTGTGGACTGTACCCTGTGGCATAATTAACCTTTGATGAAATTTTTTTATTTTAATTTAATAGAATTTTATGATTTTTCTCACCTGTCATTAAGGTTCCTATCTAGAGCATGATTGTTTATTAATTTCACATTTAGTATAGTATGTTATGCTCTTTAGTATTTAGTCTCAGGCATCATACAGTGCTTAAGGTGTGTTCTTATTAAGGCTTTTAATTTTTCCTATCTCAGTTCATCGACTAAGTTAAGTGCAATATGGTCTGTTGGATAGAGTCTAAAAGCTCTGATACCAAGTTGTCACACCCCAATTTTGGCTAAACCAGATGTGTGAGTGAACCGTCACTGAACCAACGGTTTACACCAGGATCTCAATAAGACCGTGTCCAGTAATACAAACCATTGCACATAACAATAATCATAATATAATAAATACAGCGAAAGTCTTTAAATAAAATGATCTGAGTGATCTATTGATAAATTTAATAAAGTATCAAGTTATTCTCCACACCAAAACGTAAATAAATATCTTTACATCAATTGTATCTCCAACTAAAAATAATTAAAATAAATCAAATCAAATCCTAGAGGTATACGCAGAAAGGGCACTCATATGAAGCGTCATGCTCGTCCTTGCCTGCTTGCACATCCAAAGCAGCCACGCCTCCGTACACTAGAGCACTCAGGTAATCCTCCACCGAATAACCCGCATCAACATCTAAAAACATGTATATATATACAGGGTGACCTCACAACTTAGCTCAGTAAGAGAATCAGACAATGCAACAAACATATGCATGAGTAACATTCACATTATGGTCTGGTTTAAGTTTGCAATGTGCTATAGAAAGGATTGGTGGCCACTGCACCTCTATACACGAGTGTGTGAAGCCACCCAATGGATCAAATACTACTGTTGTCCCACATGCACCCACCATGGAATAGAGATAGAGTTAAAGCGTCTGGATCAAACACCGCCAACACTTCCCCTGATACTCTACCCATACCAACACGTAAGCCCCTATTGGCGATGGCCTACAAACTAGGCTCGCAACTAACCAATCCTATATGTCATCACAGCAGGCCCTATCCCAGCACAACTCCCAATGGCATAGAGATAGAGCTAGAGTCTAGTGGCCAGGCCGGAGACCACAGTGCCACTTCCTCCCCCTGATACCCTACCCGCACAAAGCATGCTAAAACAGAACAATACAAAAAGGTGCTAGTGTAAGGAATGATCCCAAACCTCCAGTCCTTCCCATTCCACACATCAACGAAAACAATCACATGCCTAACAGTCACATCCTAGCATAACGAGTATGCATGAACAATAATAATAACTGAAAATAAAGGATGACATGCGAGTATGCACAAACATCATACCATAGAATCGTGGTTATTAACAACGTGTTATTGTTTATTAGATTATTAGGGTTTAGGTCCGATTCCCTTACCTGATGCATGTCTAATAGCTTGCTCCGCATCACAGAATCCAAACTTGCTATCTCAAGGTCCTACACGATGTTAGAATTGAGTTAGAATAGTTTTCTTGAGGTTTATGTTGGCCGAAAAACCAACAAGGTCAAAATACTTCTCACAGAGCTAACCGGTCCCGGTACCGGTCGCAGGTACATGCCGCGGCACTACGGGGAAAGGTGCGACCGGTATGGTCGACCCGTATGTCTCCGGAAGACCATACAACCGGTTCTCGACTTCCATCAGTCACCCCCTATCGACTCTAGGGGGTCTCCTATACATTCTAGGTCTGAGCATTGAGTTAGAGTTGTTTCCAACTCCGTTCAAGTCCTAGTTTCGATGATCTTCAACCAAGAACTTGAATCTAGGGTTTACCGACTAGATTAGGGGTTGACGGCAAACATGGTTTATATCAATACCTGCTTTGCATGGTATTGATCCAATCATAACTAACCCTTCTATAACTCTTAATGTAGAGGAAGGTTTAAGCACTTATCGTTGAATCGCGGTAATGTATTCTTCGTTCAACGGCAATGGCGGCTCTTCCCTCTCCTTCCTAGCTTCTTCTCCTTCTTCAATCTCTTTCTCCTCTCTAGGGTTTGTGAGGATCAATGAAAGGGATTTTAGGAGGTTTAGAGGTCCTTATATAGGCTAGGGTTAGGTTTAGGAAGCATCCTAATATTAGGAAAGTCCTTTGGTTTGAAATTTAGAAAGTGGGACCCACAAAGATCCGTTTCCAGATCTAAGTGGTCTGCTGCGCAGGCCATACCAGTCGATCGGTACCATCGACCAGTATGAAATATTTCATACTCAATTTGGTCTGATTTCATACATGTTTGTCATCCGCTCGTCCCGTCTGGTCCGGTGATGATTGGACGACCTGTTACGACATAAATTAAAGGTTTAGATCGGGTTCATGGAGTGCAGGTCCTACATGCATTAAGCATATTAACCACACACACATAATCACATGTTTATTCCTAGCATCATCATCAGCATCATATTATAAATAGACAAAAAATAAATATGCATGAGCAGTAATAACAGGAATATTGGATGACATGTGAGATGCACATTACAAGCATACAAGCATAGAATCAATCATGGCATTGGACTCAATAAATGTAAACATTTTAATATTAGCCAATTAGTTTAGGTTATGTTCTCTCACCTACTAGGAACGTTTAATCTTCTCCAAGCTTCTTAACTCACTCTTAAACCTCTTGGAAACCTAAGAATTTGTAAGTTCTAAGTTAGGTTTCAAGTTCATCAAATTACAGTAGTCAATGGTCCAATCCTGGAATCAAACAAGCCTCCAGAAGCTGAGTGGTCACAAGTGTGACTGCACCTGTGGTCTCAGTTTCTGCAACTGCAGGTTGTGGGGTCAATACGTGTGGTCGCATGTCATGCGACCACACACATGCGACCACACCCTCCCTGGAAACTTCCCAAGGGCGTGTGGTCTACACATGTGCCTCATGTGGACGATTAAACTGCGACCACATGAGTGTTGGTTGACTTTTTCACTCTCAATGCAATGCCTTCATGTTTTGATTCATTAGCTTATCATTATGATCCTTCCTATGATTGTTCTGTAACTTAAAATTCATACTTTTACATCATCCTTCACCCTAATAGATTCCCTCCTTGGATCTCTTAGAGTTTTGTCCAAAGTCTTAGGATTTAAATCTTACTTTGAATTAATCTCTCCTCCATAACCTATTCTAGGCATTCAATTAATGTAGAGAATGATTCCATACCTTAAACTTGCTGGAGAATTAGAGCTTTCTCTGAAATTCCTTCTCCTAGCCTTCCTCTTCAATTCTCCTTCTCTTCCTTCTCCTTTCTTTCTCTCTCTTTCAGTTTGGATTCTAAAAGAGTGGAAGAGACTAAGGGACGTCCTTTGTATAGAGAAAAAAATCGATATAAAGTCCCACTTTGATTAGGAAAGAACCCCCCCCCTCAAATTAGGAAGGTTTCCTAATTTCAGAGTCAGTTATACCATTGTATGGTTGCATGTGGGATCGTAGGATCCATCAACCACACGTCTTAAAACTGCGACCATACATCTCAGATTCAAGTGGTCTCAATATTCTGAGGTGTGGTCGACACACCTGCTTAGGTATGCAACTGCACGTCTCAATTAGATGATTTTTTTATTCGAATTACATACCTAGCCTTGTGGTTTCTTCACGCACTTGGTCCGTTTGGTCCGACCATGATAGGAAGACCTAATACAAGGTGGTAAGACCGGGTTAGTAAAGTACGGGTCTTACAAATAAGGGTAACCACCTCGCTACACTGTTTGCTGTGCACCAAGCTTCTGTACGGGGTTGTATGTTATTGGGATCTGCTGTACTATAATCACTATGTTATGGCCAACAGATGCTGGAGGTACAGTGTTACCACCACCTGGTACCATACTTGGTCTGACCTGGAGGTGTTGGTGTAGTATTGGCAACTTGGGTAGCGATTCCCATGGTAACTTGCATAGCCAGTATCATCTGTTGTTCTTCTTACTTTTTATTGGGCCAAGTTCATTACAATCATAGCCAAAGTGCTTGGTAGTCCAGGTAGATTGACTGGAGTGGTCTGGTTGTTCCACCCCTTTGACTTGCTCCGATCTGATTCTCATTATTTGATATCTACTCAATTATCCATTTTTAACCCAGATAGTGGTGGGGTTAGGTTACAACCTCTTCATAATGGTTAATGGGCAATGGATCAGCGTATGGCGGATCTCACTCCGTAAGACCCGTATCAAACTAACCCGGTCTTACCACCTTGAACCAGGTTTACCCGTCATGGTTAAGCCAAATGGACCAAGTACGTGAAGGAGGTGAAGGAGATCACGATCCCAGGTATTAAACTGACCCAAAAACACTTAAATAAGGGGAGGGTTGCATACCCAGCAAGGGAGGGTCGGACCCCCCCAGTATAGAAGTCAGACCCCCAGTTTTATATGGGGGGTCAGACATTTTAAGGACCAGGGGTCGACAGGATCTCCGACCCCCCTATCGACCCCCGGTACTCGGTAAAAATAGAAATTAGGAAACTTTCCTAATTTCAATGGGATTCCTTCCTAATCTCAATGGGACTTATTTTAGGAGTTTCTACTCTATAAATAGGACGTCCCTAAGCCTCTTTCACTCCTTTTACAACCCTAATTGAATTAAGAGAAGGAGAAGAGAAGGAAGAGAAGAGGAAGAGAAGGAAAGAAGAGAAGAAGGCCAAAAGGAGAAGAGTTGCAGAGAAGGAGTATTCTTCTCAGGTATGGATACTAGTTCCATGAGTTTCTAAAGACCTTAGGGTAGATAATGAAGAGAGTATGATTTCGTAGAAACCCAAACCATCAACCCATGGTTAGGTTTTCATGGAAAACCATGGGGAAAATCATGAAAGCCATATAGGTGAATGAATCATGATTCTAGGCCATAGAACATGTGTGGAATGGACTGTAGGAGCAAGCCATAGGACCCCAAACACGAAGAATGGACTGAAGGAAGAAAATCGACCAAAACCCATAGGGGGTCGCTTGGGGGGTCGATGGCCAATCGACCCTACCAGACCCTGAGCATCGACCCCTAGTGTTCGGGAAGCCCAGAATAGGGGTGGTCGCACCCAGGGTCGATCATTACTCCGACCCTACCTTCGACCCCCAGTTAACAGAATTGTTTTTAAATTCAGAATTTATTCTAATTAAATTCTATCAACTTTGTTAGGTCTTCTAGCAATATAATAACAATATAAAGGTGATTTTAAAGCTTGAAAGAGGATCTATTAGCAAGCTAAGGTGAGGAACAGGACTTTAAACTAATTGGTTAACAACAAACTATTTTTATTTTCTTGAGTCCAATGCTATGCTTGATTTTATGCGAACATGCTTGTAATGTGCATTCAACATGTCATCCAATATTTCTATTATTTGTTCATGCATATTTACTTTATTGTTTATAACATGATAATGATGATGATGATAGGAATAGGCATGTGAATGCATGTATGTGGTTGGTGTGCTTGATGCGAGCGAGTATCAGGGGGTGTCATAGGTTGGGCCTCAGCACTCTAGCTCTATCTCTAACTCAAGTCTTGTGCATTAGCATCGTCGTATCGCCATTACTTTAGCAGAACTATTACGTCGTAGATCATCAGGGGAGGTGGTCTCGGTCCATGTAGTCTCTGACTCTACTGGGGGGCTTTAGCTCTATCTCTATGGACGTTCTGAGGGATGCTGGGGTGAGGCCTTCGATACACTTTTTGGCATTAGGATTGGTTAGTTGCGAGTCCAGTTTGTAGCCCTCGCCAATAGGGGCTTACGTGTTGGTATGGCACTGTACAGCAATAAATGTTAACCTTCGTTGTACAATGTTCATGAATTGGGTGCTTGTGAGTCGACGATAAACGTTACCTTCGGGTGGCGTCACACACTTGTGTATAGAGGCGGGGTCAATAAATGTTAACCTTTGACTACCTAAACCTTTCTATTGCATATTGCAAATTTTAAACCAGACCAAAGATATGAATTGACTGCATGCATATGTATTGTTGCATTGTTTTATTTGCTCACTGAGCCATGATGTGTGCTCACCCCCTCGACGTCAAATATTTTTAGTTGATGATGCAGGTACTACCGTCGAAGATTATGTCAATGCTCCAGTGTACGGGCACATGGCGGCGATGGAAGTTGAAGACGAAGTGGATACACATGACTCCTCTTGCAAGTGCAACTCATGTGTATTCGATTAGAATTTATTTTTATTATTTGGATTAGTAAAGACATGTATTTGATATTTATTTATGTCTTAGTTGATACAGAATAATTTTCTATTTAAATATTAATATCACAGTAGATTCTTAGTTCATTTTACTATAAGACTTCCGCTATTGTGTATTTACTCTAATTATGAATGTGGATGTATGAGGTTTAGATAAAATGGATTCCGCTTGTCTGAGTTCCTGGTTGAACCGTTGGTTTGCTAGAGGTTCATCACACCATTCTGAAGTGTGTGGAATTGGGGTGTGACAACTTGGTATCAAAGCATCTCAGGCCGTGTCCGCTAAACTAGCATACCTTCATGACGAATTGTGAACTGAGATAGGATAAAAGTAAAAACGGTAATATTAACACACTATAAGCACAAGTGATGTTTGAGACCAAATTTGAAAGAAAAATAATGCATCTATTAAAGGAAGAATAATTTTAAATACAATGAGAGATAAACAAACATGTACAAATAGCTAAAACAGAGTTCAGTCCACAACCCGGACAGTTACTCTGTAGTACAAAGAAAGAAAATAAGTACAATCATGAAGCTGGAGGTGAAGGAGGGGACGGTGCCTCACGATCTCTGTCATAATCCTCAGCATAGACTCTAGTCAACCAGGCTATCTGAGTCTGGGTCGTCTGAAGACTAGCTGTAAGATCAGCTACCCGCTGATCAGTCCGGCGCTGAGCCTCTATGAGCTCTCCCATCCTCATGTCTGATGTACGCTGGGTGCCTAGTAGCTCATCCACTCTCACCCGCTGAGCGTCTAGTAACTCCCCCATCCTCAGATCAGATCTGCGCTGAGCCTCTCTGATCTCATGCAATATCTCCATCTTATCAGAAGGTGGGTGTGAAGGACCAGCCGCATGAGAAGGACCAGCCGCATGTGAAGGACCAGTCACATATGAAGTACTAGCTCCAGCCGCATGTGTAGGTGAAGGAGGTGGTATAGAGTCTACATCCTTGTACATACGGTCATCATCACCAGCAGACTCCGTATAAACTCCAGCGGTGGCGGCAACTGCCTCAGCGTCAGCTATCTCTACGCGAGTGCGAGGGCGCACCATCGTGTTCCTCTCCTCATCACTGACCTGAGCATCCTGCATGCCCATCTTGCAAATAGCCTCCCAATCTAGAGGCGATGAGAAGGACTTCTCCTGAATCCTCTCATCCACTAAATCAACCCCCAGGCGGGTAAGAAGCGTAGTGATCATACGTCCGTAAGGAAGGTTGCCAGTGTGACTGGGCAACGTAGCAGTGATCATCGTACGCATGATGATGTACGGAAGGCAAACGGGCTGCATAGTGCAAATACTATATAGAAGATACTGGGTCAGCTGGGAAACCCTCTCGTAATGACCACTCTGCAGGATCAGGTTATGCTGAATGATCTTGCAATATACCTGTGGAGCTGGACGCATATAACATGCCCTCATCTGCCAGCGATCAGGTCGTAGGAGCTGATTATCGATCTCGGCCCTCATCTGTAGAGAGAAGAACTAGGGCTCTCCAGGAGCACAGAAAACCATGGGGCCAGCATAGGAAATGCCCAATAGGTCGGCCAGCTGCCGATAATCGAATGAGATGTCAATCCCCTTGACGTAGCTCGTGATGCGCAGCTCATCACCCCTCTCCACATCATTGTAATCCCCCACCACCTGGAGGTTACAATAGAACTGGCGTACCAAATCCGGACGGGTGCACACGTCGTAAGTGATGACAGGGAGCCATCCCATATCACCAAAGGCTCTCTCCACGTTGAACAAGGCTAACTAAGCCAAGTTTACCATACGACCACCCTCTACTTTCTTACGAGCGTAGTGGGCATATTCCAGTATCAGGAACTGAAGCAGTTCAGGCTAATTACCAGTATCCACAACCTATGTTTGGGGCATACCCTCAGAATTAGATGGACCACTCCCGACTGGTTGAGCGATTCTTAAAGATGAAGCCCAAGGAGTTTAACGGTAAACTGTCCGATCCTTTATGGCCAGCACATTGGATCGACGAGATGGAGAGGAATTTTCTTATGATGACTGTTACAGAAGAAGAAAAGGTATTATGTTCCACTTTCATGCTAAAAGGTGATGCACATCATTGGTGGAAATCTACCAGGGCCTATCTATTAACCAAGCACGCCTTATTGACCTGGTCTATTTATAAAGAACCTTTCTTTGAGAAGTATTTTCCCCGAACCTTCAAAGATTCTATGGAGAAGGAGTTCCTGAGTTTATATCAGGGACAGATGTCCGTGGATGCATATCAACAGCGTTATGAGGAGCTGTTTTTCTTTGCACCACTCAGTATGCAAGAAGAAGACACTAAGACCCGTAAGTTTGTCACGGGACTTAGAGGGAGCATCAGAGAGCATGTTCTAGGTCTGGAGAAGAAGATATATAATGAAGCTATGCAAATTGCTCGAGTTATAGAATCGAGCCAGAAGGAAAGCTATTTCACACAGAACAGAGGTATGAAAAGACCAGCCAGAAATGCTTATAACGGAGGGAATAATAAGATATTTAAACCCTTCCGTGCTCAAGGCTTTGCTACTACACCCAAGACTACCCCAGTAGCTCAACATCAGCCAAAGCCAAATACTGAAGGCCCAAAATGTTTTAACTGCAATCAAGCGGGGCATATGGCAAGGGAGTGTCCTAAGCCCAGGAGGCAGCTACATCAAGGACGAGTTTATGCTGTTACATCCGAGGATGCTGCCGCATCACCCGATGTGGTCACAGGTATAACTGAAACCTTTTAAGTTGTATTACATTGTGTGAGCATGTAGACTAAGTTAGAATAAATCACAAGTAACGTACTTATAAATGACATACCCGCCAAAGTACTCTTCGACTCAGGAGCTACTCATTCGTTTATATCTGTGTCATTTGGAAAGAAGCTGAATTTACCCATCAAAACATTAGACTACAAAATACTTGTACGGTCACCGATGGGGTTAGAAGTGGAGTTAGAAAAAGGCTATGGGCCATGTCCAGTTCTCATTGGCAAGAAAACTTTAGATTCAACCTTGATCCAACTTGGGATGGCAGACTTTGACATCATCTTGGGAATGGACTGGTTAGCTCGGCATTCTGCGAACCTACTATGCGCCGAAAAGAAGCTAACATTTAAAGACAAAGAAGGAGCATAATTCAATTTTTCGGGACCAAACTTCCCCGTAAACGCAAGCTCATACTCTCAGCACTAAAGGCTAAGAAGTGCCTTGAGAAGGGAGCAGTTGGATATCTAGTATTAGTGGTCGACCTCACCAAAGAAGCACCACGAATGGAAGATATTGATGTCGCGCGGGATTACCCCGATGTATTTCCTGAGGAACTACCAGGATTACCACCCGATTGAGCCACAGAGTTTGTGATAGATCTTGTACCTGGAGCCGCACCAGTATCAAAAGCACCTTTTCGAATGGCTCCTACTGAACTAAATGAATTGAAAGTACAACTACAAGAACTGCTGGACAAGGGTTATATTTGACCCAGTATATCACCATGGGGAGCACCAGCATTGTTCGTAAAGAAGAAGGACGGTAGCGTTCGATTATGTATCGACTATCGGGAGTTGAACAAGCTGAAAATCAAGAATCGATATCCACTACCTCGGATCGATGACTTGTTCGATCAGTTGCAAGGAGCAAAAGTATTTTCTAAGATCGATCTTTGGTTAGGCTACCATCAGTTGAAGATTAAAGATGGTGATATTCCTAAGACACCTTTCAGGACCAGATATGGACATTATGAATTCTTGGTCATGTCTTTTGGATTAACAAACGCACCAGCAACCTTCATGGAACTTATGAACCGGGTTTTCCACGATATGTTGGATACGTCGGTTATTGTATTTATTGATGATATATTGGTATATTCCAAGGACAAGGAAACTCATATTAAGAATCTAAACGCCACCCTATAGCGTTTAAGGAAAGAGAAGCTATATGCCAAATTTACCAAGTGTAAGTTTTGGCTAAGTGAAGTCGCCTTCCTAGGCCATGTAGTCTCCGCTGAAGGAATCAAAGTGGATCCCAGTAAAATCAAAGCTATTGTAAAGTGGGAAGCACCAAAGAGCGTTGCAGAAATTAGAAGTTTTCTAGGTCTCGCTGGTTATTATCGGCGATTTGTGGAAGACTATTCCCGGATTGCCATACCTCTCACCAGTCTGACTAAGAAAGGTGAAAAGTTTGTGTGGACGGATAAATGCGAGAAGAGCTTCCAAACCCTGAAGACCAGATTGATATCCGCTCCAATTCTGACTATTCCTGTTCCCGGACAGCCATTTACCCTATACACCGATGCGTCAGGACTGGGATTAGGATGTGTGCTTATGCAAGGAGAACAAGTAATTGCTTATGCTTCAAGACAGTTAAAGACACATGAGAAAAATTATCCCACTCATGTTTTGGAGTTAGCGGTAGTAGTACATGCTGTCAAGATATGGAGACATTACCTATACGGAGAGAAATTCCAGATTAAATCGGACCATAAAAGTCTTACTTATTTATTTAATCAAAAGGAATTGAATATGAGACAAAGAATATGACTGGAACTATTGAAAGATTATGATTGTGATATCCAGTATCATCCGGGAAAAGCTAATGTAGTAACGGATGCGTTGAGCAGAAAGGCAATGATAAAATCTCAGGGGGAGGTTAGCACAACTATAGCAATGTGTACTATCGGAATGGTAATCAATCAAGGCAATGAGCAGTATGTGATAGATACAACGGATGGATCAGCCAACCAAGGGTTTATTCATCGGTTTTCAAATATGTTCGCTGCATTGAAGATTATACCGGATATAATTGATGAAGTGAAGACAGCCATCAAAGCAGACCCTTACCTAAGAACGGTACAAGAAGACATCGAAAAAGGTAGGACTAATCCTGAGTTCACCTTGGACGAAGATAAGGTACTGAAGTACAAAGGAAAAATATGTGTACCCAAAACAGAAAGTGTGGACATTAGACACCGATTGATGAAAGAAGCCCATACCACCATCTATTCGATACATCCTGGAAGTAAAAAAAATGTATCATGATCTAAAGAAACTATATTGGTGGAGAGGAATGAAAGCAGATGTAGCGAAGTTCGTGTCTCAATGCCTAAATTGTCAGAAAGTAAAGGCTGAGTGACAAAGACCCGCAGGACTGTTACAGCCGTTACCGGAACCAGCATGGAAATGGGACTGCATCACTATGGACTTCGTCACAGGATTACCACTGACTCCTCAAGTAGTTGACGCAGTTTGGGTGATTGTAGACCGCCTGACAAAAACAGCTCGCTTTATACCGATACGACCTCAGTACACACTAGAGAGGTTAGCAAAGCTGTATGTGGATAATATTGTTCGATTACACGGTGTACCACAGAGCATTGTGTCCGATAGAGATCCACGATTTACTTCCAAGTTTTAGGAAGGATTGCAAAAGGCTATGGGTATAACACTGAAGTTTAGTACTGCATTCCATCCACTGACAAATGGACAGTCAGAGCGTACAATTCAGATTCTAGAAGATATGCTACGAGCATTTGTAATTGATTTTAAAGGATCATGGGATGAAAAGTTACCACTGATCGAGTTCGCTTATAACAACAGCTATCAGGCTACCATACAAATGTCACCCTATGAAGCACTGTATGGCAGAAAGTGTTGAACTCCTTTATTTTGGAATGAAGTTGGGGAACGTAGTCTCGTTGGATCAGAATTTGTTGAAGAGACTTGTCGAGTGGTCGACATTATCAAGGAAAGAGTGAGAACAACCCAGAATCGTCAGAAGCAATATGCAGATACTCGACGCAAAGATCTTGAGTTCGTCGTGGGTGATAAAGTATTCTTAAAGGTATCGCCTATGCGAGGTCTGAAACGGTTCGGACAAAAAGGAAAACTAAGTTCAAGATATGTCGGGCCATATGAGATTCTAGCTAAGCGTGGGAAAGTGGCTTACCAGTTAGCACTACCACCATCTATGTCAAGTGTGCATGACGTATTTCATATTTCCTTATTGAAGAAGTATGTCAAGGATCCAACGCACGTTCTAACAGTAGATCTACCTGATTTGACTGATGATTTGACCTTTGAAGTAACACCAACTGAAATCATCAGCCGAAAGGTTCAACGACTACGCAATCGAGATATCTATTATGTTAAGGTCACTTGGAGAAGTAGAGACATGGAAGAAATTACATGAGAAGAAGAGAATGCTATGCGAAAGCAATACCCTCATTTATTTGACTCTAAAGGTATGAACAATTTTGGGGACGAAATTTTTATAAGTAGGGGGGAGTTGTAAGACCCGTATCAAACTAACCCGGTCTTACCACCTTGAACCAGGTCCACCATCATGGTTGAGCCAAATGGACCAAGTACGTAAAGGAGATCACGATCCCAGGTATTAAACTGACCCAAAAATACTTAAATAAGGGGAGGGTCGCATACCCAGCAAGGGAGGGTCGGACCCCCCCAGTATAGAAGTCAGACCCCCAGTTTTATATGGGGGGTCGGACATTTTAAGGACCAGGGGTCGACGGGATCTCCGACCCCCCTATCGACCCCCGGTACTCGATAAAAACAGAAATTAGGAAACTTTCCTAATTTCAATGGGATTCCTTCCTAATCTCAATCGGAGTTATTTTAGGAGTTTCTACTCTATAAATAGGACGTCCCTAAGCCTCTTTCACTCCTTTTACAACCCTAATTGAATTGAGAGAAGGAGAAGAGAAGGAAGAGAAGAGGAAGAGAAGGAAAGAAGAGAAGAAGGCAAAAAGGAGAAGAGTTGCAGAGAAGGAGTATTCTTCTCAGGTATGGATACTAGTTCCATGAGTTTCTAAAGACCTTAGGGTAGATAATGAAGAGAGCATGATTTCGGAGAAACCCAAACCATCAACCCATGGTTAGGTTTTCATGGAAAACCATGGGGAAAATCATGAAAGCCATATAGGTGAATGAATCATGATTCTAGGCCATAGAACATGTGTGGAATGGACTGTAGGAGCAAGCCATAGGACCCCAAACACGAAGAATGGACTGAAGGAAGAAAATCGACCAAAACCCACAGGGGGTCGCATGGGGGTCGATGGCCAATCGACCCTACCAGACCCTGAGCATCGACCCCCAGTGTTCGGGAAGCCCAGAATAGGGGTGGTCGCACCCAGGGTCGATCATTACTCCGACCCTACCTCCGACCCCCAGTTAACAGAATGGTTTTTAAATTCAAAATTTATTCTAATTAAATTCTATCGACTTTGTTAGGTCTTCTAGCAATATAATAACAATATAAAGGTGGTTTTAAAGCTTGAAAGAGGATCTATTAGCAAGCTAAGGTGAGAAAACAGGACTTTAAACTAATTGGTTAATAACAAACTATTTTTATTTTCTTGAGTCCAATGCTATGCTTGATTTTATGCGAACATGCTTGTAATGTGCATTCAACATGTCATCCAATATTTCTATTATTTATTCATGCATATTTACTTTATTGTTTATAACATGATAATGATGATGATGATAGGAATAGGCATGTGAATGTATGTGTGTGGTTAGTGTGCTTGATGCGAGCGAGTATCAGGGGGGTGTCATAGGCTGGGCCTCAGCACTCTAGCTCTATCTCTAACTCAAGTCTTGTGCATTAGCATCGTCGTATCACCATTACTTTAGCATAACTATTACGTCGTAGAGCATCAGGGGAGGTGGTCTCGGTCCTTGAAGTCTTTGACTCTACTGGGGGGCTTTAGCTCTATCTCTATAGACGTTCTGAGAGATGCTGGGGTGAGGCCTTGGATACACTTTTTGGCATTAGGATTGGTTAGTTGCGAGCCCAGTTTGCAGCCCTCGCCAACAGGGGCTTACGTGTTGGTATGGCACTGTACAACAATAAACGTTAACCTTTGTTGTACAATGTTCATGAATTGGGTGCTTGTGAGTCGACAATAAACGTTACCTTCGGGCGGCGTCACACACTTGTGTATAGAGACGGGGTCAATAAACGTTAACCTTTGACTACCTAAACCTTTCTATTGCATATTGCAAACTTTAAACCAGACCAAAGATATGAATTGACTGCATGCATATGTATTGTTGCATTGTTTTGTTTGCTCACTGAGCCATGATGTGTGCTCACCCCCTCGACATCGAATATTTTTAGTTGATGATGCAGGTACTACCGTCGAAGATTATGTCAATGCTCCAGTGTACGGGCACATGGCGGCGATGGAAGTTGAAGACGAAGTGGATACACATGACTCCTCTTGCGAGTGCAACTCATGTGTATTCGATTAGAATTTATTTTTATTATTTGGATTAGTAAAGACATGTATTTGATATTTATTTATGTCTTAGTTGATACAGAATAATTTGCTATTTAAATATTAATATCACAGTAGATTCTTAGTTCATTTTACTATAAGACTTCCGCTATTGTGTATTTACTCTAATTATGAATGTGGATGTATGAGGTTTTGATAAAATGGATTTTGCTTGTCCGAGATCCTGGTTGAACCGTTGGTTTGCTAGCGGCTCATCACACCATTCTGAAGTGTGCGAAATTAGGGTGTGACACTCCGTGTCTCTACGTCACCCAGGAGTAGAGTTTTATCTCCTTTTATAGGTACTCTTGTTTTTGGTATATGGCCATGATTCTCCTATCTTTGTTGGATTCAGCCCAAGATCTTTCCCTTTACCTCTGTAGGGATTTAAATTTTACTAGTCATTTTTCTTCTTCCTTTATCTTACATCGAGTTCTACATCTTGTGAGTGTCAACTCGGTATTCTAATTTTCTGCTTACATATGCTTCCTTCTTGTTACTATATTATATCCTTTGTATACTTAGGCAACTATTCGACTTGTAGACCGTACCATATGTTATTTGTTTATCCGGATACATTTAAATTTTTTTTCTCCTGTCTGTATATACTTATGGTTCCACCTTTTATACGTACATTATTGTCTTATTTAAGTTCTGTCTCAACCAGCACAAGTGTTTATGGTGTGTTTGTATTAAGGCTTTAAATTTTAACCTAACTCAGTTCATAGACTCTTGTAGAAGTATTTAGGTTTGATGGGTAAGGCCTGAGAGCTTTGATTCCAAGCTGTTACACCCAATTTCTGGACTAACCAATGGTGTGATGAACAGTCATAAGACCAACGGTTTAAACCAGGATCTCATATAGGCTATGCCAACCATGTTAAACCAAAATACACTCCACATTAATTAGAGATAATAAAGTAAATAGTGAAAGTTTTATTAAAAATGAACTGAGGTATAACATGATAAATAATTAAATAATCCAGTTATCTCTAAGTAACCAAAACATAAATATATTAAACTATTACAAATACCAAATACAAAAGTTAAACACTAAGCGTAATCATTGTTGAAACACTCACTTGACAAATCATATTCATCATCCACAGCTTGCACATCCATAACCGCCATGTGTCTATACGTTGACGCATTCATGTAGTCTTCAACGGTATTACCTGCATCATTAGAAATTAAAAGAAAACGGATCGTGGAGTGAGCTCCTAACTTAGCTCAATGAGAAAACAAAACAATGCAACAAACATATGTATGCATTCAATTCATATCTTTGGTCTGATTTTTAAGTTTGCAATATGCTATAGAAAGGATTGGCGGCCACCACACCTCTATACACAAGTGTGTGAATCTGCCCAATGGATCAAACACCATTGTCATCCCATATACATCCACCATGGAATAGAGATAGAGCTAAAGTGTCTAGATCAAACACCGCCAATACTTCCCCTGATGCCCTACCCATACCAACACGTAAGCCCCTATTGGAGAGGGCTTGCAAACTGGGCTTGCAACTAACCAATCCTAATGCCAAACAGTGTATCCAAGGCCTCACCCTAGCATCACTCAATACGTCCATAGAGATACAGCTAAGGCCCCTCGGTAGAGTTAGAGACCACACTATCCGAAACCACATCCTCTGATGCCCTATGACATAATAGTTCTGCTAAGGTAATGATGATATGTTGATGTTAGTGAGTAAGACATGAGTTGAGATAAAGCTAGAGTCTGGTGACCAGGTCAGAGACCACAATGCCACTTCCTCCCCCTGATGCTCCACTCGTATCCAAAACACCAATCACACACACACAATCACATGCCTATTCTTAGCCTCATCAATCAACATGGTAGCAAATAGACAGAAGTAAATATGCATGAGCAGTAATAACAGTAATATTGGATGACGTGTGAGATGCACATTACAAGCATATAAGCATAGAATCAATCATGGCATTGGACTCAATAAAATAAATAGCTTGTTATTAACCAATTAGTTTAGGTATTGTTCCCTCACCTTTGATTGATGTTTGTTCCTCTCCCAAGCTTTAGAATTGGGAACCTAAACAATTAATGTATTTAAGTTAGGGTTCAAGTTTATCAGGTTACAGTAGTCAAAAACCTTGTTTGGTCTCAAAATATACTTGATGTTATCGTGTGGTCGAACCTGTGGTGGCAATATATGAGACCACACACTGTGTGGTCGAACCCTATGGTCGCATTTTATGTGACCACACCTTACGAGCACACCTTTCCTAGGAACTTCCCGAATAGCTGTGGTCGATCCTCTGGTCACCCTATGGTCGACCACAGGCTACGACCACATGATGTTTGGTCAGTTTTCATCTTCAAACCGAATTCTTCTTAAGTCAATTCCTTGGCTCATTACTTGGGTTCATCCTATGGTTATCCTATGGCCATTATTTTACAGTTTTTTATTAACCATTATCCCTAACATATTTTCTCATGGTTTCCCTTAGAAATTTCATAATCGAAATCGTTACATTAGATTTAACACATCAACTTGAAAAGAACCTATTCTATCTCATCTACCCTATAGAATCAAGTCCATACCATAAGCTTGCTATAGAGAGATAGAACTCTTCTCTGCAAGAACCCTTCTCCAAGCTTCTTTTCCAAATCTTCTTCTTCTTCACTTCTTCTTTTTTTTTCTTCGGTTTAGAGTTTCAATTTGGGTTCTAAAAGAGTAAGAGACACTAAGGAATGTCCATTATATAGAGGAAAAACCTCTATATAGAGTCCCACTTCAATTAGGAAAGAGATCCCTTAAATTTTGAAAAGTTTCCAAAACTCGGAGTTGGTTCAGCATTGTGTGGTCGCACATGTGGTCGCAGAATCCATCGACCACACGTCCAAAATATGCGACCACACGTCGTGTAGTCTCATGCATGTGGTCTCATGTTGTGTAGTCTCATGTGTGATCACATGTATTGACCACACCCCTCAAAACAGCCACCACAAGTCCAAAATTTACTGGTTTTTAGCTTTTGACTGGTTGCTTCCACACAACTTAACCAGTCAACCACACCAACTAAATTTGACTTGTTGCTTATCTTATCTTGTGGTTTCTTCATACAATTGGTTCACTTGAGCCTATTATGATGGGAAGGCCGGTCACGACACGAGAACATAAGGTTAGATCGGGTTCGTGGCGTGCGGGTCTTACAATACCTCCCCTAGCCTTCCAATCTCCCTTATTGCTTCATCCATCTATCGTTCACCTATAACATTAGTAGACCCTCCACCTTTAATTAGTTGGCTTCCACCTAGAATAGGATTTAACTGCGATACTACTAATGCCCTAGACTTAGTACTAATCGACGGCGATTCCACCTGGGTTTGATCATGCTCTAATCGTTGACCACTCTTCATTGCATCCATATTCGTCACCTTTACACTCTTTTTTTTTTTTTTTGCAATGAATTCACTTAATGATGATATGTTGGAAGTAAATCACAAAAAAAAAAAAAAAAACCAAAAAAAACCAAAAAAAAAAAACAAAAAAAACAAAACTCACTTCTTTTCTTTACTATTTTCAATTTGTTTTTTTCTTCTTCTTCTTCTTCTTTATAGCGATCTTTGCGCACCTCCCTTCTTCTTCCAAATCCGTAACTAATCTATCAAACCTCGTTATGTTACCACTTGTTAGGAATGAAAGCGCAAACAAGGAAAAAAACTAAGAACAAGAACTTACCGTGATTCAATACCCTAACATGGGATGCCTACCTCCACCCCAGAGAAAGAAAGATCTAATTATCCCCAAAAAAAATCTATAGTTCTTCGTCCTTAACAGAGTGTTCTTCTCTGTCAGCCTTGCCTAGGGTTTTTCCACACAGAGACAATATATAGGCAAACTTAGAAACCCTAATCACCATACAATTATCGATTTACCCCTGTACATGTAGTAGACCCAAACCCTAATACAAGTATAATCCCCATAACTGTGTGAATTCTACAGAATACAAGACATCAACCCAACAAATTTAGATGATGAAGTCAACATGATGCAACCTGAAGATTTTATCGAACTAAGTAAGGAACATTTAGTATGCAAAATTGAAAAGAAGTCTATCCATGGACTTAAACAAGCTTCCACACAATGGTACCTTATTTAACCACATCATTGTTTCTTTTGGATTTAATGAAAATGCCTTTATGTGTGTATAAATCTGAAAGTGAGTGGGAGTAAGTTTATAATTTTGGCTACGGATGCAGATGACATTTTGTTTGCTAATAATGATCCAGGTATGTTGCGTGATACAAATCGTTTCTTTTAAGAATTTTGAAATGATACTTATAGGTTCAGTTCCATTCGTGATTAACATTAAGAACTAGTCCACTGCCTGAACTATCATAGAAAACTTATGTATTGATTACATTCTGGAAAGATTTGTTATAAAGAGTTGTTCACCGAGTGTCGCTCTTATAATTAAAGATGACAAATTAAGATATTTATAGGAAACTAATGAACACATTGTCACGGCCTTAGCGTAACTAAGCTAACCGTGTGGCACTTAGTTGCTCACAAGCCTTATTGAGAACTAAGTAAGCCTAAGAGAGTAGAGAACACAAGAGAGCTTTTAGAAGAATGGGCTTCTATTACAAAGATCTCTTACAATGCTTGGATGCAAAGTGTGCAGAGTGCCTTGGCCAAATAAGGTCTTCCTTATTTATAGGCACCAAGGGGTACAATGAATGGTTAAGATTTGTACAAGTGTTATACATCCAACGGTTGGGAACATTCTAGTATAGAGGTCTAGAATACTCCCACCTCCTTAGAAAAGTCTAGAGTAAGTCTATATAAGTGTGGAGGTTTCTAGAGAACCCCACTTAAGCCCAAGTGTAGAGAATTGTAGAGAATTCTAGAATATGGGCTAACCCATCAACCCATGTGTCCATCCATGGACCTTGTAGACGGAGCAGGTCGCGGGTCGTGACATTCTCCCCCACCTAAGTTGGCGACGTCCTCGTCGCATTTTCCTCATGAAACTTTTGTAACATGTCTTGGAACTGCCAAAGGGCATCTGATGGTTCCCAGATTGTCTCGCTCTCTAGTAGTCCCTTCTATTTGACTAAGTACTCCCTACAAGGAGGGACGCCTTGTCTTCGAGTCACTTTCTCAGCTTTTATGCTTTCAGCCTCCCTGTCATAAGGAGTAAGTACTCTCGTAGGAGCTTGAGTCGAAGTCCCATGGCTTGGGTTTTCCATGTCTCTATGATACAATTTTAATGTCCTTGCATGGAAAACCGGATGAATCTTGAACTTTGGAGGAAGGTTAACCTCGTAGGACATTTTACCAACCTTCTTCACAATCTCGAAAGGCCCTTCATATCAGCGTTCCTTCCTTGTGAGCCTCACAAGCACCGAGTCGCCTACTATAAACTTTGTTGGTCGCCTCCTTTTGTTAGCCCACCTCTTTATCTTCTTTGTGGCTTTGTCAAGGTAAGACTTGACAACCTTGAATCGCTCTTGGTTTGTCACCTCGCTTCTAAGTGGAAGCCTCTTCGTCAGATCTGAAGGCATTATACCCTTGAACTTTTCAAAGGCCTTCTTAGTAGGCTTAGGTAGCACCTCTTTAGACCTTTCTTTTTCTCTTTTCCTGGCCCTGTCTTCCAACTGCATTGTCGATAGCAACTTAGGGCCATCCTTAGTCCTTGGTATTGTTGGGATCATGCAAGAAGCTCCCTTTTCCATGATGCATACTGTGCTGATGGAGGGCATGGCTATGACATTTACTTTTCTTAGGAACTCCATGCCGAGTACTACTTGAAAATCGTCCATAGGTACCACCGACAAATCTACGGTACCTTTCCATGTCCCGATATGCATCTCGACCCCTCGAGTCACACCATGGATGGGTCGAGCTTGGGCGTTGACGGTCTTGAGCCATCCCGTCTTCTTGGTCACCTTCAAACCGAGTCTCTTCGCCTCATCCGTCGAGACAAAGTTGTGGGTTGCGCCTGTGTCAATCGTAGCATATGTGGGCTTGCTGTTGATGCATGCCTCCACGTACATCAAGCCTTTTTGTGAAGGCGTGGTCTTGACCTCCATCGTCTTGCCCTTGATGGCTGCTAGTTGTAGCGATCCCATATGGGCTTCTTCTTTCTCGTCATCCTTCTCCTCGTGTAGAGCTGATAGTGCTTTCTTCTTTGGGCACTCCCTTGTCCAATGGGGTCCATTGCAAAGGAAACACGGGCTTGATGGTTTACGCCTATCTCTTTTGTCATCCCTTGCTTTGTCGTCCTTGTGTGAGGAGGATGTATCCAATCCTTCCTTTGAGTAAGACTCTTTGGAAGATGACTCTCCCCCACCTCTACCGTTGTATGCCTTCTTGGGCTTGGAGGGTTCGTCTCTCTTGTACTATATCTAGTAGGGACTCTGCCGCTGCTATGGCTGAAGCGACATCTTGTACTCCCCGTCGTTGCAATTCTTGTGCGGCCCAACCTTGGAGTCCATCCATGAAGTTGAATAGTAATTCTTCTTCAGTCATACTCGGGACATCTAACATGAGTGTCGATAATTCCTTTACATAGTCCCGAATAGACCCAGTTTGCTTGAGTCTTTTGAGACTTCTCCTTGCCAAGAATGTAGCGTTCTCAGGATAGAATTGTTTCTTTAGCTCTTTCTTAAAACTATCCCAGGTATTTATAGTGCACGTACCTCTTTCCATGTCTGCATGCCGCCTACGCCACCATAGTGTAGCTGTGTCTTTAAGGTAGAGAATGGCAGTTTGCACCTTCCTTGGCTCTTCAAGTGAGATTGCTTCAAAGTATCTTTCCATTTGCCACAAGAAGTTATCGATTTCTCGGGTGTCACGTCGTCCATCATAGGACATTGGTTTTGGCACCTCCACCTTAGGCGCCTCCTTAGGGGTAATGGCTCCTCCAACCACGGCTAGTTTACATAATGCCCAGTCGGCTCGCATTTCTTGCATTTGGGCTTCAAAGGTAGCCAACGTTTGCAGTATTTGAGCTTTGAGAGCGTCGAACTCACCTTGTAGATGCACTGTGGTGTTGCGAACAGTTTAGTCGAGCCCTTCGAGTCGGCCATTGAACTCCTCCTTGAGTTCTCCCACGTGGCCTTCGAGCTCCTCCTCATTTAGTTACACGGCATCAACCCTGTCTCGGGTCTCACCCGTGACTACCTCCCTCGATGTAGTCGGGCCTCCATCGCACCTACCAAGTCTATGGACTTGTCCTTGCTCCTCTTGCTCTTCCCTGCGTTGGGGTTAGCATCCCTTCCTCGTTCCTCCTCGGGGATCACTACGTCGTGTGCCTCCAAGGCGTGCGACATGGTGTCTATGCTGCTGCACAGGTGTCTCCCTCGTAACCGCGCTCTGATACCAAATGTCACGGCCTTAGCGTAACTAAGCTAACCGTGCGGCACTTAGTTGCTCACAAGCCTTATTGAGAACTAAGTAAGTCTAAGAGAGTAGAGAACACAAGAGAGCTTTTAGAAGAATGGGCTTCTATTACAAAGATCTCTTACAATGCTTGGATGCAAAGTGTGCAGAGTGCCTTGGCCAAATGAGGCCTTCCTTATTTATAGGCACCAAGGGGTACAATGAATGGTTAAAATTTGTACAAGTGTTATACATCCAACGGATGGGAACATTCTAGTATAGAGGTCTAGAATACTCCCACCTCCTTAGAAAAGTCTAGAGTAAGTCTATATAAGTGTGGAGGTTTCTAGAGAACCCCACTTAAGCCCAAGTGTAGAGAATTGTGTAGAGAATTCTAGAATATGGGCTAACCCATCAACCCATGTGTCCATCCATGGACCTTGTAGACGGAGCGGGTCGCAGGTCGTGACAACATGCTTTCTTACAGAGCATTCGATCATTTAATAGTGATTGGATGTTTTGATTTTGACAATGCTGGATATTTCCATAGTAGGAAGTCACGTCAGGTTATTTTTTTTCTTATTTACTTTTTCTTTTTTGGTGAAATTTTTTCCTATTTACTGAAGGGGTGATTGGATCCACATCTTCTCCTTCCAAACCTTTTGGGAGGAGGGGAACGTCCCCGTTGGATGACCGACACGTGGGGTTCGGGTGAATCCGATCCCTCCATCAAAGCCGATACCCTCTGTAGGTTTGGTATCGGCTACAGAGGGTATCGGCTCGGATTCACCTGAACCCCACATGTCGACCATCCAACGGGGGCGTTCCCCCTCCTCCTGAACCTCTGGGAGGAGTGGATGTGAATCTAAGGTGATTTCGTGGAAATCCAAGAAGCAACTTATATGTCCACTGTCTCTACGGAAGTGGAATTTGTGGCATGCTTTGAGGCCATATTTATAGCAATATAATTACGTAATCTTATCTCAAGTCTTCGGGTTATCGACACCATTTTGAAGTCACTGAGAATGTATTGTGACAATATTGCTAAAGTATATTACTCCAAAAATGGTAAGTATTTTTAGCAAAATAATAATAATAATAATAATAATAATAATGATGATGATGGTAAGCATTCTAGTAGAGCTAAACATAATTGGAGTTAAAAACTTCAAATACAATCTCGTTCAGAAACAAGAAGTGTCTTTTGTACATATTGCTACGAGCATAATGATTATGCATCCGATTACCAAGGCTTTACCCCGCTAGGACCTACTCAGAGAGCATGAGGTTATGATGGGTCTTAATAAGCTGTAAGTTGTTGGACGTTTATGCTTTGTACTAGAAATCTTTATTTCAATTTATGAAGTGATACAATTTTCATTTCTCTTGTCTATTTATCTTTATATTTGTGTTTGATATATGTAAGATATAATGTTTGGACCTGTTTAACTTAAAAGACTTTCAAAGTTGACATTTCCCTAATTTTGCAGAGTTGGATAGGGTTGTTGGCGTTGTAACCATAGAACTGAGTATGTCCATTACGATGTATAACCTTCATGATTCACATTAATGATCTTATTCAGTCTTAGTATTATAATTGTTGATCACCGATTCTAAGTGATTGGACAATTTTGTAACACGCACCTCGAATGTTTGAATCCAAGTATAGTAGATTTACAAAATAAATGAATTCCTAAAATTATTTTTCAAAGAAAAATTGTTTGGATTAAGTATAATGTGGTGGTCTCATGGGTCAAGTGGGAGAATGTAAAAATTTTATTCCAATCCAATTATGTGAATCCACCCACTATACTATGAGGGAGCCTCATCAACTTATCAATATTTTGTTTTGGCTGCATCGTATCGTATCGTATCATATCGTATCGTATCTTGGAGTTTATCATGATGAACCCATCCATCACTTAGAGGTTGAATGAGACAGGGAAATAGAGTCTCATTACAATTGGTACTCCTTAATGGGAAGATACTTGAATGCTATAAGTAGAGGGCTCTTAGTCCTCTCTTTAAGAGGGTATTGTACCTTGTGATATATCTCGAAGAGGCAACCCTAATTCTTATCTTTTAGTTCATGATCCAAACACCATTGATGATTGATTTTGGATATAGAAAATTTTAAAATTATAACAAATTTCTCCTAGATTCTTACACATTCCATCCCTCAATGAGAGAACTTGTCTGTCTACTTATGTTTTCTCACCTTGGTTCTAGCATTTCTTCAACAACCAAAAGTCTCTTTACACCAATTTAGCAATTCAGTGGGCACTTCTGCAATTTTACGCAGTGAGTGAGTAACCGGTGATAGGTTTCATTTACTCCCTCTGGTGGTGTTTTCAACTGTTCATAATGGGATTCAGACCTCTTTTAAGTTTGAAAGTTATTTAACTTAATTATGTTTTATGCAACGAAATGGGGAAGAATTAGGTGGTCTGTGGGTGTCTGTTTCCAGGCCTCCTTCAGTCAATGAAGCTATCCAGCCCACTCCCATTAAGCAGTAAGCCCCAACCGTAGTTGGTCTCTATATTTTTATCCCTTTTCACCTCGAGAGGTATCCATTATAGGTTTTGTTACTTAATGAAGGGATTTGGATACTGTAATTATACAGTAACAGTTGGGGATTCAAATCGTCTCCTCCCTGTACTTCAGGGAGGAGGAAGACGCCCCCATCGGATGGCCAACACGTGGCTCTTGGAAAAATCCGAGCCCTACATCCGAGCCGACATCCAACTAACAAGCCGAGCCGACAGGATGTGTTGGCTCGGACGTGGGGCTCGGATTTTCCCAAGAACCACGTGTCGGCCATCCAACGGGAGCGTCTCCCTCCTCCCTGAAGTACAGAGAGGAGACGACTTGGATCCAACAGTTGGATAACGAGCTAGTCATTATTGTCTGAACTTTTGACTTTTCCAAAAGCATTCTATAGGTTGGCATTTTTCGTGGTAGATATGCATGTAACAAAGTAATGTGATATTCTGAAATCATAAGAAGAATCTGAGCCATTCCTTTTTACATTTTTTTTTTAATCTAAACTATCTGTTTTTGGGAGAACGTACAATAGCATTTAGAATACTAATACATATGCATAGACATACAGGGGGTGCATGCTAATACAAAGGGGTTATTTAATTGAATTAGATACTGAAATTTAACATGCAGCTAATCTAGACCATATTCTCTCTATCCAACAGTTAAAATGGACACATAATCTACTCACATGGCAGAATAGATGGCTAGTGACGTTTAGAAAAATAATAGACCATTGTAACAATAATAATTTGCCTTCTTTATTTCCAAAATATGTTGTAACAACACTAAATCTACCTGACTACTTGGGAGCATTCCACATCAACATGAAGAAACAACCTTGATTAACTGAATTTCAGATATAATTGAGAAGGAATCTGATGCAAGCTGTTGCCTTCAACCCACAGAGAGAACTCACTAGGTTCACCATCTAAGAATGATATGAGTTGTTCAGCTTTCTACTGCTTGTAGCAAGATCCTGGTTCATCAGGTGCAACTCGGCCTGGTCCAGCCAATGGGGCTGCAGCAATGCCTCTTTGATTCAGCAAACACCTGAAGTGAGCCAACCTTCCAGTAACTTTTTTTGGATCCGTAGCCAAATTTTCGTAGGGTGTCCATAGCCGCTCTTCACCCAGACAACAAAAAAGCCATAAATTATTTAAGGCAAACAGAGAACAATAAAGGGGGGACGCTTTATGTGCACATAATCAATTACTGCCTGCAATAGACTTTACAAAGTACAAGGACATGTTTGAAGGTTCTTTCAGTTCCTTTCGAACTGTCAACTGGGAGAATTTAATTCATTTTACTTTTTAGGGAGAAATCGGAAAGACAAATGGTACCAGCCTGACCATATTGAAATGGTAAAGCACAGAACAAGACCCCTAACATGGGCCAACAAAACAACCAGGAAATCCCAAAAACTAGATTTAAGAGGCAAAGAATTTGGTCTCTCATTTATCAGGATTGGTTCTACAGTATTGTAAAACAGGTGGGCTTTGACATTCAAGGTTTCAATAGCTATTGCAATTACTGGTTTACTTGTTTGAGGTGTGGTGGAATGACAGAGATTGAATTAGAGATCAAAATAATATAAAAAGATATAATTGTTCTTCAATATTTCATTAATATTTTGCATCAAATGAAATTTAGTTGAAATGTAGCTTGTTTCACAAAAGTAAACTTGATTTAAAATCTGGTCATATTTGTAAATTATTTAGACATTCACACATGACAAATACAATTTCTATGCTTCACAGAAGATCACAAGTCATAGGTAATGCTATCAAGTATTCTATCTACCCACTTTTTCAGATTTAGAAAGTAATAATTATTTATAAAGTCTTGCTAAATGTTACAAGGGTTGGTGAACTTTGTCTTTTTCCACCAAACATGGTGGGTGGGTTCAGCGCGATAGAAAATGCCACACACTTCTTGCTGATCACGTTATATCTCAAAATGAGTAGATAAATGGCGAGTTTAGAGATGGAGAAAATTGCAGGGAAAAAAAGAAGAGGAGAAACTAGACTCTATTACAGTGAACGACGTACTTGTGATTGTATGAAAGTTTAGCCGCTCTTAACCATTTTCCATATTTTGCCCTCACATTTCATCTATGAGAAGGCTCTGCAATTCTATATCATGTGACACCACACTTGTATGTCGATGTCTTTCATGTGGCAAGGATGTGTGAGGTGATGATGTCAAAGTTTACCAGCCTCTGATATGGTTAGTTTTTCCTTATGAAAAAGAACGTATTGAAAGTGGAAGATGTATATAGATCTGAGTGGCCACTAAAAATAAAGTAATGGGTAGTGAACGAAAAAGCACCACGAACTCCATGGCACCCATATGAATAATTGATGGGCTGCAATTGGCTTGGAAACATGGGAGCAAACAACTGAAGCATCGGATCTAAGCAATGGAGCTAGAACAAAAGATTGATACATCTGGACTAGTTTATCAATATGTTTTCTTATGGATTATCATCATATATATTCTGACATTGCTAAGAATCCAACAAAATGACCAGTATCAAAACCACACTAATGACAACTACCCACACCAAGTTAATCCTTTGTTCAGATCTTCATGCTCTGAGTAACCACTCCAAAGTCCATGCTTCATGGAACCATGTGACACGATATCTAGTTTATAGAACCATTTATAATACTGTGGTGGTGGATTTATTTCTAAATGCATAATCAGAGGAGAAATGATATGTGATAATTACCTGCAGCTGCCGCGGCTCGTGGCCATATGGTTTGTTCGAGATCTGACCCATCAACATGCTCACCCCACATGCAAACCTCACCACCAATGACTAACTTCTGTTGCGTGGGGTATGTGATATTTGTGAGTGGTTCGTTCATATAAAAGTCCTGCCATGTGGTATCCAAATGATCCAGGTACCATTTGTCCTGGTTGCTGACAATACACCTTAGGCCTTTTCCGACCACTTGCTGAGCAACACCTCGTCCTAGCCTGCACAGGCATCATGGAATGAAATGATGTCCTAGGGCACTGATTTTATGGTGTTATATCTTTCACCAATAATCAAAAGATTTTTTTCAAACATTAAGTAGTAGTTTATTATTCTAAAACCTGAGACAATTTGACAGTCAAATAATCAAACATGGAATATAAATGGGTGACTTTGCATGAAATGGAAATAAAAGGACTTTCACAATTGTAAATGGTTTCTAGTTAACTGCAATTGCCATGTCAGTTAACAATTGCACCATCATTTCTTAGTCTAGAATCGTTTTGGATACAACATATTGTTGGGTCTAGTGCTTTTAGTTATTATTATTTTTTTTGATTTGGGATGGCCCAGTAACTGTCAGGTTTCCCAGACCTGTCCTAGAAGGAGAAAACACAAAAAAAGGGTGGCGGCATCGTAAGCATCCCAGACATTCATCCCTTCAAATGCTGCAGAAATGCCAAAGAACATCACAACATGATTACAATACTATTGATTATTATGAAGATCTCATAATTAATTTTTTATATACAGGATAATCGCATTGGTACACTGAGGTTAGAGTACCTCAAGTTGATCAGATGAATATTGGCATAATTCATTTGATAATGAAGAGGATCTAGCAAGATTTTTTGATTTCGTTTTATTAACTTTTTAGCTAATAATACAAGTGGAAAGGAAACAATTCTTTCATTTGAAGGTAAATAATTAGTACAAGTTTGTTTGGCTAAAATACAAGCCTCACAAAAAAAAACCTCACTCATATTACGTTGTTTGACTAAATGAGGACAAACAAGACATAAAATCCCAAGAGGAGAGCACCCCAATCGACAATGCCACTGATTAGATCTGAGGAAGCAGAGTGGAACTGATGAATCTGTGAAGGTAATGCAGGCGGAGGAGAACCACTGTCAAGCAAATAGAGACTACCTTGCACCTTACTACATCCAATCGTCGTCCTTATCACCAGATTTTAAAAAACATAATGGGTTGGAAAGAAGGTGATTTTACATTTTAAATCTCTAGTAAGACTAATGGAAAGAAGATTAGTAATAAAGTTAGGAATATGTAAAACATAATTTAAAGTAAGGGAGGGAGAACAACAAATAGAAACCTTTCTAAAGACAAAAGAGAGGGAACCATTAGCCACTCGGACTTTGACTTTTTCTGAGGAAGGGGAGTACTATTAAAAGAGACTGGAGGATCCAGTCATGTGATGAGTGGCACCGTAGTTAATAATCCAGGGACTGGAGATTACTGAGGCACAGTGACCACTAAAAGGGATACCTGAATATAGCAAAGTTGGAGCCTAAAGTTGCAGAGGCAAGTGTAGAAGTAGTTCAGGAACCATTTAGGAGCCAACAAAAAGCCTGAAGTTCATCCAAGGAGTGACCAGTATTTGACATGATGAGAGGTGTAACTGTCTCAGTATGGTTGGCTTTGTTCTTGGATCAACCACGGCCATGCTTGGCCTCAAAATCAGTAGGTTTACCATGAATCAATCCATTGGCCAAACAAAAGTCAGAGATAGCATGCTGAGTATATTCAAGTGCATTGACATAACAAGAGACTTTAATAGAAACTTCAAACTGAACTTTTATTTCGTGATAAAAACTTTTGAAGATACTAAGGTATTAAGAACGATCCTTTAACAAATAAATCCATGTCATCCAGGAATAATCATCCACAAAGGTGACAAAGTACTGAAAAATCATGTCTATTGTTGACAAGACATGGAACCTATTAGCATTAGCGATACCATGTGCCCCTATGTACACATGGGCCCTATTGATACCATATCTTGCCCATCAACCAAAGGCCGACACGTATCCGTTCACATGGCGTAGCGGGAAGACCACGCGTGTCGAGTCAGGTGTCACTTCCGAGGGGTTACCGTACAGTGGGGGGAAGGACATGCAAGTTGGCATGTCCTAGGTCTCCGAGTTAGCAACGCGAATTGGAGGTATACTCTTACTACATCACGATATGGAGAGTCGGACTTGGGATGGACTCTCTAAGAAGCGGATGTCTGATAACTACCTAGAAAGTTGGTAGTGGTGACTTGTCCTAACTGTATGATCCTCATCCTATGGTAGCAGGATGTAACCAGATAAGGGTCACCAAGAGAACTAGACTCCTCATCTAATTCAATCACTAGACGACGTATCCGACTCCAACAGTAGGTTTATTCTCTACATAAACACTCAACGGTCACAGGTTACAGGATCAGATCTTTACTCACTTCACCATCCCCCGCTGTGAGAGAATACTTATGCAACCCCACTCTCTAAGGAGCTTACATCCTTCCTATAAGCTCCATACTATGTGCTCTGTGACTGACTTGATTGTCGGAGTGGATGTCGGACTACCCACTTTGTCCTTTGATAACCTTCTCTCTCTTGCAGCTAGCAGGACACATCAGCTAGCCCAGTTCCAGCAACAACAGTTTAACGCCCACCATGGGGTTTGACTATTCATCAAAGAAAGTTCTCATTGTAACTTGTCAATCCGTTGATATGGTGAACACGAAAAGTAGTACTGGCAGGAATGACCAAACTGACGGGAATCAATCTCGCAACAAGGAATCTGCGGGAAACGATGGTAGGAATTTTCTTACAGATACCACCCTAGCACCGACTGCTCAAGATCCGTTGAACCATTATGTCACTTAGAGCAATTTCAGGCAATATCGGACCAGCTCGCGGTGATCACCTGAATCCTTATGCCACCACCCGCTCCGACACGATGTAATCAAATCCTGACATGGAGCAATCAAAACCCTAGAAGGCATGCTGGACTCCCAAGACGAGGATCTCAGGGGTCAAGCCGATCTCGTGATCTCGACAGTTACATAGGTTGGCGCGGCTCTCCCCTAACCTCCTGAATGACGAGAAACCCAGCTTAGTCTCTGATGAAGATGACGAAGAATATGAGTTGGAGTAAGAAGTCTCCTGCAATAACTCTAGCCATTATAGATGAGTCTCAGTATACAATTGCCTGGGGGAACGGGAGTCTCAACATGCACAAGATGAAATTCCCATTCCCCAAGACGACCTCCAGAGACGAGTAGACGCCACCAGAGCAAAATGCACAGCCACTGAAGCCCGAGATGCTACTAATAAACTTGTTGCAGAGCGCATAGCCACTGATAAAGCTGCCCTCGCCGCCGCAATCACAGCTTCCAAACAACAGGAACACATGGGTCCCACTCAGATACCGACGGCCGTCCCTGTACCTACTATTGCTCCTCAACCTGGTACTCTTGAGCATCAGTTGTTGGCTCTTCAGACCAAGTTAAACAAGATGGAGAAGAAGCAAGCAACTACTGCGAATGCCCACAGGAAGGAGTACTATGCCTACATGGCTTTCTCCAAGGAAATCATGGAGACGCCTTGACCCAAGCACGTCACAATGCCAACAATCAACCCATATGACGGAACCACTGATCCACAGTTGCATCCAATAACTATTCCTCCATGATGCTAATTCATGGCTATGAATATGCTATCCGTTGCCGGGCATTCCCATCCACTCTGAAAGGATCGGGTTGACTTTGGTTTAACAACCTCCCAATCAACTTGATTCGTAGTTTCAACAAGCTGAGCGACCATTTCTTCAATCACTTCCAGACTCAAACTGTGCCTAGGAAGACCTCAAATCATCTGATGGTAATCAAGCTGAAGCCGGACCAATCTTTGAGGAGTTTCTTGACCAAGTTCAATAACAAAGCTTTGGAGATTAAGAACCTTAGTTAGGACGTCAGGGCCATAGCCCTCCAGAATGGGATAGTAGATAAATACATGCTAAGGTCTCTCAACAAGAGGCCATCGACCAATTTTGACGACCTTAGAGCTTGGTGTGAAAAAGTATGTAGCCGCCGATGATGTAAAAATCCTTACGAGGAAGCAGGGTAAGGAGATTGCTGATGAAAAGAAGAAACGGACTGAGACTCAGGCTGGGAACTAGACTTCCACAAAACATTCCAAGAAGCAAAAGTCGGGAAAGGATGGGTTCCCAGGGAAACAGGTCGCGAAGGTCGAGTTCGATTAAAATGCCTTTACACCTCTGAATACCTCCATGACAGAGGTAATGTACAACTTGAAGGACACTGCACTGGAGCTAACAAAACCTCCAAGGATGAAATTAGATCCAAAGCGTAGGGCGTCGAAGAAGTACTGTAAATACCATCGTGACAACAGGAACGATATAGATAGATGTAGAACTCTTAGGTACGCGATTGAAGACTTGATCAAGTGTGGCCACATCAAAGCGTACATCGATAAATCTCAGTCTGACGGTCGGCTTAAGGGGAAACAACCTTTAGACTGTGGGACTAATGCAGATACAAGTCGGGACCGCAAAGATCAAGACAGATCTAAAGACGACCCGGACTCACTGCTACTGAATAAGATCGGTGCTCCCGGAGGAGGGGTTGGAGTTATAAAGAAAGCATCACTGCAAAACCAATTGGAAGATAGGTCAGGTAGCAGAGGTCGCAGCCTAACTCGCAACAGCATAAGGTAAATGGTCCCATTGATATTCAGAAGGTAATGGTCGAGTTGATAGGACGTATGCAGAAATTCTATCTGGATAAACAGTTAGGGGCTATCTCGGGGGCTGATTGTGAATCCGGAGGAAGCATATCCAACTTGACAAGTCGATTTCTCCAAGCTACACCTGGGTCTACCAGGGGCTGACTTATCTCTCAGGGTTCCATGATGACTTCCAGATCGTTACAGAAGCATCAGTCCACCACTCAGGTGAGTTGGTACGCCTGAGAAGAAGTATCAATTACCCCTGGCAAAAGGGGAATATACGAGTTGGGAATTCTACAACACTCGCACTGTCGTCCCGAAACTAAAAGATCTTAGCTGCACTTAAAAGCCGAGTACTTTACTGTTGAGTTAGCAACTCGAAGAATTATGGTGTGTAAATACGATCGGGATTAAATAAAAAAAAAAAAAAAAACTGTGTTGTTGTTGCTACTTGGTTCACAATAACCTATACTGTGTTATTGCTATTTGGTTAACAGTAACCTATACTGTGCTGTTGTTACTTGGTTCATAGTAACCTATACTATGCTGTTTTTTTACTACTACTGCTATTGCTGTTTGGTTCACATTAACTTATACTGTGCTGCTTTACTATTACTACTGCTGTTGCTGCTTCTGCTGATATGTTGTTTTAAGCTGTAGCTCTTACATTCCCCTATGCTCCAGGTTGAGAGGGGAAGGGGGGTGTTAGCGTTAGAGATATCATGTGCCGTTATGTGCACATCGACCCCACTGGTCCCACTTTGTTATTTATAGTTTATTTAGATTGGTTGTTATAGGTTCCTTTTATTGTTAGAATTTGTTTCCTACGTTGTCTAGGTTTACTTTCCTAATTAGCTTATGATTGTAATTAGGGAAGTTTTCAAGTCTATTGTTTTCCTCTTTGATTATAAATAAAGGAACCACAAGAAGAAGAGTATGCTATTCGGTTCTTCCTCTTCCTTCGAGAATTGATCCTCACTTCTTCTATTTGTCTTATTTCTCTCTCTTTCGGTTTCATTGGTTCTAGTTATTTCTTTATTGCAAATTGTTATAGACCCAAAATATTAGAATGGACTAAAGAAAATAAAGATGAGCTTTTAGGTTTAGTACAAGCAAGAAAAGAAGTGCAGTGGTGTTTCCCAAGTTTACAGGCTTCATAGTCAAGATGAGATATGGACTTGCAACTTGATACCATATATTGGAGTTTAAAGAAAGATGGATGATGGATGAAAAAATGCCATTGGAGTGGAGATGATCCACCAGTAGATGTAGCAGCAGCAGTAAAAGGTCCAATTCCATCCAGTAGATGTAGCAGTAGTGGGAGAAGGTCTAGTTCTATTCAAGTAGTATAGGCCGGCCTGCTCAAGCCCTCCACCAATCGTCTACCCCGTTTGAAGATTATGAAAAAGACAATATGAGGGATAGAAAGAGATGCAACAACCAAGAAACTTAGTTGGTTGGCTAATAGATAATAGATTTCTAGGTAAATGAGGTACATGGAGTACAGAGGATAGCATCATGGAGGAAATTAAAGAGACTGTACCAAGGCCTGCAACCTGCATGGAAGAACCATTGGCAAGGATGGCAGGAGGATTGGAGAACAATAGATAGGAAGGAAAATATTTCAGGCTTACCATCAAATGCCCACATTTTCTAGTTAATTTTCTGCCTTGGTGAGGTTTAGACTGTTGAGTGAGTCTAGGTGACATTTAGAAAACTAAATGTTGGTTAGCACTTTATAGTGTTGTGTAGCACACATAGTTGTCAAGGCACCATAGGCGAACCAAGGTGATTGGAGGCCTGACTGGGCGCCTAGGCGACCAAGGCGCCCAATTTTCCAAGGGGAACCAAGGCAGCCTGGGCGCCTAGGCAGGGCCTAGGCGACGCCTTGACAACTATGGTAAGCACATAGCATGCATGGTGACATTTAGTGTAGGGTGAATTATAGATCCGAATATGGAAATCTTGCCTATAGTAGCTTGGGACCTACAGAAAAATTTTGGTGTCAATCCAACGGTGATAAATAGCTAATCTCGAAAAACACCTTACGTATGAACCATAGGATGCTAGGGAATTTTCCTTTATTGTAGTAGGATTTTTTTAGAGTAATATTATCCTTAAAAACTGATATTATAATAATAATACGTGATTTATATTAAGAAATCATAAATTAATGTTAAGGAGAGGTTCCAAATTGTGGGCAACATGGTGGGGTCCACATTAGATGGATTTTTATTGATTTAGAATAATGTAAAGGAAATTGGAGAGGTACTTAGGTCTTCCCACAATCCAACCCCAGAGTCGAAGGAGCTAGGGCTAAACGCTTCTTCATTATACTTAGGTGACGACTATGTATACCCCCTCTTCGAATATACATTGGACCCACAAATAAGTTGTGGAGGCAACCACGAACCCTAGGATATATATATATATATATATATATATATATATATATATATATATATATATATATATATATATATATATAAAATCAGGATTCCTATTGCTGAGCAGATAAGCATAAATAAACCAAACCAGAAGCACCACCGAAAGAAGTGATTCCGGATTCCAGTATACTCAGATCACCTGATTTTATCGGCCTTATGAACACTATTGGAATGCTATATAAATAGTAGGGATGAGCTTTTGATTCATCTCAAATGCTTCATGCAGGAGTTGGCTTTATCATTGAAAGCTTAAGGTTTCTCCACCTTCATACCTCTCTGTCTCTCTCTTCTTTAACCTCCTACCACCATTGGTGGGTGGTTGTGCATTGAAGGGAAACCCCCCAAGACAGCAACCTACAACAAGTATAGTTCCCTCCTTGTTCGCCCATTCTTGTGTTCATTATGGTGGGGAGAAACATTCATGATTGGGGTTGGTCGGAAACATCCATAGGGGCCATCAAAAGTGGGGGTAAACCCCCTCTCTCCATTTGAGTTTATTCCATGGGATAGGAAAGAGTAAAGGCATGAGTTTGAACTAGAGCATCATGCCCCCACCATTGAAGAGATATCGAGCTTCAAGGCAAGCCCCTAGGCCTTGTCGATTGATTCCCCACCCCCAAGGCTAAGCCTGTACCTAAGGGGAAGAAACCCTAGAAGAAACCTTGACAAAATCCTCTTTGGCTCGCAGCCAGTCCACCACCAGAAGCACACCGGAAGAAATTCTTCCGGGTGGGCTTTTGTAAAGGCTCAAAAGCCGGGGCCTGAAGTAGATTTTACTTTTGGGTTAGCCAACTGGAGTGCCGAAAGAGGACCTAGAAGATACTTTTTCCGGATCTCCTTTCGGTCATCGCGGGGGATTTCACAAAGAAGTCTCTGTGGCGAACCCAAAGTTTGACCCGGAAGATACGGCTTCCGGATCTCCTTCCGGTCAGCATTGGAGGATTTACAGAGATCTCACTGTGGTGTACCAGAAGAAGTATGCCGAAAGCATTTTCTCCGGGTGGCTTCTTCCGGTTGAGGTCTAAAATACTATCTTGGATGTAGTAAGTATTTCAGACCCATCGGTTAGATCCTTAGGCCATATTGGGGCGTGGGTAAGTTTTGTCCGGGATATTATGGGACTTTGTTAAGTATGAGCCACGACAAACAATAATTCATTTCAAACTAATAAGTAAATCTTATAGGGATCTAATAAAGTTTTACACCATTACTAGGTGAGGGATTAGGAGCCTGATTTATTTTTGATGTTTCGTTCATATCATGCATTAACATTTATATTGAACTGTGCATTTCACATGTCATGTTATGAACTATATTATGTGAGTATGCATTATTGCATATATATGAATGATGTTGAATGTTGTATTACGATTATGATTGTGAATCACTCGAATAGAGTACGAGACTTAGGTAGTAGCACTGTGACTGCCATTCAGGTTAGTGGATAATTATCCTGGAGAAACTACGATGCCCAAGGGACGGGGTCATGAGTCTTAGCTGGGATGTTGTCCAGTTGATATTCTAGTGAAGGATACTATGCCCTAGGAACTGGGGTCGGGAGTCCTAGCTGGAGTATAGTCCATATCCATGTAAACTTACTTGCCACATAGGTTACCATAATTAGTAGAATATGTAGACCCCAATGACTGCGACCCCTGCCAATAGGGGTAGACATACTAGCATAAGCTCATTCTCCTCGGTTATCCATGTGCTAGTAGGAGGGATGGGCTAGTGGGTACCAGGACCCAATTATTAGGAGGGAGCCTATTGAACTGGGCGCATGCACACTCTGTAGCGGGCTACCATGTGTGTGCTGCTAGTAGGGTACATGTTCCCACAGCATCCGGACTGTGCCTGTGATGCCTTGTGCACTACCCAAGGTTCGAGGGTAATGACGCCTGAGGTAATGTGGCAAGTCCTAGGATGACCTTCAGTAGATCATAGCTAGACTTAAATAATAATTAAACATCCATTTGTGTGATTGTATGTCTGTTTCCCTCACTAGGTGGTGGTTTGCTTACCCTATATTCTATTGTGGTTTAAGTTGTTTCTATAGGTCATTTGACTCTCACTAAGTCCATGGCCAGCTGATGGTGTGGAGTTGTGTCTGTTTGTTTTCCTCATACAATTTGGGTATACTATTAAATGGTGGGTTATGTATTGGTATATTTATGTTTTGAATACACTTGATGTAAGAGCATAATCAACAGTCTGATTTATATTATAACACAGAGGCCATCACATTTATGATTGATGTATATTAGTGTCTTCCGCTGTTAGCTTTCTTACTTACTTTGGTTTTGGTAGTATTATTTGTTATGGTTGAGATCAAAGTTTGGGTGTACACTATTTGTGTGGGATCCTGGTGGAGCTGAGATCACCAGTAAGCGAGCCCCTTCACACATCTGGTTATTCCAGAAATGGGGTGTGATAGCATTGGTATTAAAACCACTTAGCTCTATGCACCTAACCAAACCACAACTTAACAGCTGAGATTACCAAACATGTGTGATGTCATTAGGAGTTGTAATAGTTTGCAATAAAGAAATAACCAAAACAAGTGAAACCGAAAGAGAGAGAAGTAAACAAATAGAAGCGATGATCGATTCTCCAAAGAAGAGGAAGAACCAAATGGATTCTCCTCTTCCTGTGGTTCATTTATTTATAATCAAAGAGGAAAAACAATAGTTTAAGAAACTTCCCTAATTACAATCATAAGCCAATTAGAAAAGAAAATCTAGACAACTTAGGAAATTAATCCTAACAATAAAGGGAACCTATAATAACCAATCTAAATAAATCGTTGTCAGATTCAGACTAATTAGACTAAGTCTGAGTTGTGGAATAGTGTGCCACAAATCTAAGTATTTATAATTAATAAAATGGGAGGATACATTGAACCTGGACATTGAACCTAGACATAATGAACCTGAACATAATGAACCTGGACATAATGAACCTGGTAATAATAAACCTGGACATAATGAACCTGGTCATAATGAACCTAGACATAATGTATAATTAAGAGAACATTTACAAGACTCCCCCTCATGTTGATGTATATATATCAGTCATGCACAACTTTGAAAATATTGGATGAAACAATTTTCCAGAAAGACCTTTGGTGAAAATGTCGGCCACTTGTTCCCCTGATTGAACATAGGGAACGAAAATCTACCCATTGTCAATTTTTTCCTTGACGAAGTGCCGGTCGATCTCCACATGCTTTGTTCGGTCATGTTGCATAGGATTGTAAGCAATGCTGATAGCAGCCTTGCTGTCACAAAACAATTTCATAGGAAGAGCAATACTGATACCGAAATCCTGTAGTAATCTTTTTAGCCATAGTAACTCACATATCCTTTGTGCCATAGCTCGAAATTCTGCCTCTGCAATGAACCAGCTACTACATTCTGTTTCTTGCTTCGCCATGTTACTAGGTTTCCTCCAATGAAAGTGTAATAGCCTGAGGTAGATTTCCTGTTTGGGTTTCCTACCCAATCTGCATCTGTATAGGCATTAATCTGGAGGTGACCATGAGGAGAGAGGAGGATTCCTCTGCCGGGAGCTGATTTCAGGTAATGAAGAATCCTAAGAACAGCATCCATATGTGATGAATATGGGTCATGCATGAATTGACTCACTAGGCTAACTACGAACGCAATGTTTGGTCTAGTGTGGGCTAGGTAGATTAGCTTTCCAACTAATCTCTGATATTGCCCTTTGTCCATTGAATCACCCTCTTTCCTTTTGAGTTGAGTGTAAGCATCAATTGGAGTTTCACATGGCCGACATCCTAGGAGTCCAGTATCAAATAGGAGATCTAGGATATACTTTCTCTGAGATAGATAAATTCCTTTTGAAGATCGTGCCACCTCAATCCCAAGGAAATATCTGAGCTTTCCTAGATCTTTAACTTCAAACTCCTATTCTAGGAAAAATTGAGCTGCTTGATTTCTTCAGTGTCATTGCCTGTGATCACAATGTCATCCACATAGACAATCAGAATGGTAGTATTTCTGTCCTTTTGTTTGATGAACAGAGTGTGGTTAGCATTACTTTGTGTATAGCCAATTGAGGTCATTGCCTTATGGAACCGTCCAAACCATGCTCTGGGAGATTATTTAAGACCATATAAGGATCGTTTCAACTTGCAGACTTTCCCTTTAGTTGTAGGAGAAGTAAATTCAGGTGGGACATCCATATAGACTTCTTCTGCTAAATCCCCATGAAGAAAAGCATTCTTGATGTCTACTGTTGGAGGTCCCAGTTGTAGTAAACTGCACACGCCAGAATGACTCAGATCGTGGTCATCTTTGCTAGCAAAGCAAAGGTTGCCTGATGCTCGATCCCATAGGTTTGAGTGAACTTTCTGGCTACTAGTCTAGCCTTGTGGTCCCATCTTCTTTTTGCTTCACAGTAAAAATCCATTTGCACCCCATAGGTTTCTTACCAGCTGGAAGTTCTACAAGATCCCAAGTTTCACTTTTCTTCAATACAGTCATTTCATCTACCATAGCTGCTTTCCATCTTGCATCTATGATTGCTTCCTTCCACTGCTTAAGAATAGACACAGAAGAGAAGGTGGAGACAAAAACATAGTATGATGACTTGTATGAAACATACTGAGAGATAGGATAGAGTGCAGGTCCTACTACCCTTGCGGAGGGCAATAGGTTTGTTTAACTCAGAGAAAAGAGTGTTACCAGAGGAAGGAATCTCGTTTTCTGAGGCAGTATTTGGTTCTGGAATTAACGATTGGATATGTGAAAGAGCACTGGTAGTGGTGGTCTTTCCTTGTTTGAGTCTGGTGCGGCTGTATACATGAAGAGGAAGTGGAGTATCCTGCTGAGGTGGAGTGTCTCTTGTGGCAGCTTTGAGGCTAGGCTCCGTTTCTGAAGGGGAAGGGGGTTCTGTAGGAGGCGCTCCCCCTGTATAGGAGGATCCATGGGCAAAACAAAAGGACCATCTTCCTGATGATAAGGCTCCCCTTGAAGATGGGGCTTATGGTAGGAAGGAAGTTGTTCATGAAAGACAATGTCCATGGAAATGAAAGTGCGGCGGGTGGGAGGGTGATAGCATTTGTAACATTTTTGGGTAGGAGAGTAACCCAAAAAAATACACCGAATACTTCTAGGATCAAGTTTTCCAGGAGATCTATGGTCGCGAGCATAGCAAACACAACCAAAATTTTTGGGAGGGATGATATGGGAGTTTATGCCAATGAAAAAGGTTAATAGGGACTTGTGTTCAGGAACTAGTGTGGGAACACAGTTAATGAGGTTGGCAGAGGTAAGCACAGCATCACTCCAATATTGAGTTGGGACATTCCGTTCAAACATCAAACACAGACCTCTTCAAGAAGATGCAGATTTTTCCTTTCAACTACACCATTTTGTGTTGGAGTGTCGACACAGCTGGTTTGGTGAACAATTCCATTTGTGGTCTGATACTGTTGAAAGTCACCCTCGAGATATTCTCTCCCATTGTCACTGCGGAGAATTTTGACGGAGGCTTGATACTGATTCTTTATCATCTGGTGGAATTGTCAGAAACATGAAAATACCTCATTCTTATGATGTAAACGATACACCCAAGTTGTCCTAGAATAGCAATTTATAAATGTCACAAACCATTTATGCCTAGTGATGGATGTAGTTCTAGTGGGACCCCATACATCTGAATGAATTAAATGAAAGAGTGTAGTACTGAGTTTAAACAAAGGATGATACGATGAACGAGTTTGCTTAGCCAGAATACAAGCTTCGCAAAAGAACTCGTCTCGTTTACATTTATTGGCTAATGAAAGTAACAGATTAGATAAAATAGGAAAGGACAGATGCCCAAGATGATGATGCCAGAGCTGGAAATCTGATGAAGCAGAGTAAAGCTGATGTGAAGGTTGGGGAAGACCTTCCTCAAGCAAGTATAAACCACCCTACATCCTACCATATTCAATCGTCTTCTCTGTTGCCTAATCCTAAAACAGACAATGAGATGGAAAAAAGGTTACTTTGCAATTTAAAACAGGGTAAGACGATTAATAGAAAGAAGGTTTATTGCAAAATTGGGTACATGAAGAGCTGAATTCAAAGATAAGGAAGGGGTGCAGCGTATGGAACCTTGTCCTGATACAGGGGAAAGGGTGCCATCAACGATACGAATAGTGTCAATCTCAAAAGGAGGAAAATACTTATGAAACAAACTATAATTACCAGTCATGTGATCCGTGGCCCATGAGTCAATGATCCAGGAGTTGGAGATCATAGACGTACCATGGCCACTGAAGCACATACCTGATCGAGCAAGATGGGAACCTGAAGTGGGAGGTGGCATAGAGGCAGGAGCAGCTGTAGTGGTAGACCTGGATGGTGCAGTGAAAGATGGCTGAAGTAGATGGTTGAGTGGCTGAAGAGTCTCCTGCAAAGTGGGTTCTGAGTTGGCATGAGTCTCAGTCTGATGCGCCTACGGCCCCTTGAAATTCTTGGTTCTTTGCATATTCATCTCACGCCGTTTGGTTTCAAAGTCCGTTGGCTTACCATTGAGTTTCCAACACATCTCCTTTGTGTGCCATAGTTTCCTACAATGGTCACATCTGACTGTTTCTTGGCCTGCAGTGGAACCTTTAAGGGCCTGAGTACTCGTCTAGAGAGCAAAGCGATCAGTAGCAGAGGGTGTCAGCATTGTAGTACGGCGTTGGTCTTCTAATTGTATCATGGCATAGGCTTATTCAGAGTAGGAATGGTTCTTTACGAAGTACCTGTGACCAAATTGGGTCGAGCTTAATGTTCAATCCTACCAAAAAATGTGTACACCCTGTATTTTTCTTCCCTTTTCTTGAACAATGTGGCGTCTTCCTCACATTTTGCATATATGGAGTCATAAAAGTCAATGGCTTGCCAATGGTTTCTTAACTGAATATAATATTGTGATACCGTTAACTCCATTTGTGTTGTTCCATTAACCTTCTTTTGGATGGCATAAATCAGCACATCATTCCCAACCTGGGAATATGTGTCCTTTGCTGACTTTCAAATCTAAGCAGCGGTATCTAATAACAGATACCCCTCCGTAATGGCAAGTTGCATGGAATTTATAAAGTATTGCATTACCAAAGAATTTTCAGCCTACCATTTTTCTAATCGAGCACCTTCAGTGCTGGGTTTCATTTTAGTCCCAGTAATATAGCCAAACAAACCCTGGGCTGTAATGGATAATTGGGTGGCTCTAGACCACATCAAATAATTACCACCATCTAACTTGGTGGTGTTCAAAGAATAATAAGATGTTCCCGTTTCCTCAAGTCTGTTCCAGCAGATGTTACATCTAAATCACCCATGTTTACAGAACTTGATGGACAAAAAAACTCACAGAAATAGTTTCCACTTACAACTAAATGATTACAGCAGATCAGAAATCACAAACTTTTGCAATGTATTAATGATCACAGCATGATCAAAAGTCATACAATTTATTCAACAATCTAATCTCGATTTTCTAAGTGCAGAAAAAACCAGAAAAAAATGATAATACTGGTCTGCCGTAATAAATAGGGGATACCTAGTATTGAGAATGGTGAGAAAAACAAATTTTAGAGAAGAAGGTGATGCCGCAGGGAAGAAGGATGATCACAGCTAATCTATTATCTCCAAGTGTGCTGCCGTAATATACCAAACCAATCAAAAAACCAGGTATGCTTGTTGCGGTATGTGTTTAACCTGGCTTTGTGGAGAAAATCCAAGTAAGAGATTGTAAAAGCATATTTTTCACAGAGAAGGGAAGATCTTCATCAGAAAAACAAGCCGCAATGTTGAGAAGCTTTAGGAACTGCTTGCGGTAATAGGGAAGAACTGAGAAAAAATCTCTGTGGAAAAAAATTTGATATAAAAGAGGAAATAGGGCTGTAATCTTGTCAAGTTATGACATCCTCATAGATTACAGCCTTTCCAATGGGATTAACGGCTAAAGGTGGAAGAGAAGGGGTGTTTAAAGGTAGCGGAAGAGAAGAGAGGCTTCAGGAGAAAGAGGCGGACAGATCTGGTTGAAAAAAAGGAGTCGTGGCAAGGAGAGAGGAAAAAGAAGATTGCAGCAGGGGCTAGGGAGGTTTTCTGTTCATGGCTCTGATACCATGTTAGATTCAGACTAATTAGACTATGTTTGAGTTGTGGAATAGGGTGCCACAGACCCAGGTATTTATAATTAATAAAAGGGAGGATACATTGAACCTAGACATAGTGGGCTTGGTCATAATGAACTTGGACATAATGTACCTAGTCATAATGAACCTGAACATAATGTACACTTAAAAGAGCATTTACAACAATCGTAAATAACAAGGTGGGACTAGTGGGACCAATGTGCACATAGTGGCACATGGTATCGCTAGCGCTAACACCTCCCTCAAGCTAGAGCACAGGGGAATGTAAGAGCTATAGCTTGAAACAACATATCAGCAGAAGCAACAACAGAAATAGTAGCAGTAGAGCAGCACGGTATAGGTTACTGTGAACCAAGCAACAATAGCAGCAGTAGTAGAAAAGCAACATAGTATAGGTTACTGTGTACCAAGCAACAACACAATATAGATAATTGTTAATCAAATAGTAATAGCATAGTATAGATTACTATGAACCAGTAGCAACAACATCACAATTTTATTTTTTTGTTTTGATTTAATTTAATCCCAATCGTATTTACACCATAATTCTTCGAGTTGCTAACTCAAGGGTAGAGTACTCAGCTTTTAGGTGCGGCTAGGATCTTTTACACATTTAGATGAGTTTGAGGTCATTGTGAACCATGTAACAACAATAGCACAATACAGATCACTGTGAACGAAGTAGAAGTAGCATCAACAATAGAGCAGACACCAACCAGGAACAACAACACAGTGTAGGTCACTGTAAACAAAGTAATAGAGATTGCATTAGGTGCAGGTAGTAGAGGCTGCATCAAGTAGTAGAGGCAGCAATAAAAAAAATCTAGAGCAACAGTTCTTGAAGCCAAAACCAAAAAATCAAAAAATCTTAAATAAGACCTTTAAAGAAGATCTTGTAACAGTAATGTAGTAGTCACAACAAGTAAGCAGTAGTTTGTATCATGTAACAATTTGCAATAAAGAAATAACCTAAACAAGTGAAACCGAAAGAGAGAGAAGTCAACAAATAAAAGTTAGGATTTGATCTCCAAAAAAGAGGAAGAACCGAATGGATTCTCCTCCTCCTATGGTTCCTTTATTTATAATCAAAGATGAAAAATAATAGTTTAGAAAACTTCCTTAATTAAAATCATAAGCTAATTAGAAAAGTAAATCTAGACAACTTAGAAAATAAATCCTAACAATAAAGGGAACCTATAATAACCAATCAAAATAAACCATAAATAACAAGGTGGGACCAATGGGACCCATGTGCACATAGTGGCACATGGTATCTCTAGTGCTAACAGAAGTAATTAAAAACCTATTAAGAACCAATGTGAAAATGTAGTAGAGAGAACTTGTTGATTGTCAAACCAAATTAATGGGAATTAATAAAGACAATGGGAATTAATAAAGACAATAACACATTTATATAAGTGTTGTAACACTTAAAAGTCAAGGGACCCTTCCTCGACTTTAGGGCAGTAACCTTCCTTGACAAGAAGGGGCTGCTGAGGAGCCTTCCTTGACTTGTGGGGCTACTGCCTATGTGAGTCATTGACTTGTGGGGTTATTGCCCATGTATAACAGCCTTCCTTGATAGGAAGGGCTGCTGCCTCACCTACCGCATTTACTATATGCACCTGCCCCATTTGCATTTATTATGTAACTTCTTTTCTCTATAAATAAAGCATGATCTTTGTCATTCTAGACAAGTCAATCATTCCTCTCAATAATAAGAAACCGATCTTTAATTGATATGGAAGTTGGTACAAAAAATTGGGTTTAATCCAAATGATGGACTCTTACCCTATCAACAAAAGAAAAAAAAACGTAAAACTAAATAATACAGCTAATAAGGACACGTTTGCCTTACTATTGACGTCGAGTAGTTCAATACAAGGCTGGGTATAGTCCATATACTGGATTCTTACCCCAAAACATAAAAGGAAGGGAGTAAGGAGGTACGTGTGTATACGTAGTGAAAATCGTAGGGCTGTGTGGGGGCATTGTTTCGATTCTTTGTGCAAGTCCAAGTTAGACAAGGGGAACATTGGATGACTGGTGAAGCCACCCTAGCTGAGGACTCTATGGTATTATAAGCGTTCTGGCGTGAAAACACACTTTCATAGATCAAAGTTAACATCCTTTCTCTATAAATGTCTAGTTGATGATCATAACCATCTTTTACTAATTGCAAAATTTTGCAGAAACAATATACTAGAAAAATAAACAGTTGTTTAGTGGACATTATCATAGATCCCACTGATGCAAATCCACACAAATCTTCTTCCATCTAATGATCCAATTCAGGTGTCTTTTTCACAGGAGTACTGTCAGGTGCTTCCTCATCAGTATCTCTAAGCACTATAGAACCAAATGATTTAATTGCCCCTTCTTCATAAATATTCTGTGAGGAACAATAATTGAAGGAATAAATAAAAAGGATATGTACACATGGACATTCTAGACCATAGGATCCCCATGCAAAGTATGAAAAAGAGAATACCAGTTGTGGACCACTGTCTTCGGGCTCAGTTTGCTGCCAAAGTTGTTGAAGGTCTCCTCCCTGTTCATCTGATAACTAAATAATATGATAAAGGATAAGATTATAGGCAAGGAAACCAGAATTTCAAAAACTTCCTACCAGTTGACAATTTCGTATCCGTGGGATAATGCTATGTTCTGAGCTCGTAATACAAAGTACTGATATGCTTCAGACTCATTCAGGTGATGTTCTCTTAACCTGCACATCAGAGTCTTCATTAGTCTAAACTCTGTATAGATGATTGGTCCAGGGCAGCTCAAGAAAACTTGGGATAGAGGAAGAAAATAAACATTCAGTGGATTATAGAGAATTTCATAAATGTGAAACAATCCTGACCATACCCACCAGTTTTTGAAATGAAAAATCAACTTATAAGCAAACTCTATATATAATTGGAGAATTCATCAAGTTCGACTGCTCCCAGTTTCTTTCTGGTGGATAAAGATTCAACTAAATGGGCTGTTGGCTCATTAGCATCAGTAAAAGAGTTTAAAATGGAGAAAATAATTTTAACTATAGTTGTATTCCAAATAAGACATATTGACATATCAACGAGATTAAATCTGCTGAGGAGCTAGAGAAGTCGAGGACAGGATAGGGAATCAAAAGCAGTCTCAGTTGCGAAACTTACCCACCTCTCAAGGGCACCAAAACCGGAATAATACAAAAGTATCTTAATGGATGTTTCTTTTGAGCAATCATTACAATTTGAACATGAGATGAATAATATAAAGGTACCTAAATAAGCGCATGTGAGGACTGTACTCATACCTCGTTCAGGCTTGGGTCGTGACAGACATGGGATCCACAAGAAAAAGTTTGATGTTAATCCAATGGTGTTAGATAGCTAATCTCAAAAAACACCTTGCGTAAGATGCTAAGAGAATATTCCTTCTGACGATAGGGAACCTTGTGGATAATGTTGTCATTAATGACTAAAAGAAATAATAAAATAATAAAATATGAAACCAGTAATGTTGTGGATGGCATGGGATTTATTTTAATATATTATTTAGTAATAACAAATAAAGCGACAATACTACAAGGAAGCTATGTCATGGGCAGCAGCGGAACCCACTAATTGGATTTTTTTTATTCTTATCTTTGAGGATTAATGATTGGTGAGTTGGCTAGGTGTTAAGAGTCCACGTCACCTTGTACTTTTGAATTGGTTAAACAAGAAAGGAAGTGGAGACCAAATAAAAAAGTAAGAAGACAAGTGGCATTATGAGAGAAATTAAAGGAAAGATTAAGGGCACCCTACACCCCTTGTACATGGAGATTGAAGGAGAGACTTAATAGGATTAAAAAAAAATTTTGGGCAAATAAAGAATATATTAACAACACCCAAGAAGGGAGAGACAAACCTGGGTATCAAAGCGATAGAGTTAGGTTCCTTACAAACAAATGACAAAAGCTAAAAAGCAAACGAAACCACAAAAAAGAGCACCCGATATCAGGGATTAGACATACTCTAAGTAGATAGAATGTATCTATTTCTTACAGTATCTGAGGGGAGGGATCTAGAAGGCAGGATAACACCTTGAACATCAAACCCAATAGCTTCCCAAATTTGGTCAAGCGTTCTGGTTTTGGCCTTCCAGCGTCTCAAATTTCTCTCGAACCAAATGTGGTACACAGATGCAGTGAAGGCCAGCTTGGCTATAGTGTCACAGGGGTTTTTATCCTTGAATTTCTTAATCATCCATCTCCACTCAAGGTCAAAGGGAAGAATTCTTAGTTTAGTGGGCTAGCACTTTCCAAGGATCTTCTCCCAAACTCTGCTGGAGAAAGGGCAGTCAAAGAAAAGATGCTTAATGTCTTCTTCGGCAGCCCAACGTAGACCACAGTTAGAGTTGGGGATTATACCCCAAAAATGAAGCAACGAGCTTATCGGAAGGGACTAAGTCATTGCTTTCCAAAGGGTAAAACTATGACGAGGGATATGCCCTTGAAACCAGACTGCATCAGACCAGGCAACCTTGGGGTTTCTAGATCTTGTAGTCTCCTAAGCAGAAAATGTAGCAAATATACCATTAGAAGTGGCAGTCTAGGAGGTGATATCCCCGCTTCCAGGAGGCCAATGCTGTAAGGTAGGAAGTGCTTCCCAAGCCTGAGCCAACCAAGAAGATGAAGCCCTGCCAGTGCACCAAACTCCATCAACTAATATAGAGGAAACAGTAGCCATCCTGTCCCGCCCAAAATCAGCTCTAATCCTTTCCCCATAAGCTAATACAAGGACGCCATGAGGATGCCAATTGTCAAGCCATAGCAGGGTAGATGATCCATCATCAATAAGGGGTCTAATCAAGGATCAAGGTGCCGGTTTCGAGACCTGTTTCGGTCAGGCTCGAAACCGGCACAACTCGGCGAAACCACCGAAACCAGGGCGAAACCTGGTATTTTCTACCAGCTTTATTGACTCCATGGTTTCGAGGCTTAAAAATTTTTTTTTTGTCTGATTTTTTTTGTGTACCCTATTTAAACCATTTTACACCTATTTCTAATGTTAGTTTGCAAAAAAGACATAGAAAATAGCTACATGTGGTGAGGACCAATGTTTGATAGTGTACGCTGAAATATTACACAAATGTCACAATGTAGTAATGTACTAAGCTACTAACTATTAAATCACTAATGAACAATATTCATTAAAAATTAATACATTGAAGATTGAACTTAGAAATAGAAATCTCACCAGTTAGTTCCATGTGGAGCTTCGTGGTACATTTAAACCACGTGCAACATACCACTGATGGTGGCGATAACGCTCCTCAGATTGCAGCACGTATGTATCCCAAGACAAGGTATCACTCCAATTGTTCTGATAGTCTCTAACAGCCCATGAGTAGATAGAGTCATCAACATAATATAAGTACCCTTGTCGAGGGTAAGGCTGATCGAGTGTGTGCATGGGTGGAGCAGGAGTAGGCATGAATGTCGGAGGAGGAACATACTGAAATATGGAGTCGACGAACGATGATCCAACAGTGCCACTGCCAACACCTGAGGCTGAGTCATCTCTAAATTGATTGCTGGGGTAGGAACTATAATAACCCCCATACCCACCACCTCCAACCCCACTAGCCCCAGTAGTAGACCATCCAAATCCACCATGTGTCGTCGAACCGATACTCTCGCCGCCACTCTCTTCAAGAATTGCTGGGCTCGAGGTCCGTGTGATCATGAATTCTGGTGCACACCAATGCCCAGTCCCTCCAGTCTGAGAACTCTCCCCCTAAATGCATCCCCTGTCATGCTTTGCCGGACATGGTCGATATATCCATGGGATCTGTTTCATCCATCTCCTCCCGTGGCATGAACCGGGGCGTGATCCTCTAGTGTACCCTCTAGTACTACCACTAGGCCGGGTTCCGTGGTCAGTATCCTGTGTAGCATGATCATAGTGAGTCTCCCCTGTGAATCTCAAGGGAGAAGGCAATGGATCTAGCTGCTGTGGTTGGTCATACTGATCAGGCTCATTGCGTAAGGCAGCATATCTGTCATCACCACCACCATCATCATCATTATCCCCAGTACCACTAGGTCCACTAGTACCAGTATCACCCTGGGTGGCAGAAGGTGATTGTGTTTCTCCAGAAGAAACCGGCGAATCACTCTCGGCCTCACAATCACCGATCCCGAAATGGACGTCTTGCCGTGCGTGGACTCTAGCCTCGTTAGCCATAAACTCTCCCACATCGGCCTCCAAGGCTCCAAAGAATAAGACGACTTGGTCGACCACCAGCCTCATCTAATTGAGGCTCACCACGATCTGTAACCCACTCATTTAAAGGATCAACTTCCTCTCTCTCCAACTCAAAGATCTCACTCAGCTCAATGGGGGTTTTAGCATCTTTGTCCTTGCTTAACCGTATGTGCTCTTCTTTCGGGCCTCAAATTATAGTGCACATACACCAAGTCCTCAAGCCTTTTTGCACCCAACCGGTTTCGTCGCTTAGTATGTATAAGCGAAAATGTGCTCCGTTTCGTTCACATCCCGTGGCGGAGCATGTTTGTGATAACACCTTTATTGCTATTGCACGAAGGTTGGGTGACTCCGATCCGTATAGGACCCACCATTCAGCTGCAAAATAGCATAGGAAACAAATATTAAATGATGAAAAAATCCACAATGGCATATTGGCATCCATAAAGTAAGTATACGTACCGGGGGTGTGTGATTGTCGACCAGTTCAAGACCGCCCCCTACCAAAACTCCTAATGGCATCTCTAAAGCTTTTGAGCTGAACCAATTTTGACGGGTAATAGTCTTAGTAAAAATAAAATTCTTATAAATTATGTTGACAACAAAGTAAGTAAAAGTCTTACTTCTTGCAAAATAATAGACTGTGCTCTTGCGTTTGGCTCAAGCTTGGCAACCACTTCTTGTACTGCATCTATTAATTCTTGACGCATTCCCAAGTTGTCTTTGTATTGATACTTAGGATTCAGATAATATGCTAAAATTGACAAATATTATAATTACGTCAATGCAAGCCGATGTAATTTTAATTAGTTGAGAAACCAAGTACATCAAGTAAAGACTCACCAGCTTGTGTAGTGGGTGCTTGAGCCGTCGCTCCCAACGATCTTTGATGATGGCAATATATTTTGAGTTCCCGCGTCTGTAAGCTTCCTCTACTTGCATCTTCATCATATCTATGGCAGCCCACAAGTATGGTAAGGTGGCCTTCCTTTGTCCATCAACCATTCTCAGCACTTTCACAATGGGATCTAATATTGCCACAACTTTTTTGACATCATCCCAGAATTTATCGCTAGATATGGTTGCTTGTGCTGTTCTACCAGCTCGAGAACTAGACTGAAGCCACTCAAACCACTCCTTTGAAGCAAACATTGATCTCAAACTAGACTTCTTCATGTCAAAACTCTTGAGGGCAATGTAGTTTGTTGCAAAACGCGTTAACCCTGGCCTCACCAAGTCTCCACCACACTTGGTTCTCATCATCTCTAAGGCATATCCATGGTTATAAATGAAAGTGGTTACTTGCCTTGCATTTTCTATAGTCTCTTTCACCAGTTTTATTTCCCCCATGTCCTTCAAAGATCAAATCAATACGATGGGCTGCACATGGTGTCCAAAAAAGTCGGTATTTTTTATTATTCATCAACCTTTCCCCGCTTTTTGAAGTTACTACCATTATCAGTGACCACTTGTACCACATGATTTATCCCCACTTCTTTCACCACTTTCTTCAAGAGACCATAAATGTACTTGGAATCCTTGATATGATTGGATGCATCAACAGACTTCAGAAACGCTGTTCTACCATCACAATTCACCAAAAAGTTGATGAGAGATTTCTTGGTGGGTCCGGTCCACCCATCACACATCACAGTCACCCCATATCTTTCCCATTGTGTCTTCAAAGAATCCACATATTGTTTCATTTCTTTTTATGTCCAGGTAGGTAGGTGTTGTACAACTCCCAAGTCGTAAGCCCTTTAACTCCCGGACTCGCCCTACCTATTTCATCCAACATAGTCCGATAGTGAGGTCCCGTGGTAGCATTTGCTGCAATGCCATGGTACATCATCCACTTGGAGATTTTGTCTCCTACTCCGTCTTGACATCAGTCCAAAAATGGGGCAACTTTTTTTTGTTTACTATCCTGTCCGACAAATGTGATCGGGATCCGCCCTCGGGACCTCAAGATCCGGGTCACGAATAGGTGGTGGTGCTTGTGCGGTGGGCCGGAGTCCTAACACTCCGAGTCCTCCTAAAAGGTATCTCAAGGGCACCCCTACTTCTCGCCCTCGGCCTCCTCCCCCTCATCCTCTGCTGCTTTGCCTCTCTAGATGACCCGGCTCCTCTAGTCCTCTCAAACCGTCTTTGTCGATATAGCTCTCTTTGCCTTATACTTGCTATCTTCGCTCTCTTCAATTGTCTCACCTCTCGCCTCTGTCATTTCTTGGTCTACCTCATCACCGTCAAGGCTAATGTCATCTTCATTAACCCCTAGATTGCCCTCCCGACAAGCCTCCTCAAACTCCCGTTTATCCGCCTTCTTCTTATTTCTTCTATCAATATCACTCTTCATTAAGCTTGCCATAGCCTTCTTCACTTCACTTGGTACGTTGGGGCAACCCATAACATCCTTGTTACCACCAGCAAGATGCCACTTCAATCTAGTGGCACCACCTCCTTTTATCCGCTTGCCACAATAATTACATTGTGATTTGTTTCTTATTGGCGAGAAGTGGTATCCCATGCCTCCATGCAATGTCACCACTTGCAGTTGGTGCATCAGCCATTTCAAACACTTATACTGTTGAAACAAAAAGACAACAATTACTACAATTGAAACAAACTATATTTTCATTTTTAACAACACTTTATTACATAAATAATATCATATAACTAAATAATACATCTTAAAGTAAAAAAACAGCATAGGTTTATCATTTTTACATTGCATTATTACATAAAACAGCAACATATTATAATTTCTAACGCATTTATATTTTTTCCATAAGTTAAAAATATTTTATTAATTTTTCAGTAATTAAAATGCCCTTAAATCAACATAAAGAATTAGTACATATTACTTTTATTACATAAAACAGCAACCCACCATAAAATAGTAATACTTTTAAAAATAATTTTATTTATAAAGATTTTCAAAGTGAAAACAGAAATATTTTATCATTTATTTATATTTATTTTCAATTTAATTAATTATTTTATCAATATCTGAAAATTAAAATAATTAAATAAAAACAGAAAAATAATTTTACTCCATACAAAATGTAGATCACCTTATTTTGTTTAACATATATTTAATTCAATGCCATACAACATGTGTAAGATGTAATTTTTTCAAAAAATAGTTGTAGGAAAATCTTTTTTTTCAAACAGAAAATCTAATAAATAAATTATTTGTCAAAAAAAAAAAACTACTTCCATGGATTCATAAATCAGGTGTTAGAATCAAACATATAAAAAATTGGAAGCCATCCATGATGTTTGCATACCATTTCATTCAAAAATACACAAAATAGAGAGAATGACTTACCTTGAAGAGAGAGAGATGAGTTGAGAGCAAGAATCCTTGAATAATCTTGACAAAAGTTGATATCCTTTGAAGAATTGAAGATTTAGGAAGAAAAAATTGAGAGAAATGAGGTTGGAGAGGAGAAGGGGGAAAAATAGGAAGGAAGTGTCGAAACCTACTGATTTCGAGTAGGTTTCGACACTTAAAAGGTATTGGACCAAATTATTATGGGTCGAAACTGGGTTTCGACCGAAACCTGGTCGAACCCAGTGGTTTCGGTTCGAAACCATGCGTAAATCAGTTTCGAGCCTGGGTTTCGTCTCGCCCAGGCTCGAAACCGAGTTGTTTCGGTCGAAAGTTTCGACCAAAACCTCGAACAGTGGGTCTAATGAAAGGGATAGCCATTTGCCTATGGCGAAGAATTATCCTCTAGACCCAAAAGGAATCCATGTTGGGGGAAGCTGTCCAAATAGAATCTTTTTTAAAGTATCTAGCATAAATCCATTTTACCCAGATACAATCTTTTCTGCTCTATACGCCAAATCATCTTGTTGATGCATGCCAGGTTAAGTTCCTTGATTCTTTGAATACCCAAGCCACCCTCTTCCTTTGGCATACAAACTTTTGCCCACTTAATGGAATGAAATAATTTGTTGCTTTCACCCCCTTTCCATAGGAATGCACTCATGATGCTTTTCAATTTTCTGAATGATCGGATTTGGAAGGCTTAACACCCCAATTTAGTACAGATAAGAGCTTTGCATGAATGACCTTACAAGTTCTAATCTTTCTGTATAAGAAAGGAACCGAGCTTTCCAAAGCTGAAGCCTTTTCCTTATTCTATCCAAAATAGGAGTGCAATGATGAGCAGCACGTCTAGAGGCAATGAGGGGGAAACCAAGGTATGTGATAGGCAGATTTCCAAGGGAGAGGCCCACAATTCTTCTGAGGTTCTCAATATTTGGCTCATCAATCCCAGCCAAGAAAAGAAGAGATTTCTGCTTGTCGATGGAGAGGCCCGACATAGAGTTGAAAGACCATCACTTTCACAATGGTTGTAAGGGATTTAGTACTTCCTTTCAAGAATATCATGATATCATCTGCAAAGGCGAAATGGGTTAGCTTTAGCTCCTTGCACCGGGGGAAGAAATCAATGTGATGGTGATGAACGTTGAGCTGTAGGGCACGAGATAAATCTTCCAAGGCTATCACAAAAAGAAGAGGCAACATAGGACATCCTTGTCTAATTCCCCATTTAGCCTTGAAGAATCCAACCGGACTGCCATTCATCAAAACTAAAAATTTAGCTGAGGAGACACAACTAAGAATTCAATGGGAAAAGCGCATCGAGAACTTCATTTTGGTCAATACTTCCATGATGTATTCCCATCTCACATTGTCATATGCTTTTTGGAGATCAATTTTTAACATGGCGGCTGGATAGTGATTCTTTCTATCAAAACCCCGCACCAAGTCCGTACAGATCATAATATTATCCACTATGTTGTGGCCATGAATGAAAGTTGATTAATTTGGACTAACGAGACCCCCCCACCACCTCTTTCATCTTGAGGGCAAGGATTTTGGCAATGATTTTGTACATGGTGTTACAAAGGGATATTGGCCTAAAGTTAGCAATAGAATCCGCTCCCTCCTTCTTTGGAATGAGGCATAAGAAAGTTTGATTAACTTCACTAATCTGTCTGGGGTTGTAAAAGAAACTCCTAATTGCTGAAAGAAGATCCACCTTAACAACATCCCAAGTTGCAATAAAAAAGCCCATGCTAAATCCGTCCAGGCCAAGAGCCTTCTAAGATTTTACGGATTTGATGGCTTTGAGAATTTCCTTTTCATCGAAGATGACATCTAATCGAGCACTTTGATCAACAGAGAGGAATTTATCAAATAAATCCATAGGAGTACTAGCAACAGTAGGAAGGACGGCCGGGCAATACAACTTGATGAAATAATCTTCCGCCACCTTCTTGATTCCAGCAACATCGGAGATAGATTGACCATCCTCTGGTTGAAGAGAAGAAATATGATTGTTGTTGTGACTAGCATTGACAGATATTATTTTATTAAAATAGGATTAAAATTAATAAAACAAAAGAAGAGAAAAGAGAGATAAAATAGGATAGAGTTATCTAAACATGATAATAAAATAATGAGATATTGTCTTATGGAAGAAATAAAGTAACAGATAAGGGGAGACTCGAAAACGTGGACAGCAAATCGAGCCCACATTAAAGTAATTATTGATTATAGGATTAACAAAATAATAAAGTTGAGGACAAAATATCATGGGCAGCACTTGTGGGGCCCATTTTAAGTGTTTTACCTTCTGTGTCTCTTTGTTTTAATATCAAGATAGGAAAGAGAGAAAAGAGAAGGAAAGGCAAGAAAGAGAGAGAGAGTCCAATGCTAGATAGGGAGTGGACAGAATAAATGGAGAGAGGGACTCCCCCTTTTCGTGGATATACAAAAAATAAAGAAAATAAAAATAAAGGGAAAGAAAAGAAGAGAGAACCGAGAGGGGAAAAAAGGAAAAGAGAAACCAAGAGAGAAGAGAGAGATCGAGACCTAGGGAACAGAAGAAGAAGGAGAAGAAAGGAGGAAAGGAAGAATAAGAGGTACTAACCATCAAGCAAGTTCGTTCATAATCTTAGTTTTCTATTCAGAATTAGTGATCTCAGTCTATAGTTTTACATCTGTATCAATTCCTAAATTAGTTTCAGTTTCAGTTTCTGATCAGTCGTATCATCACAATTTAATCCAGTTTGCAAATCAGATTAATACCAGACTTAACGCCCAGTTGTAGGATCAGATTTTTATACAAATTTTATACCAGATTTTTTACAAGTTTATACAGATTCATTTCAAAACTGTACATCGGAATATATACACACAGCAATATCACGATCTGTATCAGTTTATATAACCAGTACTATATCAGTATACTTATATATATGTTTCAGATTTGTAAACCAGTAAGATATATATGTTAGCTCAGATTCATTGGCAGAATTGTACACCATTTTAGGGACCTAGTTTGAAGGGTCTAGAAGTGGAGTTTAAGGGTTGGTAAGGTACTGTTAGGGTTGTTAGTACATTTTAAGTGATTAAAATTATGATATTGTAGGTTTGTGAGGCTGACCTGCAAAGGGACGTTTTAACTGGAAGAGAGTAAGTGGAATATCAGAGAATTGCACCACTAGGGTGACACTTTGTTGTTTTGACGTATGTTTAGATTTTATTTCCTATTATATGTTTATCTATCATATGAATGGCCTATTGTTAATTATGATATGTTTCATTGATGATTGTGCTTTTATCTTGTTTTATATTTTCTATGTTTAGATGATATGCATGAGTTGTGTTTTGTCATACATCTTAGATAATGGATGATATTGAGAATGTGAAGTGAGAGTTATTGGCTACGTTGTGCCTAGTAGAGAGTAGTGGACTCTGAGGGTGGGGGTACCATCTGAGTCACATCTGTTATGCCGCAAATGAATGAGAATTGGGGTCATGCACAGATGACCAGAAATGTGTTTTAGGCTGTGGTTAACTCTTTACTAGGACAATGACAGATAATTATTCTTGGCAATTGGCCAAAAGTGAAATTATAGGAGAATGGTGTTGAAATTACAAGAAAAATGGGTTTTTCTTGCATTGTTTTTTCGAATTGTTTTGTGCTTATCATCGTGTAGTATTTTTTGTTTTGTTCTGTCTTACGGGGCTAGTGAGCTCACCCCTTACAATGATATCTCAAATGACAAGGAGACCGATGAGGAACAAGAGGAAGCGTAGAGGATGCGCAAGCCTGTCCCTTAGCTTTAGTTGAAATTTTCATTTTACTATAATAGATGTATAGGGTCTAGAATTTAAGTGTAAAGACAAGTACCTTTTATTTCATGCTTGTACACACTAGACTACCACCATTAGGTTTCGATTGACTTATTACTTTATTTATTGTTTTGAATTGTATTATTTCATTGAAATAAAGTTTAAATTTTTCATTATTTGGTTGGTCATAAGATTAGCGCCTGTGAGGGTTGTACTCTCATCACCTCGTACAGGTTTGGGTTGTGACATGGTGTCTATAGTGACAGAAATAATAATATAAAAAAATATAAAAAATATATAAAAAATATATAAAAAACCAGAACACGAACAGAAGTCTGCTATCTATCAATGGCAGCAATAAGAATGGGAAATAAAATCCATGGACGGTAGGGGGGGTTTTTATGGTTTCAGAAATTAGAATTAGGAAATAAGGGAATGATGAAGAGGAGTAGGGAATCAGATTTGTTCCATTTGGATTCCATTTGGAGAGTAGCTTCTAAGAGAAAGAGCATCTGGGTGGATCAGATATATACCAGGTATTTGAGAAAGATTTCAATTTGGATGCCATTTAATGGGTAGGACATTCCTTGGGCGTGGAGGAAGATGGTTAACCACATGCATATTATTTCTCATATTATTTGGTCTCGTATTGATGATGGCTCTTCCACCATTCTATGGCTGGATAATTGGCACCCTCCTGGGATCCTTCTCCACAATTTCGGGGAAAGGATTCAACTTTAGTCGGGTCATCATAGAATGGCTCGTGCCACTTCTATCCTTTACGATGGTGTTTCAAGACCGGGAAGGTATTCTTCTTCCAGTTTAGCTCAGGCCTGGTCTCATCTAGACTCTTCCAACAGATCCCCCCTAACAGTGGAGACGTGGTTTGGTGACAGCATTGAGATCGGGATCCTTCTCATCCTTTTCAGCTTGGAACACTGTTCATTCTCATGCGGCCAAAGTTGATTGGCTTGAAGCCATTTGTTCTAAGGGTCATATTCCTATCCATAACTTCATCGCTAGAAGGGTTATGACAAAGTCCCTCCCTATGGGGTTCTTCTGCATCAGAGGCACATCTCTACAGCTGAAAAATGCTGGTTTTGTTGGTCTGCCGATGAGGACATCCAGCACTGATTCTTTGCTTGCCCGTTCTCTACTTGGGATTGGGAAGGGATGCTTTCTAGGTGCTGGCCCTCTAACAAATGGATAAGACCCCTTGGCAGAGAATGGAGACGAATTTAATCTAAGTTCAAAGGAAAATATATGCAATTCAATTGGGAAGCTCGCTTTCTGCTCTTCGATTTATCAAATCTGTAAGAAGGGAACTCTGAAATTGTGGACAAATAAACGTCCAGTTCCTACACTTAAAATCTGGGAGGCCATTATTTTAGATATTAAGGGAATGATCCTACTCTCTGCTAGGTACTCCTTAGACTCTGTTACAAATAGTTTTCTTTCCTAAGTTTGGGAATTACCTATCTAAAATTTGTGGATAGGAGTCCCCTCTTTACTTTTTTTGTTATTCTTAAGTTTGTCCTGGTCCCTATTTTTAGGGAAACGGGTCTTGTGTTCTATTTGAGTTTTTTTAATAAAGTATCTATTAAACCAAAAAAAAATAAAAAATGATTCAGTCATGTCTCCTTTGAACCTGATATTTCAGTGAAGCAAGACTTGAATTACATAATGATTCAGTCATGTTTCCATTGAACCTGAGATTTCAGTGAAGTAACACTTGAATTACACATTTCAGTGAAGCAAGACACACACACCGAGAGAGAGAGAGAGAGAGAGAGAGAGAGAGAGAGAGAGAGAGAATTTGCTACCATTTATTTACATGGGCAGTTGTTGACCAGCAACCTGAAATCAATGAGAGTTTTATGCACAGAAAAATTATTATCACCTAGAGACTGGTTTCCGATATAAACATATAGATTAAGATAAACGAACGAAAAATGAATACCCTTTGATGAACCATGTGATGAATAAAATATATGGCAAAAGAATTCAACTAGAAGAAGGTATTTAGTCAGACATGCTTACTGTAATAATACAATGAATGCCACAAGCCAAACCCAGACTGCCCCAGGTCCACTATAGACCAAGCACAAAGTCACTCTATAAGATCTCAAGCCACATGAGAGGTCTCATAACCCAACGAGCCATTCATATTATGGCTACTTGGTCATAAAAATACTTTCGACTCATAAATTGTCACCTTCCACCATGGCTTGGCTTCCTTCTTCCAAGACTTACTCTAGTGAATCACCTAAGTCATTTAAGCAGTCACCTAGATTCTCTCAAATTGCTTCTGCTTTGTTGGCTGCAGGCCCTTCCGTCCAAAGAGCATCACCAATGATTCTCACTCTTTGGCCCTTGAGAGTTCCCCCAATTTCTCCAGCTTCCTTCAAGCCTCTCCCGGATGTTGGTGGAATTGGAAAGTCTCGTGCTAAAGGTAAGAAGTCTTCCCATAGCTCGCGGAAATCCACCAGAACCCCTCTGGCTCTGGCTCCCCTCCCTACCTCGGTCTGCTTTAAGCTGAAGTCCTCCTGCCAATTATCAATGCATAAAGGCCTTTTCTGGAATATTAGAGGATTGAACTCCTCCAGTAAGTAATCAGAGGTGAGATCTTTCGTCAAGAATTCACAAATGTCCATTAGGCTGAACTCCTCCATTGCCAATCCTTTGGCTCAAGATAGGCAATACTACTTTCAACTACGCCCACCATGAGAATGGTCGGTGTCGGTGTATTTGGGATGGTTCAAATATCAATATTTCAGTGGTCTGCTCCTCCGACCAGTTAATCTATTTCAAGGTTCTCGATAGATTGAATTGGACTAATTTATTTTTAACATCTGTATATGCTTCAAACTTTGGTATTCAGAGAAGAGCTTTATGGGCTGATCTTTGCAGGTTATATCTATTGACTGGGGTCCACCCAACGTGGTCAGATTTGGTCAAGAGAAATAAGAGAGACTGAGGGAGTGTTGATGAGAGTTTTGTGGGTGACTTCACGACTTGTCTGAATGACATTGGATGGATGATTTAAAATGGGTTGGGCAGAAAATCACTTGGAACAATAGAAGATTGGGGAATTAGAGGGTTTCTTGTAAGCTTGACAGAGCACTTGTCAATGACAAATGGACTTCTACTTTTAGTTCTTCAGATGCTCTTTTTTACTCTTCTAAAATATCGTATCACAGCCCGATTCACCTCGCTATCAGCTGATATGTTTCCTTTGGTCCTAAACTGTTCAAGTTTGTAAGCGTAATGACATGAAATATGCTACCTAACTAACTACTTTGACTTTCAGTTAGTCCTAATCATGTGGACTGATAGACTCTTTGTTAGTTTATTAGTTTGCTTTATTTGCTTCCTTTACCAAAAGCCTTGTTAGTTTACTTTTCCTATTTTGAGTTCACTTTATTTTTAGTTTGTACAAGGACTCTGACTTGTAGAGTCCTAGATCTTATCTAGTAGTTGTTTTCTATTTTCTATAAATACAAGCTACAAGGAGAGGAGCAAGATAACTAATTAAATTCTCCTCTCTCTCTCTCTCTCTCTCTCTCTCTCTCTCTCTCTCTCTCTCTCTCTCTCTCTCTCTCTCTCTCTCTTCCTTTATTTCTTTTCTTATTTTCAATTTTGTTACATGGTATCAAAGCAAGTGCCGTTTTGAGAGTCGTTTAAGGTTCATCATGGTGTGAAGCCACTATTGCTGTCTCTACTGCTTCTGCTTTTCATATTATACATATTAATGTTATACTACTTACTACTGCGGCTATTTACCCTACCAGCTGCTGCTTTACACTGTCGGTCAGATCATCCTAATCCAGATCTGATTATAATTTTTCGTTCTGTTGTCTGCTTCCATCTACTGCAGGGTAGGCATCAATTGCCTTTGGTATTGTTTTCTGCCAATTTCTGCTGCAATCAAGGATATGTCATTGCTGTTTCGCCATCTGATTCAGAGGTTTCAGAAGTCCCCTTTTTATATTCTCATATTGTATTGCCCTAATCGTGGTAGCAATCAAGAGGGGAGGGAATTGTGATCATCCTCTTCTATTTTGCTGTCCACCTTACCGTGAGTTGAATAAGTTCAGTAACCCTTGAACTTCTAGTGGTTTAAATGGTTATTGTCCCTATTGCTCAGCAAGATTGCTAATTTATTTACTGGTTCTTCATTCGTAGATTATTCCCTTCTTTACCCTAGTTCGACATCTTCTGCTGACTGGATTTTTTACTTTTATAATTGATATAAAAAATCCACTTGCATCATTACCCTATTCCTAGTCACACTAGGATAACACCATATTTCTTAATCCGACCATTGGATGGTTTTTGAAATTTGGATATCTTGTTTCTATTGATATTCTAATCTATATCCTATAATTTGACGTTTCCTACCATAATTTGTCCACGTGGAACATTCCACATGAAGAAGAGAGTGTATATATACCTGCCCAAGTTCATGTCTTCTCATTGAAAAGAGCCTAGCCTACTATTGCCTTGCTCATGATTGAGCTTACCTCCTAGCTCATGATGAAGTCTACTACCGTTTCCTATGCTTGTATTGGAGCATACTACCAATTGCACATAATGAAACCTCTAATACCAATTGCACCTAAAGTAACCTCTATTACCAGTTGCACCAGATGCAATCTCTATTGCCTATGCGTGATGCAACCACTACTACATGCGAGTGATGCACTCTTTACTATAGTTGCACCTGATGCAACTGATGCAACTTCAACAACCAGTTGCATCCGATGCAACCTCTATTGCCTGCACATGAATCGTAATACAACCTCTACTACCTGCACATCAAGGTCTACTACATGTACATGATGCAACCTCTACTACATCTTTAGCCATGTTGGAGCCACCACTATTGCTGCTCCTGCTACTGCCATAGTTCAAGGTTTCGACCGAAATAAGTCGGTTTCGAGCCTGGCCGAGATGAAACCCAGGCTCGAAACTGACTTATACCATATCTCGGTCAAACCAAACTGGGTTCGACCAGGTTTTGTACGAAACATATGTTTCGACTCATAAAATGAACCAAGGTCTATATCTAAGAGCCGAAATCAGTCGAAACCTTACTAGCAGTCATCAGGCAGTACTTATTTATGACTAATATCATTTAAGTAAATGATTTCATTTACTTAAGATATTATTCATAAATAAGCAAACACCCCCCCCCCATATTTAAATCTAATAAAAATAGTCTAAAATTCAAATTCCATAAGGATAAAAAATCAACCCTCCAATTCAAGAACAAAACCGTATTTTTTGGTACGGGGGAGATTTTCAACTTGCAAATGCTAGGCCTTTTTCCAAATATAAAAATTTCATAAATCTTATTATAGTAAAGCATCACTAAAAACCAAGAGTGTGCCAAAATAATCTCTTGCTTTGATGCCCAAAAAATTGTTTACATTCAGACGACTTTAAACAGCATTTGCATACTCCGAACAAGGTTTGACTGGAGCGTAACTCCTTCATTATAACTCGGATTCAAGCAATCTCGATTTTGTTGGAAAAATGATTATGCCAGCTTTGCAACGAATTCAAGAATGCTTGAATCTGAGTTATATTAAAGGAGTTACGCTTCGGTTAAATCATGTTAAAAGTATATGAATGTTAGTCAAAACAATTAAAGTGATATCATATCGTGGGATACATACATGCTGTAATCAAAGGAGCGTTATCGCCACCATTGGTGGTACGTTGCACGTGCTCAGTATGGAACTAATTGGTGAGACTTCTAAATTCTAAGTTCAATGTATAAATTTTGAATGAATGTTGTTAATTAATGGCTTAATACATTGTGGATTATTACGTACACTACCAAACTTGTGTCCACACCACATGTAACTATTTTCTGTATTTTTTCAAACTAACATTAGAAATAGGTGTAAAATGGTTTAAATAGGGTATACAAAAAAAATCAAACAAAAAAAAAAGACCAAATTTAGGACTTGAAACCATGGAGTTAATAAAACTGGTAAAAAATACTAGGTTTCGGCCTGGTTTCAACCGAAACCACGAGTTGTCTCGGTTTCGAGGCTGACCGAAACAAGCCTTGAAACCGGCACCTCGAACTTTGGCTACTACTACTACTAATTGATTCACAATGACCTATATTATGCTGCACAGTGACTTATATTGTGTTGCTAACATGGTTTTAAGTATCGATACGATATGCCCCGTAGCCACCGATACGTATCCGTATCTATAGTGGTCGATAAGATACTCTTTGATACGTATCTCTTTTTTAAAAACAAAAAGTGTATCCACATGTATCGACTATGTTGAACAGATACGGCTTGATACACTTGGATACGGTCGATACACTCGATACGTGCCGATACACTTATGTTTCTATTCTTGTAAAAAATAAGATACACTAACCAATACGGCTCTATACACCTCGATACGGACTGATACACCTGATACACCTCAATACGGTCAATAGGCACTTATTAAAGCTTGATACAACTGAATTTTTTGTTCCACTTTTCTGGTATTCTTCCTTACTGAAAACCTACAATTCATGGGAACCAAAGGTTGTAGCTCATTAAATGTCATTAACTATGTCTTTAATCCTTGGAAATACTTCAAGATTGCTTATTGTAATTTTTTATGCTTAAAAATTATGTTTTGCATGCTCCCTAATCATTCTCATGTGCATCTTGCCCCGTAAGTTCGTAACCTAACGTAACGTATCTTAAAGTATCCACAGTATCCACAAAACAATACCATACGTCTCTTAAAATCGCCCAACTGATATGATACCAATACATAATAGTTTAATCCTTGGTTGCTACTACTATTGTTGTTGCTGCTACTTCCATTGCTACATTGTTTCAAGTTGAAGCTCTCATATTCCCCCATGCTCCAACTTGAGGGGGATGATTGCGTAATAATATGAAATATGCTACCTAACTAACTGCTTTGACTTTCAATTAGTTCAAATTGTGAAAACTAAAGGAATCCTAATTAATTTAATAGTTTGCTTTAATAGTTTCATTTACCAATTAAGCTTGTTAGTTTCATTTTCCTATTTTGAGTTTACTTTTATCTTTTTTTTTTTTTGGGTGAATAAAGAATATATTAATAGCACTCCGAAAGGGAAGAAAACAAACCTGGGTATCTAAAGGATAGAGCCAAGCTCTTCACAAAACTAGGGCAAAAAGCCCAAATAGAAAAGGGGAAACATGAATTAAAAATAAAAACTGGAATCCAAGTTATGGATCTCCCATATTCCAAAAAGTCAAAATATATCTATTTCTAGTTGTGTCCATGCAAGGGGACCTAATAGGCACCATATTACCATGGATATCAAAATTAATTGCCTCCCAAATTTGGGTGAAGCTTCTAAACTTGGCTGCCCATCGACGAAGTTTTCTTTCAACCCAAATGTGGTATATTGTTGCACCGAAAGCAAGCTTGGCTATAGTATCACATGGAGATTTAGCCTTGAATTTCTTGATCAACCATTTCCACTCAAGGTCAAAAGGTAAGATTATTCTTCTTAATGGCCAGCATTTATGAAGGATCATTTCCCAGACATTCTTGGAAAAGGGACACTCAAAAAAGAGGTGGTTAACATCTTCATCTGCCGCCCAACACAATCCAAAAGAGGGGTTAGAGATGATGCCTCTATCATGGAGTAAAGAACTTGTCGGGAGGGTCATAATTAAAGCTCTCCAAAGGATAAAACTGTGATGAGGATAATGCCCATGAAACCAAACAACATCAAACCATTCAACCTTGGGGCTTCGGGATCTGACCGAATTCCAAGCCGAAGAAGAGGAGAATCTACCATTTGAGGATGCCGACCATATAGTGATGGCTCTACTCCCAGTGGGGCGCCAGGGGATCGCATTTAGCACTTCCCATACTTGTTGGAGATGCAAAGATGAAGCCCTGCCAGTGCACCAAGATCCATCAGATAGGATTGAAGATACAGTGGCCATTCTATCCCAACCATAATCAGCTCTAATCCTTTCCCCATAAGCTAGCACCAGAACACCATGAGGATGCTAATTGTAAGACCCGCACTCCGTAAACCCGGTCTAAACCTTGGTTTTGTGTCGTGACAGGTCTTCCGATCATCACCGGGCACGGGGCAAGCGGATGACAAACAGGTATGAAATCAGACCAAAGACGACCAAATAGTCATCATTTTATGTTGACCGGTCGATGGTACCGGTCTTGGTACCGGTCGACCGGTATGGCTTGCGAAGCTAAGTGCGGGAATCCGAAAATTGACTTCTGAGGGTCCCACTTTCCTGATTTCGAATCCTAGAAGTTTCCTAATCCTAGTAGGGTTACTAAACCCTATTTTTAGCCTATAAATACACCCTTAAGACTCCTCAAATCCTTTCCATTGTCTCTCGCAAACCTTAGAGAAGAGAAAGAGGTTGGAAAGGAGAAGGAGCTAGGAGGAAGAAGAAGGAGCCGTCATTACCGTTCGACGAAGCTCATGCTACGCCAGTCAACGGTAAGTGTTCGAATCAATCTTCTTATCCTATGTTAGTTGTGTGGGTGGATCAATACCATGCAAACCTTAAATTGGCCAATAAACCCTAAGTTGCCGTCAAACCCTAGATTCGAGTTTCGAGATGATATTCATCGAAACGAGACTTGAATGAGTTGGGAATAACTCTAACTCCAAGTTTAGACTTAGAATGGATAGGAGAAACCTTGGAAATCCATGGAGGATGATCGACGGCAGTCGAAAACCCATGTATGGTCTTCCGGAGACATACCGGTCGACTATACCGGTTGCACATGGTGCGACCGGTATGTTGCCACCGGTATCCCTCGGGAGGCTGGTCTGTGGGGACCGGCTGACCATACCGATCGCCAGTCTTCCCCACAGAGCTGCGACCGGTATGTTGCCACCGGTCAGCTCTGTGAGGGTATTTTGTAACCGTGTTGGTTTTCGACCAACATGAAACCTTAAGAAAAATATTCTAATGAGACCCTAATAATATTGTAGGACCTTGTGACATATCGTTTGGACCTTGCGACGTGGAGCAAGTTATCGAACGAGCGTCAGGTAAGGGAATCTGACCTAAACCTAACAATTAAGGGACAGTAAATTGTTGTTAATCACCTGATTATATGAGATGTGTTGTTTGTGCATATTCACATGCCATCCTTTACTTTCAGTTATTATTACTGTTCATGCATTGATAGGATGTGATTGTTAGGCATGTGATTGTTTTCGTTAGTGTGTGGAGTGGGGCATGGGCCTGGGATCGCTCTTCACATTAGCACCTTTGTAGTATTCTGTCTTAACATGCTCGGTACAGGTGGGGCATCAGGGGAAGGTCGTGGTACGGTGGTCTCCGATATTGATGTTGTCCCGGCCACTGTTATGTGGTACTGTGGTCTCCGAGTCGACGCTGGCTTGTCCACGATGCTTTAGCTCTATCTCTATGCCGTAGGGAGTTATGTTGGGATAGGGTCTACCTGCGTATTGTTTCTATCCTGGTTAGTTAGTTGCGGATAGGGCATCAGGGAAGGTGTGGGAATGCCTTAGCTCTATCTCTATGCCGTAGACGGCTATGCTGGGATGGAGCGTACATTGATGACATATAGGATTGGTTAGTTGCGAGCCCAGTTTGCGAGCCCTGGCCAATAGGGGCTTAGGTACTGGTATGGGTAGAGTATCAGGGGAGGTACGTGGGTATCTTAGCTCTATCTCTATTCCATGATGGGTGCATATTGGCCAATGGGGGTGTGAACCATGAGGTGCCACACACTCGTGTATAGAGGTGCGGGGGCCACCAAACCTTTCTATAGCACATTGCAAACTTAAAACCAGACCACAGCATAAAATGACTGTTACTCATGCATAATATTGTGAAACTCTCTGATTGTCTTACTGAGCTGTGTTGTGAGCTCACCCCTTGTACGTACATTGTTTTTAGATGTTGATGCAGGTTACACTGTTGACGACTATGTGAATGCTCCTGTGTATGGTGGTGTTGCGGCGTTGGACGTACAGGCAGGAGAGGACGAGCATGACGCTTCATGCGAGTGCCCTTTCTGCGTATACCTTTGAGTTGTTTTCTTTATTTAATTTCTTTATTTTTTATTGGATTAAAGGGATGTAATGATATTATTTTATGTGTTTGAATTTGGATAATTGGATATTTATTTAAGTTATCAATAGATACTCAGTTCATTTTATTTAAAGTCTTCCACTGTATATTTACATTCTGATTGTGGTTATGTGTAATGGTTTGTATGAGTGGACACGGCCTATTCGAGATCCTGGTGTGAACCGTTGGTTCAATGACGGTTCACTCACACCATTCTGGTTGGATCAGAATTGGAGTGTGACACTAATTATCTAGCCACAGGAGGATTGAGGATCTATCATCAATAAGGGATCGAATATTAGGGAGCGCCATTTTCCTATGACGAAGGATGGATCTCCAAACCCAAGAAGAATCCTTGATTTCAGATGTAGTCCATAAAGAATCTTTCTTTAGATATCTACAATAAATCCATTAAACCCAAAAGCCGAATTTTTCACCCACTAGGCGCCAAATCATCTTGATGATGCAGGTTAGGTTAACCTCCTTGACTATACGAATGCCTAGCCCATCCTCCTACTTTGGCAAGCACACTTTTGCCCAAGCAATAGTATGAAGGAATTTATTATTCTATCCCCCTCTATCCATAAGCAGGCACTCATAAGGCTTTCAATTTTTTGGATTACTGAGCTAGGGAGGCCAAAAACCCCTGTCCAATACAAGTAGGAGCTTTGCATGATTGATCTAACCAGCTCTACCTTGCCTGCGTAAGACAGGATTTTGGCTTTCCAAAGTTAGAGTCTCTTCCTTAATTTGTCAACAATAGGAGAACAGTGATGTACTGAGAGTTTGGCAGCAATGAGGGGGAGCCCAAGGTATGTAACCGGGAATTTCCCAAGGGGAAAGTCCACAATGCTTCAAAGATTTTCAAGATGAGGCTCGTCAATCCTAGACAGGAACAAAGAGGGTTTTTGCTTGGTGATGGTTTGGCCCGACATGGAGCCGAAATATCCCAAGACACTCATAATAGCTGAAAGATATTTGGTATTACCTTTCGAGAAGATCATGATGTCATCCACAAAAGCCAAATGAGTGAGATCAATCTCCTTACATCGAGGAAAGAAATCAATCTGGTGCTACTGAGACTTGATCTGGAGCTGCCTAAACAAACCTTCCAAAGCAAGGGTGAATAGAAGGGGGGACATTGGATAGCCTTGTCTAATTTCCCTTTTGGCATTGAAGAACCCAGCTGGGCTGCCACTTACCAAAACTGAGAATCTGGCCGAAGAGACACACCACCAAATCCATTGAGAAAATCTCTCAGGGAACTTCATTTTGTTAAATACCTCCCTGATATATTCCCATCTGATTTTGTCATAAGCTTTTTGAAGATTAATCTTTAACAAAGCAGCCGGAGAATGGTATTTCCTGTCAAAAACCCGGACGAGATCCGTACAAATCATGATATTATCAACAATGTTCCTGCCATGGATGAAAGCCAATTGGCATGGACTGACGAGATCTCCCACCACCTCTTTCCACCTTCCAACCAGAATTTTTGCAATTATCTTGTACAAAGTATTGCAAAGAGCAATGGGGCGAAAATCAGCAATGGAGGAAGCCCCTTCCTTCTTTGGGATGAGGCAAAAAAAGGTTTGGTTAACTTCTCTAATTTGTCTTGGGTTGTAGAAGAAACTTGTCTTGGGTTGTAGAAGAAACTTCCGACTGTTGCAATAATATCAACCTTTACGATGTCCCATGCTGCAATGAAAAAACCCATACTGAAACCATCTGGCCCAAAGGCTTTTTGGGTCTTCATAGATTTTATAGCTTTAAGGATCTCTTCTTCTACAAGCAAGGCAGCCAATTTAGAACTTCGCTCCACAGATAGCACTTTATCATATAGGTCCAAAGGAATTGGCTCCAAGGGGGTGAGAGTGGGAGGACCATATAAATCACAAAAGTAATCTACAACCACCTTTTTAATCCCACTAACATCAGTGAACACATGGTCACCCTCTGTTTGTAGAGAGGAAATATGATTCCAGTTTTGGCGAGTTTTAACTGATTTATGAAAGTAGGAAGTATTCCTGTCACCCTGTTTAAGCCAACATATTTTGGATTTTTGCTTGAAGAAACTCTCTTCTTGAGCCACTAAGCAGCCTAGCTTATGAGAGAGAACCTTCTCAGCCTGAAGGAGAGAAGAATCAGATCCCGGATCTTGAAGTCTAGACTGGACAGCACTCAGCTCATACCTACACTCCTGAACCACTCTAGAGATGTTGCCAAAAGTTTGTTTGTTCCAAGAGACAAGGGCCCTCTTGACTTCTTTTAGTTTCTGGGCACATCTAACTAGAGGTTGGTGGGCATCCGAGGGGATACAGGTCCAAGCTTCAGTAACAACACCCATAAAGTCTACATGATCAGTCTACATATCAAAGAACTTGAATGATTTGGGACCAAAGGATATATATTGAGTCATAATGAGAGTGATCGGACAGTGGTTAGATATTCTTGAGGATTCAAAGCAAGCCTTCGAGCAGCTGAAAATTGAAAGCCATCCGTCATTCACTAGGGCTCTGTCAAGTTTGCAGGATACTCTCTGTTCGCCCATTCTTCTGTTGTTCCAAGTGAACTTTAGACCAGTCCAATTTAGATCCACCAAGCCAATGGAGTCAAGACATTCCACAAATCACCCACAGCATTCTCATCAATCTGCCCACCCATCTTCTAATGGGCATATTTAACAACATTAAAATCTCCCAGCAGGCCCCAAGCACTATCTCTCAAAAAAGAATGTAACATGCCTAAGTCCTCCCACAGTCTTCTGCGCTCATGGGAAGAATTTGCAGCATATATAGCAGTAATATGGAAGGCATTGATATAGATTAGATTGTCAGCTACAAAACTTTAAAATGCATGAACTGATCAGACAAACGTTCCAGAGTGAAATTGATCTTACTGCTGTCCCATAAACACCATATCCGACCATTGTAATGGTGGTCATAATTAAAAGCCATCTGCCATCCCGGGGCCAATAATTTAGCAATTGCAAGGGCATTTGCCTCTTTAACTTTAGTCTCGCCTAGAATGCAGAAGGAAAGATGCCGAGATTTGATGAAATTCCTAACTTTCTCTTGTTTGGTTGGGGAATTCAGTCCCCTGATGTTCCAATAGAAACCGTTCATCATGGGAGATGATGAAAAGGATGGTACAAGCTCACAAACGATCCTTGGGGGATCGTTTACTGGACCTCGAGCCCTTGGGCTTCCTAAGCGGATCCTTTGTTGAACAGGGATCCCCATGATTTTTACCAATTTTCTGTTTTCCTTTCCCCCGCAGACGACTATCAGACTCAGAAATTCCTTCAGGGCTCCCTACATCAGCTTAAGAGCCATCCCCGGAAAGCAAATCAGACCTGAGGCGGGATGAGGTTTGTCAAAATCGAATATTCATAGCAGGGGAAGAGGGGGAATGTTGGGAAGGTAAAGGCGGGATAGTTTTGGGAACAGGCGTTGTCGGGTTTGGAAGAAAGGATTCGTCAGGATCAGAAGGAGGGTCTGATAGGTTGGACAAATTGAGGTGGTTAACCAAAGGGTCAGGTTTGGGTTGGGAGGTGATGGGTCAATTGGATGGTTTGAAATATTATCTAAACCAGGTTCAGACTGAGGTTGATCAAGAGACTGGTTTGAAATAATATCTGAACCGGGTTCAGACTGGGGTTGGGCCTGACGATTGTGTCTTTTGAAACTGCAACGTCTATATGTGGCAAGGGGCAAAGGAGTATCACCGGAGATGGCTTTCAACTGAATAGCAGAAGTGAAAGGGGCTAGGGCTGGAGAAGCAGCGGTGCCAGGAACCACAGATGACAGAAGGGAAAGCAGGTTATTAACAGAAGGAGAAGGATTAACTTTTTGGGGAACAGAGATCGCAGGTAAGGTCGTATCACTAGAGTGGCAAAAGTTTTCACTTCATCTTTGTCTTTGGAGTCGAGGGCAAGGAATCGGTTATTGGTTGGAATGGAATCAAGCTCTGCAATTTCTCCTCTGGCAGCGGCTGTATCAGGTGAGTTCCGACACACTACCGATTCAGCAGCCACATCATCATCTTCTTTTTCACTTTCCATTCGGTTTTCAGCAATCCAACTACCGGCTGAAGCTACCATAGAGGCCTTTTTCTGCCATCATGTATGGGTTTTCACTACTTTCCATCCAGCAGGCTCCTGCTCAGGTTGTTTCTTTGTAGTGGCATGGCCAAAGGATTTGCAAGTGATGTACAGGGGAGGTTTCCAGTCATAGCTTACGGGCTGCTTCCAAAGATTCTTCTCAGATGACCGGATGTGCACAAAATCAGGGAGGGGCTGATCAACTTTAACTTCAACACAAATACAAGCGAACGCCAGACGAGATTGAGTTTTTGTGCGTCGATCAGAGGAGAGGGATGCCAATAACTGAGCTGATCGAGCTCAAAGCTTTCTCACACCAAAGATGGAGAAGTAAACCAAGCAGTGAGATCCAAATCGGGAGAGATTGAATGTTCATCTTGTCAAAACACAGGAATTCATCCCAGTGCCTCATAACTATGGGTTTCCCGGCCACATACCACATACCCTTTTCAAGGACACTGATTTTGTAAAGGGCAGTTTTCTTTCAACAAACTGACCCACCAAAGCATTGGACCATTTGGAGATTTTATTTGGGAAGGAAGAGTCTAGACAAGGTGCCACAGTAATCTCAGCTTCCAAAACCGGATCGGAGAACTGAAGAGGAAAGCCTTCGCCAAGGGTCAGAGGTGCAAAGTCAAAGAGACTAGTTCATCGACCCCGAATGTCAGAACCAAAGAGGCTAGACCCCACAGAATGCAGAGGTAGGGCCTCCTGCACTTCGCCTTCTTCAACTAGGGGAGACGGGGCAGGAGGGCTCCAAGCGGGAGGGATAGAAAGGAGGGGGACCAGGGGGGAGGAAAGCCCTGGTAAGGGGAGATGACCAGTAGAGGCACCGCCAAGGGTGGGGGAGAGGGGTCACTCATCACTCATGTCAGTTTGAACCTTAACATCCCTCCGCACAGATGGAAGTGTGGGTCTTCTTAAATCTCAAAAGGTGTTACTTTATCTTTAGTTTGTAACAAGGACTCTGACATGTAGAGTCCTAGATCGTATCTATTAGTTGTTTTCTCTCTCTCTCTCTCTCTCTCTCTCTCTCTCTCTCTCTCTCTCTATTTCTAATCTTATTTTCTATTTTGTTAAAAAGTTCTTTGACATGTGGGCTGCTCACGAAGATTTCCAATTGATTGTGAAAAATGCTTATGAAAAACCTTTCAAAACCAAGCATCATCCTCTGATTCATTTAGCTCAAAAATTGAGGGAGGTGAAGCATGTCTTATGTGATTGGAAAAAATCACCTTTGGAAACATCTCTCGGACCTCTTGGATCTGGATAGACAAGCAAAAATCTGTCCAACTTCGGCTCCAAAGTGCTACAGATGATCTATCTATTCTCAAGGAAGAAAAAGACTTGTCCCTCAAGTTGGCTTCCTTTTTCCCTCGGGATGAGAGTTTCTTCAAGCAGAAATCCGGGATAAATTGGTTAAATTTGGGGGCTACGAACTTGGGGTATTACCACATTTCTCTGAAATCTAACCAAAGGTCCAAAACAAGAATTCAATCTCTTCCTTGCAGGCAAGTAATGGTTCCCGCCTGATCGTCTCGACTCCATCAAGAACGAAGCGGCAGATTTCTACACCAACATTTACTACCGAGCTCCCTCTCTCCTCTCCTCTCCTCTCCTCTCCTCTCCTCAGCATTCCTAAGGGCCTTAGAGACAAATCCCTTCCACCAGTTCAGCAGTCGTGTCTGGTCTCCCCCCTTTCGAACAAGGAAACCCTCTTGGCCATTAGATCTTCTAAAGCCCAGAAAGGCCCCAGCCCCAATGGATTCAGTATGGGTTTCTTCACCGTTGCTTGGGATCTTTCCACTTTGATCTTATGTTGGCTATTCGGAGCTTCTTCACAAATCCTTTTCAATTGTGTGAGGACAATCAGACCTGCTTCTATCTGATTCCTAAGGTTGAGGAAGCTTGCACCATGCCCGACTTAAAGCCAATTACCCTCTGAACTACCATCTACAAGTTCACCAACAAAATCCTAGCTAATAGGCTCAAAGGAGTCGTTGATGGTCTGGTTAACTTTTATCATTCCATTTTCATTGAGGACCGAAACATCATTGATAATATTCTGCTCTACTTTGACCTCGTTGATGCCTTTGGAAACCCCACCCATCAACTGCTTTTATGAAGATTGATATCCACAAACCTTTTTAACAATGTGAGGTGGGAATTCCACACCTATCTGCTCTCAAAAATGCAGTTTCCTCGCTGTTTCGTCAACTGGATTCTCACTTGTGTTTCATCGGCCCGATTCTCAATCTTGGTCAATAGTAGCCCTGTGGGGTTCATTCAAAGTAAAAGAGGTATTAAACAAGGTTTTTCCATGTCTCCCTTTTTGTTTACTCTCGATGGAGGTTCTTCAGGTCTCTGCAGATTAAAGCTGCTTAGGAAGCTATTGACTTGTTCCCAAACTGGAAAGCCCTCAATCTGACCCATCTAGCTTTTGCGGATAAAATTATGATTTTGCGAAGGCAAACTCCAAATCCATCACCTCATTGACAGGTCTCATAATCAACAATCACAAATCATCCATCTTCCATGCGCATCTCGATGATCGATCTATTGAGAATCTAAGAAACCTCTCTGGGTTCTCTTTGGAAGCCCTCCCAATTACTTAATTGGCTCTCCACTTACCCCCTCCAGGCTTTCTGTCCATTGTTTTCCAATCCTGGGTCAGCTTCGGAAATGGCTTCGACTGTGGAAAGCGAAATTTTTATCCTATGCACGAAGGCTTGAACTTGTAAGATCAATTAAGTAGAGCCCCAATTTGAATTAGACTAGGTTTTTGGGCTTCCTAGTGTAATTGCCAACAGGATTGGATCCTTGATGAGTGCCTTATTGTGGAAAGGATCAGACTGCAACATATATCTTCATACTATGAGCTAGGCTTCTACCTACTTGCCAAAGATAGAAGGGGTTTAGAGCTCAGAAGGATCAAAGAGGTCAACAAGACTTGTATTCCCAAATCCCAAGTTGATTTGAAAAGTAGCTACAAAGAAGAAAAATATCTGAGTGGACTAGAAATAAGCCAGATACCTAAAGAAAGAGTTGATCTGCTCAGCTTCGTGTGATTCGGATGCTTCTTGGGTTTGGAGGAAGATCTTGGATCTGAGGCCTCTGGTTTATGATACCACTACGACCCTCATTTGATGATGTTTCCTCGACTCTTCTTCGGCTGAACAAATGGCACCCCAATGGTGTCATCTTTATGTCTTACGAAGAAAGGATTAAACTCGATTGATTGAGGCCGTAATAGTTTGGCAACAGTTTTGTCCATTATCAGCGATGAGTCTAGGACGAGAGGTCAGGTCTCTTCAGAAAGGAGTTCTCAAGCCTGGGCAGCACTTCCTTCCATCACTAAAAGGCCTTCGGAGGTGGGGACATTGTTTGGTGGAATGCTTAATCTTCGGGTATGTTTTCAGCTTCCTCCACTTAGTAGCTTGTGTGGGCTAGAGCTTCTTTAGTACCTTGGTACGATGTGGTTTGGTTCCAGAGCCACATCGGCCACATCGGCCACATCCCTCACCAAAACTTATTTCTTGGAGGTTATGACTCACTCTCTTCCTCTCTTCCAACGGGCTCCTCTCTTCATCAGCACCACAAGGACGTCAATGCCATGTGTTGCATCGCTGGTCAGCAAAAGAAGACATTCACCATATATTTTTCTTTTGTACCTTTTCCTCTAGGTTGTGGGTGAGAAGGTTCTCATGAGTCATAGTATGTCCTCAAATGTAGGTTGAAACAGAAAAGTCCCAAATTTCGGTCCAAAATCACTATTTCAACTAGGTTTTGGCCGAAATCTCTAGTTTCAGCCGAAACTTTGTCCAAAAACCTTAAAAAATATCAAGTTCCGATTGAAACATGGTGTACTTTGATCTTAGAAGTCAGAGTAATATAATTTAAGTAAATGTTTATTAACTTTTATATTTCATTCAATTAAGATATTATTCTTAAACAAGTAAATACCTCCTATTTGAATCCAATAAAAATAGGCTAAAATTCAAATTCCAAGAATAAAAAGTCAACTTTACAGTTACAATTCAAGAACAAAAGCTAAATTTTCGATCGCGGGGCGATTTTCAACTTTGAAATGCTGGTTTTTTCCTCCAATCTAAAAATTCCATAAATCTCATTAGAATAAAGGGAAATTTTCAGCCACACCCCCTGTAATATAGCTTAATGATACACGCCCACCCTTTCTCGCAATAATATCACTAACACCCCCTCAAGACACCCAAACGCTATTTAGACTGACATAATAGGTAAAAGGACATTTTACCCAACACCATTCCCTTTAATTTTTTACTTATCTGACCAAAACAGTCATGTCTCCCAGTGTGGCTGATCCCATCAGAATTCTTGAGTTTCTGATATTAGAGAGTGGAATTCTGGTGAATAAAATCCAACAGCCCAAGACACACATCAATTGCCAACGTCTCCTTAGTATCGCTGGTGTCCATCTTGAATGCAAAACCCAGAACTGCAATCTTCTTTCCAGATACAGTGTTAAACATTGATGCCACCACTCAATTCACGAATCGAGCCTGCTGGTAATCATTGATTGGAACCACTTGTCTCTAGTAATTGGCCACTTCGAGTTTCTCAGCTTCTTTGCTCAGCTGTGCTGCGAAGCTGGGGAAACCGGTTTTGTGGCTATAGATTATCCTGTCCGCAGCTTCTTCGACTGTGTCACCCTCTATTTCAGGTTTAGTAAGAACTGAATTTACAATGGATGAGTACCACTTGAGATGCTTTGTGAAGGACTTTGGTTTTGCTGAGTTTTCCATTTGGATGACATGTTTTCATCGGAGACGGAGTGGTTTTGCCATAGAGGCTGGAAGGATGATGGTTAGGAAGCATGTTAGAGAGAGTAATAGCCACTTTACTGAATTCCCAGCCATTGTTGAGCACAGATACAAAAACAACTAAGGTAGTGAATCACAATTAATACGCACTATCTCATAATCTGTTCTTTTTCCTTGAGCTCTTTCTCCATTTTGTTTCTTCTCTTCTACTTTCTTTCTTGGAGTTAATACGCACTATCTCATAATCTCTGCTGGACAAGAATAGCAATTAGATCGCCATTTAACTCTCCGAACAAGAGATTCATCACCGGAAAGTAATTGATCCGAAGCACTGAATAGATCAAATTTGCATCGAACATATCTTGATCGGACCTCGGAGGAAGAGTAGAGAGAATAAAATGTTTCCAGAGTTTGGGAATCTTTGAATGGAAATCGATCACAAAAACCAGAGTGATAAGTGGAATCGTTGCCGTCGTCAATCAGAATGAAGAAACACTAACCGGACTCTGTACATTCGGAGAAATAGATCAAAGCTAACCCTTCGTCGATCTACTAGCCGGAGATGACCTATCCCTTCTGTTCTTTGCCATTTCAAGTGTATCGCTTTTCTCCGTTTCTTGCTCTTTCTGCCTCTACTTCCTAATCTTCCATTTCATACCCGCTCGATCTAGATCTACTTTCCCTTCTTCTACGTTCTTCAGTTTTTTCATTCTTTTTTCTCTGTCGAACTTCTTCCCAGCTCTCCATGAAAAACCCCTGACCCACTTTCTTTCCTCCTTTTCATAGACGAAGTTGATGATGTCCTTCTGGAAGTAAGAATCTCTGAACTTGAGTCTCGCATTAAGGAACCTTGACCCGATTTCAAATGCCAACAGACCCAAGGAAAAAAGAAGAAGGGAAAGGAATTTAAAATTAAAAGGGTAAAATGATGGGGTTAATATTGCCATTAATGAATTTTGGACGTTGACATGTCATCAGTTAATGACCATGACCTAACGAAGGGGATCTGAACGAACCATGTTTTCAAAAGTAGGGGGTGTTAATGATATGATCGCAAAAAAAGGTGAGCGCGTGATATTAAGCTATGCAACAGGGGGTGTGGCTGAATTTTTGTTAGAATAAAATATCATTAAAAACCTAAAGTCCACCAAAACAATCTTTTGTTATAATGTCTAAAAAACTATTTCCATTCAAATGACTTTAAAAAGAAGTTGCATACTCCAAAACAAATTTTGACCAAAACGTAACTTTTTCAATATAATTTGGATTTAAGCAATCTCTGAATACAATCCTCAGGTTCCAACATACATTAGCATACTATGGTCCAGACATAAAAAAATCCAATTAGAATTTATTTTTTTTTAGTGACAAATATTTAATGGGTATGTGGAGAAGGTTAAAAATATGTCACAAAAAAAAAGGGCTTAAAAAACAACTTCTTGGCCACTAAAACTAAGTTTCCAGTCTGACAGAAAAAATCTCAAGTTTCATTAGTATTGGGGCTGGTCGAAACCAGCCCCGAATCCGAAATTTAGAACCTTGGTCATGACACTACATCTATGGACAGCTCAGCTCGTGTCTTGTTAAGATTTATTTATGGTTGTCACCTAAAGTTGTCTAGGTCTCACTTGTATGGTTATATTTACAATCTTTAGTCTTTCCTTTCTTTGTCTTATGATGACTAAGTCTTAGGTGTGACTTAGTTATACATTAGCCGTATATGGACAGCTGTATATCGGCTGTATATGGAACTGTCATCAGTTGTATACTTGTATATGGACTGCACTAATCGATTATAAATAGTAGAGGGGTAGGGGAGATAACACAATCAGTCTGTCCCCCTCTCCACGATTTCTCTCCTTTTTATTGGTCTTCTTCTCTGGTTTCTCTTTTATTTACAGTATCACATGGTATTGGAGGGGGGTAACACACTTTTGCTGCAAGTTTTTGGTCGCTGGTTTGAGAGTCTATTTCGGTTCTCATCTCTTTTCTTTCCCTAATTTTGTCCCATGAATTATAGACTCAAACCTCGATAAGATGGAATCGTTTAACATGGGATCTCAACACAGTATTTGTTTGGAATGCGTTCTTCATCAGTTATGAGAATGATGCACAATTCCTGAATTTTGTTTGATATCGATGTGATCAGCCACCAGCGCTATTTGGTATTTTTATCTCATCTTCTTAAGCATTTTTTTTCCGAAGGATATCCCATTGTTATAATTGAGCTTCCTTTTTCCGAAAGATATTTTCTTCTTTCCTATTTAATTCAGATCTTCCTTCATATTCAGTTACAGTATTACAGCAGTAAGATTCTGGACAGATATATCTCTTTCCTTTTTTGGTTTTCTTCCCAAACATGACTGAATCTAAAAATCATGTGGACGGTGTTCATGTCCAAATTACTTCGATCAATTAACTGGCTCATCTAATTTTCTATTGTGGAAGCAAACTGTGACCATCTATCTCACTGCTAGAGATTTGTTGGCTTATATATATGACGATCTCCCAGATTCCAAGGATTCAACATATGGCACTTCGATCGTGAGAATGCTACTATCATGGTCTGGTTGTTTAATAGTATGAAACCTTCTGTGGCTGCCAATGTCATGTTTCACACAATGGCCAAGGGCGTTTGAAATGACTTACAAGAGAGCTTCTCCAAAGATACAAACCTATCTCGTATACATGACTTCTATGAACATCTGTTCAATTATAAACAGGGAGACAGGTCTATTGCGAAATTTTATAGCTCTCTTAAAGGAATTTGGGAAGAACTAAATGTCCATCAGCCTCTTACTATTGACCTCAATACTTTAAAGGCTCAACGCACAGAATTCCAATTGGCAACATTTCTATTTGGTCTCAGTTCTGAGTTGCAGCCTCTTAAAAGCCAACTGCTTGCTAAAGATAAAGTTCCGACCTTGAGTAAGGCCTTCTACTACGTTCAGCGCATCGTCAACCCTGCTTTCTCCAAGTCCAACAGCAATACCAGCACTGATAACTTTGCCTTGTTCACTTCTAGTAACAACCAAGGTCGTGGTAGCTCTGACAGAGGTCGTGGTCGCGGTCGCTGAGGTGATGCTTCAATGTGTATTTATTCTCATTGTGGCAAACAGAACCACACTATCGATCGCTATTGGGTGAAATATGGTAAGCCTTCACAATGGAATTCAGGGTCCCCTTCTCAGGTTGCTAGTGTTGTTACTGTTAGTGATACCGAAGTTGGGCACCGCTCATAGCGTTCGCTATCAGCTGTAGGTCCCATTTTTATTGTTATGTTATTCGATTATTTATATTGTTTAGGTTGTTTCCTTGTTAGATTATATTTTTAGGAAACATTATCTTTTGTTATTTGTTTCTATATATTCTAAATTAAGCGATATAAATAAAGAGATGAGAGGGAGGAAAAGTCACGTCGACTCCTCTCCTTGAAGTCGATATTTTTCTGATTTCTGACTCTTTCATCTTCTTCTTCTACAGTTCTTGTTTCTGGTTATCTTTTTATTTTGAGTCATTACATGATATCAAAGCAGTGATAGATCTATTCCTAGAGCTTGCGCCACCTGCGGTTTTGATAGGTCCTTCTTCCTTCTCCTTCTTCTAAATATTACTTGGTAGCAGCAACCATACATTGCCTGCAATGGAAGATTGATTTCCCCTTGGTGCCGTATCGAAACCTATTGCTGGATATTTCTTTGGTTTCGATGGCTGCTGGTTACGAATACTCCATGACTGCTGATTTCGATTGATTCCTGCTGATTACCTGTTTTCGATGATGAATGCTGATTACACTGCTGGTTACGATTATTTTATGGTTGCTGGTTGGATTGACTACTCCTGATTTCGATTGATACTACTAATTTCGATTGCACTGCTGGTTATCTGATATCAAAATCTGCTTGGTTTCTTCTGCACTTCTTGCAATATACAAAAGCTGAAGATGGACAGATCTGACCTGTTTATATATATATATATCTTTTGGAGATCAAAATCCTCTTGGCCCTCTACAAATAGGTCAGATCTGTCCATCTTCAGCTGCTGCCCTACTTGAGATATATTATTGGTTGTTGTGATATCATCTTGTTGTTGCTGGTTTTCTGACATACTATTGGTTGGCTGATTGTTAATATTGATTTGAGTTCTTGATTTCTGTTGATGGCTGAATCCAAGGAATCTCCTGTGCAAATTGCCTCCATCAAGTTAAAGAGGGTGTCTAATTATTTGTTATGGCCACAAGCCATTAAGGCTATATCCATTCCAGAGGAAAACTGAAATATTTGACTGATGACCCTCCATTTGTGGATCTCAAGGACCCCGCTTCTATGAAAACCTATGATGATTAGATGCGTGAAAACCCTACCTTACAAACTTGGCTATGGGGTAGTATTGAACCCTCCATTGTTTCCAATGTAGTGTTTCATGAGACTGTCAAGGGTATATGAAATGATCTCAAAGAGAGTTATGCATAGGAAAAAAAGCTCTCTCGGGTCTATGAACTCTATGAACAAATATTCAATTACTCATTAGGAGGCAAATCACTCAATGCATACTATAGTGGATTTAAGGGTCTTCGTGAAGGATTGCAAGCTGTCCAACCTCTCACCACTGATCTCACCCAACTCAAAGCCCTACAATCAGAGTTTTATTTTGCAAAATTTTTAGCCGGCCTCCCACATAAGTACCAAGCCTTCAAAACTCAATTGCTGTCCGTGAAAAGATTCTTACCTTAAATGAAACCTTTTTCCGTCTACAACAACTAATACCTCCAAATAGTTCTACACAGACACATGATATTCAGCTCTATATGCCAGACGAGGACAAGGATCCTCATCTAGAGGTTATGGTAATGGAAGAGGCCGTGGCTCCTTTGGTCGTGGAACAAAAAGAGTTAGCACTGATAAAGGTACTCGGTATTGTACTCACTGTGGGAAAAACAAATCATAATGTTGACAAGAATTGGGCCAAGCATGGCTGTCCTGAATGGGCTGAGACAATGATTAACTTTGCTTCTATGGAAGATATCCTTATACCAATTGCTGCACCTACACCTACCCTGGCACCCACCACTACAGTTCCCCTGGCTGAATTTGATGCTTTACTACGATGGGTCCAATAGCTTGAGCAGCAGTCATCACAATCCACCTCTGCCACCCTAACCCACACAAGTACAAATGCACTACTTTCCACTACTACATGGATCCTTGACTCTGATGCCTTGTGTCACATGACTAGTAAGTCTCATATTTTTTCCCTCCTTTAAGGAGACTACTTCATCTATGCCTGTGTTCCATGCGATTGCTCTTCTATCCTAGCCACGGGACAATGAACTGTTTCCCTAACCCTATCCTTGACTCTCTCTTTTGTTCTCCATGTCCCTAAGTTACCCCTTAACCTTATGTCCATTAGTCAACTTACTACTTTCCTGCAGTCAAGGATTAAAGTATCGCGTATCGGTATCGTATTGGGTAGCTGATTTTAAGAGATATATCGTATCGTATCGTGGATACGGTAGATACGGGGAAAGATACGCACAAAAACAATTAGGGAACCTACAAAACACAATTTTACTACATAAAAACACTATAAAATAACCAATATTGAAAAGAAAATTGTTTCTTACATTAAGTTTGCCGACTTTGGGGCTATGTTTTGAGTCTTTAGTCCTTATTAGGATGGTGTCTGGGTAGATTCCAACCTCCTAGGGATAAATGTGTTTAAATACCTTATTTTTTTATGTTATTTATACTACTTCTTTTGTTTTCATTGGGTTGTGTATATATTTTCAATACAATGTCAAGTATTGGAGCAGTTTGCATATTAAAAGAAAATGATGATTTTTTATTGGATTATATACGTTATTAACTTACATGCAGATACATTATATCACATGAAACAAAATATCAGTACTTAAAAAGTTAGAAAACGAAAGAGGGCTTCGTGTTTCTCCGCCAGACTCAACGATGAGGAAGCAAGGTAACATCAATCAATGTCGTCTTTTTTCTTCTTCTTCTTTTTCTTCTTCTGATGATTCTGATTCTGATTCTTCCTCTGATTCTTCTTCTTCTGGTTCTTCTTATTCTGATTCTGATTTTTCTTTTTATTCTTCTTCTTCTTCTTCTTCTTCTTCTTCTGATTCTTCTCTGATTCTGATTTTTCTTTTTTGTTTTTCCATTCTATTGTATCGACATGTATCGCCAATGATTTCTTCTGATTTTTATCTTATCGACCTGTATCGACAAGTATCGATCTGTATCGGATCGATACAGGTTGATACATACCGATATAAGTCAATACGTTTCTTCTTCTTTTTTCCAGATTTTTTTAAATGAGAAAAAAATGCAAAAATTCAGTTTTGCCACATCAGAGGAGTATCGTTCTATATCGAGGGTATCGATTTGTATCAACCCGTATAGAAACCGATATGGTCGATACCCACCGATTCACTTACTATTTTGAAAACTAGGAGACGTATCGTGGTGTATCGTATCGATCACTGTCAATACCAATACTTATCGGCCGATACGCCCTATATCGATACGATACTTGAAACCATGCCTGCAGTGTCCAATAACCTTCTTTCATTCTTATTGTGTTTTCAGGATCTCAGAACCAGTGAGACAATTGGTGAGGGCTTTGAAAGATCCGGTCTTCATTACCTAAACAATCATGGACTACCTACTACTGCTACTATGACATCTGCTGCCTCAACCTCTCTGCAATGGCATCACCGCCTTGGACATCTACCTCTCTCCCAACTAAAGACCCTAATTCCTGACTGCAAGTCTATTACAAAACTCAATTGTGAAGCTTGCAACCGCACTATTTTCCCTGCCCGTCTTAACCCTCGTAGCTCTACCCCTTTTATTTAGTTCATTCAGACATTTGGGGCCCCTGTCGTGTACCCAACAGAATTGGTTCTTGTTATTTTGTTACATTTGTTGATGACTATTCCAGGGTAACCTGGCTTTATTTTCTTAAAGATAGGTCTGAATTTCTTTCCATATTTAAAGGTTTTGTAAAGAAATTCAGGTTCAATTTAATACAAATATTCGTGTCTTTCGGTCTGATAATGCTTTAAAATATACTCAAACTGCAATTTCTGATTTCTGTTATAAAAATGCCATGATCCATCATACTAGTTGCTCTTATACTCCTTAGCAAAATGGGGTGGCTGAGCGAAAGAATAGACATTTGTTAGAAGTTGCTCGTTCGCTTTTGTTTCATACGAATGTTCCCAAATATTTCTGGTGTGATGCCCTCCTCACTGCTTGTTTTCTTATCAACCATATATCCCCCTCTGTTCTTCGTGGCCAGGTTCCCTTCTCTCTGGTTTATCCCTTTGTTCCTCTCTTTCCAGTCACCTTACGTGTTTTTGGGTGTGTATGCTTAGGCCATGTCCTACATTCTCACTATGATAAATTGTCCCCTCGGTCCCTAAAGTGTATTTTCTTTGGCTATTCTCGTACTCAGAAGGGCTACAGGTGTTATGACGCGGCTACCCATCGCCACTTTGTTAGTGCTGATGTGTTTTTTTAGGACACTGCTTACTACCCTTCCCCTACCACATCCATTCCCTCACCCCCTACTACCCCCTGTCCCTTTACCCCTTGTTAATCCCTATACCGACCACCTTACCCCACCCCCCTTGCAGGTTTACCAACAGTGGCCTAAGCCTGGTCCTACTGTGGATGCTGCTCCGCCCACTAATCGGCCTGCTCCTGGTGCTAAGGTCCCTCTTGACCTTCCTATTGTCCTTCGTAAAGGTACACGTTCCTGTGCTTAGAGATCTCGTCACCTATCATATTGATAAGTTTGTTACTATCACCCATCTCCTTTCCCCCACCCACAATCTTGTATTGTCATTGTTAACTACCTTTGTTCCTAACTTCCATGTCCAAGCCTCATCCAACCCAAGGTGGAGGGCGGCTATGGATTCTGAGATGGAGGCCTTGCGATCCTACTATACATGGACCCTTGTTGATCTTCCGCCTAGGAAAACTTTTGTGCCCTGCCGCTGTATGTATACTATTAAACACAAGCTTGGTGGGATAGTTGATTGGCTCAAGGCTCGCTTGGTTGCCAAAGGATTCACTTAGAACTATGGTGTTAACTATTTTAAGACCTTCGCACCTGTTGCTCGTCATAATTCGGTTCGGCTTATCATCTCCTTGGCGATCAACCATGACTGGCCCTATATCAGTTCGATGTTAAGAACGCATTTCTATATGGAGATCTTTCCGAGGAGGTTTATATGGAGCAACCTCTAGAGTATGTTGCTAAGGGGGGATGTCCACTCAAGTTTGCAAGCTTTATAGCATCAAACAGTCCCCACGTGCCTGGTTTGAGAAGTTCAGCTCCATCATCACCCAATGTAGTTTTTCTCCATGCTACTCTGATCATTCTATATTTGTTCGACAACAGCACTCTAAAATGATTATCATTGCAGCCTATGTTGATGATATTATAATTACAGGAGATGATGTGCCAGGCACTGTTGAGGTCAAATCTTATTTAAATACTCACTTTCAAATGATGGATTTGGGTTTACTTCATTATTTTTTGGGCATTGATGTGGTTCGTTGCAAAGGTAATCAGTCTATCTCAAAGGAAATATGTTCTTGATCTTCTGCCCGAAACTGGCCTTCTAGGCTTCAACCTGGCTGACACTCCTATAGACCCTAATCAAAAGCTTGAGACTAGTAATAATCCTGATTTCCCTGATGTCCATCAGAATCGATGGCTTATTGGTAAACTTATCTACCTGATAGTTACTCGGCCTGACTTCTCATTTGCTGTTGGGGTTATTAGTCAGTTCATGCAAGCCCCAAAGCAAAGCCATGGGGATGCAACTTGTCGCAAATTGAGATATTTGAAGAAGTCTCTAGGCAAAGGAGTTATCTACAAACGTCACAACCATACTAATATGACCGGATATTCTGATGCTAATTGGGCCGAAGCTGATGGTGAAAGACCCTCCTTCACTGATTATTGCATGTTCGTTGGAGGAAATCTGATCACTTAGAGAAACAAGGTGCAAACTACTGTGTCTAAGTCTAGTGCCGAAGCCAAGTATAAGGCTATCGCCCAAACTTCTACTAAGCTCATGTGGATATGGAATCTTTTGCAGGAATTGGGTTTTCTAGTACATCACCCTATGACTATGTTTTGTGACAATCAAGCTGTTATATATCGCTAGCAATCCAGTATTTCATGAATGTACCAAGTACATCGAGGTTGATTGCCACTTCGTTCGTAATGCTATTCAAAAGAAGTTATTGGTTACTCCTTATGTGTCCTCTTCCAACTGATTGACAAAAGTTCTTAACAAACCTCTATTTGGACCAGGATTCCAGCAAAATTGTTCCAAACTGGGCATGGGTGACTTATATGCTCTAGCTTAAAAGGGGGGTGTTAGCGATACCGACATGCACAGCCCATAGCGATATTGCTATGAGTTGTGGGTCCCACTATTATTATTAAGTTAATTGTTTATTTATGTTGTTTAAGTTGTTTCCTTGTTAGATTATATTGTTAGGAAACAAAATCTTTTGTTATTTGTATCTATATATTTCAAATTGAGCAATATAAATAAAGAGATGAGAGGGAGGAAAAGTCACATAGACTCTTCTCCTTGATGTCGATATTTTTTTGGTTTCTTTCTCCTTCATCTTCTTCTTCTACGGTTCTTGTTTCTATTGATCTTTTTATTTTGGGTTGTTACAGTTACATCACAGAGTGATACCCCTGCACCTAACCCTTTTGTTAATGGAGGTTCCTCTTCCACTGTTACATTATCCAAGGAAAATTTTCATAATCTATTGGCTCGACTCAATCAGCTGGATACTCCAAGCAATGCTCCAATAACTACTACTTTGGCGCATACAAGTAATGCTGCCTTCTTTGTATCCATGGCCTCTACTCCTTGGGTTATCGACTCTGGAGCCTTGTCTTATATGACTAGTAAATCATCTGTATTTTCTTCTTTTACCCATTCCATGCATCCGTCCAATGCTTACCTTGCTAATGGATCCTCTACCAATGTATTTGGTAAGGGAACTGTCTATCTATCCCTTAGTTTATCTCTTTCATCTGTGCTTAATGTCCCTCGTGACCTCGTCTACCCATGAATTTACTATCTGTTAGGTCTTTGGCTAAAACATTAAACTGTTCCATCACATTTTTCCCTACCTGTTGTATATTTCAGGATCTTCAAACAAAGACAACACTTAGTGGGGGGCATGAGAAGGATGGATTGTATTACTTGGACACCATCCCATCCTCATACCACTGCACTTACTACCACTAGGGTTTCACCAATGCTTTAGCATGTTCGGTTGGGTCATGTTTCTCGCTCTCATCTTCAACTCATGGTTCCTGGTTACAAGAATGTCACAAAACTTGAGTGCGAGGCATGTCAATTAGGAAAACACTATCGTTCCTCTTTTCCGCCACGTACTATACCCAGAAGTACAACTCATTTTTCCTTAGTTCATTCTGATATCTAGGGTCCCAATAAGGTGAAGAGTCGTTCTAGTTTTAGCTATTTTGTCAAATTTGTGGATGATTATTCTAAAACTGCTTGGTTTCATTTGCTAAAGGATCGCTCTCAGTTTGTTCCTGTATTCAAACAACAATTTTATTTAGAAATAAAGAATCAATTTGATGTTGGCTTTAAGATTTTACGATCTAATAATGCTCTTGAATAGACACAGTCTATTATCTCCTTATTCTGTGCATCCAATGGTGTCATTCATCAAACTAGTTGTTCTTACACTCCACAACAAAATGGGGTTGCAGAACGTAAAAACCGTCACTTATTAGAGGTTGCTCGTTCTCTTCTCCTTCATATGCATTTGCCTCGATATTTTTGGGGTGACGCTATGTTGATTGCTTGCTACTTGATCAACCACATGCCGTCTTCGGTTCTTCAAAATTGAGCTCCAATATCTTTGTTGGATCCATCATCTCCTCTGTTTGTCATCCCTCCTTGTACTTTTGGATGCACCTGATATGTACTCAACCTTCGTCCTAAACTTGATAAATTAAAGCCTCGTGCTGTCAAGAATGTGTTTATTGATTACTCTCGCACTCAGAAGGGGTATCGTTGTTATGATCCTCGGACAAGGTGCCAGGTGGTAAGAGTTGAAGTCACCTTTTTCGAACATACACCATATTACCCCTGTTCCAGACCTCAACCCACTAGTTACGGTCTTAATCTAGGATCTTGGTTTCCCTTCCTTTGTCACCCCTGAGTCGGTTACTGCTAAAGCCCCACTACACGTATAACAACGTCATTTGCATACTGTTGCTATCCCTGACCAGGTGCCTATCATCACTCTCGAGTTCCTACCAAAGGTGGCTCTGTTTACTATGTTTCATTTGTGGATGATTATAGTAGATACTGTTGGTTGTTTCTTATGACCCGTAAATCTGATTTTTTCTCCATTTATCGCACCTATCATGCTATGGTTCACACTCAATTCTCTACACAAATTAAGACTCTCCGGTCTGATTTGGGGGGAGAATACCTTTTAGGAGATTTTGAACAGTTTCTTGCTTCCTGTGGCACCACAACAAAATGGTGTTGCAGAATGGAAGCATCGTCACATCATTGAGACTACCCGTGCACTTTTGTTATCTGCATATGTTCCTACTGTGTTTGGGGTGAGGCAGCTCTTACTGCTGTTTTTCTTATTAATCATATGCCTACCCCTGTCTTGTTTGGTATTTCACCCTATGAAAAATTGTTTGGTCATGTGCCTAACTACTCTCTACTTCGTGCATTTGGTTCGGCTTGCTTTGTTTTATTGCCAAAGCGTGACCATAGCAAATTGACTGCTCGTTCCATATTGTGTGTTTTCTTAGGCTATGGCATTCATCAAAAGGGTTATAGGTGTTATGATCCTGTTTCTAATAGATTGTATGTGTCCTGTCATGTTGTGTTTCTTGAGCGAATTCCTTATTATACTATTCCTGATGTTGCCCGTCTCTAAAGAGGATTTAATTGTTCTTGATCCTTTTCCAAAGATTGTACCCCCTGATGAATACTCATCCACCCTTGAATTTATTCCCATCTCTATTACTGACTCTTCCCCTTCCCTTATGGCACCCTTTCCTAATGTTTATTCTCGCAGGTCATCTGATATCTCCAGCTTTGATGCTCCTGCACCTCCTCCACCTCCTGTGACGACCGACACTGTCGTACCTGAACGACGGTATCCTTCTTGTATCCATGTTGCTCCCAATTGTCTTAGTCTTTCTACCACATTTTCTCCCCGTCTAATCGTTCTTTTCTTACTTCTATTCACTATCTTTATGAACCTAAGTCTTATACAGAAACATGCATTAATCTTCTTCGGATGAAAGCTATTCAAGATGAGTTGGCTGCTCTTCATCAAACTGGCACTTGAGAACTGGTACCGATGCCCGCAGACAAAAATATTGTTGGTTGCAAGTGGGTTTTTAAGGTTAAGACCAACTCTGATGGTTCTCTCGAACGCTACAAAGCTCGTTTGGTTGCAAAAGGATTCTCTCAGGAGTATGGTATAGATTATTAGGAGACCTTTGCTCCTGTTGCTAAAATGACGACTGTTCATACCTTGATCTTTGTTGTTGCTATCCGCCAATGACCTCTTTTTCAGATGGATGTCAATAATGCTTTCCTACATGGGCATTTGACTGAAGAGGTTTATATGAAACCTCCTCCAGGCCTTCCTCATCCCACTAGTTATGTTTGTTGTCTCCACCGTGCTCTTTATGGTCTTAAGCAGGCTCCTCGCACATGGTTTAAATGGTTTTACCTGGCTGTCTCTCGCATTGGCTTCACTTCGAGTACTCATGATCCTGCCCTTTCTATCCGATCTTCTCCCAGTGGGCCTATTGTTCTCCTATTATATGTTGATGATATGATCATTACTGGTGCTGATCCTTTTAGTATTAAAGAAGTCAAAAGGCATCTCTTCAGTGAATTTTCCATGAATGACTTGGGCTTGCTTCGCTATTTTTTGGGCATAGAGGTTGCTCATTCACCAAAGGGCTACCTTCTATCCCAGTTGAAGTATGCTTCTAATATCCTTAGTCGAGCACGGCTGTCTGATGATCGTACTGCTGCTACTTCAATTAAATTAAATATCAATTTCTCTACCTCTAATGGTGTCCCATTGGAAGATCCGACATTATACCGAGAGTTGGTTGGATGCTTGGTTTATCTGACAGTGACTCACCCTGATATTGCATTTTCTGTTCATATGGTTAGTCAGTTTGTCTCTGCTCCTCGGTCCACTCATTGGGCTGCCCTGCTTGGGATTTTTCGCTATATCCGCGGCACTCTGTTTCATGGATTGTTATACTCGTCCACCTTCCCTTTGGAACTCCGCGCCTATACTAATGTTGATTGGGCTGGCGATATTAATGATCGTAAATCAACCTCTGGTCTTTGTCTATTCTTGGGAGAATCTTTGATTTCTTGGTGCAGCAAGAAGCAGACTATGATTGCTCCCTCTTCTGCTGAGGCTGACTATTAGGCTATGGCCCATGCCACTGCTGAGATCATTTGGATTCGTTGGCTCCTCTCTGACTTAGGTGTTCCACAGTCTTCCTCTACACCTTTATTATGTGACAACAAAAGTGCTATTCAAATTGCAAATAATTCAGTTTTCCATATATATATATATATATATATGTGTGGACGAAACACATTGAGATTGATTGTCATTTTGTCCGCCATCACCTTCAGGCTGGCTCTATTAGCTTACCCTTTGTAGCCTCCAGTCTTCAGTTTGCGGATTTCTTTACCAAAGCTCATCCTGCGGCTCGCTTTCAGTTTCTTCTTGGCAAACTCATGTTGATATCTCCTATTTCGTCATGAGTTTGAAGGGGGGTGTGAACGATATTATGAGCTGGCGGTATAGTGGTATTATTGCTGGCTATGAGCTGGCGGTACAGCGGTACTATTGCTGGCTATGAGCTAGCATTACAACGATACTATTGCTGGCTATTACTGGTGTGCAATATTAAGAAGGATTTTATTTTATTCTATTTAGTTTTCCTTTTATGTTTCAGCTAGGTCTCTTATTTATATCTCTTGTAACCTTGTATTCGAATATGACTGAGATTGAATCAATATCAATAAAGGATTACATCCTCTTGGTTACTGCTAAAGCCCCACTACAGGTATATCAGCGTCGTTTGCATACTGTTGCTGTCCCTGACCAGGTGCCTATCATCACTCCAGTCTTTGCTCCATCCTCCTTGGAACCTTGGTTAAATGATCTTCCGATTGCATTACGAAAAGATATACGCTCTTGCACCCAGCTCCCATTATTTTCTATTGCTCATTATGTCTCTACCTCTCACCTTCCTGTGTTAGACCAAAACTTTGCCTATGCCTTAGCTCATACAGATGTTCCAACCTCTCATAGTGAGGCATTATCCCGACCAGAGTGGAAACGGACTATGTATGCCGAGATGGATGCTCTTCTGTCACGAAATACCTGGTCTCTTACGGAATTGCCCCTAGGAAAGGATGTGGTTCACTATCAATGGATTTTTACTGTGAAATATAACCCTGATGGTTCAATGGAGTGTCTCAAAGCCTGCCTGGTTGCAAAAAAGTTTACTCAAACATATGGAGTGGATTATTTTGAAACATTTTCTCCCTTTACACGGCTCGATTTCATTCAGATTATTATCTCCCTTGCCGTCAATTTGGATTGGCCTCTTTTCCAGTTGGATGGCAAGATTGCCTTTTTATATGGAGACTTACAAGAAGAGGTCTAGATGAAGCAACCTCCAAGGTATGTTGCTCAGGGGGACACTCGAGTGTGTAAGTTCCATAAGGCTATCTATGGATTAAAATAGTTGCCTCGGGCATGGTTCGACAAGTTTACTAAGGTCGTGGTTGATTATGGATTCATGCCTTGTTACACTGATCACTCTATTTTTGTTCATCGTCGCAATTCCTAGGTAGTTATCCTTGTGGTCTATGTTGATAACATCACTGTTTCTGGAGATGACTTACAGAATATTGATGAAATGAAATATCTCCATCAACATTTTCAGATGAAGGATTTGGGTGTGCTTCGTTACTTCCTTGGCATTGAAGTAGTTCGAAGCCCCAAAGGTGTTAGTCTCTCCCAAAGAAAGTATATTATTGATCTCCTCACTGACACTGGTACTTGAGTGTTGTTGCAGTTTACGAAAAGCACCAGAACATTAAACCATGAATGAGAGAAGAAAGAAGAAGGAGAAGAAGAACCAATTAGCCTCCTCCTCCTCCTATGGTTCCTTTATTTATAATCAAAGAGGAAAAACAATAGTTTAGAAAATTTTCATAATCACAATCATAAGCTAATTAGGAAAGTAAACCTAGATAACTTAGGAAATAAATCCTAGCAATAAAGGAAACATATAATAACCAATCTAAATAAACCATAAATAATAAGGTGGGACCAATGGGACCCATGTGCACATAGCAGCACATGGTATCGCTAGTGTTAACTAGTGTAAACCACTTGACACTTTTATGGATCCTCATCTTAAACTTGCTATCTATGATTGGGAGGATTATGCAGATGTTCATCAATATTTTCGTTTTGTTGGCAAGCTACTTTATATTGCTACTACCACGTCTAACATATCCTATGCTATGGGAGTTATATATCAATTTATGCAGGCTCCGAGACAAGTTCATTGGGAAGTTGTTTGTCGCATATTACGGTATCTCAAGGGTGCCCCTGGTAAAGGGTTACTTTATCGGTCTCATAGTAATATTGAACTCTGTGGTTATTCTGACGTTGATTTGGCTGGGGCTGATAATGATCGGCGATCAAATACTGGTTACTATACATTCCTTGGAGGGAACCTTATTACACGGAGCAACAAAAAGCAAACTACTATTGCTCAATCCAGTGTTGAAACTGAGTATTGGGCTATGGCTCAAACTACTACAAAACTTATAGGAGTGAAGAATATTTTGGGTAAACTGGGGTTGCCAATCACTCAATCAATTCCTATGTATTGTGATAATCAAGCGGCCATTCACATTGCCAGTAATCCAGTGCTCAAGGAACAGACCAAACACATAAAAGTTTACTGCCATTTTGTTCGGGATGCTGCCGTGCGTAAAGTGGTCTCTTCCCCATTTACTCGCTCCAGCTCACAGCTTGGTGACATGTTTACAAAAGCCCTATTCAAGGACACCTTTCTTCTTCAATGTTCTAAGCTAGGTCTTGATGACATATATGCTCCAGCTTGAGGGGGTATTAAGCTTTATTTCTGGTATTACCTAGAATTATTTAGGAATCACTCATATGGTTATATTTACAATCTTCAGTTTTTCCTTTCTTTGTCTTATGATGACTAGGTCTTAAGTGTGACTTAGTTATACATTAGTCATATATGGACAGCTGTATATGGACTGTCATTAGTTGTATAGGGACTGCACTAATTGATTATAAATTGTAGAGGGCTAGGGGGAGATAAACACAATCAATCACTTCCCTCTCCATGATTTCTCTCATTTCTATTGGTCTTCTTCTCTGGTTTCTCTTTTATTTACAATAATACACGTCTCAACACACTAATTGTGGCAACGGTCGTAGTGGCACACGTAACCGTAGACCTTGAAGTGGCAATGGCAGAGGGCAGTATCCTGGAACTCCAAACCCTTCAAGCAGTTTAGGGAGAGCTCGAACTTGCCATCATTGTGGCAAGTCAGGGCAAGATCCAACATTTTTATTGGAAACTTCATGGCAAAGCACCACATCAGCAGTTTGGCAATTCAGCCACGAGTACTGAGTCTGTCACCCAGCTTGGACAGTCTAAGAGTAAGAAGGTTATGATGACAAATGACAAATATGCGCAGTATAATCAGTTTAAGATTTCTCGAACTTCTCAACCCTTCCCTACTACTTTTGCCAAAACAAGTAATGTCATTGCATGTCTCTCATCTTCTTCTCGTCCCTGGATTATTGATTCATGTGCATCCGATCACAATTCTAGTGTATCAGGAATTTTTTTTTCCTCATTCCACAATTCCTCTTCCAATGTCACTTTGGTTGACGGTTCTCTGGCAAAAATCAATGGCATTGGGACTGTTTAACCAAGTTCTTCTTTGTCATTATCTTCAGTTCATCAGCTGCTAGATTTTCTTTTATCTTTTATCTTTTAGTAAGTTTACTAATGCTGACAAATGTGCAATAACCTTTATCCTGATTCGTGTGTTTTTCAAGATCTTACGATGAAGAAGACAATAACTACGGGCCGTGAAACAAGTGGAACTGTATCTACTTGAAGATTCTCCTTCAGTTGCGCACTCGTGTATTCTGTCTCCTCATCAAGTTCATTGCTGCCTGGGTCTCCGCGCTTACAAAGTTTAAAAAGCTTGATTCTTGCTTTAGTTCTCTTTCTAGTTTAAATTGTGAGTCGTGCCAGTTTGGGAAGTTCCATCTTGTGAGTTACTCCCTTCAAGTCAATAAACAGTTTGCTTACCATTTTGCTTTAGATCAATAAGATGTGTGAGCTCCTTGTCCAGTTGCATCAAAGTTGGGATTCAAATATTTTATTTATGACCACTCTAGAATCACTTGGCTTTATTTAATGAAAAAATATTCTAAATTATTTTCTATTTTTTGTTCATTTGTTTCTGAAATTCAGACTCAATTTCATACGTATATTTGTATTCTATGCAGTCACAATGCCAAAGAATATTTTTCTGACCCATTTTCTCAGTTTATGGTTGAACGTGGTATGCTTCACCAGTCTTCTATTCCAATACCCTCGAACAAACTGGTGTTGCTGAACAGAATAATCGACATTTGATGGAAGTTATTCGGTCCCTTCTTTATGAGATGAAGGTGACTAGGTCTTTTAGGGCTGATGCTGACTGCATGCTATCTTATTAATCACATGACTTCTTCCATATTACATGGTAGTCTTCCTCATTCATCGTTGTTTTCTTTTAGAACTTTATTTGTTCTCCCTCCCCAAGTCTTTGGGTGTTTATTTTATTCGTGATCATCCTCGTTTACCGAAGTTGGACCCCAAAACTCTCAAATGTCTTTTTCTTGGTTATTCCAATGCTAATAAAGGGTACATGTGTTATTCTCCTAAGTTGCAAAAATATTTTTTTCACAACCGATGTTTCTTTATTTAAGTCCACATCTTTTCAGGATGAGTCATTTGTTTTGTCTGAATTGGATGATAATCTTCTTATAAATGTTGTTCAGCACTCTGTTTCATAGGTTCCACCAGATCCCACGCCTCCTCCTTCACCAGCACATCCTCCATGAGCCATCCGACACGTTTACACTCATCATCCTTGTCATCTTTGTCTCCAGATCCTGATCCCAAGCTAAGTATTCCACTTTCTGATCTTGACCTTCCTATTGCTCAACATAAGGTTGTTCAGAGCAGTACCCAACATCCCCTTTCAAATTTTGTGTCTTATACTGGTTATTCTTCTTCTTTTCATTCCTGTCTGTCCACATTTAACTATCATCCTCTTCCTAAGTCTGTTGCAAAGACACTATCTAATCCTAGATGGAAGCAGCTATGGAGGAGGAACCGTTGGCCTTGGAGGAAAATCACACTTGGGGATCTTGCGCCCTTACCTGCAGGTAAGTCTATTATTGATTGTTGGCGGGTGTATCTTGTTAAAGTGAACGATGATGATTCTCTTGCTCAATTAAAGGTGCGATTGGTGGCTCAGAAATATGCTCAGGTCTATGTAGTACATTATTAGACACTTTTTCTCATATTGCCAAACTTGCTTCTATTTGAATTTTGATATCCCTTGCCACTTCTCATCATTGGGCGTTGTACCAACTGGATGTTAAAAATGTTTTCCTTCATGATAATCGCCATGAGGAAGTATATAAGGAGCAAATCCTAGTTTTGTTGCTCAAGGGGAATCGGTATGGTGTGCAAGCTCAAGATGCCCTTATATGGATTGAGCGGTCACCTCGGGCTTGGTTTGGTCAGTTCGCTGAGGTTGTATTTGAATTTGGACTGTCAAGGTGTAATAGTGATTAATCAGTGTTTTATCTCCAATCTAGTGCAAGGAGAATATTCATGTTTCCTATTCAGGAGAATAAAAAGAAAATACAGATTGTCTTTCGGAGAGATGGCTGAGCGGTTGATAGCTCCGGTCTTGAAAACCGGTACGGGCGGCGTGAACTCTGATTCGATCCGGGTATTCAATCCCGCCGCTGAGATGCTCAGTTGACTCCTTAACCTTGATAGGATATATGTAATAACTCGGACATCCATTTCAAATGCATATCCCATTTTTGCACAGCAGGGTTATGAAAATCCCCGAGAAGCGACTGGGCGTATTGTATGTGCCAATTGCCATTTAGCTAATAAGCCCGTGGATATTGAGGTTCGATATGTAGACGATATTGTGATCACCAGCTATGACATTGAAGGCATCAAGAGTTTGAAGACTCAGTTACAGCAAAAGTTTCACACTAAGGATCTTGGAAGATTAAAATATTTTTTGGGTGTTGAGGTGGCTCAGTCAAAGAAACGTATTTCACTTTCACTACGGAAGTACATTCTGGATTTGCTTACAGAGATAGAGATATTAAGATCCAAATCCCAGGATAATCCCATGGACCCCAACATAAAGCTTACAACTGAAAGTAGTGATGCTCTAGGTGATCCTAAGAAGTATAGAGGTTGGTTTGAAAATTAAATTACTTGATTGTGACTAGACCTGATATTGCATTTCTAGTCAGTGTTGTGAGTCAGTTTTTGTCTTCTCCTTACGTCTCATAGAAATGTTGTTATTTGTATTTAAGCCTTTAAGGTATCTCAAGAAGGCTCCAGGCCATGGTTTACTGTACGTTAATCATGGACATGAATGTATTGAGGGTTTTTCAGATGTCAATTGAGCTGGATCCCCTACTGATAGGCAGTCAACTACCTGCTATTGCACTTTTGTTGAAGAGAATCTTGTGTAATGGAAGAGCAAGAAGTAGACCATTGTGGCGAGATCCAATGCAGAGTCAGAATATCGAGCCATGGCACATGTCACATGTTAGTTGATGTAAGTAAAGTAGTTGTTAGCTGAACTTGGGTTTGAAGGTATGTCTCCCATGCAGTTGTGGTGAAATAACCAAGTTGCCATTCATATTGCATCAAATCTAGTGTTTCATGAAAGAACAAAACACATTGATGTAGATTCCCATTTTGTTTGAGAAAAGTTGCAACAAGGAATTATTTCTACAAGCCACGTTCGACCAAGAGGATAACTTGCAGATGTGTTTACAAAGACACTTGGAAGTGGGAGGATTGATTATATTTGTAACAAATTGGGTATGATTAAAATCTATGGTCCAGCTTAAGGGAGTGTTATGAGTAATCAGGTTTAGAGGAATAGTCATGATTAGCGCAAGGCACTAATCTTGACTCCATCTTTTCCTCCCTCTTTTCTTTTTGGTGTTTTCCCGTTATGACCTTGGGGTTATTCATTATATATTGAATATAATAGGAAGCCTTATCTAGATGGTTGTGATTCTTAAAGTTATAGAAACCTCTCATCCTTTTCTTCCTCCCTCTTCTCCTCTACTTCTTTCTCTTGTTTATTATTTAGAAAAAGGAAAACCCAATAAAATTTATGTGGGAAGAAGATACAGTCAGGTGGGATCAATGGACAAAAACAACACTTAAGTGGGTCAAGTACCGATACGGCTATATGCTCTATGGCTCCTGTGGAGATTGCTAGGGCCATTATAAACAGATGAGGGGAGGGTAGCAAAGGAAGGTAGAGAAGAAAGTGAGGGTGCGGTTTGAGGAGACAGCTCAAGGCACATAGGCAGGCGAAGGGCATTCTAATGATAGTGATGATGATGATGAGATGGCTGATGATGTTGCGACTCAAGCGAAGGCTACAGCCCTTCAGCAGGCAAAATTGGCTAACAGAGCAACTTCTTATGAGGAGTAAGAAAGGGTGAGAGAGTAGAGGGGAGATGTTGGTCCAGACCCACATACAAGTCCAGACCTTGCGTGGGATCGATCCTCCACATTACTCTATGTGGCATTAGCCATTAGGATGGCTTTAGGGATAGCATTTTTATTCATATGGATTAGGGAGATTCCATTGTGTTGTAACCTATGGTTTTTAATGCCTCTATTTCACATACATTACTTTGAAGCATGATATATGAACTTATTTCACAGTTAAAAAGGTATTATGTTTCTTTTTTTCTTAATGCATAATATTTGTTCATTTGACTTCTTTTGGTCTTCTAATACTAAAACATTGTGTAGACTGGCCAATATTACCCTAAGAATACAACAAATTCAATATATTGTCAACCATGGATGGAAATCAAAACTGCCACTATGTGTGATTAGTTTTGCCAATTTTATGTTCATATATGTTTATGTAGGCGTTAATCGGGTTTCCCTAGGGTAACGGGCCTTAAAAAGGACATTTGAGCATCAAGACAGTCCACCGAAAAAAGAAAAAAATAAAAAGACAGTACCTCGGCGAGATAACCAAGATCTCAAAAATCTCGAGACTCGAGTTTTTGATCTTTGAGTAGCAAACAAATAAGGACACAAAGAAAGAAACAAGATGCATTGGCAAGGAACAACAAATGAGAACAAAGAAATAGAATACAAAAAACATTAACCGAAGAGCTTACTTGTGTTGACTTCATCACCTCCCAAGTGAACAAATCTAAATTCAAATACTTTCCTGAAATCTGAAAGAAGAGATGTACGAAGTAACATAATCTACTTCACATATTTTGTTGTAAAAAGATCAAACAAAAAAAAAAATTCATAGCAGAAAAGCATCACCTGAAAGAATCCCATCTATTACTTTGAAAGTGAACTCATTGCTGACATCAAGAGGCTGCTGACAGTCCCTTGATGGCCATAAAGAAGGATAGCCAGTCCCCCTTAAAAATTAAATTGACAAGGATTTCAGAAAAGTCAGTGTCTAAACATCAGAAGGGTATCCCACATAACCTAGAAAATAGTTCACAACCAATAACACATATGTTGAGAAAAAGAATGAGAAGAATTGGAGAGTTAATTGATCCTCTCCTCCTACCTTTATTTATAATGAAGCAACTAAAAAGCAAAATTACAAAAATAACCTTCAACCCAAAGAGATAAAAAAGAAACTAAGTCATAATATAAAAGGAGACCAAACATAACACTTAATATGCCTTAAACATCCCCAACGACCCCCAACGACGCATGATTAGCACTAGATAGCGCTAACCATATTCTCGACTCCAACACTCCCCCCTCAAGTTGGTGCATAAATATCATGCATTCCCAAATCGGACAAAATTATTTGAAATGACTCGACAGGTTAGCCTTTGGTGAAGATATCAGCCAACTGATCTTTTGATTTGACATACGAAATCTAAATCTGACCACTTTCGAGCTTTTCTTTAATAAAATGACGATTTATTTCAACATGCTTAGTCCGATCATGCTGAACTAGATCATTAGCAATGCTAAGAGCGGCTTCATTATCACAAAAGAGAATCATAGATTGAGAACAATCAACTTTCAAGTCACTGAGTAGACCTTTCAACCATAAAAGTTCGCGTAGGCCTTGAGCCATCGCTCTGTATTCATCTTCTGCACTAGAACGTGCCACGACATTCCGCCAAGTGACTAACATTCCTCTCACAAAGGTACAGTAACTAGAAATAGATTTTCTATCTGGACTGCCTGCCCAGTCAGCATCCGTATAAGCTTTTACTTTGAAATCATCATGTGGAGAGAGTAGGATCCCCTTTCCTGGAGCTGCCTTTAGGTAATGAAGAATCTTATAGACAACCTCCAAATGTGTAGAATAGGGATCATGCATAAACTGCTTCACCAGGTTAATTGCAAATGCTATGTCTAGTCTTGTATGGGATAAGTAGATTAACCTTCCAACCAACCTTTGATATCTCCCTTTATCTGTTGGCGTTCCTATTTTTTCCTTCAGTTTGGAAGTTGCATCTAGTGGAGTAGCAAACGGCTTATAGCCTAGCAAACATGTCTCTAATAGAAGATCAAGGATATACTTCCTCTAAGAAAGAAATATGCCTTTTGCAGAATGAACAACTTCAATCCCAAAAAAGTATCTAAGCTTTCCCAAATCTTTAATTTTGAACTCCTTCCCAAGAAATACCTTGAGTTTCTTTATTTCCTCGTCACTATTTTCAATGACAATGATATCATCCATATATACCAAAAGAGCACTAAAATTTTCAGACGAATACTTAATAAACAATGTATAATCAGCATTACTCTGTACATAGCCATAGGCTATCATGGCCTTATGTAGTCTACCAAACCATGCTCTAGGGGACTGCTTGAGTCCATAAAGTGAGTGCTTCAATTTACATACCTTCTCATGGGTATTTGCATCTATAAACCCAAGTGGACAATCCATATACACTTCTGCTTTAAGTTCACCACGGAGAAAGGCATTCTTTACATCAAGCTATTGCAAATCCCAATTGTGGTGGACAGCACATGCCAAGAGAACCCTTACTATCGTCATTTTAGCCACTGGTGCAAAGGTTTTTTGATAATCAATACCATATGTCTATGTGAATCCACGAGCTACTAGCATTGCTTTATACCGATCCACTGCGCCATCACTGTTCTGCTTGACTGTGAAAACCCATTTGCACCCTACTGATTTCTTACCTGGTGGGAGAGAAACAAGGTCCTAAGTATTGTTCTTCTTCAAGGCCCTCATTTCTTCCATCATTGTAGCTTTCCACTGCTCATCCAAAATTGCATCCTGCAATTCTGAGGAATAAACATAGAGGAAAGAGAAGATACAAATGCATGGAAAGAAGGAGATAATAAGTCGTAGGAAACAAAATTAGAGATTGGATAAAGAGTGCAAGCCCTAGTACCTTTACAAAGGGCAATAGGGAGATCAGAATCAGAATCAGATAGAAAAATTTCCTTACCAAGAGTTTGATCAGTCTCTGGATCCTGGGCTGACAAAGGGACAAGTGAAGTTGCGTGGATGGTAGTGGTCTTTCCTTGCTTGCTTCTGGCACGGCTATAAACTTGCAAAGGCTTGGCAGCGGACATGGGACTGGCAGACATCTCTGGCTCAGGAGTAGGATCAGGTGGTGGCATCTCTGACTCAGGACTAGGGTCAGGTGGTGGCATCTCTAGCTTAGGCGTATCAGGAGTAGGGGTTGGTATGCTTCTTACTTGGACTCTTTCTGTCTCCATCTCCATTGAGGTAATCAAAGGCACATCTTCGAGATCAACTATATCTGTATCCCCCTAAAGATGTAGTTGATGGAGGATGATAACATTTATACCGCTTTTCTGTGGCTGGGTAGCCAAGGAAGATGCAATGAACCCCTCGTGGATCAAGTTTTCCATGAGAATGATGGTTCCGAACATAACACACACATCCAAATACCTTTGGTAGGAGACCAAAGGAGTGACCACTAAGTAACAGATCTAGATGAGCGTTATTGTTCAGTATCCGAGATGGCAACCAATTTATGAGAGAGGTTATTGTCAGAACAGCATCACTCCAAAATTTTACTGGCATATTTCCCTCAAACATAAGGGCTCGAGCTGTTTCAAGTAGAAGACAGTTCTTCCTTTTTATAACCCCATTTTGAGCTGGGATGTCAACACAACTCGTTTGATGTAGAATCCCATGATCGGACAGATATCTCCGAAAGTATCCATCAAGGTATTCTCTCCCCTTGTCACTCCGAAGAACCTTGATTGGTGTCTGAAACTGAGTCTGAATCATTTTATGAAATTGGTTGAAACACTCAAAAACTTCACTGTTTTATGCATAAGGTACACCTAAGTAGTCCTAGTGTGACAACCAATGAAGGTTACAAACCATTTGTGGTCAGATATAGAGGTTGTCCTAGCCGGACCCCAGACATTAGAATAAACCAAATCAAACATACTATTGCTTCTATTAAATGTAGGTAAATAAGTTGTACGAGTCTGCTTAGTAAGAATACATGCTTCATATAATAACTCGTTTTTATTACAATGCTTGGAAAGGGAAGGAAACAACTGAGATAAAATAATTGGGGAAGGGTAACCAAGCCGGCGATACCACTACTGAAGTGTGCTCACAGCGGAATACAAATGATGTGTAGTAGGTGGTAGTGAAGAAGGAGGCATAGAGGGACCATCTGCAAGCAAGTAAAAATCACCATGCAATTTACCATGTCCAATCATCTTCCCCTCTCCAGATCCAGAATTTCACACGAGGTAGGGAAAAAAGTTACTTTGCAGTTAAGGGATATAGTGAGACTACTAATAGAAAGTAAATTTGTAGAAAAACTAGGTACATTAAGAACTGATTGCAAAGTAAGAGTAGGGGAGCAACGAATGGAACCCTTTCCAGATATAGAAGAAAGGGACCCATCTGAACTCGGACTGTATTATTCCCAGAAGAGGGAGAATACAGGAAAAACGAATTGGATGACCCAGTCATGTGGTCAGTTGCTCCAGTGTCCATAACCCATGGGCTAGAGACAGAAGAGGCAGACAGACCCACATGAGAGATACCTGACTGTACAAAGTATGAACTTAGATTGGCAGTTGACATTGGAGGAGCGGCTTAAACTATAGCAGATGGCCTTAATAGATTCTTGAGTGCCTGAGGTTCTTCAGTTGATAATGTAGGTAACATCCTAGTAGGTGGACAAGTCCCTGTCTGATTTGCCTATGGTGCTCGAAAATTTTTGTTTCTCTGCAGGTTCTCGTCATGCCTCTTGGCTTAAAAAGTCAGCTGGTTTGCAATGCAATTTCCAGCAAGTTTCTTTAGTATGGCGCTCTTTCCCACTATATTCACACTGAACAATGGTGGGTTTGGAAAAAGGAAAACCATTGGGCTGAGTAGTCTGGAGGGCTGATCTCTATGTTGGAAGAGGAGGCATCATGGATGTCCAGCACATATCCTCAGACTGGACCAAAGCATAAGCCTGCTCTAATGATGGTAGTGGCTCTCTACTGAGGATTTGGGTACGAATCTGGTCAAATTTAATACTAAGTCCAGCTAAATAATTATACACATGAAGCTTGTCTTTAGCACTTTTCATGGCAACAACATCAATAAAGCAAGCAGCTGTAATGTGTCATAATAGTCCAATTCCTACCATAAACTGCGCAACTCTGAATAATATTGGGAGACAATTATATCCTGTTGTTTAGTAGCACCAATCTTCACGTGAAGGTCATATATCAAGGAGTAATTTCCAACTTGGGAGTAAGTCTCCTTGGCTGCCTTCCAAATCTCAGTAGCATCAGGTAACAAAACGTACCCTCAACCAATTTTGGGATCCATTGACCCAATCAAATAAACCATCACAATAGAATTTTCAGATGCCCACTTATCATAAAGTCCATCTGTGGTAGCAGATGCCTTCTTTTTACCATTAATATAACCCAGTAGGCCTCTTGCAGAGATTGTCATCTGTGCTGTTTTAGACCACATCAAATAGTTTGTCCCATCCAACTTAATTGGGTTAAGGGGAATAGAGGTAAATTCAATCTTGAGGTTCTCCTTATTAGGGGATGCAATGTCAGAGTAATCAAACATCTGAATAAAGGCTCAATGGAAAATACCTGTAACTGTGACACCGTGTATCACTCTTATGGGAACAAGAGACATAGAAGAAGCAATTTTCGATCTTCAAATTAGCATAGAAAAATTGAGGTTCAAGTTAATCTCTTCACAGTATATCCCTTCAATAATGGATACACGGCAAGGCATAAAAAAAAACTGCAGGAACTACCTTAGTTCATCTCTTCACTAGAAAAAAATCTAGGAATAAACACTGATAATTCTGAAAAGTCTGAAAATTCTGGAAATAAAAAACCAGATAAGTCTGAAAAATCTGGCGGTAACTGATGAGATATATACGGTTCAATAGGCTAGGTGTAGGTTGCAGGTTAGGGCTATGGGATAGATGTAGGTTCAAGGTGAGGGACTTACGGTAATGTAGGATGCAATTTCAGGGACTTATGGTAATGGAGGATGCAGGTAAGAGGTTTGGAGAGGCTCACGGTAATGGATTACAGCAGGTTGCAGGTTATTGTCTATGGCGGTAAAGCAGTTAGATGGGACAGACGCTTGCAGCAGGGTATTTTCAGGGTCAGATGCTTGCGGCAGGGAAGAAACCAGAAGTTGATGGCAGGCTATGGCGGTGGAAGGCTTACGGCAGGGTAAGGCTGGGCAGGGAGGTTGGTTTGCTAGTTGGAGGCTTGCGGCAGGGTTTTGGAGAGGTGATAACAACCAAAAAAAGAAGAGAAGAAGAGATGGCGGCAGCCCTAGGTTGGCTCTGATACCATGTTGAGAAAAAGAATGAGAAGAATTGGAGAGTTAATTGATCCTCTCCTCCTACCTTTATTTATAATGAAGCAACTAAAAAGTAAGATTACAAAAATAACCTCAACTCAAAGAGAAAAAATATAAAAGGAGACTAAACATAACACGCAATATGCCTAAAACATCCCCAACGACACATGGTTAGCGCTAGATAGCGTTAACCATATTCTCGACTCCAACAACATAAAATCCTGAAATCATGCCATTCTTGACATGTATGTCTTTGCAAAATTTCTTGCAGGATTTGCTTTGGGTTATCAAATTTATTTAGCTAGTCAGTTAAATTTGCTTTCAACTTATTTTTAGAAGTCAAAATTAAATTCAGGTATTTCATTATGCTATTTTTAGAGGACAAAACTTACCTGTTTTGGATGACATTTTATGTAATTCGAAAGGTTACTTTATTAATTTTGCAATCAAAACAAGATCTGAAAACTTTTGCTAACGGGCGTCCCTGTGCACAAGGCTCTCGCTACTACAGGGACTTAGGAGGGGCAGAATGTACGCAGCCTTACCCACACAACATGGAGAGACTGTTTCCGTGTTTCGAACCCATGACCATCAAGTTGCAATATGACAACCTTACCGTCACACCAAGGCTCGCCTTCTAAAACTTTTGCTAACACATTCAAGAATTTTTTTCCAATATGAGAGCATTTCAAATTAAATATGTCCACTATTAATCTCCTTCTTTCATTTGCTTTTATTTGCTGCTATCTGATCAAAGGTTTAGGTCACCTCATGGCAACTCTTCATGACAAAGGATATAATTACTATTACATTATTATTCATCTAGACAAAATTACTATTATATTGTCCATAAATCTAAAGATAACAATTTGAAAGAATCCATGGGGCATTTCAACCAATTTTCCCTGTAAAACCAATTAACCAAATATCCCAGCTTCCAAGTTTTTTATGGCCTAGGATCAGACGAAACTTCCTACTTCAACCAACTTCTAAGAACATGGGATCGAATGGTTTTGACCAATGAGAAGCATCCAAACCCAAACTGCAACAAGACCTAAGACAAATACATGTAATAAGAGTAGAGATGTTATTCGATCAGAACATGGGATCGAATGGTTTCCTTATGATTTCTACTCTGATTAGAGATTTTATTGTATTAGAGATTTTATTTTAGTAGAGATGCTATTTAGTTACTAGATTTATTTCAATTAGTTTAGGAAAGTTTTTCCTTCAAAAGTAAATGTAATAGAAGTATTATTTTCAGATTCGAAGAAAAGAATAGAATGAATAAAATTAAGAGAATTTGAGTTTTCATGTGCTGTTGCGTAGGCTAGGCCTTCTGGCCAAGAGTAATCCCCTTTCCCTTCTGCTCCTTCGCTGCTTTTCTTCTCAGGTACTCTTCTTCCCAATTTCTTGTCCTTCCTCCTCCATTGATATTTCTCAACTGAATTAGTTATTTTTTTGTTCTAGCAGTAGTTGCAGCCCCTTTACATTCACAATGATCTCTCCTGCAGCTCCTCTTCATTCACAATGATCTCTCTCACCTCTTCTCTTGTCACCTTCATATTCTGGGTCTAAGAGGTCTACCCCTATGCAATTCAAGTCTTGGATTCCCAGCCCCAACCGATTACCCTTCTGTGAGTTACAGACCAAACTTCAGATCTGTACAAGCGCTTACCACCAGATTCAAGTTCAGGCCTTCAATACTCTTTTATTCCTTGCTGTTGGAGTTGATGAGTGTTGGGTTAAGTAGAGCTACGTGTAACAACTTGTTCCCTAAGATCTGAGACCAATCGGTGACCTGTGGAGAGAATTCTCCCTTCTGGAAGTCAGACCATGTACCGCCTCCATGTTTTGCCTAGAAGTTAAAGACGACTTCCCAAATTGTGATTGCTTTTATTGCTTCTTTCCAGTTTTACCCCTCTTTAGATATTTAATTCTGTCTTGTCCTTTTTTTATTCTTCCTTCCAAATCTATACCTTATCTTTAATTCTAATTCCTATTATATCCTAAGGGTCTGTTTGTTTCATCAAAAGTTATCAAGTTCTGGTTAATTACGAAATTACCGCTGTTTGTGCAATTAAAGCTACTACAATATTGGGTGGGTCCATTAGCGGACCAATTAGGGTTTTCTAATCCGGTCCCACATCAATTGGTAACAGAGCATATCCTGTAATCATGGTGAGTAACAATGAACTTCTGTCACGTGTTAACACCTACAAAGAGGAAACTGACACCACCATCGCTATTTTATCAAAACGAATTGATGGGATAGATTCCACTATTGCATCCTTCTGGGATGTAATCAAATCTCTGTAGGCTTCCATCGATAGGCTGGTATAATCCAAAACAAAAATGAATTCCATGCTTGGAGATTCCTCCAATTCAATCTCACATGTTCCAACTCCCATTGCACCCTCCTCACCACCACCGCCACAAATTACCCCACCACCAATACCTCAACAGTTGAGTTACCAACGACGGAAATTGCAAACATTCCGAAGTTGACTCAAACAGCCCATCAAGAAGTTAAGAACCTCGCTAGAGCACCTGATATCGTTCGTGACTACGAGAAGATGGAATTTGTGATCCCACCGTCATTCTTTAAAGAACGAACCCCACGAATTGCGAACAAAAACCCTACCACTCATGTGTTACCAGAATTCTATTACGAACTATGGTTGGATGAGCATCCCATGAAATTCTTTCTTCAACTCTGCAAAATTCGTAAACGAATTTTTTCAAGCTAGCGAGAGTTGATGCAGCAGCAGACCTACAAGATGAGATGGGCTTGAATAAGAACCCTTCTAGGATTTAATTTTAATTGGGATATGTTTGTAATCCTTTATTTTGGGAAATTTAAGTGGAAAATTTAGGTAAGATTTTATTTTAGTTTCCTTTCTTATTGTCTTAATAAGCAAGCAATAGGCTATGGTAGGTATTTTATTCCCTTGCTTTTGATTTCCATTTTGATTAGGGATTTTATTTAGTTGCTAGTTTATTTCAATTAGTCCTGGCAAGTTTTCCCTTTAAAAACAAGTGTAAGTAGTTCTATTATTTTCAAATTTTAAGAATTCAATAGAATGAAATATTGAGTATTGAAGTGATGTGCCTGTGGGCTGAAGTTCTCTCTCTCTCTCTCTCTCTCTCTCTCTCTCTCTCTCTCTCTCTCTCTCTCTCTCTCGTCTATGTGAACCAGAATAGCCTTTTCCTTAGGCTAGCCCCCCTTTATTCTCAAGGTTTAAAATTTCAAGTCTCGAGGCTGTCTCGACCCTCTCAGAATCTGAGATCTCCAATCTCCGCAAGACACTGTAAAAAAGCCAGGAAGGCTTAAAAATTGTGTTTCAGCCCAAAAATAGTCATTTTAAGGCTTGATACTCCAAGGAAACCCTATTTTAGCATATATAAACACATTTAAACCATAAAATTATAAAAATAATCACATATGGTAGTTATTTCGGTTTACATCCATGTTTGGCAGTGTCGGTCTGAATTTCAGATGTAAACCTAGTGTAACATTGGCTATTTATTCATCTAAAAAAAAACATTGGCTATTCTAAATAATATTACACTAGTAGAATATCAAAGAAAATAAATAAGCCAAAAAAATTATATTTTAGGAGAAGAATAAGCATAATAGCACTTAATTAGTTAATTGTCATAGTCAAAAAACTTAAAGTAGTTAAGTAGACAATACAATCATAATTCATACATTATGTCGAGACTAGTCAAAAACTGGTCAAAAATATCGAGACCAGTGGAAAACTAGTCAAACATGGCAAGACCAGTCGAGAATTGGTCGAGAATCTTAAGATATCGTCTCGTGTGACATCTCATCTCGACCTGTTTGAGAAGTTTGAGAATCTCAAGATCACAGCGAGATCTTGCTGAGATTTTGACCATACTTCTTCTTCTTTCCCTTCTCTCCCTTCCTACTTCTTTCTTCTTTATTTCCCCTGTTTTGGGCGGTATCTCCAGCCCCCAACTCCTGGTTTAGATCTCCTTCATCCCTCCTCCTCTCACCCTGAAACTTGGGGGATACCTTCAATCCCTAAGGGCGATTCAACCCCTTGAGTTTTACCTCCAATAATCCCTTCTCTAATGAGGTTTGAAGACCTGCAACCAGATCTGATTTCTTCCTACGGCTAAACCCAGTTTCAGTAATTAAATACTTTTATTTTGCTTGCTGTTTTGGAAGTTGGTTGAATCAATTCCATACCTCAGTGGGTTAGGAAGTACAGGTTAAATTCTCAGACCCAATCGTGATTGTTCATGGGAGATTTCTCAATCGAAACTACAATGCTCCATCGTTTTTCTTATTCAATCGTAAGATTTGAGGAAGAATACTTGTTTGTGAAATTACATAAAACTCCCCACTTTGAAGTTTGCAACTATTTCAGTAATGTTTCGTTGTTCTTTCCGAGAATTACCCTTCACTTAAAGTTTCATTCCCAACTTAATCCTAAGGATTTGCTTGTTTCCTCAAGAGTCATTACATAATTCTGGTTAATTATGAAATTGCCACTGTTTGATCAACTAAAGGTTATACCATCTTGGGAAGACCCATAGTGGGACCAATTAGGGTTTTTCTGACTCGGGTCCTGCATGGTTTTAAGTATCGATACGATACGCCCCATATCCACCGATACGTATCCGTATCGGTAGTGGTCGATATGATATTCTACGAAACATATCTCTTTTTTTTAAAACAAAAAGTGTATCCACATGTATCGATTGCATCGAACAGATACAGCTCGATACACTTCGATACGGTCAATACACTCGATACGTATCGATTCACTTATGTTTCCATTCTCGCAAAAAATAAGATACACTTACTGATACAGCTCGATACACCATGATACGGACTGATACACCTCGATACGGACCGATGCACTTCGATACAATCGATACGCACTTATATAGCTTGATACAACTGATTTTTTTTTCACTTTTCTGGTATTCTTCCTTGTTGAAAACCTATAGTTCATGGGAACCGAAGGTTGTAGCTCATTGAATGTCATCTACTATGTCTTTAATCCTTGGAAATACTTCAAGATCGCTTATTATAGTTTTTTATGATTAAAAATTGTGTTTTGCATGTTTCCTAATCATTCATGTGTGTATCTTGCCCCATATCCAAGCGTATCTTAGTGTATCCACCATATCCACGATACGATACAATACGTCTCTTAAAATCGCTCAACCGATACGCTACTGATACACGATACTTTAATCCTTTCCTACATCAACTTCAAGATTGCTTATCATAGTATTTTTAGGTTTAAAAATTATGTTTTGCATGTTCTCTAATCATTCCCTTGCGTATCTAGCCCCGTATCCTAACGTATATACCGTATCCATAATCCAATACGATACATCTCTAAAAATTGCCCGATCCATACGCTATCGATACACAATACTTTAATTCTTGGTAGTAAGTATAGCATCATTCCAAAAATACTTAAGAACATGCATATGGAATAAAAGATAACAGGCAACCTCCAAGAGGTGCCTATTTTTACGTTGAGCAACAGTCAGAAATAGCCTTTTGAGTATATTCAAGAGCATTATCAAACCAAAATATAGAAATAGATTTATTAAACTTAACTTGATTTTCTTTGTAGAATCCTTTAAAAACTAAAAGAAACTCAAAACGATCTTTAAGTAAATAAAATCAGGTCAAACTGGAATAGTCATCAACAAAAGAAACAAAATAATAAGAACCAAGTCTGTTAGGGAGACGACATGGTCCCCAAATGTCTAAATGAACTAAATGAAAGGAAAAAGAGCTGTGTTAAGACAGGCAGGAAAAGTAGTCAATGATGTTTGCCTAACTCATAAGCCTCACACCTAAGATGGGTAAGAGACTTGCAGCTAGGAATAACTGTAACGCCCCAACCTCCACACAACCGTCAAGATATTCTCCTCTTTGGCCAGAATATCTTGACGGTTGTGCGGAGGTTGGGGCGTTACAAATGGTATCAGAGCCGACCCTAACACCATGTGGGGCACAATGGGGACACTGTGCCGGAAGGGGGGCAGAATGTAACACCCAAAGGTGGCAAGTACCCACCATCCTGGGAGATCGTTGAGGGGTCCCCACCAAGATACGGCAACCACCAGGTGGTTCGGGAGATCGATAAAGGTACACAAACTTAGTCCCACATTGTCTAAAGGGAAGACACTGGGCTAATTGATAACCCTTAGCTTCCCCAACATGTCAATATAGGTTTTAAAGCCTTGAGACCCATGGGCCAAAGAGGAGAATATCTTGACGGTTGGGGCGTATAATAAGGTTATCAACTAGTCTAGTCTCTTTCCCTTAATCAATGTGTGAGTAAGTTTGTGCACCCTTATTGATCTCCTGAACCAACTGTTACGTGTTGTATCTTGGTGGGGACACCTCAACGATCTCCCAAGATGATCAGAACTCGCCGTCGTCGGTTGTTACATTCCCCCCCCCCTTCAGGCATAGTGTCCCTGTTGTGGCCCCACAAGATGTCGGAGTCCACTCTGATACCATTTCTAATGCCCCAACCTCTGCACAACTGGGCTTAAGAGGACAATATCTTGACGGTTGTGCAGAGGTTGGGGCTTACAAATGAGAATGTGACACCCCAGGGCGGCGAGATATGGCAAGTACTAGGTAGTTAGGGAAATCAATAAGGGTGCACAAACTTAGTCCCACATTGGCAAGGGGGTAAGAGACTAGGCTCACTAACATGTCAAGATGCATTTTAAAGCCTTGAGGCCCATCGGCCAAAGAAGACAATATATTGACGGTTGTGGGAGGTTGGGGCATTACAAATGGTATAAAAACGGACCCCGACACAGTAGAGACCACAGCGGGGACATTGTGCCCGAAGGGGGGGGGGGGGAAATGTGACACCAGAGGGCGGTGAGCATAGTTGTCAAGGCGTCGCTAGGCTAGGCGTCCGGGCGGTTTGTACAGGCCTGGGCACCAGGGCGCCTTGTGGTCGCCCAGGCCAGACAGGAACAACATTTATCAGGCAGTACTTGCCCAGGCCAGACAGGAACAACATTTATCAGGCAGTACTTATTTATGACTAATATCATTTAAGTAAATGATTCATTTACTTAAGATATTATTCATAAATATGCAAATACCCCCCTATTTGAATCCAATAAAAATAGTCTAAAATTCAAATTCCAGAAGGAAAAAAAGTCAACCCCCTGTTCAAGAACAAAAACCATATTTTTGGGTGCGAGGGCGATTTTCAACTTTTAAATGCTAGGCTTTTTTCTAAATATAAAAATTCTATAAATCTTATTATAATAAATCATCACTAAAAACCAAGAGTGCGCCAAAATAATCTTTTGCTTTGATGCCCAAAAAATAATTTGCATTCAGACGACTTGAAACAGCATTCTCGTATTCCGAACAAGGTTTGACCGGAGTGTAACTCCTTCATTATAATTTGGATTCAAGCAATCTCGGATTTGTTGGAAAGCTGATTATGCTAGCTTTGCAACGAATTCGAGATTGCTTGAATCCGAACTATATTAAAGGAGTTACGCTCAGACCAAATTCGTTAAAAGTACGCAAATGTTAGTCATAAATAATTGTTTACTTAACTCTAGACACAATCCCAGGTCTGTACATTAGTAAACTTGGGTCCACACCACATATTAATTAAGTTATGTCTTAAATGTTGATTATTTATGTAGAATGTTGCATATATATAAACATTAATATTTTAGAAATAAAAAAAATGCAGTGGGAACGCCTTGGTCGCCTAGGCGGGCGCCTAGGCGCCTAGGCGCCCAGGATGGCCCCAAACGCCTTGGATCGCCTTGTCGCCTTGACAACTATGGCGGTGAGTACCATCCATTCTAGGAGATCGTTGAAGGGCCCCTACTAAGATACAGCCATGGAATAAAATCTCGGCGAGATCTCGCCATTTTCGCCATTATCTCAAGTAACCGAGACAAAAACAGGGTCGATAACCCTTTTCGTCTCAGCATATACATGATCTCGCCGAGATCTCGCGCGATCTCGCTGAGACCTCGGTAAGTCTCGCTAGATCTCGCAAGATCTCGGCGAGAAATTGCTTTTCACTTTTTTTTTTGTTCTCTTTATAAAAGAGAGAAGGCACTGTTCTCAGTCGAGAACTCGACGGAGAACTGCTGCTTCCTCTTTTTTCTTAGTTTTTTGAAGATTTTTTCATTTCTTCCCCATTCTTTCTTTGTTTAGACTTTTAACTTGCAACGGGTGGTGCTTCGGACTGCGGGGATTGCTGTAACGGTTTCATATCAACGGTTGAAGGTAAGTTTCTTACCGAAAAATGAGATTTTTACATGAAACTATGAGCGAGAAAAAAAAATTTCTAGAATGTGATGAAATTTTTTTATGTTAGATACGTGAGCCCCCGATCTACAAGCTCACGGTTTCAGATTTCGATTTTGATTGTTGAAGGTTTTTTTTTCAATTACTTGCATTTAAAAATTAATTTTCAGCAATTAAAAATTAAACTAATTATTATTTATACTTATTTGATGATGATGACCTATTTATATGTTAATCACCATTGGCCAATCTACTGTCCTACAGTTTCATATTTCAATTTCGATTGTTGTTGGTATTTTTTTTAATTATTTGCATTTAAATGAATTTTCAGCAATTAAAATTTAAAATAATTATTATTATTACTCATTTGATGATGATGACCTATTTATATGTTAATCACCGTTAGCCGATCTATTGTCCTACGATTTCAGATTTCGATTTCGGTTGTTGTATGTTTTTTTTTTTTTTTAAATTATTTATATTAAAAAAATAATTTCCAGCAATTAAAAATTAATTTAAAAATGATTAAAATGCTATAAAATAGGGAAAAATAAGGAAAAATGTTTTGATCGCATTTAAAATATGAAAAAAAATTTGAAATGTAATTTCTACTGTGTTCAAGTTTGTAAGGTTATTGAAGTTTGTGTTTTCTATGAAACAGTGCTTGGAAATTCTGTCGAAACCAAGTTCTGGGGCAGGCAATGGGGGTGACGGTACCGGTTCCCGAACTGACCCTGCATGGCAGTATGGGATTGCCCTTCAAGGTGATAGGAAGAAGACCTAGTGTAATTTTTGTGGGAAGAAGCTTCAGTCTGATGGCATCACAAGACTGAAACAACACTTGAGTGGATTGGCAAAGATGTTTCCAAATGCCCATAGTGTCCTGTGGAGATATCCAGGGCCATAGGTGGACAGTTGAGGGGAGGGAGGCAGAGGAGGGCAGCAATGGAAAGAGAAAAACAATATATTGAGAAGGCAGTTCGAGGCACCATACCAGAATCCAGTGAGGAACATGAGGCTGAGGGATGGGATGTAGAAGATATGACAGAGGCAGAGGCAAGACAGATGCGTCATGCAACAATGGCTAGTAGAGAAACCCTTAGATCAGATGCAGAAAGGAGACGGACATGAGCAAGTACATCTGGAGCAGGTGGCAGTGGTAGTGGATTTGTTGAGCCTGAGCCACAGAAACGGAGCAAAGGGATTGGTTCTTGGTTTTCTAGATCACGAAGTAGAAGGGAAGAACCTGTGCCTCAGCCACGGGGACGGGATGATTATGTTCAAATTCTAGAGTAAGATCCCGGAGTCTTTACGAAGCAAGGTAGTAAGCAAAAAAAAAATAAAGGCAATGTTTGGGGGAAAGAATAGGGAATCAGTAGGGTATTCTTACTCTAAGAGGTCGTTTTATCATGGCATCCCAGCAAACGCTACCACAGGCCCTTTCTTTCATAGTATGCTAAATGCAGTTGCTAAGGCAGGTACAGGGATTAGAGGGCCAAATCTATATGAGCTAATGACTCATTATTTGCCTCAACATAAGAAGAAATTACAAGACTGGATTCTAGACCAGAAGAAGAATTAGGAAGATTTAGGAGTAACTATTATGTGTGATGGTTGGACTGGTCCTACCAGAAAGTCCATCATCAACTTCATGGTTTACTGTGATGGGAGGACGGTGTTCCTTAGGTCTGTTAATGCATCAGCTGAAGTAAAAGATGCAGATTATATTTATGGGCTGTTGCAAGAGGTAGTGGCTGAGGTGGGATCTCAGAACGTTATTCAGATTGTGACGGACAACGGCAGCAATTTTAAGAAGGCAGGGGAGATGTTAATGAATAATGCCGACTACAATCTCTTCTGAACTCTATGTGTTGCCCATTGTATTGATTTGATGTTGAAGGACATGGGCAAGATAAGTAAAGTCAAGAGAGTGGTTGAGCAAGCAAGACAAGTAACCACTTTCTCTACAACCATGGTTATTCCTTGAACATGCTCAGGGAGAGATGTGGAGGGGACTTAGTCAGACCAGACGTCACCAGATTCGCTACGAACTTCATAGCATTGAAGAGCTTTGAGGCGAAGATGGTTGGACTCAAATCGATGTTTGCATCTCAGGATTGGTTTTCGTGGAGATAATTAGCTACCCCCCAGGGAGTAGAAGCACAGAGTACCATCGCTTCAGACGAATTTTGGCAAAATGTGAAGGTGGTAGTCAGAGTGTTGCATCCTGTAGTACAGGTGTTGAGATTGGTAGATACTGAGCAAAAATCTAGCATGCCACTTCTTTATGCTGCTGTGGACGCATTGAAAGTATGTGTTAAAGCTTTGATACCACGTGGCTACAAGAATTACATAAAGATCATCAATGACCGATGAGAGAGCCAACTCATGCATCCATTGCATAAGGCTGGTGAGTAAATTTGATGATGTATTTACTTTAGTATTACTTATGTACCAATATAATTTCTATTTGCTTTAACCATGTGTCCACTGTCAAATATTTCAGCATAATATTTGAACCCCAAGTACCAGTATACGCATGTACTTGGGACGAACGCAGAACTCATTGAGGTAGTGAAGCTAGTGGTTGCAAAGTTCAAGCCAGATCCCCAAGCACAGGCATTGGCAAACCTAGAAGTGAGTTGTGTGCTTCAATTACTGGAAATATGATCGCCGTGACACTAATTGTACTGGTTACTACTATTGCTAGTGCGGCAAAACTATATATTGTAATTGCAAATATTTATAAGTTTTCGATTGTGTGTAGATTAACACCTTCAGGGAAGCCCGTGGGAGTTTTAGGTTCCCCGCTGCAGTGGCTGGACGTGACAAAAGTGATCCGTGTATGTATTACGTTTAAATGACATACGAAATTAAATTATCTTATGTTTTATGTATTACGTTTAAATGACATACCAAATTAAAATATATTACGTTTAAATGACATACGAAATTAAATTATCTTATTGTTCCATGCGCTTGATGAGGATGACCCAGCTAGAGTATGGGTAGAGGACACCGATAGAGCATTTGTGATGGACGAGATTGCTGACGATAGACAATCTACTAGACCTGATTCTTTAATAGATGACATCATTCGTCAACTAAATGAAGAGGACGAAACACAACCACCATTACAAACACAACATCAAGTCCAAAGTGAGAGTACTTCGTCCCCCTCTGATGGTGATGCCAGAAGGACGAGGTCAGGTGCTAAATATGAAGGCACTATTTCTGAGGAGAGTGATGATGATGATGATGATGACGATGGTGGTGGTGGTGGTGTTGGTAGTTGTAGTGGGGTCAGTGACAAGAGTAATGCTGGTGGTAGTGGTGGTGGTATGCAATCATATGATCCAGTGCACCTTACAGAGGAGGCAGGATATACTCATACAACTCAAGACGATGATCATGGTGGTCGCTTACAACAAAGGAGTTACAGCCAAAAGGGGAAGGGGAAGGGTAAGCAGCAACTCCATGATGATGATACTAATATGATTACATATGAAATGGAGTCAATGAGCATGAGTTCTGCTGCAGACAATGGAGCAAGAATGGTGAACATCGACGCTGATAGTACATCACATGGAAGTCAAACTGAGACATCGTGGGTCCCAGAAACGAGAATGTCGAATTCAGAAGAGTATATACATTTCTACTACCAGTTTACTACCTTCTATAATCAACATATGGATTGGTTTACCTACTCTACATGGATAAGAGATACATTCCAAATAATATTGGTTGCACCTCTTCCTCCTCAATATGAGTCAAAGTTCGATCCGGGCCGTCACTCAACATGGAATTAGCTGAGTAATTTACATGGAAGAAACACTTTCCTTCTTACTGTTGTTAATTATAGATTTATTGTGTTTTTATGCTTTAAAAATGTGTTTTGTATGATCTTTAATCATTTATGTGCGTATCCTGCCCCATAATCATGTGTATCTATGATGTAAGAAACCTTTTCTTTCTAATGATGCTAATTATAGTGTTTTTTGCTTTAAAATTGTGTTTTGTATGTTCCTTAATCATTTTTGTGCGTATCTTGCCCCGTATCCATGCGTATCTGTGCATATCCACCATATCCACGATACGATATGATACGTCTCTTAATTTCTGTTGTTCGATACGGTACCGACACACGATACTTGATTCCTTGGCTATCATCCTAGCTGGGACACAGTGGCCCGAAGGGGACTGGGGACCTGGGTTCTTTGCTGGGGTGTGGCCCCCTTTACTTTATGTTGTACACATGTTAGATTTAGGTGGTTGTATTTTCCATGGCTCTGAACCTACCATTACGGGGTTATGTGTTGGCATAAACTCACATCCCTAGATACGTCGAATGTACTGTGCAATGGGGGAATCAGAGGCTGCGTCTTTTGATGCCAGGACAGAGTCTATTCCGAGAGGTGGTAAGCCCTTCGGAGGGGCTCACTTGTAGAAGTAATTTAGCAAAAGAGGCCTAGGTATTTTACTTTTACCTTCACCCAGTGTATGAGAGTTGGAGGCCATTGACCGTAGGTGGAGCCGAAAGCTATGGCTAAATCTCAATAGGAAACCTACAAAACCATTACACCAGAGACCTAGCAGTAGGATTGCATCATCATTTGTTTGCATGAACATGTGGTACCTGATTTTCCTCACTGAACTGGGTTGGGACCTCACCCCTCATATCGATACTCTTTTTCAGATTAGGATGCAGGTGACTTCTCAGTAGCCGACTTCATGGAGGCTCCTTTGGCAGGGGATGCCTCTTCCAGCGAATTTCCTGCAGAGGACCACAACGAGGACTGCACCTGTAGTGACTACGTCTACAGCTGATGTGGTGCCCCTCTTTATTACCTCGTAGATCTGTAGATAGATTTATATAGTCTATCTCATATAGGTTTTTGTTACAGATTTACTCATCTTTTGTATACATGTATACAAGATACATTATGGTTATTTTGATGAAACTATGGGATGTAAAGCATAACAAACAAATATTATGTTATTAGTACAATTAGAATGGCATCAGTTTACTTATGATTTATGCTTCTGCTACTATTACTCTACTTATCTTACTTGATTATTGATGGATATTGCATATGCAGACTGTTTGGTGTGATTGGTGGATCACAACAGGTGCGTGGATCCTGGGTGGATCGGGTCCCCATGGGGCTACATGGGTATCACGCCTGTGTCAAAAAATGGGTCGTGGCAGTCTTCCTTCATAGGCAGTGTTAAGATTTATTTCTGGTTGTCAACTAGAGTTGTCTACGTGTCACTCGTATGGTTATGATTACAATCTTTAATCTTTCCTTTCTTTGTCTTATGATGACTAGGTCTTAGGTGTGTCTTAGTAGTACATCGGCTGTATATGGACAGCTGTATATAGACTATACATGGATAGTAGTATATTGACAGTCTATGGACGTTGTATATGGACTGTTGATAGTTGTACATGGGCTGCCTAATTGATTATAAATAGTAGAGGGATAGGGGGAGATAATCACAATCAATCTCTCCCCCTCTCCACGATTTCTCTCCTTTCTATTGGTCTCTTTCTTTGGTTTTCTCTTTTACAGTGTTACAGGCAGCATATGGTTGCTGCTACCAAAACAAAATTAGAAAAGGAAGAAGGAGCCTATCAAAATCGCCGAGATCAAGATCACAACCTTAGACCTGTAGAGCCTTTGATACCATGTTACAGCTTATAATAAAGAAAATCAATAATAGTGAAACTGAAAGAGAGAGAGAAAGAAGTAGAAGAAAGGAGGGAGGATCGATTCTTAGAAGAAAGTGAATAACTGATTGTGTAAATCCTCCTCCTGCTGCTGCTGCTTTATTTATAGAAAAAAAAGGGAGAAAAACTAGGACCTAGGATCCTTTCCTTTCCTAGTTATAATCCAACTAGTGAAAGGACCTAGTCAACAAAACAAAGCTAGCTAAAATAAACAAGTAATAAACTGGAAATGGGCCTTAATAAATAGGCCCATTACTAACAAAGTAAACAAAGTAACTTAAAAATCAAATATCCAAATAGGCCCAGCCCATAAGGACATAAAGTTAACATCAATGAATTAAAAACCTTGGCTTCGGAGTAACGCACTTCTCTAGGACATCCATTACATAGGGAAAATTATAAAACACATAAGCTGTTCTCCTTCAACAACCATCAATTAATCAAAATGGGTAATTCTTGGAAAAAAATAATAATAAATGGATGAAAGAAACTTAATTGCTTAGATAAGAATACCATGAAAGAGCATGCCCTGGTACATCAATCTCTGCCAATACATTAATTCCTCGTCTTTGAGCATACCTGCAAAATTCATAATGGTTAGAACGACAAAGAACAAAGTACACATACTCCCAAAGCCTCAAAGCAGCAAACACTTACTGCACAATTTCAGCAGCATCAGCCATCGTATATCGCTCCGAAGGAGAAAAGGCACCATTCCATAGCTTAGGATATGATGGTATTTCCAAAGGGAAAGATTGTGAATCTACAATATGCCAATGTAGCACATTCTGTACAGTAGAAAAATGGAATAAATATAAAAAGGAAAATGGTTCCAAATATCAAATTTCCCAGATAAACTAGCTCTCTGAATGCTTTCACATTGGAATTTTTTTTTTTTTTTTTTTTTTTTGGTGAATAAATAATTGTATTAACACCAGCCTGAAAAAGGGGAAACAAATCTGGGTATCCCAAGGATAGAGCAAGACTCTTTACACTTTAACATCATACCTACAAAAGGAAGCACAAAAACCACCTCAGGTGGTGGAAATATTCCAGGAAGATATGATGAATCTATTTCTAGCATTTTCTGGAGGGGGGAAAGGGTGATGGTGAATGGATCCCTTCACGTCGAAAGTAATAGCGTCCCAAATCTGAGCAAAGGATCTCGACTTAGAAGTCCACCTTCTGAAGTTTCTCTCAAACCATATATGGTAAACCATGGCACATTGGAATATTATTAATAATGAGAAGAAAGGGTAACAAATAATGACAAAGGACACCAACTTCATCCCAACAACTAACAATCCAACCAATGAAGGTACAAATCCAATCCCAGCAAAAATGACAACTACAGCCAACCCCCTACCCTAACCACAGACCCAACCCACCACACAAAGCAAAGCATGGACGGCCAGCATTCCTACTTCAGGACCAGAAACACAAAACAACCCCCCTAAGGTAGATGAAACCCACCATTCCTTGTCCTTCCTAGAAGGAAATGACAAAAAATATCATAATTGACTCGGATCAACTGTAATGCCCCAGATTTTTTTTTATTTTTTATTTTAAAAAATTCTGTTCTGGGTGATATTTGGAGGGTGATATTTAGAAAACTATGTGCTGATTAGCACACATGTGTGTCATGTAGGTAAGGTGTATAATTTTCATATAATGAATAATAAAGTTAATAGACGATAGACCTGTCAAAATCATGGGCAGTAGTGAGGCCCACTGCATTTGATTGTCCTGTCTTGATTAAATTTAAAAATGAAGAATCAGTTTTGAGCTATGAACCTAGACCATATTATGCCTTGTTGGGGGAAATAAAATTAGAAAGGAAGGCACACTAGGTGTGTAGGATTCAGTCTCCTTGCTGGTCAGGATAGCTTTTGGTAACTCAATATTGGGTTACCTAATCTATTAAGACTCAATATCCCTCCTTCCTTATCACTACGTAAAATTTTCCTTTCTTAATTCCTTCCTAACTCAATCTCCTAAGTAGAGGAGAGAGAAAGAGACTTTTAACTATATTGGAAGTATTATCATAAAAGAGAAATAAAAGGAGACTGTTTTGGGCCTGTGAACAGTAACCGTGAACAGTGAGACAAGAAAAGGAAGAAGAAAAAGGAAGAAAGAAGAGGAAGAAAGAAGAAAGATGAGGAAGGAGAAGAAAGATGAAGGAGAGGAAGTAAACAGCAACATTTTTCAAGGCTAGTATTTGTTAGCTTAATTTCTTTCCTTTTAGATTTGAAGACCCAATTATACAGTTTAGTACAGGTATATGCAGATTTCCATTACAGTTTAGAATCTGTATATACAGTCCAGAGCTTTACTATATATATACGTTGTAGATTCTTTCATACATGTCAGTTTCAGTTTTCATCTCAGCTTACATCTATATGCCAGATTTTTCTCTCGATATATGGAATCAGATTTATGATTCATCTCAGGTTGCATACTTGCATACAAGTCTATATATCAGGATCGTAAAATACTTTTATACCAGGTTTCAATGTCAGCTTTAAGGCTCTTATTCTCATAGTCATCAATACCAGCTTTCTTTTGTCTTAGTTATCAATATCAGATTTGTAACAGATTTGTACATCATATATTATACAATTTTTATACAAATTTATATAAGTTTTTGTATTTTCGTATAGTATCAAATTTTATTACACGTGTGTGTGTGTGTGTGTGTGTGTGTGTGTGTGTGTATTGTTTTAAATGTTCACTTAAGTGTACATTATGTCCAAGTTCATTATGACCAAGTTCATTATGTCTAGGTTCAATGTATCCTCTCATTTTATTAATTATAAATACCTGGGTCTTTAATACACTATTCCACAACTCAGACTTAGTCTAATTAGTCTGAATCTGACATGGTATCAGAGCCATGAACAGAAAACCTCCCTAGCCCCTGCTGCAATCTTCTTTTTCCTCTCTCCTTGCCACGACTTCTTCTTCTTCACCAGATCTGGCTGCCTCCTTGTCCTGAACCCCCTCCTCTCTTCTGCTACATTTAAACACCCCTTCTCTTCCACCTTTAGCCATTAATCCTATTGAAAAGGCTGTAATCTATGAGGATGTCATAACTTGACAAGATTACAGCCCTATTTCCTCTTTTATATCAAATTCTTTTTTCACAGAGATTTTTTTTCTCAGTTCTTCCCTATTACTGCAAGCAGTCCCTAGAGCTTCTCAACATTGCGGCTAGTTTTCTGATGAAGATCTTCCTTACTCTGTGAAAAATATGTTTCTATAATCTCTTACTTGGATTTTCTCAACAAAGCTAGGTTAAACACATATAGCAGCAAGCATACCTGGTTTCTTGATTGGTTTGATATATTGTGGCAGCATACTTGGAGATAATAGATTGTGATCATCCTTCTTCCCTGCGGCATCACCTTTTCTCCGGAATTTGTTTTTCTCACCATTCCCAAGACCAAATATCCCCTATTCATTACGGTAGACCAATATTATCGTTGTTTCTGGTTTTTTCAGCACTCAGAAAATCAAGATCAGATTGTTGAATAAATTGTATAACTTCTGATCAGCTGTGATCATTGATACATTCATACATTGCAAAAGTTTATGATTTTTGATCTACTGTAATCATCTAGTTGTAAGTGGAAATTATTTCTGTGAGTTTTTTTGTCCATCAAGTTCTGTAAACATGGGTGATTCAGATGTAATATATGTTGGAACAGACTTGAGTAAATTGGAACATCTTACTATTCCTTTAAACATCACCAAGTTAGATGGTGGTAATTATTTGATGTGGTCTATAGCCACCCAATTATCCATTACAGCCCAGGGTTTGTCTGGCTATATTATTGGGACTAAAATGAAAACCAACACTGAAGGAGCTCCATTAGAAAAATGGTAGGATGAAAATTCTTTGGTAATGCAATACCTTATAAATTCATGCAACCTACCATTGCGGAGGGGTATCTATTATTAGATACTGCTGCCCAGATTTGGAAGTCAGCAAAGGACACATATTCCCAGGTTGGGAATGATGCGCTGATTTATCCCATCCAAAAAAAGGTTAATGGAACAACACAGATGGAGTTAACAGTATAACAGTATTATACTCAGTTAAGAAACCACTAGCAAGCCATTGACTTTTATGACTCTATACATGCAAAATGTGAGGAAATTGCCACACTGTTCAAGAAAAGGGAAGAAAAATACATGGTGTACACTTTTTTGTCAGGATTGAACATTGAGCTCGATCCAATTCGCTCATAGATACTCAGTAAAGAACCATTCCCTACTCTTGAACAAGCCTATGCCATGGTGCAACTGGAAGACCAATGCCATACTACAATGCTGGCACCCTCTGCTACTGATCATTCTGCTCTCCAAATTCGTACCCAGGTCCTTTAAGGTTCCACTGCAGGACAAGAAACAGTTAAATGTGGCCACTGTGGAAACTATGGCACACAAAAGAGACATGCTGGAAACTCAATCGTAAGCCAGCGGACTTTGAAACCAAACGGCGTAAGAAGAATATGTAAAGAACCAAGAATTTCAAGGGCCGTAGGCGCATTGGACTGAGACTCATGCCAACTCAGAACCCACTTGGCAGGAGAATCTTCAGGCACTCAACTATCTACTTCAGCCATCTTTGCACCATCCGGGCCTACCACTACAGCTGCTCCTGCCTCAGCACCACCTCTCACTTCAGGTTCCCATCTTGCTCGATCAGGTATGTGCTTCAATGGCCAGGGTACATCTATGATCTCCAACTCCTGGATCATTGACTCAAGGACCACGGATCATATGACTGGTAATTATAGTTTGTTTCATAAGTATTTTCCTCCTTCTGAGATTGACACTGTTTGTGTCGCGGATGGCACCCTTTCCCTTGTATCAGGAAAAGGTTCCATAGGCTGCACCCCTTCCTTATATTTGGATTCAGCTCTTCATGTACCCAATTTTGGAATAGATTTTCTGTCTATCAATCGTCTTACCACTGCTTTAAATTGCAAAGTAACCTTTTTTCCATCTCATTGTCTGTTTTAGGATCTGGCACAGAGAAGACGATTGGATATGGTTGGAGGCAGGGTGGTTTATACTTGCTTGAGGAAGGTTTTCCCCAACCTTCACATCAACTTTACTGTGCTTCATCAGATTTCCAGCTCTGGCATCTGTGTCTTGGGCATCTGTCCTTTCCCATTTTATCTAGTCAGTTTCCTTCATTAGCCAATAAATGTAAACAAGACGAGTTCTTTTGCAAAGCTTGTATTCTGGCTAAACAAACTCGTTCGTCGTATCATCCTTTGTTTAAACGCAGCACTAGACTTTTTCATTTAATTTAATCAGATGCATGGGGTCCCACTAGAACTATATCCATCACTGGGCATAAATGGTTTGTGACATTTATAGATTGCTATTCTAGGACAACTTGGGTGTATCTTTTACATCATAAGAATGAGGTATTTTCATGTTTTCGACAATTCCACCAGATGATAAAGAATCAGTATCAAGCCTCTATCAAAATTCTCCGCAGTGACAATGGGAGAGAATATCTCAAGGGTGACTTTCAACAGTATCTGGCCACAAATGGAATTGTTCACCAAACAAGCTGTGTCGACACTCCAGCACAAAATGGGGTCGCTAAAAGGAAAAATCAGCATCTTCTTGAAGTGGCATGTATATTGATGTTTGAACAAAATGTCCCAACTCAATATTGGAGTGATGTTGTGCTTACCTCTACCTACCTCATTAATTGTGTTCCCACACCAGTTCTTGAACACAAGTCCCCATTAACCCTACTCATTGGCAAAGACTCCCACATCATCCCTCCCAAAATTTTTTGTTGTGTTTGCTATGCTCGCTGCTGAATGATGGAATGACTTGTCTGTAATAGACAGGTCCTCTTATTTATAATGTGAGAATGAATACAAAGAAAGAAAGAGGTAGTACAGGTAATACAATACAAGTAGTACAATAAGGGTAGTACAGGTAGTCATGGAATAAAATCTCGGCGAAATCTCGTCTCGCCGATTTCGCCAATTTCGCAACTAACCGAGGCGAAAATAGGGTCGATAACCCTTTTCGTCTCGGCATTTACATGTTCTCGCCGCCGAGATCTCGGTTAATCTCTGTTAATCTCGCTAATTCTCGCGAGATCTCGCGAGATCTCGCCGCTAATTCTCGCGAGATATTCTCGCGAGATCTCGCGAGATCTCGCTAATTCTCGCGAGATCTCGCGAGATTTCGGCGAGAACATGCTTTTTGCTTCTTTTTTTTTCTCTTTTATAAAAGAGAGAAGGGTTGTTCTCGGTGGAGACTGCTCCTTCCTCTTTTTTCTTAGTTTTTTCATGGTTTTTTCATTTCTTCCTCCATTCTTTCTTTGTTTGAACTTTTAACTTGCAACGGGTGGTGCTTCCGACTGCGGGGATTGCTTGTAACCCGGAGTGGTCAACCAACTTCTATTCCGTTCCATCGGTACTTCCACAAGAGTCTACGCACCGCAGTACTACTTGAAGTTTTTCCATTCTTCCCAAAGATAGGTATCCTTCGGACAGCTACCGATGTTATATTTATGAATCATGTGCAAGACTACCAGAACTACTTTGCATCAAGAATGTCATGGGAAGATTATGTTGCTCAATTGGAAGAAAATTTGCGTCGATAACTTTCCCAGATATATGATGATAGTAGGATGGATCATCCACGACACTCTACGTATTACTAGACATTGTATCTGGATGAGGATTGTGGAATTGTGGACTATGGGCACAGGGGGACTATGGGATCATTCAATATTGAATATTTGAACTATGATGTAATGATTTATAATGAAGTGTTATTTTGTTTCTCTTTCCCCTAATGCATTATGTTATTGTCTCATTTGCCATATTTGATTGAATATAATAGCTAATATTAACCTAAATTTATAACAGACTTCAGCGTTGACTGTCAAAACATGGATGTAAACCCAAACAACCACAAAGAGTCATTATTTTTACAATTTTATACTCTAAATGTGTTTATGTATGTAAAAATGAGGTTCCCCTGAAGTTGGAGACCTAAAAAATGCATTTTGGCCACCGAGACAGCCTTGCCTCTGACAAAATACACTGTCTCGGCGAGATCTCGTCGTTTCGGAGGAGGCCGAGACTCCTCCGAAACCCGAGATTTTAAACCTTGCAGGTAGTACAATGAATCTAGACAAAAAATGAAATACGTAATATTCTCAACACTCCCACTCAAGTTGGTGCATATATATCATGCATGCCCAACTTGGACAATATCATATGGAAGGATTTCCCTGGCAGACCTTTGGTGAAGATGTCTGCTAGTTGGTCCTCTAATCTGACAAACGGAATCTCGATTTGTCCATTGTCCTGTTTCTCTTTGATGAAGTGACGGTCTACCTCAACATGTTATGTCCTATCATGCTGAACCGGATCATTAGCAATGCTAATGGCTGCTTGATTATCACAGAATAATTTCATGGACTGGTTACACATAACCTTCAAATCTTTTAGTAGTCGTTGTAACCATAGTAGTTCGCATATTCAATGCGTCATTGCTCTGTATTTAGCTTCTGCACTAGATCGGGCAACCACATTTTGCTTCTTGCTGCGCCAGGTTACCAGATTGCCACCCAAGAATGTGCAATAACCAGAGATAGACTTACGATCAGGACTTCCTGCCCAATCTGCATCAGTATAAGCCTCCACCTGGATTTGTTTATTTGGTGAATCTGAAATGGCATATGCTTCCATTTTCAGAGGGTCATTAGGAGATAACAGGATTCCTCTTCCAGGGGCTGACTTTAGGTAGTGCAGTATCCGATAGACAGCCTCCATATGTGTAAAGTATGGGTCGTGCATAAACTGGCTTACCAAACTAATTGCGAATGCAATATCTGGCCGTGTGTAGGCAAGATATATGAGTCTGCCAATAAGTCTCTGATATCTTCTTTTGCCTTCTGGTGTGCCTTCTTTTGCCCTTAGCTTGGTATTGGGATCGAGAGGAGTATCACAAGGTCGAGCCCCAAGTAACCCTATTTCTGAGAGAAGATCAAGAACATACTTTCTTTGAGACAGATAGATGTTTTTTACAGATCTGGCAACTTCAATCCCAAGAAAGTACCTAAGTTTGCCAAGGTCTTTGATCTCAAACTCCTTCCCTAGAAATGCCTTTAGTTTCGTGATTTCATCATTGTTATTGCTAGCAATGATGATATCATCTACATATACAAGTAAGGCAGTAAAAGTGTTAGGGGAATGTTTTATAAATAAAGTATAGTCAGCATTGCTTTGAACATAGCCAAATACTAACAAGGACCTGACGAGAGGGATGATCATAACACTTGTATCCTTTCTGTGTTGCAGAATACCCTAAAAATATGCACTTTAATCCACGTGGATCAAGCTTGCCAGGGGAACGATGGTTACGAGCAAAACAAAGACAACCAAAGACTTTAGGAGGAAGAACAAAATTAGAATTTCCAAGTAAGATGTCCAAGGAAGCCTTATTGTCTAAAACTCGAGAAGGAAGGCAGTTGATCAGGGATGCTGCAGTGAGGATAGCATCACTCCAGTATTGAGCGGAAATGTCTTTCAAACATTAGTGCTCTAGCTGTTTCAAGTAAGTGGCGGTTCTTTCTTTCAGCGATTCCATTCTGAGCAAAGTGTCCACACAACTTGTCTGATGAATTATCCCGTTATCAGCCAAGTATTACTGAAAAAATCCTTCAAGATATTCCTTACCATTGTCACTACGAAGCATCTTCAACTGAGTTTGAAACTGCGTCTTGATCATATTGTGGAAATGGAGGAAGCATGCAAAGACCTCATTATTTTGACGCATCAGATAGATCCATGTAGTACGAGTGTGACAATCAGTAAAGGTTACAAACCACCTATGACCAGAAATAGAGGTAGTCCATGTTGGACCCCAAACATCAGAATGGACTAAATCAAAGATACAAGGACTTCTCGAAACAGAAGGTCAATAAGAAATATGAGCCTGTTTGGCCAAAACACAAGCCTCACATAATAACTCGTCTTTATTACATTGTTTAAATAATTTTGGAAAAAAAATGAGATAGAACAGCAGAAGAGGGATGCCCAAGACGGAGGTGCCACTGCTGAAGGGTATTGACTGGGGAGTAAGGTGTTGAACGACCATTGTCAAGAAAGTACAGGCCACCATGCATACTACCATGTCCAATCGTCTTCCCGTTCTCCAGATCCTGAATCACACAATAGGTAGGGAAAAATGTTATTTTATAATTTAGAGACTTTGTAAGACTACTAATGAAGAGTAAATTTGTGGATAAATTAGGAACATGTAGAACGGAATTCAAATCAAGGGAGGAAGAACAGTAAATGGATCCAATTCCAAATATAGGAGAGAGGGATCCATCAGCGACCTTCACAGTATATGTCCAGAAGAAGGAGAGTATAAATAAAAGGACTCAGACGAACTAGTTGTGTGGTCAGTGACTCCAATATCTATAACCCAAGGGCTAGAGACAGAGAAGTACCTGACTGAACAAAAAAAGAACCTGGATTAGTAGATGCAGATGTGGATGATTGATTTATAGTCGCAAGAGGTAGTCGAAGGAGATGTCGGAGAGTGAAGTTCTTGTGCAGAGAGTTGTGGCAGAGGACCAGTAGCAAGACTTGCTTCAGTTTGATGTGCCTGAGGTGCGTGGGAAGACTTTGCCTTGTGCATACCTCTTTCCCGGCATTTTGCTTCAAAATCTGCCGGTTTGCCATGAAGTTTTCAGCATGTGTCTTTGGTGTGCCAAAGCCTGCTACAATACTCACATTTGATAGCATCACGGGAAACAGGAGGACTCTTGTATGTCTGAGTATTTGTCTGGAGAGCAAACCTATCTGGAACAGAAAGGAACAACATTGTTATTCGTCATTGGTCCTCTAACTGAACCATGGAATAAGCCTGTTCGAGGGTGGGGAAAGGGTCCCTCCTGAGAATCTGTGAGTTAATAGGATCAAGCTCCACATTTAGTCCTGTCAGAAAAGTATAAACCCTGTATTTCACTTCCCTTTTATGAAATAGGGTAGCATCTTCTTCACATTTAGCATGAATAAAATCATAAAAATCAATTGTTTGCCAATAGCTCCTCAACTTAGTATAATATTGGGATACAGTCAATTCTTTTTGGATAGTTTCATGAACACTTTTTTGAATGGCATAAATTAAAGCAGCATTCCCAACTTGGGAATAGGTGTCCTTAGCAGACTTCCAAATTTATGCAGCAATATCCAATAACAAATAGCCCTCGGCTATAATGGGTTGAATGGAATTGAGGAGATATTGCATTATCAATGAATTTTCAGCATGCCATTTCTCCAAAACAATGTCCTTGGTCAGAGGTTTTTCCTTGGTGCCGGTGAGATATCCCGATAATCCCCGAGCTGTAATTGAGAATTGGGTGGCCCGAGACTACATTAGGTAATTACCACCATCAAGTTTAGTGGTATTAGTGGGAATAGTGAGATTGTCCATTTTAAAACTCTCTATCCCAGAAGAGGTTACTTCAGATGTCATCCTTGAATTGTGTATTCAAGAACAAACACCCAAAATCAATATGAACAGCCTCCCTGTTTCGTTATAGCACAATATATGGAGATCAAAGTAAAAATATCACTTGTCAGATATCCTAACTTGTCCCACGTGCAACATAATATATGGAAATCAATTCTGGTTTGCACCCACTTTTTTGTTTATTGGGGTAAACTCAGAAACTCATAGATATCCGACCAGACTGAACCATATTATCAATATCTAAACTGATAAAAAAAATTGATTTCCAATAAAGAGAATAAAAAAATGATCCGTGATGAGGGATAAAAAGAAGGGCAGTACCTATATCATTGTATGATTCCCTCTTTGGTAGGTTGGCGGCGGCGCTGGTGAGGCGGCGGATGGATCTGGCGGTAGAGCTAACTTGGCTCTGATACCATGTTGAATGATGGAATGACTTGTCTGTAATAGACAGAAGTCCTTTTATTTATAATGTGAAAATGAATACAAAGAAAGAAAGAGGTAGTACAGGTAGTACGATACAAGTAGTACAATAAGGGTAGTACAGGTAGTACAATTGTACAATACAGGTAGTACAATGAATCTAGACAAAAAATGAAATACATAATATTCTCAACACTCGCAACCATAGATCACCTGGAAAACTTGATCCTAAAAGTATTCGGTGTATTTTTTTGGGCTACTCTCCTACCCAAAAAGGATACAAATGCTATCACCCTCCCACCCGCACTTTCATTTCCATGGACGTTGTTTTTCATGAACAACTTCCTTACTACCATAAGCCCCATCTTCGGGGGGGAGCCTTATGCTCAGGAAGATGGTCCTTTTGTTTTGCCCATAGATCCTCTTATACAGGGGGAACCTCCTATAGACCCCCTCTAGAAACAGAGCCCAGTCCCAAAGCTGCACAAAAGACACTCAACCTCAGCAGGATACTCCACCTCCTCTTCACATATACAGTCGCACCAAACTCAACCAAGGAAAGACCACCACGATCAACCCTCCTTCACATATCCCATCGTCAGCTCCAGAACTAGATACTGCCTCAGAAAACAAGATTCCTTCCTCTGGAAACACTCGTCCCTCTGAGTTAGACAAACCTATTTCCCTCCGCAAGGGTACTAGGACCTGCACTTAATATCCTATCTCTCAGTATGTTTCATATAAGTCATTATTTCCGTCATACTATGTTTTTGTCTCCACCTTGTCTTTTATGTCTATTCCTAAGCAGTGGCAGGAAGCAATCATAGATGCAAGATGGAAAGCAGCTATGGTAGATGAAATGACTACCTTGAAGAAAAGTGAAACTTGGGATCTTGTAGAACTTTTAGCTGGTAAGAAACCTATGGGGTGCAAATGGATTTTTACTATAAAGCAAAAAGAAGATGGGATCATAGATCGATACAAGGCCAGACTAGTAGCCAGAGGGTTAACTCAAATCTATGGGATCGACTACCAGGAGACCTTTGCTCCGGTAGCAAAGATGACCACGATCCGAGTCATTCGGGTGTGTGCAGTTCACTACAATTGGGACCTCCAATAGCTGGACGTCAAGAATGGTTTTCTTCATGGGGATTTAGCAGAAGAAATTTACATGGATGTCCCACCTGGATTTACTTCTCTCCTACAACTGAAGGGAAAGTCTGCAAGTTGAAACAATCCCTATATGGTCTTAAACAATCTCCCAGAGCCTGGTTTGGATGGTTCCATAAGGCAATGACCTTAGTTGGCTATACACAGAGTAATGTTGACCACACTTAAGGACGGAAACACTACTATTCTGATCGTCTATATGGACATTGTAATCACAGGCAATGACACTGGAGAAATCAAGCAGCTCAAGTTTTTCATAGGAAAGGAGTTTGAAGTTAAAGATCTGGAAAAGCTCAGATATTTCCTTGGGATTGAGGTGGCACGATCTTCAAAAGAAATTTACCTATCTCAGAGAAAGTATATCCTAGATCTCTTATCTGATATTGGACTCTTATGATGTCGGCCATGTGACACTCCAATTGATGCTAACACTCGGCTCAAAGAGAAGGAGGGTGATCCAGTGGACAAAGGGCAATATCAAAGATTAGTTGGAAAGCTAATCTACCTAGCCCACACTATACCAGACATTGCATTCGCAGTTAGCCTAGTGAGTCAATTCATGCATGACCCATATTCGTCACATATGGATGCTGTTCTCAGGATTCTTCATTACCTGAAATCAGCTCTCGTTGAGGAATTCTCCTCTCTCCTCATGGTCACCTCCAGATTGATGCCTAAACAGATGCAAATTGGGCAGGAAACCCAGACAAGAAATCTACCTCAAGCTACTGCACTTTCATTGGAGGAAACCTAATAACATGGCGAAGCAAGAAACAAAATGTAGTAGCTCGTGCAGAAGCGGAATTTTGAGCTATGGCACGAGGGATATATGAGTTACTATGGCTAAAAGGATTACACCAGGATTTTGGTATTAGTATCGCTCTTCCTATGAAATTGTTCTGTGACAACAAGGCTGCTATCAGCATTGCTCACAATCCTGTGCAACATGACCAAACAAAGCATGTGGAGATCGATCGACACTTCATCAAGGAAAAACTTGACAGTGGGCAGATTTCCGTTCCGTACGTTCAATCAGGGGAACAAGTAGCTGACATTTTCACCAAAGGTCTTCCTGGAAAATTGTTTTATCCAGTATTGTCCAAGTTGTGCATGACTAATATATATGCATCAACTTGAGGGGGAGTGCTGTAAATGTTCACTTAAATGTACATTATGTCCAGGTTCATTATGACCAGTTTCATTATGTCCAGGTTCAATATATCCTCTCATTTCATTAATTATAAATACCTGGGTCTGTGGCACACTATTCCACAACTCAAACTTAGGTTGTGTTTGGTATCATTTTTGTTTTTTATTTTTGTTCAAATTTATAGTTTTGAAAGGGTTTGGCATAATTTATGAGTGTTATTTATGAAAAATAAAAATAAAAACAAGTCAAAATTCAAAAAGTGGTCTCAACCTCTTTTTGATTTTTGGTCAAAAAATATTTTTGTTGTGTTTTGTGCAAAACACTTAAAACATGTGTTAAAATAAAGGGTTAAAAAAGTAATTTAGTTTCCAAACCACCCCAAATCAAACCCTCAAGCACTCTTCTCGTTGACGAACGGAAGTAAAGCACAGAGACGCAGACCTGCAACTTCGTCCTAGAGACGGCTCTGACGGCAACGACGACGACGATAGTCATTCCAACGGAGGCGACGTCGTTTCTCCAAAGACGGTTCCTGGTTTGATTTCTTTCCATAATCCTTATGTATTTGATGTGGGTTCTTTTAGGGTTTCATTCTTCTTCTCAACTCCTTCTCTTTCATCATGGCCTCTTATCTCCATTGAAACAGTGGTCGCTGTCTCCCTTGTTTTCGTTTTTATTATATAATTTTTCCTTCTTAATGTTTTATCTCCCCTCTCCTATTTTTTCTTTCCCAATTGAAATTGGATCACTTGACAGAGAAAGGGGAATAGACGCTCCATGACAGAGGAAGAGGAAAACTTTCAAAATCATTTTTAAACATAGTATGCCAAATCTGTTTTTCATTCAACCATCTATTTTTATTATAGCTACCAAACAACATTTTATTTTTGAACAAAAATCATTTTCAAAATGATACCAAACATAGCCTTAGTCTAATTAGTCTGAATCTGATATATATATATATATATATATATATATATATATATATATATATATATATACACACACACACACACACACACACACACACACACATATACATATGTATATATATATATATATATATATATATATATATATATATATATATATATATATATATATATATACATATACATATACACATATACATATGTATATATATATAAGCACATAGTGAACTGTCAGATAGATTAGCACAGCTAGGGTAGCCGTTGGAACCCGATCATTCAAAGCAGCCCCTATTAGACTAAAGGGCGGACCGAGGGCCTGGTTTGTGCCTATGATGCCATCATCAAAGAACACTCGAATGGGCGAAACCTATCTAAGCACTGCTGGAATGGGATCTAATGTCAGGTATCCAAGGAGTCAAGGGAATGGTAGGTATGGGATTGCTTCTGTATCTAATGAAATGGAAGGTGTTTAGGGAATTTTCAATTTCCTAATGCTAATGGAAGGCTAGGTGAGGTTTATATATATATATATATAGTGGACATCTATAAAAATCAATTTCTTTCAGATTTCTCCTTGCTGTAACATCAGATTCAGATTATGGTTTCAGTCCCAGAATCAGACTAGAGTCGGATCAGTTGTATATCAGTTGCACATCTGTCTATTATCAGATTTATGTACAGATTCTGTCTTCGAACATAGTAATATAACAGTTCACATATGTGCAGTCTAGAAAGTATATACAGTCCATACTTTTTTTCTACATTCAGAAAAAGAATCGTATATATATAAGAATATGTATGTCGGTTTCAGATTCATATAACTAGTACTATATCAGTATAATGATATAGGTTTCAAATTGTATAATTAGTATTCAGCTCAGGTTTAGGGGCCCAGTTGAAAGCATAGTTCGAAATCTCGGATCTAGAGGGTGTCTCGACCCTTGAGAAAATCGAGATTACCGAGATCTCGACTCAAGATCTGTCGAGATCTCGGCGAGAACCTGCAAAAACTCCCAAAGGGTAAAAATGGGAGTTTCGACTGGTTTTTTTTATGGTGTAAGCCATTTTTTTTATGTTTTAAGGCCATTTTAAGCCATCTTAAGGCTATATATTGCAGGAAGATACTTATTTAACATATATAAACACATTTAGAGCATAAAAAGTAATCACATTGTCGGAAAATCATACATTCATAAATCATAAATCCCACAAAATGACATAACTCACAAGTGCTTATTATGTGAAAGATTTAAATACTCAAAATGAAATAATACATTCCCATCAGTCCATCCCAATGTCTAATCATATGTAGAATGGCATGCAGGTTCCATCTGATTAGATTGACTTTGCTGAAGAAAATATATCTCGGTCTGATAAACAAAATCCTACCACGACATCCTTCGGCTATAGAAGGTCTGGTAGTCTTCCACATATTTCTCATACACATGATCCGGGGAGTTTCTAAAGATACTTAACCTTGGATACAATTCATTATAATGTGGAGTAAAGTGAGCATACATTGGCTGGTGTGGGGGCGTGGTTCTCTGCAAATTTGGGACTGAAAAGAGACTGTCCACAAAGTTTGAGCCAGTCTGTGATGTAGCATTATTAGTATCAGCGGAATAATCATATGCACTTCCCATCATGCGGTCATCATCATCGGAATAAGAACCGTAAGCCGAAGTGGTGCCAAATCCATGAGCACTCCACTACCCCTGCTCCCGTCCACTGCTACCCTCAATGCTCAGTCCTCCAAAACTTGCGGACATGCTATCAATTTCAACATCAAGCATAATATCAGGATTAGGAACGATGTCAAAGAAATGATCTTCTTCTTCTTCCACTGGTTGCAAAGGGCGGTCCCGTTGACAAGACCTACGTGTATACCCAGTTGTAGGCCGTAATGAAGATGCGTGTCCACCATGATCCGGATCCTGTGTAGCGTGTGTATACTAACTCTCGCCGATCTATCTAATATTGGGTACAATCGGTCTAGGATCACCACCACCACGACCACCACCATCATAACCACCACCACCACCACCCTCATCACCATCACCACTATTATCAGAAGCTGACCAGCCACTTTGATCCATTGTATCATCATCGCCTTTTGGGTCACTACCAGCTGAGGGGTCAAACGGTCTAGGCGACTGTGCGCGTACACGACCCTCATCCGAGGACATAAATCGCTCTCGATTAGAACCCATTGGAGCAGACATAGTGGGGTCCGGCATCCCACCAGGCTCATCTATCACAGGAACTGCTCTGTCTCTCACCCATTCCACATAGGGATCCTCTTCATCTGAAGATAGTTGAAAGACGTCGGCTAGCTCGATCAGCTCATGTTCATTTCTTTGTTCAAATTTCAAGCATTGTACCCTCAGTCTCATGTTGTAGGCGTAGACCAAGTCATTTAGCCGTTGAGAGCCCAATTTATTCCGCCTCTTTGAATGGATAAGGGAGAAAGTACTTTAATTTCGCTCATACCCAGATGCGGAACATGTCTGAGATATGACTTTGATTGCTAGTCTCCTTAACTCAACTGCATGTTCGCCATACAACAACCACCACTCAGCTGCACAAGATGAAAACACATTTTAATACACATATTAAATAAGATATGTTACTTGAAAATTTCAATTTCCATAATTCCATACCAGGATCGGTCTTATCTCGTCCAACCACTGCGGCGGGAGTTCCAAAACTCCCACGACCATCTCTGAACGTTTTAATCTACACCTACTTCAAAATTTATAACCATTAGCCATTGTAATATATGGATATTCAAATAATTCTGCACTTAAACCATAGAACTCACCTCCAGATTAACCAGTGCTTGTACAGTATAATCTGGCACCAATTTTGCCACAACATCTTTTACCGCACCGATAAGGTTAGAATTGAACCCAAGCACATGTTAATATTGATACCTGGGGTTCAAATAGTATGCTGCAAAATATGAATCGCCAGATTAAAATAGAGTACTAACTATTAAGTGAAACTAAATCAGCCTTATGCAATTGGTGCATCAGCTGACTCTCCCATCGATCTTTGATAATCTTCACAAAATGTTTGTTTCCAGGTGGAAACACAGTTTTTATACCATCCTTCAACATATCCATGGCAGCATATAAATGTGGCATGGTAGGCTAAAATGTTGTATCCACTAATCTCAACACCTTCACCACTGGTTCCAGAATTTTGACTACATCCTTCAGTGTTCTCCAAAATTCCTCTAAAGCTATAGTAGTTTGTGCTTGAACCCCAGTAGGAGAGCTGGACTTCCTCCACCCAAACCAGTCCTCAGATGCAAACATCGATCTGAGGCCTACTATCTTTGCTTGAAAGCTCTTTAATGCTATGTAGTTGGTAGCAAGTCTAGTAATGTCAGGTCTTACCAAGTCCCCTCAACATCTCTCCCTCAGCAAGTTCAAAGAATAGCCAGGGTTGTATACAAATGTTGTCACCTGGCGTGCTTGTTCAACCACTTGCTTTACCTTTTAGATCTTGCCCATGTCCTTCAACATCAAGTCAATGCAATGGGCAGCACATGGAGTCCAAAAAAAGTTATAGTTAGCCATCATCATCTCTCCTGCCTTCTTATAGTTGATGCCATTGTCTATCACAATTTGCACCACATTTGTAGAACCAACTTCATCCACCACTGTCTGTAGCAATCCATAGATGTAGTTAGCATCTTTTGTGCATGCAGATGCATCTACAGACTTCAAAAATGATGTCTTCCCATCACTGTAGACCATGAAGTTGATGATGGACTTTCTAGTGGGACCAGTCCAACCATCACACATTATAGTAACCCCATATGCACCCTAATTATTCTTTAACCCTTCTATCCATACTTCTAGCTCTTTTTTAATTCTTGGGAGATAGAAATTCATCACTTCATATGGAGTGGGGACTTTAACACCAGGACCAGCCTGAGCAACTGCATCAAAGAAAGGCTGATAGTATAGGCCACCACCAAGGAATCAAGTATCGTGTATCGGTGTCGTATCGGTCAGTTGAAATTAAGAGAGGTATCGTGGATACGATGGATACGCACGGATACGCATGGATATGGGACAAGATAGGCACAAAAATGATTAAGGAACATACAAAACACAATTTTAAAACATAAAAACACTATAATTAGCAACATCGAGAAAGAAAATGTTTCTTCCATCATAGATACACATGATTATGGGGCAGGATATGCATAGAAATGATTAAGGATCATACATAACACATTTTTAAAGCATAAAAACACTATAAATCTATAATTAACAACATTAAGAATTAGACATGGGTTAATATAAAATGTCAAACATGATTACTAGTTGAACCACTAGAGAATAAAAACTCAATAAAACCAACTGCAGAAAAATGAGATAGATGGAATAAAACCCTTATGAGAAAATAAAAAATACAGTCTTCCATTTTCATTTCTACATAAACAGTCTTATCACAAGCATTGCATTTCTGTAGAGTTCCACTGAATGCATTACAAGAGTTTTTGCTCTATTTTTCACATCCTCAAACACTATATTTCAAGATGGTCTCCTTATGAACCCTATCTTTTTCATTGACCAATAATTTTGACACCCTCATCCACATAGAAAAAAAAGCGTACAATCTACAATAAATAGATAACTTCCAGAACACAAAAATAAACATCAGGCCTAAAAATAGAGAAATAGACATGGGTTGAAACAAAAATATTTGAAAAAAAAAAAACAGACGAAGACAAGTTCCTAGCCATATTCTGTTTAAGAAACAGAAAAAAAAATCAGAAAAGAAAATAACAAGGATGGAAGAAAAGGAAATTAAAAAAAATAATATTATCTAAATTATATTTCTATTTTTAAACCAAAAAATAAAAAAATAAAAAATAAAATCGAAAATTATAACTGAGAAGTAAAGATGGTAGATTAGTGGTCTACACATCTTATATAAATAGTACAAGAGGGAAGGATTAATTTTTGGAAGAAAAAAAATATTTCGGTTTCTTCAGAAATTTCTCAAATCAAACCTCAAATCAGTGTTTAAATCCATGTATGTAACATGCATTCATCAAATAGGACCATTGTTCATTGATTCATGAGAAAAATCAACACAAAAATCGATTTATTTTGAAAAAAAATAAAGTTGAAACTCATTACCTTTGCTGTTTTCCGCCCTTAGAGCTTGGAGAGATGATTTTGTGCTCTAATCTTCACAAAAACCAAGTTTGATGCAACATTCCAAGTCATTTTAGGGCTAAGAATCAAAGCCCTAAGGTTTTTTGGAAGAAAATCAAGTTGTAGAAGAGTATTCAAGCTGAAATGGTTGTTGACTTTTGGAAAAAGATGTTGTTCTAAATAGAATTGATACTACTCGATACTAAAAGGGTGTATCGACCAGTATCGAACCGATATGGTTCGGCCGATACATGATTTTTATGTTTTTTTTTTAAACTATATTTAAAGTGTATCGATACACTCGATAGTGTATCGAGGCGTATCAAGGCGTATCGGGGGTATTGGGCGTATCGAGGCGTATCGGCTCGATACTCCTCGATACGCTCGATACTCCTCGATACGCTCGATACTGTGTTTTTTTTTAATGGAGAGACAAATCAAGATGTATCGTATCAACTAGTGTCGATACCGATACATATCGGCCGATACGGTGCGTATCGTGTCGATACTTGATTCCTTGGCCACCACAGGCATTTACTGGGATACTACCCAATGAATTCTTTTGTACCCTTTCAGTTCCACATACTCTTCAATCTCTTCTGTTTGGCGCCAGCCTTTCTAAAAACTGTTGGATCCTGCTGTAGAATCTCAACATAATCTTCATCTCTAGCAGTAGGTCGTGGTGCCTGGGGTTGTGCTGTAGTACTTTTTGATCTTCTAAACATAGAAGCCAATCCTACCTTACTCCGTGTTTGTAGTTCTTCAGACTGCTGAAATGATCTACTACCACCTACCCGGCTACCCCTAAGGCTCTTTGCCTTAACCTTTCCATTTCCATCTCATGGCTAACTTTACTAACCATTGTTGCCCGTCTCAGATCTCTGGCCTCTTCTTCAGTCAAACCCTTGGTATCTGGACCATCATCATCTGAACTATCATCATGCAAACCACGAACTGTGCCTCGGATTGCTTCCTCAAATTGTTGTTTACTTTTTTCTTTCACTGCCCTTCTCGGCTGGCCTCCCTTCATCTGTGTAGCTATAGCCCTGGTAATCTCCATAGAAACTACAACACACTTTGCCATGTCTGTAGAAGTCTCATTCAAGTGTTGCTTAAGTCTGGTAATCCCACCAGACATAAGCTTTTTCCCACAGAATTTGCATTGAGTCTTCTTTCTATCACCGTCAATGGCGGTACAATACTACCAAGCCATGTCAGAACGACCAGCATCACCACCTCCCTCACGAGAACCCGAAGCAGCCATAATATTTAGAACGAGACACTGTTACATAAGATGATAAATAGAGAAATTTAAATCAATAGATTTACATTAATAAAATTTAAAATTGAAGAACATAAAAGTATTAAATATGCAAATACAACTCAAAACACATTGAAATTACTTTTCAAAATTTTAAAACTATGTTATAAGAAAACAAAATAATTTCCATGATTATTTAGATATTATTTATAATTTCAGATATTAAATAAAAATATTTATTTTTCCAAAAATATAATCCGACAACATGGAACCGTAGATTGGCCAATGGTGTTCAACATATATTATTTTTAACACCAATAGATAAGTATTAATATTTTTTAATAATTTTTTATTGCTGAAAAATAGGATTTATTAATAAAAAATTCATAAAAATAAAAATATGTACAGAAAAAAAAACTGAAATCTTGACCGTGTAGATCGGCCAACGGTGTTCAACATATATTATTTTGAACATCAACATATAAGTATTAATATTTTTTATTAATTTTTTATTGCTGTAAAATAAGATTTATTAATAAAAAATTCATAAAAATAAAAATATGTACTGAAAAAAAAAACTGAAACAGTGACCACATGGATCGACCAACGATATTCAACATATATTATTTTGAAAGTAAACCGATTAATATTTAATAAATGTATTTTTTATTTTTTCAAACAAAAAATAATATATATATATATATATATATATATATATATATATATATATATATATATATATATATATATATATATATATATATACAGGAAAAAAAAAATGAAACCGTGGCCACGTAGATCTGCCAACGGTGTTCATCATATAATATTTTCAACACCATCTAATTAATATTTATTATATTTTTTTAATTTTTAATTGCTGGAAAATACATTTTTTTAACAAAAAATCAAAATAAAAAATATATATGCAAAGAAAATAATTTCGAAAGGATGAGGTTGTAGATCGGCCTAATGACTCTCACATATATAAATTTCATGATGAACCAACATGTATTGAACATATTCATGTAAAAAAGTAAGTTTGAGGGAAAAAAATCATACCTCAAATCTTAGATTTACCAAGAACAGGTCAAAATGAGGCTAACAGCACTTTGATGGAGAGATTTGCAAAGAACAGAGGTTTTCGAACCTTAGATGCAAGGTTGGAAAAGAAGGAATGGAGGAGAAGAAGAAAACAGAAAGGATTTTAGAGAAAAAATGAGTCTCGGTCAAGATCTCAACCGAGATTCCTATTTATTCACTTAAACCAGTCGAAACTGGTTCAATAAAATCGAGTTGGGTCGAGATTTGTCAAGACCAGTTCGAAACTGGTCGAGAACTGGTCGAGACCCAGTTTCAAACCAACTTCTCGTCTCGACCCATTCGAGACTACCGAGAAGGTTGAGATCTCGACCCATCTCGGTCAAAACTATGGTTAAAGGATTTAAAAGTAGAGTTTAGGCGTAGATAAGGCACTGTTTGGGTAGTTGGTATATGAATTAATGATAGTGAATTTCATAATACGCATAGGTTGTGTTGCTGACTGTTGTAAAAGTCGTCCACTTAAGTTAGGGGTATTCATGTAAATTTGTGGTTATTATTATTTTTTGTTATTTATTTATTTCCTTTCCTTAGTTAACTGGGACTCGTAATCACTCTAGAATTCCTGTTAGTTTGTAATCTCTCTTATTATAAATACAGCTGGGATGGGAGAAAACTTAAAAACTCTCTCACTTATTCTTTCTCTTATTCACCATGGTATCAAAGCAAGGTTAACGATACCTGCTCATTATTTTCTTCTCTTCTCCATTCTAAACCTACCGCCAGCCATACCTATTCTTTTTTCTCTTCTCTTCTTCTCTCTACAACATGCCGCTACCCATTATTTTCTCCTTAAACCTACCAACAGCCAACAGCCCCACCTGAAAAAACCCTTACCGACAGCCCCACCTGGAAAAACCATTACTGCCACTTGAAAAACCAGAAAAACCCTTACCGCCAGCCCCACCTGGAAAAAGCATTAACACCACTTGAAAAACTGGGAAAAACCCTTACTACCAGCCCCTGTTAAAGCCATCGACATCATTAATAACTACCCCATTAACATCTAACGCCACCAACTGTTAAAGCCACCGACACCCTAATTACCGCTATATACACCCACCGACCTGACCTCTATCCCCTTCTACTGCCACCGACACCCATTAGCTTCTCTCTTTGATCACTATCAGCCCCTACAACCTACCTAAACCTACCACCATCTTCTACATCTCTTCATCTTCTCTAATTTCTTACATATAAACTATATCTCTCCCTAAAGAATTTTTTCATTATTGGTTGTCATGTATTCCTTGTTGATGGGATATTTTTGAAAGAGATCATATGAAGCGCCTACATCGATCTTCCCTGACTCTCTGAAGATCGAACCTTGCCACAGTTGTCTCTCCCGTTCCTGGCAGATTGATACGCGGCATCCTTGTGCATGATATTGCTCCTCTTTATATGAGGTTCGTTTGATTTGGTATGGTTGATTGACATTGTTTACCAGATAACGTTTTATTCCAGCATATTATTTATCTCGATTTGGTTTTTGGGTTTTACTGAGTACCTAAATCGAGACCTTCTGTTATTCCTATGATTGCAATGGCATCTGACGTAACGTCTGCTGGAACCAAGGTTTAAAATCTCGGGTTTCGGAGGAGTCTCGGCCTCCTCCGAAACCAAGATCTCGCCGAGACACTGTATTTTTTCCGAGACAGCTTATTTTGCTTATAAAATAAGCTGTCTCGGTGGCCAAAATATATTTTTTAGGTCTCCAACTTCAGGGGAACATCATTTCTACATACAAAAACACATTTAGAGCATTGAATTGTAAAAATAATGACTCTTTGTGGTTGTTTGGGTTTACAGCCATGTTTTGGCAGCCAATACTGAAGTCTGTTGTAAACTTAGGCTAATATTGTCTATTATATTCAATCAAATATGGCAAATGAGACAATAACATAATGCATTGGGGGAAAGAGAAACAAAATAACACTTCATTATAAATCATTACATCATAGTTCAAATGTTCAATACTGAATGATCCCATAGTTTCGTAGATCGGGCTCACGTATATAAATATTTCATCAGATTCTACCAATTTTTTTCTCTCTCATAGTCTCATTTAAAAATCTCATTTTTGGACAAGAATCTAACCTTCAACAGTTTATATGAAACTCCCACAGCAATCCCCGCAGTCCGAAGCACCACCCGTTGCAAGTTGAAAGTCCAAACAAAGAAAAAATGAGGAAGAAATAAGAAAATTTTCAAAAAACTAACAAAAAAGAGAAAACAGCAGTTCTCAGTCGAGTTCTCGACCGAGAACAGTGAGTTCTCTCTTTTATAAAGAGAAAAAAAAAAGCAATTTCTCAGCGAGATTTACCGAGATCTCGCCGAGAAATTGCGAGATTGACCGAGATCTCGGCGAGATTATGCATCTACCGAGACGAAAACAGGGTCGGAAAAGGGTTATCGACCCTGTTTTCGTCTCGGTTAATGCCGAGAAGGGCGAGAAGGGCGAGATCTCGCGAGATTTTATTCCATGGCTGGAACTGATTTTTATAAAATGGAAAATTTCATCATTCCAACTAATACCACCAAACTTGATAGTGGTAACTAGTTGATGTGGTCTCAGGCCACACATCTTTTTATTATAACTAGGGGGTTATCTGGCTATTTCACCGGTGCCAAGACTAAACCCCTTACTGAGGGTACTTCTCTGAACAACAAATGGAATGCTGAAAATTCCTTAGTAATGCAATAACTACTTAATGCCAACCTGGCATAGCCAATGGATATCTTTTATTGGATACTGCTGCACAAATTTGGAGGTCTGCAAAGGACACATATTCCCAAGTTGGGAATGATGCTTTATTTATGCTTTGCAGAAAAAGGTTCATGAGACTACCCAGAAGGAGTTAACAGTGTCTCAGTATTATACTCAGTTACGAAATCATTGGCAGGCCATTGATTTTTATGATTCTATACATGTCAAGTGTGATGAAGATGTTACATTTTTTAAGAAAAGGGAAGAAAAATACAGTCTATACGTTTTTCGCAAGACTGAATGTCGAGCTTGTCCCTACTCACTCACAAATCCTCAGCAAGGATCATTTTCCTACCCTTGAGCAAGCCTATGCCATGGTACAGCTTAAAGACCAAAGGAAAAGTTGTACAATGGGTAAATCTATGTTCCATATGTTCAGTTAGGTGATCAAGTGGCTGATATCTTTACAAAAGGACTCCCAAGGAAGTTGTTTCATCTATTACTATCCAAGTTGTGCATGACTTATATATATACACCAACTTGAGGGGGAGTGTTGTAAAAGTCGTCCACTTAAGTTAGGGGTATTCATGTAATTTTGTGGTTATTATTATTTTTTTTGTTATTTATTTATTTCCTTTCCTTAGTTAACTTGAACACCTAGTCACTCTAGAGTTCTTGTTAGTTTGTAATCTCTCTTATTATAAATACAGCTGGGATGGTGGGAAAAAACTTAAACTCTCTCACTTATTCTTTCTCTGATTCAATACTGACCATTAAAATGACAACAGTGTGTACGAAAGGAAAAGTTAAGTGGAATGTCTCAGGCGTGCATCACAAGGGTGACATTTGGTTGAATTGACTTATGTTTTTGGTTCCTTGTCTTATTATCAGTTCATGCATCTTATGAATGATCTGATATCAAGTATGGTATGTACTGTTGACAATTGTTGCTTATATGTTTTACTACTTACAAAAGAGTGATGGAAGAGATTTTTTTTTTTCCTTATATCTTGTTCCATTTATTTCCATGTGTGGACAGTATGTGTGAGTTGAAGTCTGGTCATACACCTTAAATTTTGGGTGATGTTGAGAATGTGAAATGAGGATAATTGGCTACATTGTACCTAGTGGAGAATAAATGGACTATGAGGATGGAGATACTGCCTGAGTCATGATCTATTACGCCACAGATGAGAATTTGGATCATGTACGGATGACCAAGATTCCCAAGTCAGCTATGGATGACAGAGAAGTTGTTTATGCCGTGGTAAAATCTCCTCTTGGACAATGGTAATTGATTATTCTTGGCAGTTGGCCAAAAGTGGAATTACATGAGGAATGTGTTAAAGGGAATAAAAAATGATTTTTCTCGCATTGCTTATTCAAATTGTTTTGTGTTCATCATAGTGTTGTGCTTCTGTTATGTTCTGTCTTACTGGGCTAGTGAGCTCACCCCCTTACAATGATATCTCTAATAACGAAGAGGCCGAAGAGGAACAGAAAGAGGTGTAGAGGATGGAAAAAGCCTGTCCCATAGCCTTAGTTGCCAATTTTTACTTTATTAGAATGGATGTAATAGGGTTTTGAATTCAAGTGTAAAGACAATTTCCTTTTATTTCATGTTTACATACATTAGACTGCCACCGGTAGTTTTTTATGGTCTATTAATTTGGTTATCTGTTTGAGTTGGATCTTTTTATATCAATAAAGTCTAAATCCTATTTTATTTGGTCGGTCGTTAGACCAACGCCCGTGAGGACTGCACTCTCACCTTACACGGATTTGGGTCGCGACATCAACGCTTGCAAATATTTCGTTTGATGTTTTCCCCTACTTCAATTAAATTTTTTGTGAAAGAAAAACATCATAAATGTAAAGAAGTCGAAGGGAAAGACAGAGAGAAAAAAGTAAAATCATTATGCCTTAAAACTTTTCAAAAAAAAAATATTTTTCACATGCATTACCAAGGTAATAGAATATATTCAATATTTCAATGTAGATTATGGCATCCTAACAATTGTTTTGAATGGACTATGGAGACACTCCACATGCATACTTAGTGATCATAACCACTATCAGAGAACGAAATGCAAGTAATGAGTTTCCTGCATAACATACCAACTTTGAATAGGCCATTGCATCAATGACATTCTTTATCATTGGAAGAGATTGATAGTGTCGAGCCGTATCTGCATTGTACTCAAATATTAGTAATAGACAGAAAGAATTTCCATCACATATAGAAATAACAGATAGTCAATGTGGATGAAGGAATATGTACAACACATGACAGAGTTGTAAAGTACGCTGAAGAATGAATATATACAGCACAGGACAGAATTGTAAAGTGTGCTGTCTCCATCAAAAATGAAGGAGCTGATAAGAGTATATTAACCCAAATGCTTAAGCAATTAGGTGGAAGAAGGCAAGCCTTGGCACAACGGTAAGTTTGCTCCATCGTGACCTAGTGGTCATGGGTTAGAATCCAGAAACAGCCTCTTCGCAAAGCGGGGTTAAAGCTATAATGCTCCAGATTTTTAAATTAATTTTCTGTTTTGGTGAAGTATAGTTAAATTGGATGAAATTTAGAAATCAGGTGCTGTTTACCACACCTCGGTGTTGTTTAGATAATGTATTTTATTTAAATAAAATATATTATTATGTTGTCACCTTATAGAAATAATATATTATTATAAAAGAGACTACTAAAATCGTGGCAGCAAGTGGAGCCCACTTTTGAGTTTTTTATTTATTTATTAAGACACTAATTCAAATAAGGGGGGGAGAACCAAAATCATGCATTGAAGTAGGACACATTTTAAGTGCTCTTTAAATTAAATAATGGGAGATAAAATAGGAAAGGAGGGAGGGGCCCACACCACTCTTGCATGGAGAAATAAGGAGAAAGGAAAAGGCAAATAAAATAAAGATGAAAAGGGAGTTATATCGTGGGCAGCAGTGGGACCCATTCTAATTGGATTCTATTTTATCTATCTTTAAGGATTAATGATTGGTGATTTGGAGTCGTATTGTAACGCCCCAAGTTTCTGTTTTCTTTTTTTAAAAGAATAATAATAAAATAAAATAAAATAAAAAGGAATATTCATATTACTATGCCTTAGGGTTAAAATAATGGCTTTTTAATATGTTTTGGATTAAAATATCCTAGTTTAAATTCTGATTATTGACCAAAAAGGGGATTAGAATCTTATTTGTTAATTTATTTAATACTAGAGCTATTAATGAGATAAGTTTCGTAAAATATTAAAACATTAGTTGTATGTGGGACCCACTACATAATAGAATTAGATTAAGAAACAAATCATATCTAGTTGTATGTGGGACCCACTACATATGGAAATAGAGTTGAATTAGGAAACAAACCCTATCCAAGACTATCTAATTAGTTACTAAACAATAAATAAAATACAAATTCAAAATTAGTAATAGAAAAGAGGGAAACATGAGATAGAGAGAGAGAGAGAGAGAGGAAAAAGGAGACGTGAGAGAAAAGGAAAGAAAAGAAAGGAAAAAAAAAAAAGAGGGAATACAATAGACTCTCAAACCGAGAGGGAGAGTGAGAGGAAATAAAAGGAAAGAATAAAAAAGAAAAAGAAAAGAAAAGAAAAAACGATAGAGAGAAGAAGAAAAGAAGAGGAAGAAAAATAAGGATCAATAGCATCCTGCCTAGGTGAGTTTTTTTTTTTTTTTTCCTTTCATCTCAGTTCAGTTTCGATTTTATTGAAATAGATTAGGGTAGAAACCCAGTTTTCAGTCCAACAGTTTTTGTATATATTACCTACTATTATGACCAGTTCAGTTTTTGCCTATAGCCCATTGTTATAATCATTGTTGTCAAGGCGTCACCTAGGGCACGCCCAGAGTGTCTAGGCGACCGCCTTGTTTTCAATGTGTCATTTTGAATATTCTTCAAAAGATTTATAGGCTAGACAGGAACAACATTTATTAAGCAGTACTTATTTATGACTAATATTAAGCAAATACCTCTCCCCCTATTTAAATCTAATAAAAATAGTCTAAAATTCAAATTCCATAAGGATAAAAAGTCAACCCTCTAGTTCAAGAACAAAAACAACATTTTTTTGTGCGGGGGCGATTTTCAACTTCCAAATGCTTGGCTTTTTTCCAAATATAAAAATTTCATAAATCTTATTATATTAAAGCATCATTAAAAACCAAGAGTGCACCAAAATAATCTCTTGCTTTGATGCCCAAAAAATAATTTACATTCAGATGACTTTAAACAACATCCGCGTACTCCGAACAAAGTTTGACCGGAGTGTAACTCCTTCATTATAACTCGGATTCAAGCAATCTCGGATTTGTTGAAAAACCGATTATGCTAGCTTTGCAACGAATTCAAGATTGCTAGAATCCGATCTATATTAAAGGAGTTACACTCCAATCAAATTTGTCAGAAGTACGCAAATGTTAGTTATAAATACATATTGCCTACTTAACTCATTGTTTGTTGCCTTGTTGGTTTTCTCATATTAATTAAGTTATGTCTTAAATATTGATTTATATATAAACATTAATATAGCATTAATATTTTAGAAATAAAAAAAAAATACACTAGGAACACCTTGGTAGCCTAGGCAATGCCTAGGTGGCGCTTAGGCCCCCAGGATGGCCCCGAACACCTTGGATCGCCTTGTTGCCTTGACAACTATGGTTATAATCAGTCAACTCTATATCGAATCTATAGGACAGATTTCAGCCATACTTATTTGGAGCTCATGACCCTACTATATGGCTGATGTTATACAGATTTATATATATCATACTTTCACAGATTTTTTATTGTATTTTTTTATTACAGTGCTGATTTATAAATGTCATCATTGTAGTAAATATAAGATTGTATATTGGTATCTCAATTTATACTTACAATATCGTATACATATTTTAATAATTCATATATATATATATATATATATATCATCAGATTTTGAATCTGTTCTATAACAGTCCTTATATCAGAGTTATAAATCAATTATGTTAAACTTTACTATGTAATACCATATACCAGTTTCATGTCATATTACTGGTCAGCTTTGTGTCAGCTTACATGTGTATTTCAGTCAAATTATATCAATATATATATGTGTCAGAATCAAATCAGATTAGATTAGATCAGTCTAGCTCCTTATAACCGATTTGGTAATTAAAGACACTAAAAAGAGAAGATGTGAGTGAGTTTTAAAAGGGGTAATTAAGGTACTGATTTAAAAATTAATTTTGTATACTTAATAGTATATATAGGGTCGGTACTACCTGGTATTGAAGTATTGATCAATCTGTGAGCGAGAAAGATGAAAGTGGAAATACTACAGGAGTGCACCATTAGAGTGAATCTGATGTTTAATTTTATGTTTTAGTGTCGATGTTTCTTAATCGTTATTTTGTTCATGATATGTGATTGATATGCTTATGGATGTTAAATGTGATATGTAGTTGTGAATTTTTCTCATCTTTTGTTGCTTATGCTTTAAGAGTATTTCGAGTTGCATTTTGTCATACTTTGGATAAAGAAAAGGATGTGGAATATGTGAAGTGAGGGTAATCAACTTCATTTTGTCAAGTAGAGGGAAATAGACTCTATGGGTGGGGTGCCACCTGGATCAGATCCGTGACACTAGCGGATGAGTGAGAAAAGGTCATGGACGGATAACCATAAATAAATGTGAAAACAAGCTGTAGATGACTTCTACTAGAGCAATGTTGATTGGTTATTCCTATGTGTTGGCCAAAAGTAAAAATTAAAGTGTTTTGCAAGTAAATAAGTTTTATCTTCTCGAGTGATTTAATTGAAGTATTAATGATCATTGTGGTGATGTATTTCTGTTGTAATTTCTTTCTTGTTGAGCTGTTGAGCTCACCCCTTACCATGACTATCTCAGAGGATGAGCAGGTTGCCGAAGAATAGGAGGGAGTAGAGGCGGCGTGGGATTATTCCTCAGCTTAGCATAGCTTGTTTTTATTATTTTACTAGAAAGGTTGTATAGGGTTTTAAATTTAATTTCATGGATAAGTACTTTGTTTTTAAATACAGACATTAGATTGCCACCGGTAAGTTTTTTGACATGTCTTTACTTTAGTCATGGATTTGGCTTGGTGTGATTTGTGATGAGTTGAAGTTTAATTATAAATTTTTGAAATATTTTGACATTGTATGGGTTTGGGTCGTGACAGGTATTAAGAGTCCAACTCACCTTTTATTCTTTTATTTGCTACAAGATAGGAAAGGGACAGTCATGATAGGAATAGGAGACCTACCAGCAATGGGAGAGAGAGAGTATTCTCAGTCATTGTCACGGCCTAAATTTCGATTTGCCATGGCTTTCTATCAATTCGTACATCAGTGTTATAAATCAAATTATGTTAGATATATAACAGTCCAGATTCTATGTTTAGTTTCAGATTCACAATAAGCTTTTACATCAGATTATGTCAGATTTATAACAGTTCCAGAATTTCATTTTTCAATCCAGATCATGTCAGATTTTATTTTTGTTCCAGAATTTCATTATTCAGTCTAGAATGTCAGATTTTAATATACAGTACAGTTTTTATATAGCAGTCCAGATTTGTATATCAGAATGCATATGCAGTTTTTATATAGCAGTCCAAGTGTCCAACTTTGTAAATCAGTACATATATGCAGTTTTTATATAGCAGTCCAGATTTGTAAATTAGTAGGTATATGCAGTTTTTATATAACAGTCCAGATTTTATTATACAGTCTAGAATCTGTATATGCACTCCAGAATCTGCATATGCACTCTAGAATCATATTTCAGTTCCATAATTTTCGCGTGCAGTCCAAAAGTATATTCAGTATATGTATATGTATATACCAGAAGTAAACTAGACCTTACACCAGTATAATTATATCAGATTTTTGTATCAGTATAATTATACCATATTTGGTATATCCGTAGATGCATATCAGATTTAAATATATTAATATATGTATGTTAGTAACTGATGTATGCAAATTATAAGATATGTAGGGTTTGATTTTTTTTTGGGTGAATGAAAGAATATAAAACAAAGCCCCACAAGAGGAGAAACCAGATCTGGGTATCCAAAGGATAGAGCCAAGCTCCTTACAGAATCATGGGAAGACCCCAGATATCAACAACAACAAAAAAAAAAAGAAAAAAAAAACACAAACAAAACAGCCACCTCATGTGGAATTGAGATTCTAAGAAGTCAAGACAAAGCTATTTCTGAAGGATGTTGGAGATTGGGCAGCCCGTGGTATAAAGCTTCCTTGAACATCAAAAGTGATTAGTTCTCAAATTATGCTAAAAGATCTAGATCTGGCTGTCCACTTTCTCAAGTTCCTCTCGAACCAAATGTGGTACACTATTGCAGCAAAGGCAAGCTTCACAATAGTGTCACATGGAGACTTATCTTTGAACTTCTTGATATTCCACTCCCATTCCCGATCAAAAGGGCAGCTTCTTCTATTATAGAGCCAACATTTCCGCAAGACAGCTTCCCAAATTCTTTTGAAAAATCAGCACTCAAAAAACAGATGATTAATATCCTCTCCCGAGGCCCAGCAAAGATCACACTTAGCATTAAGTATGATACCCTGGCTATGGAGAAGGACTCCCATAGGCAAAGAGTGGGTCAGGTCTCTCCAAAGAATGAAGTTGTGGCGGCGAATATGGCCTATAAACCAAATCACATTAAACCAAGGAATCTTCTGGCTACGGGGTTTGACGAGCTCCCAAGCAGAGGCCGCCGAAAACCTTCCATTGGAAGAGGTTGTCCAGCTAAGAAGGTCATTGCTCCGAATAGGTCTTCGAGGAATGGAATTCAACTCTTCCCAAGCTTGCACCAATCTAGGGGACGAAGCTCGGTCGGGACACCGAACTCCCTCAAAGATGATGGATGAAACAGTAGCATCTCGGGGTTGGATAATATATCAAATGCTGATTAAGTGTGGAGGATATAGGTTGTTTAAGAAGAGAGAATCGTTGGTTCCTTATAGTCATTTCTCTTTCCTATCATGACAACTTATGTTTCCCCACCTTTTTAGTGCTCTAAGGCCCTAATATATAGAAATATAGTAGTTTTTCTTCCACCTCCGAAGGATGGAGGGAGTATATAGATAAAGAAGCGTCCTGAGGGAATTATTTTCTTATAGCTGCTACAACGCTTCTTGTTTGCACTTTACTCTTCAGTAGAGTCAAGTAGCTTACGGAAAAAAAGTCTTTCCCTCAAATCTTTTATGGCTAGGGGTGGGGGGTGGAGTGCGGTGGGGCAATTAGTACATGCTGAAGCCTATCACGGCCATACTCGGATTGAATCCTTTCTCCAAAAGCCAACACAAGAACACCCTGGGGTGCCAGTTATCAAGCCACAAGAGGGTCGATGTTCCATCGTCAATGATAGATTTTATGGAATGGATGACCACCTGTCTATGTTGAAGGATTGCTTTCCAAACCCAAGAAGAGCTGCAATTCGAAGGCGCTGTCCAGATTGACTCTTTTCTCAGGTATGTACTATAGGTCTATTTGATCCAAATGCTATCTTTTTTCTCAGCCAACCGCCATATGAGATTGATAAAGCGAGCTTTGCTAACTTCTCGAACTCTCCGGAGGCCAAGCCCACCCTCCTCCTTTGGCAAACAAACTTTGTCCCAGCTAATGGAATGGAAGAATTTGATGTTGTCCGCTCCTTTCCACAAAAAGGCACTCATCAAGCTTTCAATTTTCTGGGTGATCGAGATGGGCAGCCCAAAAATCCCAGTCCAATAAAGATATGAGCTTTGCATAACTACTCGAATAAGCTCCAGCCTACCTGCATAGGAAAGGAATTTTTCTTTCCATAGTTGAAGCTTTTTCCTAAGCTTGTCAAGGATGGGGGAACAGTGATGAGCAGAGAACCTTGCTGAAATCAAAGGCAACCCAAGGTATGTAACCGGCAATCTCCCCAACGGAAAAACCACAATAAGTCTGAGAGTCTCATGATGCGCATAATCGATACCAGCAAGGAAGAGGAGGGACTTTTGCTTATTAACCAGAAGGCTAGATAGCATTCTGAAGTTTGTCAAAATGTTAGAGATAGCGGATATGGACTTAACATTTCCTTTAGAGAAGATCATGATGTCGTCCGCAAAAGCCAAATGGGTCAGCTTCAAGGCCTTGCAGTGAGGAAAGGTCAATCTGGTTGTGAAGAACACTTTTCTACAAGGCTCTGGATAAACCTTCCAAGACAAGGGTGAACAAGATAGGGGACATGGGGCATCCCTGTCTGATGCCTCTTCGAGACTTGAAGAACCCTACCGGAATACCATTGACCAGCACAGAGTATTTGGGGAAGAAATACACCACCAGATCCATTGACAGAAACACTCTGGAAAGTTCATTCTTGCCAAAACTTCCATAAGGTATTCCCATCTGACAAAGTCATAGGCCTTATGCAAGTATAATTTCATGAAAGTAGCAAGAGGATGGGCCTTTCTCTCAAATCCCCGAGCGAGCTCATTACATATCATAATATTATCCACAATGTACCGACCTTTGATGAAAGTCGATTGATAATCACTCACCAAATCATCAGCTACTTCATTCAGTCTGTGAACAAGCAACTTGGCAATAATTTTATAAATAGTATTGCACAAGGAGACGGATCAAAAATTGGTAATGGAACACGAACCCTCCTTCTTCGGAATGAGACAGAGAAATGTCTGGTTGACCTCTTTCATCTAAGGGTTGGAGAAAAAGCTTCGAACAGCTAGCAAGAGGTCTACCTCTATGGTTTCCCAAGCCGATGTAAAGAAGCCCATGCTGAAACCATCCAAGCCCTGAGCCTTCTGGGATTTAATAGATTTGATGGCCTTCAGAATTTCCTCTTCAGAAGGGAGGGCAGCCAGTCTCGAACTTTTCTCAAGGGAAAGAACTTTATCAAACAACCCTACAAGAATGCATCCAGTAGTAAGGAGCACAGGAGGGTTACAAAGCTGAGAGAAGTGGTCTTCGACAATCTTTTTGATCCCTGAAACCTCCGAGGCCAAGAACTCATCTTCCGCCCAAAAAGATAAGATATGGTTCCTATTTTGGGAGGCTTTAACTGGCTTGTGAAAGTAGCTGGTATTTTTATCTCTTAATTTGAGCCAGTTGATTCTACATTTTTACTTGAAGAAGCTTTCCTCTTGAGCTATCAAGGGCAAGCTTAGATGAAAAGGCCCTCTCTGCATCTTCAAGGTTTTGATTTTGCAATGCCCATTAAAGCTGAGTCTGAACAGCGCTAAGCTCCATTCTACATTCCTAAACCGTACTTGTAATATTCCTAAAGCATCTTTTGTTCCAAGAAACAAGGGCTCTCTTAGTCTCCCTTAATTTTCTAGCTACGCTGACAAGAAGGGAAAGATGGTCCATAGGAAACCTCTTCGAAGCCTCTTTGACAATCTATTAAAACTCATCATGGCTGCTCCACATTTCAAAAATACCTGAAAGGTTTGGGGGCGAACGATACATAAGGGGAGATGGTGAGGATGATCGGGCTATGGTCTGAAACCCCCGACGACTCAAAGCAAGCCTCAGAGTTGCCAAAGTCTGTCAACTAGCAGTCAATAACTACAACTCTATCCAGTTTGCAAGAAACCCTTCGATCACCAATTCTCCTATTGGTCCGTGTATATTTCAACCTGACCGATTTAAGATCCACCATACCAATTGAGTTAAGACAATCAGAAAGCTCAGTAACAGACTAATCATCAAAACTCCCACCCATGGTTTTAAGTATCCATACGATATGCCCCATATCCATCGATATGTATCGTATAGGCAGTGGTAGATAGTATCTCTTTTTTTAAAACAAAAAGTGTATCCACATGTATCGACTGTATTAAGCCGATGCGGCTCGATACACTTCGATATGGTCAATACATTTGATACGTATCGATACACTTATGTTTCCATTCTCGCAAAAAATAAGATACACTTACCAATACGACTCGATACACCTCGATAAGGACCAATACACCTCGATACAGACCGATACACCTCGATACGGACCAATACACCTTGATACGATTGATATGTACTTATACAGCTTCGATATATGCCTATTACACACTATTTCCCATTATATCCTTACAACAGTATTCCAACACCTACTCACTAGATCTCTGAAATTTTTTGTGGGACAATTGTACCCATAGAACCGAGTATTAGACTTGAGTTTCATGATCATCTAATCTCTCTGCTTCAAGTTTACAAATTTCCACTCATAGTTCTTCATATCTGAGTTGCTTAGTTTTTCTTCAACAATATTTATTGATATTTTGCCTTTAACCCCAAATGGGCTAAGAGCCTAAAGAAGAAAGCAACTAGAAATACCAATCCCCATCCCAAGAAGAAATAAGAAAGAAACCATGCCCCCTGAGTAAAAGGGAAATGAAAACATATTGTGCACGATTAGTTTATGTATGCTATTCCATAACTTTTTGAATCAAATGACTGACTGTCAAAATTGACAAAAATAGCATACCTCCTGCATTACAACACTTAAATAGCATAGCTTCCAATAGTTTATGTACGTTGTTTATAGAAATAAGAGAGGAGAAATCATATTGACACGATATCAAGACAAAAGAAAACAATATTGTGTGCGTGGAAATACTAACCTAGTTTTTCCCATGGTTTGAACTATCGGTCAAAACCTGTGGTTGTTTCGACCCGCACATCTCAGTTTCAACAGTAATCGACACCAAAACCGGGTGTGGTACTTAAGAGTACCAGGTTTCGATTGTACCAGGTTTTCATCAAAACCCAGTCCAACTCGACTAGGTTTCGACGGGTTTCAACCAAAAGCATAAGTGTCAACTCCAAAGCCAAGACCAGTACACATGAACAACACTTATTAGGCAATACTAAATACCCCTCCCCCATTTGAATCCAATAAAAATAATCTAAAATTCAAATTCCAAAAGGATAAAAAGTCAATCCTTCAGTTCAAGAACAAAAGCATTTCCGGTTGCAGGGCGATTTTCAATTTTCAAATGCTAGGAATTTTCTACAATATAAAAATATCATAAATCTTATCATAGTAAAACATCACTGAAAACAAGAAGAACGTCAAAATAATCTTTTGTTTTAATGCCCAAAAAATTATTTCCATTCAGACGATTTTAACCAGTATCGGCATACTCTGAACAAAGTTTGACCAGAGTGTAATTCACTAACTCCTTCATTATAACTAGGATTCAAGCAATTTCAGATATTGGAAAGTTGATTATGCTAACTTTGCAAAAAATCTAAAATTGCTTAAATCCGAATTATATTGAAGGAATTACGCTCTGGTCAAACCTTGTTTGGAGTACATGAATACTGTTTAAAGTCGTCCTGGGGCATTAAAGCAACATAATATTTTGGGGCACTCTTGGTTTTAGTAATGCATTACTATAATAAAATTTATGGAATTTTTGGATTTGGTTAAAAGCCTAACATTTAGAAGTTCAAAAATCCAATTTTTGTTCTTGAACCGAAAAGTTGACTTCTTATCCTTTTGGAATTTGAATTTAAACTATTTTTATTGGATTCAAATGGGTATGTTTGCTTATTTATGAATAATATCTTAAGTAAATCTGTAAATGAAATATAAAATTAAAGAAACATTTACTTTACACTAGCAAACTTGGGTACACACCACATAATATCATTTTGAAAGTTTTTTTTTTTTAAATAAAGTGGGAAATAGGTGCAAAAATGTTAAAATATGATATACACAAAAAATCAGATTAAAAAAAACATTCATAGGCCTTGAAACCAAGGTTTCAAGTTGACCCAGGAAAAATCCCAAGTTCCAACCGAAACCTGGTTGAAACCCGAGACAACCTCGAAACCGCCACCTCGAACCTTGGTTTTTCCATGGAAGCCAATGATCAGTGACGCTTTAGGTTAAACTTTCAATCTTTCTGCTGCTAATAAGAAGAAAAGTTGTTCTTAATGTGAATTCGTTTAATTCAGTCACTATGTCTATAGAGAACGTGAACATGTACTTCATTGTTCAATTTTTTTTACTACTCGAAAGAAAGACAAAAATGACAGCATTAAAAGTTTCCAACAAGCAATAAAAAATAGAATTCAAGATGATCTACCTTTCTCTAATCCCACCCCTTTATAGAATTTGAATACATACTCCAATTATCGAATACAACACCTATTTACATAGATCTGTACCAATACCACACATCCTCATCTTCAAAAGGAATGCAAAACAAAGTCGACATCAACAAAATGAGCTGGGAACCAACCGCCCTCCTCTTTTAAAGAATGACATTAGCATTTCCAAGTAATTAACTAAAGAATCATTTACTAGGACAGTTGACGGTTACCAGCTTGAAAACAATTTTTGCGCACAAGAAAGCAAGAAGCTAAATAATAATTGGCGTGTGATAACAAACGAAGAAAGAAAAGAACCCCACCAATTAGAAGTCCCCGATAAGAGAATCTTGGCGTATCAATAATGGTGAATGGAATTTGATGAACTTCAACCATTCTTGTTGTAAAATCGAAATGGCATAGTTGGCTAAATGTCTGCAAAAATTCATACCAAAACAGATGAAAATAAGATTCACCACATTTGGTTCAACCATAGTAAGCAGTATTACTATATACAAAAACTGAAATTCTCATCTTCTCTAAGTCCAATGTGAGAACTGAATTTCAGTAGGTCAGCTAGTAACCTGCAACCCGTGAAGCGCGCCATAAACTGTTTGTGCCTGCATATGTTTGCAACAGAATGAGTCAACTAAAAAATAAAATGTTTCATGAACTGGAAAAGCAGAAGCTTCAATTACTTGTTTGTTAGGCATAACAATGTTCAGCCAGGAGAGGTGATCCATATGGCTCTCAGGCAATATGCATACGCGAAGGTCAACGACTTCAAATAAGAAATCCACCACATTAACTGCGAGTATGAAAGCTATTGGTAGAAATATTGCGATTCTTACCAAAAGAAACAAGTTTAGAAATTAGCTTTAAAAGCCACTAGAGATCACCGAGACTACCCAGACTAATGATGTATAGTAAGATGTCTAGATCCAATGAAAATATGTATTAAGTCAACCAGATCATATGGGTGCTTGAGTAAGAGACCACAACCCCTGTTTAAATTGTGAATCAAAGATGCAAATCACCCCTAACAAGTGAAAAGTAGCTGATGTAACACCCTGAATCTTGACTACAGGCTATGTGCATCACACAAGATTTAACACTATTTACCCTAACAGGACCGTTATTACAAGACAGATAACCCCGAAAGTAAACATACCTTACCTTATTTCATCATAACTTATACATAAATTTCTTATGTTTGTGTAGTAGTGGAAGCCTTTCACATACTTGATAAAACTAAAAGCATTGACTTACAATTAATTAACAGTCAGGGAGCAACTGAAATATTTATAGTCTCTCTATTGAGTTCACAAAATTAAACAACATAAGTCCATATACAGTAGGCTCTACAAAACATACAAAAGGAAAGAGTGAATCCTCAGTCACCGCATCCACTCTCCGCACCGTTGTGCGGGACATGCCTAAGGTCAAGTTGAATTTATTGGTGTACTATGGTAATAGGGGTTCTGTCTAAGTTCGATGTATGTGAGGATAGGAATGCTGACTCATTCCTCACCTACCTCGCCTACTTTACTTTCATGTTCTTTCCTTTACGTTTTTTTCTTTCTTTTCATGTAAATCCTTTTACTCTATAAATGAAGAATGACCTCTCTCATTCTAAACAAGTCAATTAATCCTCTCAACATGGTATCAAAGCAGATATCCTCCTTGGGAACCAAGCCCTAGCGAGTCTCTTTCTCTCTCGATTTTTTTTTCCTAGCGCTGCCACCTCCCTAGCGTCACTAACTTCCAAGTTCCAACGTCTCTCTCTCAGTTTGCCACAGCCAACAGCTCTTGGTGGTAGTTCCTTAGCCCATCGAGAGCCCTCTCTAAGCCTGCTTTCTTAGATAAAACTATGGTAGAAATTTGAGAAACCCTATTTTGCAGAATTATCTATTTTTTGCATGGATTCACAGGACTATCTGTTCCTGTGATGATGTATCAAGAGACTTGTGTCTATGGTCATTATTGATTCTTGACCTATTTGCTCCATCATCATGTTCGACATTACTATCGCCTCCTCTGGAACCGATGGGATAGGTCGCCATACCCATTTTCCCTCGCTCCCTGTGTACTCCGTCCATCTTGATAGGAGCAACTATTTGTTGTGGTCATGATCTTGTCCTCTATCCATTGATTCACGTGGTTATGTGGGATACATTAATGGCAAAACAACACAACCGACAACCGCCAGTGATTCTCAAAAGAAGTGGACCTCTACTAATTCTTTGGTAATGTTTTTCCTTATAAATTCTATGTAACCACATGTTGGGGGGGATTACCTTCTTTTAGATTCTACAACCAAAATCTGACGACAGCCAAGGATACCTATTCCCAAGTTGGGAATGATGAACAGGTCTATGAACTCAAGACGCCAGACAACAGGATCTTTGTCTCAGTACTACTCTGAGTTGAGCAATCTATGGCAGGAGTTGGATTTTGATGATACCTTCCAAGCTACATGCACTGCCAATGCAACCAGATTTCAGAAGCGGGAAGACAAGTATCGGGTGTACAATGCTTGAACATTACCTATAAACTAATTTACTCTCAGGTGCTTAGTCATGTCCCTTTCCTTCATTGGAGCAGTCCTACTCTTTGGTGCAGTTGGAGGACAATCGCCGCACTACCATGTTATTACCTAGTCTGCTATCCCATGTTCTCAGGATCGTTCAGCCCTTTTTTCTAGATCTGGATCTCAGTTTGGTGGCAATGGCTCTGCTCATTCCAGTGATCGCTCTCCTTCTAACCGCGAGCTGTGGTAAGGAAAAGTAAGGAATGACATACCAAGGAGTTTGGCTGAAAACTCCATGGTCGTCGAGCTATCGGTTCAACGCGTGGTCAGGGCTCCTCAGCTCATCATTTTGAGATGTTCGAGTCTGCTCCTATCAATGCCGCTCCTGCCAATGTTTGTTCCTCTCTGTCCCAGGACGAGCTTGCCATGCTACGACACCTCATGACTATAGTTGTCTAGGCGACAAGACGACCCAAAGCGTTACAGACCATCCTAGGCACCTAGGCGACCAAGGCATTCCCAATGTATTTTTTATTTCTAAAATATTAATGCTATATTAATGTTTATATATATGCGGCATTCTACATAAAGACATAACCTAATTAATACCAAAAAACCAACAAATAAAAAGTATAAGACATAAAAAAACATATTTATAAAAAACAAAAAAACACAAATCAATAAACTAAGAAGTTAGAACATCATAGCATATAAGTAAGAAGCAAGACTACATGAGGAAAACTATAATGTACTTAAATAACTGCTATACATAATACATCCAAGATACTCTAAATCTTCATATCAAAACAAACTAATGGTAGCAAACTGAATTTCAGGTTCAGGTTAACAGCAATAAATAACATTGTAAAAAAAAAGAGGAACAGATTATAATATGGGAAACATATGAAAGATCGATGGAATAAACCTGGTTATTACCTCTAGGAAGAATCATTAATAGAATTCAGGATATGGAAAGTAAATCGATAGTTGATGTTAATCCAGCAACTGATTAAATAAACAGTTAATTGAAGGCCATATGAAAACTGAAATCAATACCCAGCTGGAAAACAGAACCGAGGGCCAATTTAGGAGAAAATTAAGAGTACAAAATAGGGGTCCAAAACTGTAACTGATAAGGACGACTTTAATGTCCAGCATACCCAGCAATCAAAGTCATATTAATGGATAGGAATTTCAAATCAGAAAGTAATATCCAAAAAAAACCCAGATTTAATGCTCAGCTTTAATTTAATCCGATAGCAATAACAACTCAACAGAATCAGATATCGATTTCAGGAAACAAAAGAGAAATAAATCAGAAGAATAAGAAGAATCATCGAGACATTTGGAAAAAAAAAAATCAGTTGCGTTGCAGAGGAGGGAAAAAAATTGCAGACCTACAGCAAAGAAGAAGAAGAAGAAGAAGACATTCGACCCAAAAAAAAAAAAGCTTCGTTGCAGATAAGAAGAAGAGTAGAAGACCAAATTAAATCAGACTCGACACTGTCAACAGGCAACGCAGAGAGCAGGAAGAAGAAGAAGAAAAAGAATCGAGACATTCGATAAAAAATTAAAAAAAAATCAGTTGCGCTGCAGAGGAAAAAAAATCGCAGACCTGCAAGAAGAAGAAGAAGAAGAAGGCTAAAAAAAATCAGCCTTAACATACCTAAAGGGGAGGCTGACCGCTGGAAGAGGAAGAAGAAGACGCAGGAAGAGGAAGAGGAAGCTTGCAGATGCAGGCCAAGAACCGTTGGATAGGAAGATTTAATTTAGAAATCTTTGTAAATTTTATTTCTATTGCTTTAGTTTTATTTTAGAGTTTTCCTTCTATTAGGAAGGTAGTTTCTCTTTCTTTTGTTTTAATTCTTTATTTTGACTCCTTACAATTATCCCACCATCCCATTAATTATCCCTAAAATCATCCCACGTTACTATTTTGGTTCTCATCCCTTTTCCTCCCTTACCTGATAATAGTGTTTTCAATATTCTCCATTGATATTCCCTTTCATCCCTTTAAGTGAGATTCAGTCTCCATTAATTGGTATCAGAGCCTAAGTTGAGTATAGCTTAGGGAAATGGCAAATTTTGAATGTTGGGAGGATATTTTAAAGGTTTATCTGCGTCGACAACAAGTAACCTTAAACCTTTTTCTTGAAGCCAGTTTTGAGGGTTTACAACAAATAGAAAGCAGAGTGGCTAGGTTGGAGCAATGTATGGGTATTCCACTCATAGCAGAAAAACCTACTGTTGCATCAAAAGAGGACATAACCACTCCACTTGATATGGAAGCATTAGTATATGAAGCCAATGTCAATGACGAGGCGTTTCTAGTAATTCTTGACGACAAGGCAGAATTCCCTGATGTTCCTATGGTAGATGATTACAGTGAAGAGGTCACAAGCGAGGTTGTGATTGTGGTACAGGCTGAGGTTATGGCTCGAGGAAACAAACTGCAACAAGCATTCAAGAAGGATGTTTCCGGTGCATTTGATTTTGTTTGGGATGAAGCGATCACAGAATATGTGATCCCATCGTCGTTCTTTGACGAATGGATCCCTCGACTTGCAGATTACATCCCCACCATTCGTGTATTGCCGGAATTTTGTTACTGTCGACTGTCGCTAGATGTATCTCCCATGAGATTATTTCATCGTCTCTACAAAATTCGAGGGCGAATTTTTTTAAGTGGGCGAGAATTGATGCAGGCCAAGAACCGTTGGATAGGAATATTTAATTTAGAAATCTTTGTAAATTTTATTTTTATTGCTTTAGTTTTATTTTAGAGTTTTACTTCTATTAAGAAGGTAGTTTCTCTTTTTATTGTTTTTATTTATTTATTTTAGATGTGGGTCCCTTATCCCTTAGATGTAGGTGAGTATTAGTATTTGAGTTGATTTCTAATTAGTAGTTGAGTTTAATTAGAACTCTTATATTAAAGTCATATTTGAGTTCTAATTGTGTTTTTAGAGTTTCAGTCCAATTAAGATTGTAAGTTTATTTAAAGACATTATTATTAATGAAATTGGTAGTTGATGATTATTGAGAAGAAAGAAAAGAAGAGGCTCTTGGCTCTTCCCTCCCTACGGTATCCCTCTGATCTCTCTCTTTGAGTTCCCTTTCTCCCTTGCTGTTTGGACAGCTTCTTTCTCCCCTTCTCTCTTTCTTGGTTTTCCCTCCCTATACCATAAGGTATATTCCTAACAGCAAGGGAGAAAGGGAACTCAAAGAGAGAGATCAGAGGGATACCATAGGGAGGGAAAGAGCCAAGAGCCTCTTCTTTTCTTTCTTCTCAATAATCATCAACTACCAATTTCATTAATAATAATGTCTTTAAATAAACTTACAATCCTAATTGGACTGAAACTCTAAAAACACAATTAGAACTCAAATATGACTTTAATATAAGAGTTCTAATTAAACTCAACTACTAATTAGAAATCAACTCAAATACTAATACTCACCTACATCTAAGGGATAAGGGACCCACATCTAAAATAAATAAATAAAAACAATAAAAAGAGAAACTACCTTCCTAATAGAAGTAAAACTCTAAAATAAAACTAAAGCAATAGAAATAAAATTTACAAAGATTTCTAAATTAAATCTTCCTATCCAACGGTTCTTGGCCTGCATCACTAGCAGTTGCAGCCAGCAGCCTTAATCGCAAGCTAACATACATGAAGGGGAGGCCGACCGCCAAAAGAGGAAGAAGAAGCCGCCGGAAGAGGAAGCTTGCAGTTGCAGCCAGCAGCCCTAATCGCAAGCTCTTCAGGATTGATTTTTTTCAAAACGATTGCTTTTACCTCTTTCATTGCTTTATATATGTGATGATTCCATGTATCTAAGTACAATACAATATTGTACAGCAAACCAATTGAAATGTTGATTTTAGAATCCAATTAAAAAATACAAATAATAAATATATTACAACAAAAAAATGCATGATTTACCTACACATATGCAACAAGGTGATCACCCAAGCCTTCAAGGCATCCAAGGCAACGCCTAAACGACCTAGGCGGTCGCTAACGCCTTGACAACTATGTTGATGAATCGTCTGGAACCATCCTTGTCTCAGCCATCTATTTCTACCGCCGCCACTTCCACAATTCACTCCTCTATTTCCATTGCGTGTTCTCCCATTTTACCATTGTCTTTTGTTCATGTAATTATTATTACTAATAACCTTCTTTTCTATTAGCTGTCTTACCTATGATCTTAATTGTAAAATGATTTTCTATCTTACCCATTGTCTCTTTCAAAATCTGGTAACGGGGCGAACGATTGGCTGTGGTAAACATGGATCAAAATCTAGTCGAGATCTTGAAGTTCTCGAACAGGTCGAGACGAGATCTCATACGAGACCTGGTCTCGACCAGTCTCAACCAATTCTCGACTAGTGTCGACCGATTATCGACTAGTCTCGGCATTTTCGACCAATTTTCGACATTTTCAACTAGTGCTCGACATTTTCGACCAGTTCTCGACTGGTCTCCACATAATGTATGAATTATAATTGAATGGTCTACTTGATTACTTTGGGATTTTTTACTATGACAATTAACTAATTAAGTGCTATTATGTTTATATTTCTCCTTGGTGTGACGATAAGGTTATCATATTGTAACCTAGTGGTCATGGGTTCGAAACACGGAAACAGCATCTCCGCATTATGGGGGTAAGGCTGTGTACATTCTACCCTCCCCATACCCTACAGTAGTGGGAGCCTTGTGCACTAGGAAGCCCTACGTTTATATTCCTCCTAAAATATAATTTTATTGGCTCATTTGGCCTTCTTTGATCTTTTACTAGTGTAACATTATGTAGAATAGCTAATATTATCCTAGGTTCACATCTGAACATCAGACCGACACTGCCAAACATGGGTATAAACCCAAACAACCACCATGTGTGATCATTTTTTCAATTTTATTGTTTAAATATTGTACAAAAGACTAATGAAATAAACACCAAACTAGAGAACTGACAAGAAGAGGAAGAAACAGAATAAAAAAGAAGGAAAAGAGTTCGGTTACAACAAAGAATAGCTGTAATTTATTGTATCTCTTCCCTCCCCTATTGCCTTGTATTTATAGTGAAAAAGAAAGCCCATTACAACTCATCCAATGTCCTAAAATACAAAGACAAGTAAAGGAAAGAAATAAACTAGCATAGGAAAGAAATAATGTGATTTAGTCAACAAGATTAAATCTTATTCTAACAACTAGACAAAAGGATTTGGAAAAGAAAAGGAAATAAATACAGCTATTGTGGGCTGGATCAGGTACAGTTGCTGTGAGCTGGATCAAGTAGCTACAGGAACCAGAACCGTGGGCTGGTTCTGGTCCGGTAATAATATTGTAACACCCTCCTCAAGCTGGAGTATATAAGTCACCTAAACCCAGTTTGTAACAATTGAGACGGAACGCTGGTCCAAAGAGAGGCTTAGTAAGTATATCAGCTAACTGGTTGGAAGAGGAGACGAATGGATTGATGACCAATTTCTTCATAACAGCTGTAACAATAACACAAAGAAAAGAAACTAAAGCTTCCAAACCGCAAATTGAGAGAAGAAGAGGTTTCGATTGCAGCAGTAAATTGTAATCGAATTTGTATCCCATTCTCTTCTCAAGCTTTATTTATAGATGTAGAAAACCACTATTACAAGAAAATCTTGAAAATAGAAGAGCTAAACAAGGAAACAAAATAGAGCCTTCAGGAAACAATGCTTAAGAAAGAAAAGGAAAGAACCAGATATCGCTACCAGCAATATCGATCCAACAATATCATAACACCCTCCCTCAAGCTGGAGTGTATAAATCTCCCAATCCAAGCTTGTAACAATTTAAACGATATGCTGGTCCAAACAAGAGCTTAGTGAGTATATCAACAAACTGATTTGAAGAAGAAACAAATGGAGTGACAACAAGCTTCTTCATAACAACATCATGAATAAAATGGCAATCCACTTCTATGTGCTTGCTACGTTCATGGAACACTGGATTGCTAACAATGTAAATAGCAACTTGATTGTCACACATCAAGGTCATAGGTCAAGAGATAGGAAATCCCAATTTCTTGAGAAGATTTTTCAACCATAGTTGTTCGGTAGTAGTCTGTGTCATTGCACGGTACTCAGATTCAGCATTGGATTTAGAGACAGTAGTTTGCTTTTTACTTCGCCAGGTGACTAGATTACGACCAATGAAAGTACAGTAACCAACACTAAAGAGTCTTTCACCATCTGTCCCAGCCCAATCAGCATCAGAAACCCAACAACGACAAAATGACAATGGCGGGAATAAAAAGGACCTGTGCCAGGAGACTTCTTAAGATAACGCAATATTCAACATGCAGCTTCCCAGTGGATAACCTTAGGAGCTTGTATAAACTGACTAACCATTCCAACTGTAAAGGAAATGTCAGGTCGAGTAACAGTAAAATAAATGAGTTTCCCAACCAAAAGTCTATACTGATGAACATCAGAATATTCAGGACTGTCACTAGTCTCAAATATTTTATGAAGATCCATGAGAGTTTTAACTGGCTTAGTACCAAGTAGACCAGTTTCAGTAAGAAGATCAAGTACATATTTATGTTGGGAAAGAATGATGCTTTTACTACTTCGAACAACTTCAATGCCAAGAAAATAATGAAGAAAGTCTTTCATCTGAAAATGTTTGTTTAGATGAGACTTAATTTCTGCAATTCCTGACTTGTCATTCCCTGTAACAATGATATCATCAACATAGACTACTATTATGGTAATAGTAGATTGATGACGTCGTACAAAAATAGAGTGATCTGAATAGCAAGTAATGAAACCAAAGCTAGTAATAGCAGTGCTGAATTTATTGAACCAAGCACAAAGAGACTGTTTAAGTCCATAGATAGCCTTGAGTAATTTACATACTTTGGTAGATTTCCCTCCCTGAGCAACATACCTTAGAGGTTGGTCCATATAAACTTCTTTCTGAAGATCCTCATACAAAAAGGCATTCTTAACATCCATCTAATAAGGCAAACCACAGGAGAGAATGTCTCAAAGAAGTCAACCCCATATGTCTGAGTGAACCCTTTGGCTACAAACCGAGTTCTCAGGCAACAGAGCCATTGGAATTATGCTTCACAATATAGACCCACCAACAACGAACCATAGATGGACCAGGCTGATGATCAACAAGAGTCCACATCTGACGAGATGTCAGAGCATCCATTTCATTATCCATAGCCACTTTTCACCCTGGATGGGCAAGGCTTGGGAAAGAGTGGTAAGAACACAAGTAGCAAATAAAGACTAAACGAGATTCCGATGACAAGTAGGAAGATGGTCAATAGTAACAAAATGCTCAATAGGAAATGTAAGTAAGGAGTGTTAAATGCAAGTACGAGTACATTTACAATAAGCAATAGGGAGGTCTGGGGTGACCTCAAAACCAGGTGTAGACGTAGTGGCAGGTGGAGCATAAGATGCAGTAGTGGTTGGAGTCGTCGAAGAACAACGTCTGTAAACCTGTAGAGGTGGTGGCGTAGGAAAATGTGGTGCTGGTAGGGTAGGAGAAGGTGGTGGAGACACCTTGACAACTATTTAGCATAATAAAATTGTAACCGTATACCGCTTTGACTTAGTCAAAGTAGTTAGTGCTAATTTCTACGACTTGGACTCCAATTAGTATGTGGACTCCTAATTAGTTTATTAGTTTCCTTTACCAATTAGGCTTATTAGTTTCCCTTTCCTATTTTGAGTTTACTTTATTTTTAGTTTGTGACTAGGACTCTGACTTATAGTCCTAGACATAGTTGTCAAGGCGACAAGGCTATCCAAGGCATTTGGGGCCATCCTGGGCGCTTAGGCGCCTAGGCGTTCCCAGTGTATTTTTTTTATTTTTAAAATATTAATGTTATATATATGTATGCAGTATTCTACATAAATAATCAATATTTAACACACAAACACACACACACACACACACACATATATATATGTGTGTGTGTGTGTGTATTCTACATAAATAATCAATATTTAAGACATAGCTTAATTAATATGAGAAAACCAATAAAGAAACAAATAATTAAGTTAAGTAAGCAACACGTATTTATGACTAATATTTGTTTATTTCTAACAAATTTGATTGGAGCGTAACTCTTTTAATATACTTCGGATTCAAGCAATCTCGAATTCGTTGCAAAGCTAGTATAATCAGCTTTCCAACAAATCCAAGATTGCTTGAATCCGAGTTATAATGAAGGAGTTACACTCCGGCCAAACCTTGTTCGGAGTACGGGAATGCTGTTTAAAGTCGTCTGAATGTAAATTATTTTTTGGGCATCAAAGCAATAGATTATTTTGGCGCGCTCTTGGTTTTTAGTGATGCTTTACTATAAAAATATTTATAGAATTTTTATAATTTGAAAAAAGCCTAGCATTTGGAAGTTGAAAAATCTCCCCCGTACCCAAAAATACAGTTTTTGTTCTTGAACTGGAGAGTTGACATTTTATCCTTCTGGAATTTGAATTTTAGATTATTTTTATTGGATTTAAATAGGGGGTATTTGTTTATTTATGAATAATATCTTAAGTAAATGATATTAATCATAAATAAATACTGTCTGATAAATGCAGTTTTTGTCTAGCCTAATAAATCTTGTAAAGCAAATTCAGAGATTAAAGGGAGAAAAAAAAACACATATAAGACCCAAGGCGACCGCCCAGGCATTCTGGGCGCCCAAGGCGTCCAAAGCGGCGCCTAGGTGACGCCCAGAGAGCCTGGGTGGTCACCCAGGCCCTGGAAACACGCCTGGACAACTAATCACCGACGCCTAGGCGACACCTTAACAACTATGGTCCTAGATCCTATCTAATAGTTGTTTTCTATTTTCTATAAATACAAGCTACAAAGAGAAGAGCAAAACACATCAATTATCTCCATCTTCTCTTCTTTTTCTATTTTGTTACATGGTATCAAAGCAATCCCCTAGGTTACCATTTTGAGCCTTTTAAGGTTCTCCATTAGGTGTGCAGCCACCAATATTGCTGCTCCTGCAGCATGCTACTGCTGCTGCTACTACTAGTACTACTTGGTTCACAGTGACCTATATTGTCTTACTACTATTATTTGGTTCCTATTGACCTATACTGTTGATGTGGGACCCGGGTTGGAAAACCCTAATTAGTCCATTAATGGGCCCAACCAATATTGTATAGGCTTTATTTGAATAAACAATGGCAATTTCATAATTAACCAGAACTTAATAACTTTTGATGAAACAAGCAGACCCTTAGGATCTCTTAGGATGAAACTGGAATTAGGATTAAAGGTGAGGGCTTAAATGGAAAAGGAATAAAATAGGACAAAACAGGATTTATATAAAGTGAAAGGATATTTTTGGAAATCCAATTAAATACCTTCATTAACCCATTCACAATTTTGGGAATGAAAAGAGCTCGTCTTTAACCTTGGGCTAAAACAGAGATGGAAAACCAGAATTGCTTGGAGAGATAAATCTCCCTCATATGAACTCAAAATGACTTGAAATTTCAGGGGTTCCTAAGCCACAGATCTATTGAATCTATCCAACAATAGCTAGAATCTACAAGGAGAATCAATGAAAAAAAATTGATGAAACAGCTCCTAGCGGTAAGGGAGAGAACAGGTAAGTTGCAGGATGTTTGGGGCCAAAACTTTAGGGCTTGGGTGGCCCTAATGTAGGCTATTGATGCCCCAAAACCAGAGGGAGTAGAAACCAATAGGTTCTTCTCAGCCCAACAATCTTGGCTAGCAAAAAAGATGGACAGTAATGGTAAGGAAACAGAGAAGAGAAGAATAAGGAAGAGAAAGAAGTAGAAAGGGAGAGAGAGGGGAAAGAAGAAGGGGGAAACTAACCTAAGGAAATGGTTGTTCCTGATCGCAAAGACAAAGGAGAGGAAGAGAGACAGAGAGAGAGAGAGAGCACGCAACTTCTTCCCGCAGCATGGCTCGAGGTTTCGGCTGAAACATCTCGGTTTCGAGCCTGGGCGAGACAAAACCCAGGCTCGAAACTGTTTGTCACGAGGTTTCGGTGGGTTCGACCAGGTTTCGGTCAAAACTTGAGTTTCGACCCATAAAGTGCTTCTGGACCCTCTTTTAAGTGTTGAAACATGCTCGAAATCAGTAGGTTTCGACTCTTTTGTAAGATTTTCTCCCCATTTGCTCTCCAACTTCATTGCTCTCTATTTTTCTTCCTAAAACTTCATTTCTTCAAGGGATCTCAACATTTGTTAAGATTTATCAAGCTTCTTTAACTCTCAACTCCTTTCTTTTTCTTCAAGGTAACTCATTCTCTCCATTATGTGTATTTTTTAATAAAATGGTATGCAAACATCATGGATGGCTTCCAATTTTTTATATGTTGGTTAGAATCACCCGATTTATGAATCTATGGAAGTAGTTTTTTTTTTTTTTTTGACAAATAATTTATTTATTAGATTTTTTGTTTAAAAAAATGATTTTCCTACAACTATTTTTTGAAAAAAGTATGTCTTACATATGTTGTATGGCATTGAATTAAATATATGTTGAACAAAATAGGGTGATCTACATTTTGTATGGAGTAGAATTATTTTTCTGTTTTATTTAATAATTTTAATTTCTGGATATTGATAAAATAATTAATTAAATTGAAAATAAATATAAATAAATGATAAAATATTTCTGTTTTCACTTTGAAAATCTTGATAAATAAAAGGTTAAAGGTATTGTTGTTTTATGGTGGGTTGCTGTTTTATGTAATAAAAGCAATATTAACTAATTATTTATGTTGATTTAAGGGCATTTTAATTACTGAAAAATTAATAAAATATTTTTTAATTATGGAAAAAATATAAATGTGTTATAAATTATAATATGTTGCTGTTTTATATAATAAAGCAATGTTAAAATGATAAACCTATGCAGTTTTTTACTTTAAAGTGTATTATTTAGTTATAAGATATTATTTATGTAATAGAGTATTGTTAGAAATGAAAATATAGTTTGCTTCAATTGTAGTAATTGTTGTCTACAGTGCAAGTGTTTGAAATAGCTGATGCACCAACTCCAAGTGGTGACATTGCATGGAAACATGGGATACCACTGACTGCCAATAAGAAGCAGTCACAATGTAATTATTGTGCCAAGCAGATAAAACGAGGTGGTGCCACTAGATTGAAGTGGCATCTTGCTGGTGGTAATAAAGATGTTATGGGTTGCCCCAATGTACCAAGTGAAGTGAAGACGGCTATGGCAAACTTAATGAAGAGTGATATTGATAGAAGAAATAAGAAGAAGGCAGATAGAGAGGAATTTGAAGAGGCTTGCCTGGAGGGCAATCTAGGGGTCAATGATGATGACATTAGTCTTGACAGTGATGAAGTAGACCAAGAAATGACAGAGGCAGAGATGAGACAACTGAAGAGAGTGAAAGTAGCAAGTATAAGGCAACGAGAGATAGATCGACAAAGACAGTTTGACAGAACTAGAGAAACTGGGTCATCTAGAAAGGCACTAGCAAAGGATGAGGGGAGGAAGCCGAGGCTGAGAAATAGGGGTGCCCCTGAGATACCTTTTAGGAGGACTCAGAGTATGAGGACTCCAGCTACTGCACAGGCACCACCACCTCTTCGTGACCCAGATCTTGAGGTCCTGAGGGCGGATCCTGATCCATTTGTCAGACAGGACAGGTCACAAAAAAAGTTGCCCCATTTTTGGACTGATGTCAGGACTAGAGTGGGAGATAAAATCTCCAAGTAGATGATGTACCATGGCATTGCAGCAAATGCTACCATAGGAATTCACTATCAGAATATGTTGGATAAGATAGGGAGGGCAGATCCAGGAGTTAAAGGGCCTACAACTTGGGAGTTGTACAACACCTACCTACCCAAACATAAGAAAGAAATGAAAGAATATGAGGATTCTTTGAAGATACAATGGGAAAGATATGGGGTGACTGTGATGTGTAGTGGGTGGACCGGACCCACCAGAAAATCCCTCATCAACTTTTCAATGAATTGTAATGGTAGAACAACGTTTTTGAAGTCTATTGATGCCTCTAAGCATATCAAGGATTCTAAGTACATTTATGGCCTCTTGAAGAAAGTGGTGAAAGAAGTGGGGATACATCATATGGTACAAGTGGTTACTGACAATGGTAGTAACTTCAAAAAAAAAAAGGGAAAGGTTGATGAATAATAAAAAATACCGGCTTTTTTGGACACCATGTGCAGCCCACTGTATTGATTTGATGCTGAAGGACATGGGGGAGATAAAACTTGTGAAAGAAACTATAGAAAATGCAAGGGAAGTAACCACTTTCGTTTATAACCATGGATATGCCTTAGAGATGATGAGAACTAAGTGTCGTGGAGACTTGGTGAGGCCAGGGTTAATACATTTTGCAACAAACTACATTGCCCTGAAGAGTTTTGACATGAAGAAGTCTGGCTTGAGATCAATGTTTACTTCAGAAGAGTGGTTTAAGTGGCCTCAGTCTAGTTTTCGAGCTGGTAGAACAGCACAGGCAACCATATCCAGCGATAAATTCTGGGATGATGTCAAGAAAGTTGTGGCGATATTAGATCACATTGTGAAAGTACTGAGAATGGTTGATGGACAGAGGAAGGCCACCTTACCATACTTGTGGGCTGCCATGGATATGAAGAAGATGCAAGTAGAGGAAGCTTACAAACACGAGAACTCAAAATATACTTCCATCATCAAAGATCGTTGGGAGCGACAGCTCAAGCACCCACTACACAAGGCTGGTGAGTCTTTACTTGATGTACTTCAGTTTCTCAACTAATCAAAAATTACATCAGCTTGCATTGACGTATTTATAATATTTGTCAAATTTTAGCATATTATATAAATCCTAAGTATCAACACAAAGATAACTTGGGAATGCGTGAAGAATTGATAGATGCAGTACAAAAAGTAGTTGCCAAGCTTGAGCCAAGCGCAAAAGCACAGTCTATTGTTAACCAAGAAGTAAGACTTTTACTTACTTTGCTGCCAACATAATTTATAAGAATTGTATTTTTACTAAGACTATTACCCATCAAAATTGGTTCAGCTCAAAAGCTTTAGAGATGCCATTGGGAGTTTTGGTAGGGCAGCGGCTGTATCTGGTCGACAATCAACAGCCCCTAGTACGTATACTTACTTTATGGATGCCATTGTGGGTTTTTTCATCATCTAATATTTGTTTCCTATGCTATTTTGCAGTTGAATGTTGGACCCTATACGGGTCGGAGTCACCCAACCTTCATGCAATAGCAATAAAGCTGCTATCACAAACATGCTCCACCACGGGATGTGAACGGAACTAGAGCACATTCTCGCTTATACATACTAAGCGACGAAACCGTTTGGGTGCAAAAAGGCTTAAGCACTTGGTGTATGTGCATTATAATTTGAGACTGAAAAATGAGCACATACAGTTAAGCAGAGACAAAGATGCTAAAACCCCCATTGAGCTGAGCGAGATTATTGAGTTGAAGAGAGAGGATGTTGATCCTTTGAACGAATGGGTTACAGATCGTGGTGAGCCTCAATTAGATGAGGTTGGTGGTCGACCAAGTCGTATTGTTGCTGGAGCCTTGGAGGCTGATGTGGACGAGTTTATGGCTACTGAGGGTAGAGTCTACGCACAGGCAAAACATCCATTTCAGACTGGTGATAGTGATGAGACTAAGAGTGACTGCCCGGTTTCTTCTGGAGATACACAGTCACCTTCCGCCACCCAGGGTGGTACTGGTACTAGTGGACCTCATGGTACTGGGGGTAATGATGATGATGGTGGTGATGACAGATATGCTACCTTACGCGATGAGCCCGATCAATATGACCAGCCACTGTAGCCAGAGCCATTGCTACCTCCCTTAAGATTCACAAGGGAGACTCAGTATGATCATACTACACAGAATACTGACCACGGAGCCCAGCCTAGTGGTAGTAGTAGAGGGTGCACTAGAGGATCACGCTAGCAGTTCATGCCATACAAGGAGATGGATGAAACAGATCCCATGGATACATCAACCATGTCTGGCAGCATAATGGGGATGCATTTAGGGGAGAGTTCTCAGACTAGAGGTACTGGGCATTGGCGTGCACCAAATTTCATGATCACACAGACCTCGAGCCTAACAATTCCTGAAGAGAATGGCAGCGAGAGTATCAGTTCGACGGCAAATGGTGGATTTGGATGGTCTACTACTGGGGCTGGTGGTTGTGGGTTTGGAGGTTATTCTAGTTCCTACCTTAGTAGTCTGTTTAGAGATGACTCAAACTCAGGTGTTGGCAGTGGCACTATTAGATCATCGTTCGTCGACTCCATCTTTCAGTATGTTCCTCTGCCGACGTTCATGCCTACTCCTGCTCCACCCACACACACACTCGATCAACCTTACCCTCGATAAGGGTACTTATATTATGTTGATGATACTATCTACTAGTGGGCTATTGGAGACTATCAAAACAATTGGAATAATAACATATCCTGGGATATATACATGCTGCAATCAAAGGAACGTTATCACCACCATCAGTGGTATGTTGCACGTGGTTTAAATGTACCACGAAGCTCAACATGAAACTAATTAGTGAGATTTCTAATTTCTAAGTTCAATCATCAATGTATTAATCTTTAATGAATGCTGTTAATTAGTGGCTTAGTAGTTAGTAACTTAGTACATTGTGACATTTGTGTATTATTTCAGCATACACTAACAAACATTGGTCCACACCACATGTAGTTATTTTCTCTGTCTTTTTTGCAAACTAACATTAGAAAAAGGTGTAAAATGGTTTAAATAGGGTACACAAAAAAATCAGACAAAAAAAAACATATTTAAGCTTCAAAACCATGGTGGAGTCAATAAAGCTGGGAGAAAATACCAGGTTTCGGCCTGGTTTCGGCCGAAACCAAGAGTTGTGCCGGTTTCAAGCCCGACCAAAACAGGCCTTGAAACTGGCACCTCGATCCTTGCCCGTAGGCACACAAAACTGAATATTCAATTCATTCTTTCAATTCTCTAAATCTTCCCCCCTTTCAATGGGTTCGGTTACATAAATTTTAAGGAAAAGAAATATGAAACTTAACTAAATTAAAATGACTGAAATAAAAATCCTAATCTTAGACACTCTAATAACTTAGCAAACCTATAGGCTGCCTGCTAAGATAGCAAAAAAAGAAAGCAACTTATTAAGGACTTAAAATAAAATATTACCTAAATATTTCATCTAAATTTCCCAAAATAAAAGATTACAAATATATCCCAATTAAAATTTGTCGTCAAGAGAGAGTCATAGTTGTTTGAGTTAATTTTATTTTAGAAAGTTAATTTGTTAGTAATTTAGTAGCTTTATGACTCTACTTAGTAAAAGGATATTTCTATAATCTTACTTTCTTTTAGTTGATTATAAATAAAGAGATCTGGGGAGAAGATCATAATCTCTGTCATTCTTTTCAATTCAACATGGTATCAGAACTAACCTAGCTCTCTCCTTTCTTCTCCTCACTTCTCTTCTCTTTTTTAGGTCCTGTCGGCGCCACTAATACTGCCGCCAGATCCCCTACTGAAGAGTTACCGCCAGATCCAGCTTCCCGTCTTCTTACCTTCATTCATACCAAATCTCTCCATCTCATATTACCGCCAGATTCACCATCTTCTTACCTTCATTCATACCTCCAGATCTCTTTGTTTCTGAAAACCTCACCTAAGACCTACCGCCTGATCCTATTGCTTCTGAAAAACCTACCGCCACATCCTTCTTCTATCATAAAACATATCCCCAGACCCTGCAACATTACCGCTAGTTTTTTTCCTTCCAGAATTCCTGCAGACACCAACCTTCCATCTAAAACAGTATCGTTTGCCCTAGAATTTCTTCCCAGGTTCTACCGTAAGCCCTACTTGCAACTTGCCGTACAACTTCATCCCATAGCCCAGAAAACAGAGTTTTAGGTTACCGCCATAGCCCTATCCAGCAAACAGAAATATCCCTCTACTAACTAGATTCATAAAGCAACTAATTACTAACAAATTAACTTCCTAAAATAAAATTAACTCAAACAACTAATCCGCAGTTAGTGCTATAGCGCTAACTACAACTCTCTCTCGACAAAAAGGGTATAAATGTTATCATCTACCCTCCCGTCGGACTTTTATCAGCAAGGATGTACTCTTCCATGAAGACATGATGTATTTTCAGCCACACTTTCAGGGGGAGACGGATACAATTGATCTTGAAGATGAGCATTTAGTTACACCAATGGAGATGAAGACAGAAAGAGTCCAAGTAAGAAGCATACTTGCTCCTACTCCTGAGCCAGAGATGCCGCCACCTATTCCTACTCCTGAGCCAAAGATGCCGCCACCTACTCCTACTCTTGAACCAGCATCTTCACCTACTTCTGTCAGTCCCATGTCCACTGCTAAGCCTCTACAAGTTTATAGCCATGCCAGAAGCAAGCAAGGAAAAACCACTACCATCCAAGCAACTTCACATGTCCCTTCGTCAACCCAGGATCCAGAAACTAATCAAACTCTTGGTAAGGAAATTTCTCTCTTTAATTCTGATTCTGATCTCCCTATTGCCCTTCGTAAAGGTACTAGGGTTTGCACTCTTCATCCAATCTCTAATTTTGGTTCATACGACTCGTTATCTCCTTCTTTCCATGCATTTGTATCTTCTCTTTCCTCTATGTCTATTCCTCATAAATGGCAGGATGCAATTTTGGATGAGCAGTGAAAAGATGCAACGATGGAAGAAATGAGAGCCTTGAAGAAGAACAATACTTGGGACCTTGTTTCTCTCCCACCAGGTAAGAAACCAGTAAGGTGCAAATGGGTTTTCACAGTCAAGCAGAACAGTAATAGCACAGTAGATCGGTATAAAGCAAGACTAGTAGCTCGTGGATTCACACAGACATATGGTATTGATTATCAAGAAACCTTTGCACCAGTGGCTAAAATGACGACAGTAAGGATTCTCTTGGCATGTGGTGTCTACCACAATTGGGATCTGCAACAGCTTGATGTAAAGAATGCCTTCCGCCATGGTGAACTTAAAGAGGAAATGAATATGGACTGTCCACTTGGGTTTACAGATTAAAATACCCATGGGATAGTATGTAAATTGAAGCGCTCACTTTATGGACTCAAGCAGTCCCCTAGAGCGTGGTTTGGTAGATTACATAAGGTCATGATAGTCTGTGGATATGCACAGAGTAATGCTGATCATACATTGTTTATTAAGCATTCGGCTAGAAGTTTTACTGCTCTTTTGGTATATGTGAATGATATCAATGTCACTGGAAATAGTGACAAGGAGATAAAGAAACTCAAGGCATTTCTCGGGAAGGAGTTCGAAATTAAAGATCTGGGAAAGCTTAGATACTTCCTTGGGATTAAAGTTGCTCGATCTGCAAAAGGCATATTTCTTTCTCAAAGGAAGTACATCCTTCATCTTCTATCAGAGACAGGTTTGCTAGGCTGCGACCCGTGTGCTACTCTACTAGATGTAACTACCAAACTGAATGAAAAATGAGGAACACCAACAAATAAAGGGAGCTATCAAAGGTTGGTTGGAAGGCTAATCTACTAATCCCATACAAAACCAGACATAGCATTTGCAGTTAGCCTGGTGAGTTAGTTTATACATGATCCCTATTCTACGCATTTGGATGTTGTTTATAGGATTCTTCATTACCTAAAGGCAGCTCCAGGAAAGGGGATCCTACTCTCACCACATGATTTCAAAGTGGAAGCTTATACGGATGCTAACTGGGCAGGCAGTCCAGACAGAAAATCTATTTCTGGTTACTGTACCTTTGTGGGAGGAATGTTAGTCACTTAGCGTAGTAAGAAGCAAAACATCGCGGTACATTCTAGTGCAGAAGCCGAATTCAAAGCAATGGCTCAAGGCATATGTGAACTTCTATGGTTGAAAGGCCTACTCAGTAACTTGAAAGTTGATTGTTCTCAACCTATGATTCTCTCTTGTGATAATAAAGTCGTTATTAACATTGCCAACGATCCAATTCAGTATAATCGAACTAAGCATGTTGAAATAGATAGTCATTTTAAAAAAAAAAAAGCTCGAAAGTGGTCAAATTCAGATTCCATGTCAAATCCGAAAATCAGCTGGCCGATATCTTTACAAAACGCTTACCTGTTAAGTCATTTCAAATAATATTGTCCAAGTTGGGAATGCATGATATTTATGCACCAACTTGAGGGGGAGTGTTGTCGAGAGAGAGCCGTAGTTAGCGCTATACAAATTAGTTGTTTGAGTTAATTTTATTTTCAGAAGTTAATTTGTTAGTAATTTAGTTTATGACTTTACTTAGTAGAGGGATATTTCTATAATCTTACTTTCTTTTAGTTGATTATAAATAAAGAGATGTGGGGAGAGGATCATAATCTCTCATTCTTTTCAATTCAACAAAATTAAATCCTACAAAGATTCCTACCTAAGCCCATCTCATCTTTTGGGCCCACCGCTACATCAACTCTCGCCGTCTTGAAAAAATTCATCCACGAATATTGCAGAGGCGAAGAAAGAATTTCATGGGATGCACATCCAACCACGGTCTGGAACAAAATTCTGGTAACACACGAGTGATACGAATGTAGTCTATAAGTCGTGAGGTCCGCTCTTCAAAGAATGACGGTGGGAGCACAAATTCAATCATCAGATAGTCACGAACAAGATCAAGTGCTCCAGCAAGGTCTTTCTTAACTTTTTAATGGGTTGTTTGAGTCAACTTCGGAATGTCCACCATGAAAGTGGCTGACTGAAGTTGAAGCCACACGGAATCAAACACGAATTATAAAATTAAGAGAGGTTTCCTCTCAATCTTTGTAGCAAAAACGAAAGTCTCAACATTGAATTTTGAATTTGAAGGAACACTGTAAAGACGTAGAGTTTGCGCTGGTATCATGTTTATAAATCCAAGTATCTGTGGTTTCCAAGGTTTAGCCCTGAGCAATAGGAAACAGAGTATGTAGGAAAGTGGGGCTTTTCAGTCTGACGGTGGCGATGCAAAGAGGAAAAAGATCGTTTAAATGGCTGAATTTTTTTTATCCATCTCTTCGTACATGGCTACTTTTGCAACTCACAAACCTTAACTATGATTCTCTGAAGTGCATTGGTTTATTTGGTCACAGAGAAAGAGAAAGGGTTAAATCTATTTCTGGTCTTGATCATAGTTGTCAAGGCATCGCCTAAGCATCCAGGCGTTTTTCAGAGGCCTAGGCACCAGGGCACCTTATGACCATGAGAAAGGTGGTCGCCTAGGGTGCCTTGGACACCCAGAATGTGTGAGCGGCCGCCTTGTTTTCAATGTGTATTTTTATTTTTTTTTGGTAAAAGCTTATTTGTGTATAAAATATAAATCATTTATAAGATGGAAAAGATTTTATTTTCCCAATATAGACGTAGAGCTCGGCAAAAAGCCAAAGACTAGGTAATCTTGATGAAGAGCTCAAACGTGCTCTACCGAGTCTCTTCCTACAAAGTACATTAGTAGTCTAGTACAGACAGCAATACACCAATCAGGTAGTCACACCACTGCATTTCATGTAACGAAGCAGTGAGCCAGCGAAGCTGATATCTCCAGATTCTCCACATAAATTGCACACATAGTTCAAGGAAAGAGAACTCAGACCCAGAAGGCCAGAACCGAAACTCTCGAGTCCTTACAAGTTAAAACTTACAACTACAAGTTAGTTACAACTTACAAGTGAGTACCTTCAGTGAAATAGCAAGGATTCTGATTCGGCTGCAAGTTCTGAAGCACGTTGGAGTCCAAAATCATACCTTTAAAAGACCACAACTGTTGAGCATCGTTAGCACATCCGTCAAGAACCATCGGCATTCCGCATCACAATTCCAAAAATGGGATGGGTTGAATTAACGTAAACATCAAGGGAGGTGCCTGAAATTCTTTTGTAATATATTTATATTATTATATTTATTATTATTATTATTATTTAACTAGATTCTAAAATAAAACATAAGATTTTGTTTGTGTATTGTAAATTGTAATATATTTATATTATTATATTTATTATTATTTTTTAATTAGATTCTAAAATAAAACATAAGATTGGTTTTGTGTATTGTAATATGTTTATGTTATTATATTTATTATTATTTTAAATTAGATTCTAAACTGAAGTTTAAGATTGGTTTTGTGTACAATAATATACTGTACACAAAACACTGTTGTACACAAAACACCGAATCATTGGGCATAAAATTAGGCTCTTCAGTGTCTTCACAAAGGAAAATCAAATCGTCTTGATTAGGGCTGTTCACGCTGTTTACTGACTCTCCGATTTGCGACATTCCAGTCTCCGATGACTCAAGTCTCCGATGACTCAAGTCTCCGATGACGGTTCTTCTACCAACTTTTTTTCGAATGTCAACTTTTTTTTTTAATGTCGAGTCACTCTCTTCTTCTTTTTCTTATTCTTCTCCTCTGCACACCTTCGTTTCTTCTGCAACTTTCTTTTTTTTTGGAATGTCGAATTTTTTTTTTATTGTCTAGTGTTAGAGTCTGTCAACTCTGTTTTTCTTCTTCTTCTTCTTCTTCTCTACGGACTACTGCACCTTCGTTCCTTCTGGTTTTTTTTTTTTTTAATGTCGACTGACTATCAGAGTCAACTCTAATCTTCTTCTTCTTCTTCTCTGGCCTCTACCGACTGCTGCACCTTCCCCTTTTTTTTGCTTTTTTTTTTTTTTTTTTTTGGAAGTCGATTGTCGACTCTGTTTTTTTTTTTTTCCTTCTTCTTCTTCTTCTTTGCCTACTATTGCAAGCCTGCATCTCTATTTTTTTTTTTTTTTTATTGTTGACTCTTTTTCTCTGCTGTACCTACAAGTTGCAACTGAAAGAGCATTTATCAGTTAATACTTATCACACAATTTTCTGGAGCACATAGTTATGTTGAAAAATGGTCTTCAACCAAGACAAGGAGGGTAGTTGTGTCCACATGGCAGTCAGGATTTAGAACAACCATAGCCAAGATTTCTATCATTATCCAAGCAGGCAAGCATTTCCTTAATGTTATGTTAATGTTAATGTTAGTTAATGTTTTATTAATTTGAGTTCATGTTGTATATTTCTATTTGTGCACTGTGCAGCATCAGTGTGAATATGGATCCTCGTACTGGTATTACTGTATTACTCTACTTTCTTTGTTGGATGTCCATGCTAGAACTTAGGGTATATAGCCAATTCTTTTGCAATTTGCACTGCTGGTCTTAAGCCAAGACAAGGAGGGTGGTTGTGTCCACTTGGCAATCAGGATTCAAAACAACAATAGCCAAGGTTTCTATCACTGTCCAAGCAGGCAAGCATTTCCTTAATGTTATGTTAATGTTAATGTTAGTTAATGTTGTGTTAATGTAAGTTCATGTTGTATATTTCTATTTGTGAATTGTGGAGCATCAATGTGAATATAGATCCTCCTACTAGTAGTAATTCTACACCAAGTGTTGCAAATCCAGCCTGTGATCCTAGTAAAGATCCAGCCAAGAAGGCTAAATCAAAATATCCTAGCTGAAAGTATGGCTATTGACCAGATCTGGCAAATAAAAATATAGTGCGATGGTACTCTATGTGGTAGGGACATGAACCAGGGGATCAAAAGATTGAACAACACCTGGAGGGTGGTTTTGGTGACGCAGCCAAGTATAGTAAGGTATCTGTTGAGATTTTAAAAGAGATGCATCAATACATAGTAAAGAATCAAAAGAGGAGGATAGATGATTTAGATGATCCTGTTCATAATGATGATTTAGATATACTCATATACCTACTAAGGAAACAAAAGAACTCCCCCCCCAAATCTCAAGAATCCAAAACTGTCCCAATTCCAAGCTCTGGAACAACTTCTAAAAGAAAACAAGTTTTCCTCCAACAAGTAAGAGGTCTAATGGATGTTCATGTAAAGAAAGCTCTTGAAGAAGTTGTTAATGAGAGATATCAGAAAATGAAGGAGCCTATGCAAACTACATTACACAGTCAGTTTCTATCACCTGAGCAGAAAAAGAAAAAAAAAACTGATAATCACATTGTTGTTTAAACGTATGAGTGATTCTTTTTAATGTTGTTAAGTACAAAATCTTTGAGATAATGGTTGAATCCATTGCTCAAGCTGAGTCAAGATGCCAGCCTCCAAGCTATCATGAGGTGAGAGTGCCTTTGTTAAAGTTTGAAAAAGAGATAATTACAGAAATGAGAAAATAGCATGAAGTGTACTAGAAACAATATGGTTGCACCCTGATGTCTAATGAATGGACAGATAAAAGAGGAAGACATCTAATTAATTTCCTTGTTAACTGTCCAAAGGGGATATTCTTTCTTGGATCTGTTGATGCATCTCAGCATATTCAGGATGCTAACATGTTGTTTAAATTGCTAGATGATAAAATTGAAGAGATTAGAGAAGAAAATGTCATCCAAGAAGATAAGCCGAACCTCAATTGCTTACGCGGTCAAGGTTTTCTCTTCAGAACATATAAACTTCAAATAACACTGAAACCTTATCCACTCTTTATTTTGATTTGGGGAAAATCCAACTGAAACCTAAAACGTTTTAGTTATTTACCTTTCTTCTTCTTTACCCTCTTCTTCTTCGTTGTACTCTCTTTCCTCTTTAGCTTCTGCAACCGCACCAATCCTATATACCTCTTATTTTCTCTTTTTTTAAATCAAATTTTTTATTTTGTTATATAGTTTCTTAGATTAACATTCTGAAAATCAGAAGGTTTTCTTCATTAAGTGTCATTCTCTCTTCTGCAATTAAGTTGCAGGTTTGACTCTACTGCTGCTCTAATTCCTCTTTAAGGAAGTCATCAGAGTGGAACATGGTGTCAAGACCAAGAAAGACAATGACACACAAGCGATCATTAACAGAGAAAGAAAAAAGGAGGAAGGATCCGGAAGACTCAAGAAAAGGAAAGTGTTGAATCAGATAATGGAAGAAAATAGAAGAGAGTTAATTGATACTTTCCCCTCAAACCTTCATTTATAATGAAATAAGAGACTAGCAATTACATAAATAACCCTCACATAACTACTAAAGAAATAAGATAAAACTTAACATTCTAGTGACAAAAACACCCCTAACGACACCTACTTAGTGCTATCTAGCGCTAACAACTGATTCTCAACTCCAACACTCCCCTTCAAAATGGTGCATAGATATCATGCATTCCCAACTTGGACAATATTATTTGAAATGACTTGACAGGTAAGCCTTTTGTGAAAATATCGACCAACTAATCTTCTGATCTGACATGCGGAATCTGAATCTGACCACTCTTGAGCTTTGCTTTAATAAAATGATGATCTATTTCAACATGCTTAGTCTGATCATGCTAAACTGGATCGTTGCCAATGCTGATGGTGGCTTTATTATCACAAAAGAGAATCATAGGTTGAGAACAATTAACTTTTAAGTTACTGAGTAGGCCTTTCAACCATAGAAGTTTGCATATGCCTTAAGCCATTGCTCTAAATTCAGCTTCTGCACTAGAACGTGCCACGACATTCTGCTTCTTACTGCACCAAGTGACTAACATTCCTCCCACAAAGGTACAGTAACCAGAAATAGATTTTTTGTCTAGACTGCCTATCCAATTAGCATCTGTATAAGCTTCCACTTTAAAATCATCATGTGGTGAGAGTAGGATCCCCTTTCCTAGAGCTTCCTTTAGGTAATAAAGATCTTATAGACAGCTTCCAAATGCGTAGAATAGGGATCATGCATGAACTGACTCACAAGGTGACTGCAAATGCTATATCTGGTCTGGTATGGGATAAATAGATTAGTCTTCTAACCAACCTTTGATATCTTCCTTTATCTGTTGGTGTTCCTTCTTTTTCCTTCAGTTTGGTAGTTGCATCTAGTGGAGTAGCACATGGCTTGCAACCTAGCAAACCTGTCTCTGATAGAAGATCAAGGATATACTTCATTTGACAAAGAAATATGCCTTTTGCAGAACAAGCAACTTCAATCCCAAGGAAGTACCTAAGCTTTCCCAGATCTTTAATTTCGAACTCCTCCCCGAGAAACGCCTTTTTCTGTCCATTGATATAACTCAAAAGACCTCTAGCAGATATTGCCATCTGTGTTGTTTTAAACCACATCAAATAGTTGGTTCCATCCAACTAAATTGGATTGAGAGGAATAGAAGTAAATTCAATCTTGGAGGTCTCCATATTAGGGGAATCCACTTCAGAGTAATTAGTATTGAGAATAAACACTCAACAAAGTAAAATACCTTTATCTGAGATGCCATGTATCACTCTAATGGGAACAAGAGACACATATGCAGCAATTTTCGATCTTCAAACTGTCATGGAAGAGTCGAGGTTGGTTATCAGGTTGATCTCTGTAACGTACTTCCCTTCAATGATGGACACACGGCAATGCATAACAAAAAATTTGAGTGACCTGTTTAGTTCATCTCTTTAGTAGAAGGAATAGCATAGAATTTATGCAGGAGAAATAATGCTGTTTTATAATTCTGGTAATAAGAAACCAGAAACAAAGAATAGATGAAAGGGTGTAAAATCAGTAAAGGAAAGGTTAGATGGGCAGAATCTCTATAACAGTAATAAAGAGATCCAAAAAACGAGGGTAAAGAGGTGATTCAACTAATGTCGGTGGCGGTAAAATAGCTTAATGGAAAAGGGTGGTTTAATGGTTACAGCAGGGTTTAATGGGTGAGTTTTAGGTATCGTTTTAGGCTTAGAATAGGTGTGATTGGTGTCGGCAGGTCTGGAAGTGGAGAAGAATGGAGTTGCAGGTTTTTTTAATGGCAGTAAAGGTTTCAGGGGCCTGTGGCTTTGGAGAAGAATGGAGTTGCAGGGTTTTTTAATGGCAGTAAAAGTTTCAGGGTCCTGTGGCTATCGGCTGGGGTAGTAGGGTTTTGCAGAGTGCTTCTAAAGATAGAAGGAAGGCTGGCGGCAGGACTAGAAGAGAGGAGGAGAAGAAAAAAGAAAAAAAAAAAAACAGAGAGGAGAAAGAACTAACTTGGCTCTGATACCATGTTGAATCAGAGAATGGAAGAAAATAGAAGAGAGTTAATTGATACTCTCCCCTCAAACCTTTATTTATAATGACATAAGAGACTAGCAATTACATAAATAACCCTCACATAACGACTAAAGAAATAAGATAAAACATAACATTCTAGCGACAAAAACACCCCTAACGACACCTAGTTAGCGCTATCTAGCGCTAACAAATGATGCTCGACTCCAACAGAAAGCAATGGGAAAGGGACCATTCTGAGGTTGATCGCTGAGATTCCAAGGGTCCAACCTTAAACCAAAAGCTTTCCTTTCTCAACCTTTCTCTCGGCTTCAGTATTCCACCTCAGACCGTCCCCATCGTCATGGACATAGGTAGTGATCTGTTTTGGTTCCTCTATAGACACCATTATACCTGCTACTGTTCTTTCAGAAGCTGAAACCCCTCAAGCATCCCAACCGTAATACCAAAATTGTCATCTTCTGAGCTTGTAGGCTGTGAAAACCCAATTTGGTTCACAGATCTACCCATTTTACAGAATCACCTACGGATCCGAATCAATTGTTGGGGCTTACAAGTCATTCTTACTTCTATCTGATGCTTAATTTTCTTTTCTCTGTTTACAGACGCTGGTCTCTTCGCTTGCAGATGAATCTTAAATTGTTAGGGAAACCTCCACATATCTCTATTCCTAGTGGTGACATCCATGTCAGTAAGGGTGAGCCTCTCAAGCCATTGCCTGTTCTTGATCCGTCCCTTGATCTCGATGAATCGAAGAAAAGAGTCGCTGCCAGAAAGTTCGTAGATATGAGGATTCCCTGGGAACTCATCATCACCGGTGGTTGCGATTGTTAACAGCTCGGAAAAGAAAATGGAGAAAAACAAGTCCAAGGGTAATATTGCCAATAAAAACATAAGTGACCATACAACTCATCACCTAACGAACGAACAGGATATGGTTGATACTTATTTTCCAAACTAGGAGAGTTGTTTGACATTATCACCCAAGATGGGGGGTGTGATTGATTAAAGGTAAACCTCAGGGGAGGTGGGTGAAATTTTCCCTAAAAATAATTTCCTCCCATAAAGTGCAATAGCCTTGCCATATGTGTGTCTGGATGCATAAAGAGATATTAGTAAACTTACTGAGATTCAAAAGCACTAACACTGTTACAACCAAAAACAGATATGCAGGTGTCAATATCCAAGCTTCAAAAGTCGGCAGATTTCTATCTATACCAAGCCCTCTACTATTTCACCACTTACTTCACGATACTTCAAGTTATACAGAGATTCAAAAAATTATTGAACAATTCTCTTTCAATTTTCTCAGTTGAGTAATGGAAACTCAAGACATACCAGAAGAGTGAATAGTCTTGCAAAACTTAGCTCACACCTACCTCGAGATACACATATCGTGGATTCCCTGTGGCAGCAATAGACAACTTGTAGGACTCATCAACCCCAAACTGTAACTGCAAATCAAAAAACAAATAGCATACAATGGTAAGTATTACTGACAAAAGGAAACACAGTGGAAATCACATAAAATTCCAAATCAAATGCACTTGATAAGATAGCAGCTAATTAAAGATCCATAACTTTTGAAGTTAAGGAAACTGAAACTAAATCAGTGCACAGTAGCAAAGCTCAATTAAAATTAGCAACAAGTCCTTTCAATTTTTTTCGGAGAAGGTTTTTCTCAAATTTCAATAATCAAACCATCTTCTGTTTTCTTGATCATCCTTTCATCTTCCCCATGTTTGAAAAATAATATTGATAAATCCTGTAAATAAAAATAGGAAAAAATATGTGTGGATGGCCCCCACCCACATTACTTTATGTGGCTGGAACATTTACACGGAAATATGATGTAGCAATTTTTACAGTTGGATATTTGGAGAACAGTCCGAATTAGCCATGCATCAAATTTCAGGCTGTAAATCAATCATTTACCTTCCCTTATATGTCCATTCACTCCATTATGGTGTACACACCCTCTTGGTAGTCCTGAATTTGTGAATGCTCTATTTATCCATGTGGAGACTATATGTGGCACAAATATTACATGTCAGTGGTGCAGTCCACCTACCCACCAAATTCCAACCTCATCTGACTTGCCATGTCGTTGGTGGAAATGTGGTCTCAGTCCCAAAAAAAAAAAAAAAAAAAAAACTCCTTTTCTTATTTGGTTAACATTAAGGGTGTCAATTTGATACCGTAACCGGTACCGTACCGTTTATACCGATAACAACGTACTGTTTTCTCTCCAATATGGTAATGATTCAAGTTTTGGTACCGTATTCCTATTCGGTTCGGTATGGTATCGTAGCAGTATAACAACAGTATATACCATTTCTATACCGTTGTTTATGCCGATTTGTATACTATATACCAACTTAATATTTTCAAGATGACAAGTGTTCAAGTAGTACATATACCGTATATTTTTTATAATATATGATATCAAAACAAAAAAAAATTAAAAATAAAGATGATAAGTGTTCAAAATGGTACCAAATTAGAACTATATTTCATACTAAATGAGAACCATATTTCGTACCAATTAGAAACTGAAGCTCGTACCAAATCCAAAACCGTTTTCTTACTGTATGAAAACCATTTACTCTTGGACCTATGAATGGGGATATTCCCGAAACTCACAAAGAAAAAGGGAAGTGACTTCGACAAAAAGAAATGTGACTTAGACAAATCTTGTTTGTCGATAACCTAGGACCAATCAATTGAATATTGATTAATACGTAATCGATCGAACACTACTTGAAAACGGCTCTTCTGCTCAGAAACGAAATGTTCCTGGAAATTCTTGCTCCCAACAACCCAAAAACCAATTCAAATTTTCATTCTTCAATTCTGTCTTTCTATAAAGGCTCATAAACTAAAATAGAAACTAAACAATAGAAAGCAACTTAAACTCAAATCGGGAACAAAATAAATTGGTAGATATCCTCTGTATCTAAAACATAAAGAAATCATAAAACTCTATCTTCTACGACTAAAAACAACCTCCTATGTAATATGAAATAAATTTAAAAACATGATGTGGGCCCACCACTGCATCAACCTCTCTGTTATAAAATTCTTATCCAGCATAATAATAGTAAACCTTTATATGTACTGCAGACAAATTCAAAATGTTCAATTTTTTGAAAGATTTGAATCAGAGGAAATCATTAGAAGATACATGCCAGTTCATAATCTGCAAATTAATAAATTGAAAACCGTTCCAATTTTAAGGCAAAAAGAGAAAACCTAGAACAGGAGCAGATTTTTTAGCCAATCATCAAAAATCAATATCCATTTCAAAATCTCAGCCAGCAGCATGATAAACACATAAAACTATTAATTTCCTCAAATAATGTTTCTGGCGGTTCATGAGACTAGAGAATACCTCCATCGTAAGGAACATGTATTAAGTATTTGATCTGAGTACAAAACTAATCTATCTATTGGTATCTGAAAAGAAAATTCTCTGATTGTCCAGAATATATATTCAAAGCATAAACTTCTCTTTCTAAGGAGAATAATCCTTGTTACCTTAAAACTCATGTTTGTTTCCCGAAACCTTGTTCTGTATAAGATCGACAAACATGCACTTGATTTTATACAGGAAGGTTTTCACAAAAATTCATAATCTAATTCATCTGCAGTTATAGAATTCTTTTACACGCATATAATGGACAGAGACTCGTCTATCTGCGTTTTCCATTTCCCTCTCCCGGATCGGCATGGATATGACCGAAATTTGTTCCCGGAGGATAATGAACATTGCATTCTTCTTTTACCAAATCAGCATAACAGCAAGAACAAGAATAATGGCAACAAAAATAATACCGAATTAATAATCTACAATTAAAATAAGTTAATTAAACATAGCATTGGCTCGTCTAATAGTACCTGGTCATTAAATGAGGAGATAATCACATTCAATCCCTGGAGCAGCACCGAATGGTCGAAGTGGGTCGAATTATAATCAGCAACATGATCTGCTTCGACACCATCAAGTAGCCTTGCAAACCCATCTTTCAATATTCCAGAAGCATCGGTATAGTTGCTTCCCTCATATCTCAGTCCAAAATCCTTACTCATATAGAGAGTTTGGCCACCATGGCTCACTGATTTGGGCATTGGCCATAGGTTCAAGCCGTGAATGCCAGCACAGCCTACAGCAAGCCATACAAGGGTAAAACCCAGACAGAAGAATCTGACTTTCATCACCACTTACAGAAACCCTATCAAAAATTTGTATGTATCCGACTAGAGGCTTTGGCGAGAATTCTCGGATACAGGAACTAAAAAATAGTTTTTTGTAAGGACAAGTTCTTCTGGTTTGGTACTTAAATTATGTGGAGAAACCCACGAAAGTAAAAAAGGGAAATTTCTCCCTTCAAGGAATGTGAGATGGAAATGCGCCAGAAAAGGAAAAAAAAAAAAAAGGAAAGCACATTACAATGCCTGTGACATATTTTGATTCAGTAATTATTGTCCGGAGAATGAATCTGAAAACCCAAAAAAAAAAAGTAGAGAGAGAGGGAGAGAGGGAGAGAGGGAGAGAGAGAGAGAGAGAGACAGAGAGACAGAGAGAGAGGAAGAGGAGAAGCCCTTGATTGAATGTTCTGTTTTCATGAACCAAAAAAGCTCTCTCTGGATCTGTGTAGCTCAGAAGTGGGAGTGTGGTAGTTGTAGAAAGGGGAATCTTTGTTTTTGGTGGTTTTAACCACGATCCACCTGTTTCCTTTGGTCTATTTTTGTCTGTCTCCCTTTGTCTTTTTCAGTTTTCTTAGCTGGTTTAAAATTCCCGCCGCCAGTTACAGTAGAAAGTAATTCAACAATTAAATTGACGTAATTGCCCTCAGCTTATCTAATGGAATATAATTTTTACCCATGGAGTGGAGCCTCCGTTTGATTGCAATAGAAATTAAGGAAAACTCAATAAAATCATATGATGGATGGTATAATTAACTCCAAAACACATATATAACAACAGTAGATTATACAATCATAATAACCAAACATTTCTTGATTTCACTTCTTTTACTTAAGAGGAAGGAAAAAATATAATTTTTCATTGAGACAGCAAAATTTCAAAATTGAGAAGGATATTCATTAATTCATATCCTCCTCCAATTCATTAGAGAGGGAATTAGGTGATGCCAATCCACCATATCTCGGCTGATATCATTATATATATTAGCGGTCAAAAGGTCAAAAGGTCAAATGTGCCAGCATAGCTGGTAAGGACCTCAGCTCATTGTAGGAAGGTCGTCGGATGGAATCTTTTTTTTTTTTCCTTTTCTTTTCTTTTCTTTTCTTTGCCATCCCATTCCTATCGTATTCACCATGGAAGGATTCCGTACAAAATGATTTGGAGTCTGCACAAATTCGGGGTCTCGATACCATCCCCAACACGCATTCACGCGGATGATTGATTCCCACGCAAAATGATTTGGAGTTTCCACAAATTCGGATCTCGATGCGATCCCCAACACACATTCACGTGGATTGATTGCTTGCAAAATGTTTCCCCGTTTTGTAATTTATATTCTGATTCACATACTCTCCTCCTAATAATTCGGGACGAGGGATGGTAGTCTGGATGGATGGCAGACACTTGGGGCTTAGATTCATCCGAGCTTCATGTGTCAGTCATCCAACGGGACGTCCCTCTCCTCCCGAATCTTTGGGAGGAGAGGATTTGAATCCTTTATATTCTCGATCAGATCTCATTATATATATCAATAATAGGATGTTAAACAGCCTAGTAATTTGGTTTCAACTCAATTCATGATAGGTAAAATTCAAATTAAACTTTTATGCGCTCAAATCATCTCCTTAGTCTCACGTTCAAATCTTTCTGAATGAAGAAGTATTTTAAACTTTTATTATCTGTATAAATTTAACACTTCTCACCATAAAGATAATGTCATCATATCTTTAGAACGAACACCACCGTTGCTAGCTCCAAATCATGGGCTGGATAATTCTTTTCATAATCTTTTAACTCTTAAGGCATATGCAATTACTCTCGTTCTATATCAATACACAACCCAAACCTTTACAGGATGCATCACTATATATCACTATACCTCCTGTTTTAGTGGGCAATGCTAGGATTGGTGCAGTGACAAGCCTTTGTTTTAATTTTTAGAAACTCTCTTCACATTCTTCAATCCACTGGAATTTAACATCTTTCCTCAAAAGTTTGGTAAGTGGAACTATAATTCTGAAAAAAATTTCTCAATAAATCTTCTATAATATCTAACCATTCCCTAAAAAACTCCTAATTATTGCTACAGTGGTTGGTCTTGCCTAATCCATAATTGCTTTTACTTTTTCTGGGTTTACAGAATTGCCTTCAGCAATATAACATGACCTAAAAACACTACCCGATCCAGCCACAATTCACACTTAGAAAATTTTGCATACAACTGTTTTTCCCTCAATCTCAACAAAACCAACCTCAAATGCTCTATATGCTCCTCTGTGCTCTTAGAGTAGACCAGGATATAATCTATGAACACAATTACAAATCGATCTAAGAAATCCTGAAGCACTTTATTCATGAGGTTCATAAACATAGCTGGTGCATTAGTAACATCAAAAGGTATCACTAGAAACTCATAGTGACCATATATAGTTCTAAATGCTGTTTTTGGTCTATCTTCTTCCTTCATTTTCAGATGATGGTAATAAGATCTTAAATCAATTTTTTGAAAAGATTCTTGCCCCATGTAATTGATCAAACAGGTCATCTATGCGAGGTAAAAGATATTTATTTTTTATAGTGACCTTGTTCAACTCTTTATCTTCTATACATAGTCTACACCATCCTTCTTCTTTACAAACAACACTAGTGCTCCCCAAGGAGATACATTGGGACGGATATATCCCTTATCCAACAATTCTTGAAATTAAATATTTAATTCCTTCAACTCAATTGGGGCCATCTTGTATGGTGCCTTAAATATTGGTGTTGTACATAGAAGCAATTCAATAACGAACTCCACTTCCATGTCTAGTAAAAGCCCTGGCAAATTCTTTGGAAAGACATCAGGAAAATCCCTGACCACCAAGACTTCCTCTATCTTCGGTCTTTTCTTTTTTGTATTCACCACAGAGGCTAAGAAAGCTTTGACACCCTTGATTTAATAACTTCCTTGCTTTCATCACCGAAATCACCACCATCGTTATTTTCTTGTCTCCAGAAAATGTAAACTATGCTCCTTCCAAAGTTGGAACACTGCTTTCTTTTCATAGCAAAGAATATTGGCATGATAAACTAATAACCAATCTATACCAAATATTATATCAAAATCCTTTATCCCCAAAATAATCAAATCCACTAATAAGATTCGCTCTTCAATTAGCACTTTGCAATGTCTAATGATTTTGCTGGCCATCAACGATTTCCCTGACGGTAAAGCCACTACCATGCTGCACTCCAGCAACTCAGGATTATCCGTCAATTTTAGAGCAAATGATTTCAATATAAAAAAATGTGATGCACCTGAATAAAAGAGAACACGAACTAACAAATCCAAACCAACACAGTGCCTGAAATAGGTCACAGTAACTCAGCCTAACTAGTTTACATATTAACTACGTTTAACAAACACCAAGCATCAAGTTACAATTATTATTTTTTTAAATCATACAAGTCTTGCAATAAATATTCTTTAAATTTTAATTATACCTGTCACCACAATAGCTGAATCCTCAGCTCTCCTACGATCATAGTGTACACTCGAGTCTGTCCCCTTTGACTCTGGTCACCACGAGCAGTTGGGCGACCTAGACGTAGAGGTTGTCTCTACTGACCTTGTTGAGGCGGGAAAGTCTGCTGAGGGTACGACACTTGTCTCAATGGTTGGCCTGGCACTACTAACTATGTTGCTCCCTGAGCACCCCTAGGATCAGGCATCAGACACTCTCAAACCATGTGGCCCTTCTTGCCATATATAAAGCACACACCCAAACCCGCTTTACAAACTCCTCGATGCAATTTACCACAGGTGGGGCAAACGGGAAGTGGTGACCTCTCTAAGACCCCTGTGGAAATTCTAAGGTTGTTTAAAGTCTCTATGGTCCATAATTTTCTTCCCAAGGTCTTTATCTCCTGTTTGTGACCCTCTACTACTATAAGCATCTAATATCATAGCTTTTTCCAAAACTGCAGCATAAGTGGGTAGTTGAAGCATAGAAACACTACCCTTATATCTTCTTTTAGTCCCTCTTCAAACTGACGAGCTTTCTGTTCATCTGTTGTCCTCGATGGAGCAAACTGAAATAACTCATCAAACTTTTTTACATACTTCTGTAATGTGAGGGAACCTTGGGTGAAGTGAAGAAATTATGTTTGCTTCATCCGTTTAAAACTGCTTCGGTAATACTTTTGTTCGAACATTCTCATAAAATCTGCCCAAGTAAGAGTACGTCCATCGGCCTCTAAAATTTTCTTCGATGTCTACCACCAGACATCAGCTTCACCAAGGAGACACATGGCTGGCACAAATTAAATTTTGAGTTTTCGTACACTCCATAACCTCAAATATCCTTTCCATATTCCTGAGCCACTCTGCAGCTTGTAAAGGCTCATCTGCGGTACCTCAGAAAGTGTAAGGATTTTTCTTGTGAAATCTTTTTAATACTTTCTCCATCATTCCCATCTGGTCTTGCTGAGCAGGCTTCGCATCTGGTCGAACCAAAAGTGTGAATGAACCACTACTAAACCATCGATTAAAGCCAGAATTACATAGAACCATGCCAACAATCCAAACTAAACACATTCCACACAATCAGAGATAGTAAAATAAATAGCAGAATTGTATTAATAAAGAACCCAGTGTCTAATGTGATAAATAAATAATAAACTATTTATCTCCAAGTAACTCAAAACATAAATAATATTTATTACAAGTTCCCATTTCCAAAAATAGATAGTTATCTAAGCATAAACACACTGAAAGCACTCGCATGAAGAATCATGTTCGTCCTCCACAGCTTGCACATCCATCGCCGCCCCGTGTCCATACATCGGCACATTTATATAGTCTTCCATAGTAACACCTGCATCATCAACTAAAAATATTTAACGTTGAGGGGTGAACACACAACATAGCTCAGTGAGTAAACAAAATAATACGCAAACATATGCATGCATTCATTTCATATATTTGGTTTGGTATAAGTTTGCAATGTGCTATTGTAAGGATAGGCGGCCATCATATCTCCATGCATGCCCAATGGATTACACATCATTCAATATAGAATAGAGATAGAGATAGAGAACCTAGATCATACACCGTTAATAATCCCCCTGATACTTTACCCCATACCAATACGTATGCCCCTACTGGCAAGGGCTTGCAAACTGGATTCGTGTCTAACCAATCTTAGATGTCATTTAGATGTATCCAAGGCCTTACCCCAGCATCCCTCAATACGCCCGTAAAGATAGAACTAAGGTCCGTCGACAGAGCTTATAGCCACATACTGCAATCACCTCCCCTAATACCTTACGAAGTACTAGTTCCACTAAAGTAATAATGATACGACGATGTCAATGTAACGAATGGTTCGAAGCTACAACCTTCCCCAATCCATCACACCAACCACATATACATCACACACCTAGTCCTATCATCATCATCATGACAAAAATATAAATATGCATGAACAAGATATATAACATTTAATTGGATGACATGTGAGATGTACAAACAATCATACAAAATATAGCATCAACATAGTAATTGAAAATAAAAGAGAAAAATAGCTTGTTATTATCCAATTATTTTAGGTCTTGTTTCCTCACCTGTGAATGACATTTATTTCTCTTTTAAGCCTTGGAAATTATCTTGGTTTGGTTGAAAACCAAAACAATTAATGAATTTAGATTAGAGTTTTATTTTTATCAAGTTACAGCAGTCGAAATCCAAAACATGCTCTCTAGTTATTGACTGGTCAACTCAGTAGTCGTTGTGACCTACCAACCACACATTGAGTAGTCAACTCTATGGTCGAGCTATAGTCGATAGGTAAAGCTTCCACACAATCTCTGAAACACTTTCGAGAGTCTGTGGTCGACTAACTGGTCGCTCTATGGTCAACCAGTGATCCGACCACACAACCTTCTGGTTATGTTTGTTTTCCAGTCTGAATTTTTTCTGAGTCAATTCCTTGGATCAACAATGGGATCCATCCTAAGATCATTCTATGACCATTATCCCTTATTTGATTCATTCATTATAACCCTAATCATTATAGTCCTCATTACGAATTTATAATCAACATGTTAGAATCGAAAGCACAGCTTAGATCTGATTTCCTTGCAATATATATTCCAAATCTCCAATCCTATTGTTACCTAGCATTCTATAGAGACGAGGTACTTATCGTGGATCCTTGACATAGTAGGTTAGAGTCCCAACGGCACAAACCCTCTTTGTAGAGCTCCTTTTTCTTCTCTTTCTCTAAGCTCCTTTTTCTTCTTCTTCTTCTTTTCTCTCTCTTTCTCTCTCGGCTCTAGGGTTTAAGATTGATCCAAAAAAGTGAAAGAGGGTAGAGGGACGTCCTCTATATAAAGAGAAAACCTCCATATAGAGCCCTCTCTCAATTAAGAGAGAGACATCTCCAAATTAGGAAAGTTTTCTAAACACGGAGTCAGATTTGGGATTGACCGGTTGACTCACTGGTTGCAAAACCCATCGACCACACAACCCAAAACACTCGACTGGTCAACCTAAAACTTGATTGGTTTGACTGAATTATTTATCTGGCTTTGTGGCTCCTTCATACTGTTGGTTCGCTCAAGCCAGTTATGATGGGAAGACCTAGCACGACACGGGTAGACCTAGTTAGTGGAGTGCAGGTCTTATATATTCCACCTCCTTTAGCTTGATGTTGCATGAATCCCATAAAAGTTGTAAATGCCCCCATTATATCTTGTAGGGTCCAGGCCGGTGCAGGAGGCAGGGGTAGGTGCAGGTGCAGGAGTAGATGTAGAGGTAGGTGTGACCCTTCTACCGAAGGTGGACACGGGGGTGGAGGAGACTCCCGTACTGAAGTATCATCCCTTGCTCTAGTCGATGATGGCTGAGTATGTCTCTGATATGCCATCTAAGACATAAAACAGAAGACATCAGTTACGTACTAACATCAATAAACACCACTAAATACCATAAGTTATACAAGATTTAACTTGTTTCTATAGTTTGCTCAATACTTCCAATTGGAAGAGGGTTCCAACTCTATCAACTTACAGTCTTTGCTGTGAAGGTCCTAGAAAGACATAAAGAGTCATTCAAAATTTCATATTATGATAAGATACTAGTATTTGATACTTATTCGGGTATCTTTTTCAAAAGACTTATAAACATCGATCACCCACTATGTTCTTATTCATTATACGCCTACTTTACTAATTATCATTTTTTATAGCTTATTTCAGGTAGCCATCAGATTTGAGCCTCTCGCTCTGATACCACCTAAATTGTAAAGCCCCCAACTCAAGACTAGGAATGTTACGGCTAAGCTGCCAAGATTCAGTAGGCTCAAAGAGAAACAAACAAATAAAGCATAAATTTCAAGAAATTAGCGGAAGTTAGAATGACATCAATTAACACCAAAAAGGGCTATATACATTTCTCATTCTGGTGGCACTGTTACTTTACATTCAAATCTTTACTTGCGTACCGACTATTAGTTACATAGTTCTTGTTCTTTATGTATATGCAGAATTTTTCACAATGGTGCAAAAGAAATTGAGTTCAATGGTCTCAAATACTTTCTTCTAAAGCTGGGTCAGTTGAGTCAGGATATACTTCTGAGTGATCTCCATCTATCTCTGAAATCCATCATTTAAATGACAGATAGAAGAAAAATTAACTACATATAACAAAAAACACACAAAACACTCATAGAGCAACTTTAATTTAGATCTCATCAGCCACTTCATGGGAAGGCTTTGAAACATACAAAATTCCTCATGTCAAGAATGCAAGTACTTAAGGGTGTTAAACGGTATAGTTTTAGTTTAACGGTGCGATTCGATTTCGGTTCGGTGTGTAATGAATAAAACCAAAACTGAACCATTTATTGAACGGTTTCAAAATGCTTACCAAAACCGATTATTAATCCGTCTCTGTTTTTTGATTTTTAAACAGTTTCGTTGCAGGGAGGGAGAGGAAGAGAGTTAAGAACAAAGCAAAAGAAAAGCCAAGGAAATCATTAATTTAATTTTTATCATATATGAAAGTGGACTTATAATTTAAAAGTATGTCATATGGAAAGTATTAAAATATAACTTGATAATACAAATATAGACATTTAACAGTAAAGGATTAAAGTAAAGGTTTAGTCGGTTTTAATGGTTCTAGATAGTCGGTTTAAATGGTTTCATTCTTGAAACCAGAATCAAACCGTGTAAATAAACGATTTCATTTCTGAAACCAGAACCGAACCATTTAATAATAGGTTTTGTTGTCGGTAGATTCCGTTCAGCCTCTCAGATCGAGAGAAGTAGCTGAAACACAAACACAGCAAGAAGGTGGGCGGGATATACCCCAGGGCCACTCCGATGCCAAAGTTAGGGAATTCTGAGGACAAACAGAATGGAGCTACTAGTGAAACACTAGAACTCCTTAGAAATGGGTGTTCCTTGAGATATGGGAGCTTCAGTAACCTTCTCCTCTTTTTCGGTGAGATAAAAGTTAGGATAAGAATGGAGAAGAAGTTCTCAAATGGCAGTGTTGGGATAATACTTGAATGGGGTGTTCTCCCTTTTTTATAGGAAATTCTGGTTTTTTTGGATCCCTTGCAATCAATATTCTTTTACTACTTATAGTCCCAATTAGGGACTTTGGGAACAAACCTCCTCTCACCTACCGCCATCTCCATCTCCTACCAGCTAGAGATCAATAGGTTTAGGGGACTTCGACCCCCTAGGATGGCGTTTGGATGTCTTGTCGACGGTTTACGACCCCTCGCGAGCTTCTTCGAGCCCCTTTTAATCCACGTCCCCCATATCTTCTGACAACTTTATCTGTCCTTACACTTTTACCGAGTGTCAATCTTGCTTTTTGCTGATTTGGTCCAAGATATGGTGACTTGGCTAGTCAAATCCACTTACTTGGCATTTATGATTGTGGTCGGTATTTATGAGGATTAATGGTAGATCATTAAATGCCCAACTACCTCCATTAATCTGTCCAATCATGGCCTGATTACCCAGGGAGGGTCAAACACGAGTTCATCTTCCGAGCATCTCTTATCCTCATGCTTCATACCTTCGATACGTGCCACGTGCCCCATTCTCCAAGGATTATCTCAGATTCTCTGTCACACTCCAATTCTGCACCAACCAGAATGATGTGATGAACCATTAATAAACCAACGGTTCAACCAGGATCTCAAAATAGGCTATCCCACATATAATAAACCAAAACACATTCCACATTAATCAGAGGTAATAAAATAAATAGTGAAAGTTTTACAGATAATGAACTGAGGTCTAATCATGATAAATAATTAATATTTCATTTATTTTCAAGTAACCAAAACATAATTTAATACATATTACAATATCCAAATACGAAAACTAAAGACTAAACGTATCCATCGCTGAAACGCTCGCTTAACGAACCATGTTCGTCATCCACAGCTTGCTCATCATAGCCGTCACATGTTCATATGTTGGCATGTCGACATAATCTTCAATCATAGTACCTGCAACATCAGAAACTAAAAAGAATTACGCGCGCGAGGGTCAGCTCTCCAACTTGAGCTCAGTGAGTAAACAAAACAATGCAACAAACATATGCATGCGATTCATTGATATCTGTGGTCTGGTTTTAAGTTTGCAATGTGCAATAGAAAGGATTGGAGGTTAAAGGTCACATTTATTGACCCCTCCTCTATACACAGGGTGTGGAAGCTGGCCCAAAGGTTAACGTTTATTGTCGTCCCCATCCACCCTACCATGAACATTTTACTACAAAGGTAACCGTTTATTGCTGTACAGTGCCATACCAACAAGTAAGCCCCTGCTGGCGAGGGCTTGCAAACTGGGCTCGCAACTAACCAATCCTAATGCCAAACAGTGTATCCAAGGCCTCACCCCAGCATCCCTCAGAACGCCCATAGAGATAGAGCTAAGGCCCCCCGATAGAGTCAAAGACTACAAGGACCGAGACCACCTCCCCTGATGCTCTACGTCGTAATAGTTCTGCTAAAGTAATGACGATACGACGATGTTAATGCACAAGACTTGAGTTAGAGATAGAGCTAAAGTGCCCGGATCAAACACCGCCTAACACTTCCCCTGATGCCCCACTCGCATCGAGTACACTAACCACACACAAACATTCACCTGCCTATTCCTATCATCACCATCATCATCATGTTATCAACAATAAAGTAAATATGCATGAAACAATAATAGAAATATTGGATGACATGTTATATGCACATTACAAGCATATTCGCATAGAATCAAGCATGGCATTGGACTCAAGAAAAATAAAAATAGTTTGTTATTAATCAATTAGTTTAGGTATTGTTTCCTCACCTTTGCTTGTTTGTAGATCATCTTTCAAGCCTTAAGAATCACTTTTATATCAATATTATATTGCTAGAAGACCTAACAAAGTCGATAGAATTTAATTAGAATTTATTCTAATTTTTACAATTTGCTGTTAATTGGGGGTAGTAGGACGGGTAGCAGGATGGGTAGGAGTTTTCTGCGACCCCCAGGTAGGGTCGATGCCTAGGGTCGGATGTTCCATCGACCCTAGGTGCTACCCCTCCTTTCCTGAACTTCCCAAATGCTGGGGGTCGATGCTAGGGTCGGAGGTTCCATCGACCCTAGGTGCGACCCCCCATGGTTTGAGTCGAAAATATCAAATTTCGTCCATTCTTTCATGTTTATGTCCTATGTCTCCCTTCTATAGTCCATTCCATACATGTTTTATGGTTTAGAATCATACTCTATTTACCTACATGGTTTTTATGATCTCCTCCATGGTTTCTATTGAAACCTAACCATGGATGGATGATTTGGGTTCCTCCTAGATAATCCCCTCTTCATTATCTACACTAAGGTCTTAAGAAATTGATGGAGATAATATCCATACCTGAGATGTATGCTTCTTCCTCTGAATCCCTTCTCCTTGGTCTTCTTCTCCACTTTTCTTCTCTTCTCCTTCTCTTCCTTCTCTTCTCTTTCTCTCAATCCAATTAGGGTTGTAAAAGGAGTGAAAGAGGCTTAGGGACGTCCTATTTATAGAGTGAAACCTCCCAAAATAAGTCCCATTGAGTTTAGGAAAGGTTCCAATTGAAATTAGGAAGGTTTCCTAATTTTCGGTTTGTGCTGTTTTTACCGATTACCTGGGGTCGATGGGGGGGTAGGACATTTTCGAGACCCCTGCGACCCATTGGTAGGGTCGATGGGGGGGGGGGGGTTGGACCTGCCTGTTAAAACCTGTGACCCTACCCTCATTTTGACTGTTTTTTAGTAAATTTTCATATTGGGTCTTGGTTTTTCTTCACACACTTGGTCCACTTGGCTCGACCATGATATGTAGACGGGTCCCGACACAAAATATAAGGTTAGGCCGGGTTCGTGGCGTACGGGTCTTACATTCTCCATCCACGGCTAGATTTAAATCTATTATTATTTTCCCCCAACAGGTTTCACTATTTCAGTTTAAATAGTTCAGTTCGATTTCAGTACACAGTTCGGTTTCATTTTTGACACCCTTACAAGAACCTTAGTAAATGTATCCCAAAAGAGAATCCTAGGCAAGTTCACCTGATGTTTATTGCAGTGTGTATATAATTTGGAGTTGTTTGATCACTAATTGATGTCCCTGACATCTTGCCTTGTTAACCGCATATATAGATGACGTCCCAAATGTCTCGCCCCAAAGGCGGTGAGCTCCTAGAATTTTCAGCCCTCTTAATGGACTGTTGACGTCCCTGACATCTCGCCTTTTATAGGAGGCAATGAAGTCCCAGACTTCTGGGTGCAACGTATCTCCACTTATTTTTTATCCTTAATGGAAAGGGGCAGCAAAAATGGGTTCTAAGTTCATTTATCTTATTTTATCACTTTTCTTGACCCATTGCGTTCCTTGATAACTCCTCAGGCATGTTTACATAAATTATTTTCCATCATAGTTTCATTTATTTCAGCCATCATTGCATTTCGAATTGACTTACATCAAGGAAATATAAATTAATCACAGATTTACTCATGTATAACAGAATCAACATACTATTCAATAATGCAATCATTACTGTCACACCCTTATTTCGGCTGAACCAGAAGTGTGAGTGAACCGTCATTGAACCAACAGCTCATACCAGGATCTCAATAAGACCGTGTCCACTCATACAAACCATTGCACATAACCATAATCAGAATATAATCAAATACAGCAAAAGTCTTAAATTAAATGAACTGAGTATTTCTATTGATAAATAAATTATCCAATTATTCAAAATACCAAAACATAAATAATTATCCTTACATCCCAATTATAAATCGAACTGAAAATAAATAAAATAAACAAATCAAATATCCTAGAGGTACACGTAGAAAGGGCACTCGCATGAAGCGTCATGCTCGTCCTCCCCTGCTTGCACTTGCAAGGCAGCAACACCTCCATATACTGGAGCATCCATGTAGTCCTCTACAGTGTAACCTGCATCAACATCTAAAAATAGTGTGTACACAAGGGTGAGCTTACAACTTAGCTCATTAAGAAAATCAGATAATGCAACACACATCATGCATGAGTAATATTCACGTTATGGTCTGGTTTTAAGTTTGCAATGTGCTATAGAAAGGATTGGCGGCCACTGCACCTCTATACACAAGTGTGTGAATCTGCTCAATGGATTAAACACCACTGCCGTTCCACATGCACCCCCCATGCAATAGAGATAGAGTTAAAGTGTCCAGATCAAACACTACCAACACTTCCCCTGATGCCCTACCCAAACCAACACGTAAGTCCTTATTGGCACTGGCTTGCAAACTGGGCTCACAACTAACCAATCCTATATGTCATCACAGTAGGCCCTATCCCAACACAGCTCCCTACGGCATAGAGATAGGGCTAGAGTCTAGTGGCCAGGCCAGAGACCACAGTGCCACTTCCTCCCCCTGATACCCTACCCGCACCAAGCATGCTAAGACAGAAGCGATACAAAAAGGTGCTAATGTGAGGAATGATCCCAGACCCCAGGCCCTTTCCATTCCACACACCAACGAAAATAATCACATGCCTAACAGTCACATCCTAGCATAGCGAGTATGCATGAACAATATAATAACTTAAAGTAAAGATGACATGCGAGTATGCACAAACACCATTCCACAGAATCATAATTATTAACAACGTTTCACTGTTATTAAGTAATTAGGGTTTAGGTCCGATTCCCTTACCTGACGCTTGATTGCTAGCTTGCTCCATGTCATCGAATCCAAACTTGCTATCACAGGGTCCTACACGATGTTAGGGTTAAATTAGAATTAGTTTTCTTAGGGTTTACGTTGGTCGGAAACCAATTGGTATTGAAAACACCCTTACAGTGCATACCGGTCGCAGCACTGTAGGGCAAGGTGCGACTAGTATGGTCGATTGATCCCCCACAGACCAGTCCCCAAGAGGTACCGGTCGCAGTACCGGTTGCATATGGTGCGACCAGTATAGTCGACCGGTATGCCTCCAGAAGACCACCAATTTGGTGTTTGCTTTCCGTCAGTCACCCCCTATTGGTTCTAGGGTTTCTCTTATGCATTTTAGGCCTGAGCAACGAGTTAGAGTCATTTCATGTTCCATTCAAGTTTTAGTTTCGATGATCCTTAGCCTAGAATTCGAATCTAGGGTTTATCGACTGTATTAGGGTTTGACGGCAAATTTAAGGGTTTTAGATCAATACCTCGCCTTGCATGGTATTGATCAATTCATGATTAATCATCTATAATGCTTAACTTAAAGAGAAAGTTCAAGCACTTACCGTTGGTTCGCAACTATGGTGTTATTTGTCCAATGACGGCTTCTCTCTCACCTTTCTTAGCTCCTTCTCCTTCTTCGATCTCTTTCTCCTCTATAGGGTTTGTGAGAAGCAATCAAAGGGTTCAAAGAAGGTTTAAGGGTCCTTAAATAGACTAGGATAAAGTTTAGGAAGTTTCCCTATGTTAGGAAAGTCCCTAGGCTCAAGATTTAGAAAGGGGGACCCGCAGAGATCCGTTTTTGGATCTAACCAGTCTGCCCGTGCAGACATACCGGTCGACCGGTACCATCAATTGGTACTATAGACCGGTATGAAATATATCATACTTTTAGGTCCATTTTCATACCTAGTTGTCATCCACTCGTCCCGTTTGGCCCGATAATGATTGGAAGACCTGTTACGACATAAATTAAAGGTTTAAATCGGGTTCATGGAGTGTGGGTCTTGCAACTCCCCTGTGAGGACAAAGATTGAATTTTGGAAATCGCCACCTAGATTAAGGTCTAGGACCTTAGAAATGTGAAATCTCACCCCAAGGTAAGACTTCAATTGACTCATGACCCTTAGATTGGATTTCTGGTCCATCAGAGATTGGGTAAGCGTCAGGTTACGGTTATGGGAAGGGGTTAGGCACCCAAACTGTAAGACCCGCACCGAAATCAGTTGCAGAGATTCGTAGTTTCCTTGGATTGGCAGGTTACTATAGAAGATTCGTGGAAGACTACTCAAGAATAGCCGTTCTACTTACCAGACTAACCAAGAAAGGAGAAAAGCTCATATGGACAGATGAGTGTGAGAAGTGTTTTCAGACTTTGAAGTCAAGACTAGTCTCTGCACCTATCTTGACCATCCCAGCACTAGGCTTGCCGTTTACCTTATATACGGATGCCTCAGGGTTGGGTCTTGGATGTGTGTTGATGCAAGGAGAACAGGTGATTGCCTACGCATCAAGACAGTTGAAAGAGCATGAGAAGAACTATCCTACACATGATCTGGAGTTAGCAGCGGTTATTCATGCAATCGGTGGGGGAGTTGTGAAACCTACATGCAAATTTCGGAGACAAAATTTCTTTTAAGGGTGGGGGAGTTGTAAGACCCGTACTCCATGAACCCGATCTAAACCTTTAATTCATGTTGTAATAGGTCTTTCAATCATCACCGGGCTAGACAGGATGAACGGATGACAATTAGGTATGAAAACGGACCCATGTATGATAAGTAAGTCATACCGGTCAATGGTACCGGTCGATGGTACCGATCGACGGGTATGTCTGTGCAGGCAGACCACTTAGATCAGGAAACGGATCTCTGCGGGACCCACTTTCCAAATTTTGAACCTAAGGACTTTCCTAACGTAAGGGGGCTTCCTAATCTCAACCCTAGTCTATTTAAGGACCCCTAAATCTCCTTAAATCTCTTTCATTGATCTTCACAAACCCTGGAGAGGAGAAAGAGATCGAAGAAGGAGAAGGAGCTAAGGAAGGAGAGGGAGGAGCCGCCGTTGCCGTTGGACGAAGAACACTCTACTGCGAACCAACGATAAGTGCTTAAACCTTCCTCTAAGTTAAGCGTTATAGAAGGTTAGTCATGAATGGATCAATACCATGCAAGGTGAGGTATTGATCTAAATCTGAATTTGCCATCAAACCCTAATACAGTCGATAAACCCTAGATTTGAGTTCTAGGTTGAGGATCATCGAAACTAAGATTTGAATGGAGTATGAAACAAATCTAACTCATTGCTCAGACCTAGAATGTATAGGAGAAACCCAAGAATCAATAGGGGGTGACCGACAGAAGGAGAGAACCGGGCGTATGGTCTTCTGGAGACATACCGGTCGACCATATCGGTCGCACCCTATGCGACCGGTACTGCGACCGGTATCTCTCGGAGGCTGGTATGTGGGGACTGGTCATCCATACTGGTTGCACCTTTCCCCACAGTGCCGCAATCGGTACCTGCGACTGGTACGTGCGACCGATATGCTCTGTGGGAGTGTTTTGTCCCAGTTGGTTTCTGACCAATGTAAACCCTAAGAAAACTATTCTAATTCAACCCTAACATTGTGTAGGACCTTGTGATAGCGAGTTTGGATTCTGCGACGCAGAGCAAGCTATCAATCAAGCATAAGGTAAGGGAATCAGATGTAAACCCTAATAACTTAATAACAGTAAAACCTTGTTAATAATTGTGATCCTATGGAATAATGTTTGTGCATACTCGCATGTCATCTTTACTTTAAGTTATTATATTGTTCATGCATACTCGCTATGCTAGATGTGACTGTTTGGCATGTGATTGTTTTCGTTGGTATGTAGAATGGGAAGGGCCTGGGGTCTGAGATCATTCCTCATACTAACACCTTTTTGTATTGCTTCTGTCATTGCATTCTTGGTGTGGGTAGGGTATCAGGGGGAGGAAGTGGTAGTGTGGTCTCCGGCCTGGCCACTAGACTCTAGCCCTATCTCTATGCCGTAGGGAGTTGTGCTGGGATAGGGCCTACTGTGATGACATATAGGATTGGTTAGTCACGAGCCCAGTTTGCAAGCCCTCGCCAATAGTGGCTTACGTGTTGGTATGGGTAGGGCATCAGGGAAAGTGTTGACGGTGTTTGATCCAGACACTTTAGCTCTATCTCTATTCCATGGTGGGTGCATGTGGAACGACAGTGGTGTTTGATCCATTGGGCGGATTCACACACTCGTGTATAGAGGTTCGGTGGCCACCAATCCTTTCAATAGCACATTGCAAACTTAAAACCAGACCATAATGTAAATGTTATTCATGCATGATGTGTGTTGCATTGTCTGATTTTCTTACTGAGCTAAGTTGTGAGCTCACCCTTGTGTATACACTATTTTAGATGTTGATGTAGGTTACACTGTGGAGGACTACTTGGATGCTCCAGTATATGGAGGTGTTGTTGCCTCGGTTGTGCAAGCTGGGGAGGACGAGCATGATGCTTCATGCGAGTGCCCTTTCTGCGTGTACCTCTAGGATATTTGATTTATTTATTTTATTTATTTTTAGTTGGATTTATAATTGGAATGTAAGGATAATTATTTATGTTTTGACATTTTGAATAATTGGATAATTTATTTATCAATAGAAGTACTTAGTTCATTTAATTTAAGACTTCCGCTGTATTTAATTATATTCTGATTATGGTTATGTGCAATGGTTTGTATGAGTGCACACGGTCTTATTGAGATCCTGGTGTGAAATGTTGGTTCAGTGATGGTTCACTCACATTCTGGTTCAACCAAAATTGGGGTGTGACACAAACCGCCCAATCGAAATCGATCTCCTATACCTTTCCTATGCTAGACTCTATCTGTTAAACCGAATCAAACCAAGTGGTTTGATATCTTTGAACCGAATCTGTATCTATTAGATTGCCTACGTATTACAGAATTATTCCGAAAATCAGGTTCACCATCGTAGTTCAGGTGTAATTAAAGTTTATGACTGTAATTTATGCTTGTGCATGATTAAGTTCATTGTTCAAGTTGAAGTTTATGCTTGAAAGGATGAGGAAACCCTATGGGTTAGGTATTTGGATAGTCCATACGAACTGATAGATAGTCCCAGTGGATCTAAGAATGGATAACCCTTTCTGAGTCAAAATATGGATAACCCTTTCTGGGTTGGAATGTGGATAACCCTATTTGGGTCAAAATGTGAATGGATATCCTAGTGGATCTATGGATAGTCCGAGTGGACTAAGGTATGGATCAGAATTTGGAATTCTCTCAAATGGCCTACGTATCCTAGGGTTTGACCTAGGAATCGGAATCCGCATAGTTCGGAATGGATAACCCTATTTGGGTCAAAATGTGGGTTAATATCCTAGTGGTCTGAGTGGACTAAGGTTTGGATCCGAATTTGGGATTCTCCCAAATGGCCCACGTATCCTAGGGTTTGACCTAGGAATCAGAATCCACGTAGTTCGGGCATGGTGAAATAATCTGTTCTATGTTAATGATTGAGAACCTATTCTAGGTTAAGGATTGAGAACCTATTCTAGGTTTAGGATATGCTGAGGGGCAAAATCATCATGAATTACCCTTTTCATCCTAAGTTCTAATTTTGAAAGGTTTGGCTAAGCATTCTATTTCTTTATTAAGATTTTTATTATTTTCCATTATACCCTTCCCAAGAATGTGTGTGCCTAAATGCACGTCCCCACGCCTAGATTGTCTTCTAAAAGTGTGCATAAATGGTAGTTCAACTAGGGTGTTGCAAAAAATGAAGTTATTGCCATAAATGGAATATTCTATCTAAGCATGGCATGTATGATATTTATGGTAACTATCACAATATATAGTAAGATTATGAAAATCTCCCTAACATGGCATGAATTGCAAATAAGGCAAGAACCTATATGACAAGATCTAATATGCTAATCTAAGCATGACAACACCTAATATGGCAAGAAATTAATATATGCACCTATATGTCAATATGGCAAGTACCAAACATAGAATGCAAAATATGGCATGAATCATCCAAAAAGGTAAAATCTTATATGCTATTTTCTAAGCATGCTAAGACCTAACATGGTAAGAAATTAATGTATGCATCTATATATCAATATGGTAAGTACCAAACATAGAATGCAAAATATGGCATGAATCATCCAAAAAGGTAAGATCTTATCTGCTATTTTCTAAGCATAGTAAGACTTAAAAATGATAATTATCATGATTTTACTAAATATGGTAAAAATCTATTTATTCTATCAAATTTAGCAACACATGAATTATGGCAAACATGGTATGTGCACAATCTAAACAAAGCATGTGAATGCTCTAAATATAGCCATTTATCCAAATATGGCATGTAGTACTCTAAATAGCAAATATGTAATCAAATATGATAAAATTCACTCAAGCAATTAATTGCATGTTACAGTGAATGTGACATCAATGAAACCTTTCTGAAAAATCCAAAATCATTAAAAACATAGGTTCAATAACTTATTTGAAAATATTGTAACTTTTATGAAGACATTTGGAATGATTAATGACTAAAAAATGTCAAAATTGTGACACAAAGTTTCAGATATTGGACAAAATATGAACTGTTTTCAAATTCTGTCACATTACACAAGAATGAACATAGTAGGTCTTCTGTAACTCAAATCAAGCTCTATTTTTTTTCACAGAAAGATGACACAACCTGCTATATTTCATCTGAAAGGGTCGAATCAGAACAGAGAGCAAAAATATGTCAAAGGAATGCCACAAGACCGGATATGTGTACTGGTCAAGTCTGTTCCATATTTTTGACCAGTTGCACCATAAATTCTGTATAAAATCCCATACTTAATGAAAATTAAATCTAGACACATGTCCATGTAGATAACTGTCAGATATAAAATTTCATCAAGAAAAAGTAGTGAAAACAGAGCATTCTCATTTTGAAAAAGATACTTTTCAATCATGCAAATCAGTATATTTTAACAGATTCAAAATTCGAGCACTATGCACTTAAAAATCAATATCAATTAAATAAAAAATCATAAAAATCTGAAACCAGTGCAATTGTTTAGAAGACTTCCATCTAAAAAATTCATATGAAGTTTCTTTCCTGATTATGACCATAAGACCCTTTTCTAGAGACTTTCTGATTGGGGATTGCATTATATCTGAGTAGGACAACAATGCCAAAGAAGAATTTTTTTGATAGACCTTTCCAATTCCAAATGGAACAAAATTTCTAAGGTAGTCTTCTAACATATCAGGGAGAATCCCATAAAAATTTGGGCTTCAAAATCTTTGAAAAACCACATGAGATGCACGTCCTAAATTTGGATCCTAAATCTGAAAATTTCAGATTCGAAATCCACTTTGTAAAATTTGTCAAAAACATCAAACATCATCATATAGCATTCAAAGCTTCATCATTGAATAGTTTAAACAAATCATCATACGTAAAAAATTCTAGATATGAGCATCCTAACATCGACATGCATGCATTAGAGCATTCCTGATCGAGATTTAATAAAAATAAGCCTTTTCAAGCAAAATCAACATTCAAGCATTCTAAAGACCCCTAAATTCGTTTTAGGGTACCAACGTTGTGCTTGAATGGAGCGAAACCTTGGATGTAGGATTTTTGGAGATCGTATCAAGCTTTTTTATGATGAATCCTCATTCTCCTCTTATCTGCTCCTTTCTCTCTTCTCTTTCTCTTTTTCCTTCTTCTCTTTTCTTTCTTTTCTCTTCTTCTTCTTCTTCTCTCTTTCTCCCTCTCTCACGTCCTCTCTCTCACTCCTCCCGACTCCCTCTTGTCTGGAATAAAGAAGCCTCTCTCTCTTTCTCTTGGCCTTTTATTCTCTCCTTTTTCTCTTCTAGAAGATCCCTTATTTCCTTTTCTTCTTCTTCTTCTAGAAAATCCTTTCTTTCCTTTTTTCTTCTTCCTGTCTTCTCTTCCTCCTCTTTCTCCTTCTTCTCTACGTTTTTCTTTTCCTTTCTTTCATTTTTCTCTTTCTTCTTCAGGAAAATCCCTTATGTCTTTCCTTTCTCTCTCTGCCTCTCTCTTTCCTTCTTCTCTTTCCTCACGTTTTTTTTCTCTTTTTTTTTCTCTCCTTTTTTTCTCTTCTTTTCACGTCTTCTTATCTTCTCCCTTTTCCTTCCTTTTTCTTCTTCTTTCCTTCTTCTCTTCTTTCCTTTTTTTCTCTTCTAGAAAACCTTCTCTTCTCTTTTCACGTTTTCTTCTAGAAAACCTCTCTTTCTCTCTCTCTCTTCGTTCCTTTTCTTCTTCTTTCCTTCTTCTCTTCTTTCCTTTTTTTCTTCTCCCTCTCTCTTTCTCACATTTTCTTCTAAAAAACCTCTCTTTCTCTCTCTCTCTCTTCCTTCCTTTTCTTCTTCTTTCCTTCTTCTCTTCTTTCCTTTTTTTCTTCTCTCTCTCTCTCACGTTTTCTTCTAGAATGCCTCTCTCTCCTCATGGCTTCTTCTTTTCTCTCTCTTTTTTGGCTTTCCTTCCCTCATTTCCTATATATATATATATAAGAAATACATGCATATGGGCCGACGTGACTTGGTCCGGATTGGTCTGAACTAGATCGGGTTGAGTTGGACTAAATTGGGTTGAGCTGGTTTGGACCAAGTTGACATTTCATAGTCCAATTCTACCATCATTCCACATGAAAATAAAATGGTCAACTTATGAATTTTTGAAGTTTAAGCAAACCAATTATCAATAATTTGGTTAACCATTTTGCATAGGATCCTTCGGAGACTTCTACTGGGGATTTTCACACCCACTTTGAAGAGTACTAAAAATGGAACATAATGAAACTGAAATCACCTGATTTGGATATGGGGTGACCAAAATATGAATTTTCAAAGATTAAATGACTATTTTCATGTGTAATTTTGCATGGGACCCTTCAGAGACTTCTACTTGAGATTTTTCACATCCAATTTGTAGACCACCACAAATGAAGAATAATGGCCTTGGAATCATCTGAATCCGACGTAGAACGGAAAAGATACGAAGCTTTGAAGTTTTATCAAAAATTTTGCATGAAAGCTTGCATGGGGTCCTACAATCCTTCTCTTTCCCACCTCATTCCATAATAGAGGTGTACGACATTTCTTACCATAGAGCGCCTCATATGGAGCCATCTGGATCGTAGCCTGGTAACTATTATTATAAGCAAACTCGATAAGCGATAGCTTCTCGTCCCAAGCTCCTTTGAAATCTAGGGCACATACTCAGAGCATATCCTCTAAGATTTGAATAGTTTTTTCTGACTGCCCATCTGTCTAAGGATGAAAAGCTGTGCTAAACTTCAACTTGGTTCCCATGGTTTTCTGTAATCCTTCCCAGAACTTTGATGTAAAATGGGGATCTCTGTTAGATACTATGCTCTCTGGGATGCCATGAAGTCTGACTATAGTATCTATATATAGTTTGGCTAGCTTGTCCATGATATACTGAGGTTTAACAGCGATGAAGCAAGCTGTCTTGGTAAGTCGATCGACTATAACCCATATTGCATCCAGTGATCTTGGTGTCAAGGGTAGGCCAGTGACGAAATCCATTGTGATATAATCCCATTTCCATGCTGCCTTCGGTAGTGGTTGTAGCAAACCTGCGGGTCTCTATCTTTTTGCTTTTACTTGCTGAAAATTTAGACATTGGAATACAAATCGAGCTACATCTGCTTTCATACCCCTCTACCAATATAATCTTCTTAAATGATGGTACAATTTGGTGCTTCTTGGATGTACTGAATATGGGGTATAATGAGCTTCTGTCATAATTCTATCTCTGATATTTGAGTTCTCACTCTCAAGTATATATAATCGTCCATGATACCTGAGTACCTTGTCTGAATCCAAGGTAAAGTCAGGGTTGCTTTTTCCCTTCTCTAGATCTGCTTGTACGGTCTTGAGATGTGGATCCTGTAGGATTGCTACTTTGACCTCATCTATTAGATCCGATGAGATCTTCAAAGCTGCGAACATCAATGTGAACTTATGACTTAAGCCCTGTTCCACTGGATCTTCTGCAGTCTCTAATATATGCTCTTCATCATTCTCTATTGAGCTTGAGGCTGTAGCACACAATGCAGCATTGGTACTGGATCCTGCCTCAGGTTTCAATGCCCACTTTCTGCTTAAGGCGTCAGCTACAACGTTTGCCTTACCCGGATGGTACTGGATGTCACAATCATAATCTTTTAATAGCTCCAGCCATCTGCTCTGTCTCATATTCAGGTCCATCTGAGTAAAAAGGAAAGTCAAACTCTTGTAATCCGACTTGATCTGAAACTTTTTACCATAAAGGTTGTGCCTCCAAGTCTTGATTGCGTGAATGACTGCTGCTAACTCTAGATCATGCGTAGGATAGTTCTTCTCATGCTCTTTCAACTATCTTAATGTGTAGGCAATCACCTGTTCTCCTTGCATCAACACACATCCAAGACCCAACCCTGAGGCATCCGTATACAGGGTGAACAACAAGCCTGGTGCTGGGATGGTCAAGATAGGTGCAGAGATTAGTCTTGACTTTAAAGTCTGAAAGCACTTCTCACACTCATCTGTCCATATGAACTTTTCTCCTTTCTTGGTTAGTTTGGTAAGTGGAATGGTGATTCTTGAGTAGTCTTCCATGAATCTTCTATAGTAACCAGTCAATCCAAGGAAGCTACGAATCTCTGCAACTGATTTTGGTGCATCCCATCCTACTATAGCTGCGATCTAGCTTGGATCTACCTTGATACCGTCTACAAATACTACGTGACCCAAGAAGGCCACTTCTTTCAGCCAAAATTCACATTTCTTGAACTTGGCATAAAGTTTCTCCCTTCTCAGCCGTTGTAGGGCTGCTCTCAAGTGTGATGCATGAGTCTCTTTGTCCTTTGAGTAGACCAAGATGTCGTCAATGAATACGATGACCGAAGTGTCCAACATGTCATGAAACACTCGGTTCATCAGTTCCATGAATGACATTGGAGCGTTAGTCAACCCGAATGACATTACAAGGAACTCATAATGCCCATACCTTGTTCTGAAAGCAGTCTTCGGAATATCTCCTACCTTGATTTTCAATTGGTGATACCCTGATCTAAGATCAGTCTTCGAGAAAACCTTTGCACCCTGCAAATCGAATAGATCATCGATCCTAGGCAAATGGTTTCTATCCTTGATGGTTAACTTGTTCATCTCTCGATAGTCGATACATAGTCATACGCTACCGTCCTTCTTCTCTACAAAAGATATAGGTGCTCCCCATGGCGATATGCTTGGTCGTATGAAACCCTTATCTAGTAGTTCTTGTAACTGGGTCTTCAACTCTTTTAATTATGTAGGGGCCATCCTGTACGGTGCCTTAGACACCGGTGCTGACCCTAGCATGAGGTCTATCACGAACTCTGTAGCCCTGTCTAGAGGTTGACCTGGTAGATCCTCTAGAAATACATCTGGAAACTCTCGTACCACGTCTAGATCTTCCATCTTTGGTAACTCTGCAACGATGTTGACCACAGACACTAAGTACCCCACTCCCCCCTTCTCTAAGCAACTTTTAGCTTTTAGGGCAAAGAGGATCAGCTTCCGCTTCTTAGGTAATTTGGTTCCAATGAAGCTAAACTACTTTCCCTTATCATCCTTAAAAATAAGTTTCCCTTCGCCACATAATAAGCTAGCTGAATTGTAAGACCCGCACTCCATGAACCCGATCTAAACCTTGAATTCATGTCGTAACAGGTCTTCCAATCATCGCCGGGCCAGACGAGACAAATAGATGATGATCAGGTATGAAATCGGACCAACTTAGTATGGTTTTAGTCATACCGATCGATGGTAACGGTCGATCCAAGATCCGGAATTGGATCTCTGCGGGTCCCACTTTCCTAATTCCGAATCCTAGGACTTTCCTAATCCTAAGAGGCTTCCTAAACCTAATCCTAGCCTATATAAACACCTCTAAACCTCCTAAAATCCCTTCCATTAGTCCTCATAAACCCTAGAGAGGAAAAGGAGATTGAAGAAGGAGAAGGAGCTAGGAAGAAGAAGGAAGACCTGCCATTGCCGTTCGACGAAGAACGCCTTACGCCAGTCGACGGTAAGTGCTTAAACCCTCTTTCTCACATTATGACTCTAGGATGGTTGGGTTGCTTGGACCAATACCACGCAAAGCAGGTATTGACCTAAACCCTACTTTGCCGTCAAACCCTAATTTAGTCGATAAACCTTAGATTCAAGTTCTAGGATGAATACCATCAAAACTAGGACTTGGATAGAGTTGGAAACAATTCTAACTCAATGCTCAGACCTAGAATGAGTATGAGAAACCCTGGAATTAATAGAGAATGATCAACGACAGTCGAAAAACCAGGTGTATGGTCTTTCGGAGACATACCGGTCGACCATACCGGTCGCACCCCATGCGACCGGTACCTCTCGGGGGCTGGCCTGTGGGGACCGACTGACCATACCGGTCGCAGGTTTCCCCACAGTGCTGCGACCGGTACTTGCGACCGGTCAGCTCTGTGAGACGTATTTTGTAACCTCGTTGGTTTTCCGACCAACGTAAACCCTATGAAACTATTCTAATTAAACCCTAATATCATGTAGGACTTTGTGATAGCACGTTTGGATCTTGCGACGTGGAGCAAGCTATCAAACGAGCGTCAGGTAAGGGAATCAGACCTAAACCCTAATAATTAATGGATAGTAAACTATTGTTAATAACAATGACTCTGTGGATTGATGTTTGTGCATACTTGCATGTCATCCTTTACTTTCAGTTATTATTATTGTTCATGGATACTCCTTATGCTAGGATGTAATTGTTAGGCATGTGATTGTTTTCGTTGGTGTGTGGAATGGGAAGGGCCTGGGGTCTGGGATCATTCCTCACACTGACACCTTTTTGTAGTATTTCGTCTTAGCGTGCTTGGTGCGGGTAGGGCATCAGGGGGAGGACGTGACACTGCGGTCTCCGGCCTGGTCACCAGACTCTAGCTCTATCTCTATGCCATAGGGAGTTATGTTGGGATAGGGTCTACTTGCATATTGTTCTGTCTTAGTATGCTTGGTGCGGGTAGGGCATCAGGGGGAGGACATGGCATTGTGGTCTCCGGCCTGGCCACCAGACTCTAGCTCTATCTCTATGCCGTAGGGAGCTGTACTGGGATAGAGCCTACAGTGATGACATATAGGGTTGATTAGTTGCGAGCCCAGTTTCCAAGCCCTTGCTAGTAGGGGCTTACGTATTGGTATGGGTAGAGCATCAGGGGAGATAGTGGATGCCTCAGCTCTATCTTTATTCCATGATGGGTGCATGTGGGTCGGCAGCGGTGTGATCTACTGGGCTATTCCACACACTCGTGTATAGAGGTGCGGTGGCCGCTAATCCTTTCTATAGCACATTACAAACTTAAATCAGACCATGGCATAATATGATTGTTACTCATGCATATAAATGTGGAATTGTCTGATTGTCTTACTGAGCTAAGTTGTGAGCTCACCCTTTGTATATACACTGTTTTTAGATGTTGATGCAGGTTACACGGTGGAGGATTTTATGAACGCTCTGGCGTACGGAGGTGTTGCTGCTTTGGACGTGCAGGCAGGAGAGGACGAGCATGATGCTTCATGCGGGTGCCATTTCTACGTGTACCTTTGATTTTATTTTATTTTAATTATTTTCAGTTGGGATAAGTTGATGTAAGGATATTATTTAAGTTTTGAGAATTCGAATAATTGAATATGTTATTTAAATTTATCAATAGATACTCAGTTCATTTTATTTAAAGACTTCTACTGTATTATTTATATTCTGATTGTGGTTACGTGTAATGGTTTGTATGAGTGGACACGGTCTTATGGAGATCCTACTGTGAACCGTTGGTTCAGTGATGGTTCACTCACACCATTCTAGTTGGTTCAGAATTGGGGTGTGACATGAATGATGGCCTAGCCAATCCATTCCCAAGATGACATCAGAGTCTGCCATCTCGAGTTGAACCAGATTTGCTTCTAGGTTTCGCCCATCAATACTAACTAAACAAGGCCCATAGCATTCATTCAACGCCACTCTACTCCCAACGGAGAGTGAACTATCAAGCTTGGGGTTAAGAGCTTGGCAGGTAACTCCAATCGCTTCATGAAAGACATAGAAACAAAGGAGTGTGTAGCCCTAGAGTCAAAGAGTACTCTGGCGGGTACCCCAGCTATATCTACAGTTCCTGGAATTTACTTCTCCCTTAGTTCTACATTCTCATACATAACAAAATAGTAAGCAAAATTGTATGGGACGAAATCATACCAGTAACCACATCGGGTGATGCGGCTGCCTCTTCAGTGGTGACTGCAAATACCTTCCCTTGCTGTGGTGGTTGCTTTCTAAGTAGAGTACATGTCTTTGCATAATGGCCCAATTGCTGGCAGTTGAAACATTTGACATTAGGGTTTTGACCAGCTACCTATGATGGTGGTGGTGCAGTAGTATTCCTTGCTGGCACCACAGCAGATTGAGCCCTGTATAGGGAGAATGGTCTAGTGTTCCCTCCACTCGAAGTCTCAGTAGCAGGCCTCTTCAGTCCCTTGTTTTGAGGAAAGAAGCTATCTCTTTGGCTTGATTCAATCACCCACCAATCTGCACAACCTCGTTATACACCTTCTTCTCCAAACCCAAGACGTGCTCCTGAATACTTCCTCGTAATCCCATAGTGAACCTACGGGTTCTGGTTTCCTCCTCTTGCATGCTTGCTGGAGCGAAGAAAAACAACTCTTTGTACTTCTGCTGGTACGCATCAATAGTCAACTGGGATTGTTGCAGGTTAAGGAATTTCTTCTCCATTTGATCACGAAATCTCTTAGAAAAGTACTTATCGAAGAAAGCTCCCTTAAATATTTCCCAGGTGATTTGTGTGTTCTTTGTCTCCAAGAATGTCCGGATAGAATTCCACCAGGCATTTGCATCCTCCTTGGGCATGTGCATAACAAATAGCACCTTTTCATCCTCCGTGCAAGTCATCAGACGGAAGTTCTTCTCCATCTCAGCAACCCACTGTGCAGGCCATAGTGGTTTTCTTGGTCTCCGGATGAAGGTAGGGGGTTTCAATTTCAAAAACCTATCCACCGCTTGGATTAGGTCATTCTGCCCCTGTGCATTTGTTCCATACCATGGTGGTGGGTACGAATAGATCCCTTGATAGGCAGACAATGTTGGGAATTGGTGTGGTAGTTGTGGGTTCTGTTCTTGGCTCATCGGCCCAGTGCTACCATCCCCTGGTAGTGTGGTATTATTTCCTCCAGACTCAGGCGTACCTTCTGTAGGGATATATCCTGGTGGCCTGAACATCTTCAGCATCTCATTTAAGAAGACCTTCTGCTGCGCTTCCATCTGATAGACCAGATTCGTTACAATAGTCTCAGAGTTAGTGTGAGGAGGGCCTGGCAGATTTGTTGGTGCTCTGTGACTCTGCCCTTCTCCACCATTTCTCGTTTCTATCCTGTCCCCATCATCCCTCATTGGGGTTCCACCTTCTGGGTTCAGGTTTTGCTTATCAACGGTTCCTACTTCCACATTGTCCACGGCTTGATGCACCCTTGAGTGGTGACGTTTTCGTGAACCTCTGCGACCATTTCCGCCTACCATCTTAGATTACTCTTTCCTGTTTGTATATGAGAAGAAGACATAATACATGAGGTACATTGGAATAGTCACATTTGTCATGATAGTGTTAGCCTTTAATAGTGCGAGGTGAAAATTGTCATGGAAACTTTAAATCAAATTTTAAAAAAAATTTCTCAAAATTTTTTGGGCTTAGAATACTTATCCAGTCACAACATACTGGTCGCGGCACTGTGTATTGTAATGCGATCGGTATGTCCAGGCGGACAAACCTCTCGGAGTTCCCGAGAGGTACCGATCGATGTACCGATCACACCTCTGTATGGTATGGTGCGACCGGTATGTTCGATCGGTCAGCACCCTGCTGTGGCCGAGAGGTACCGGTCGCAGGTACTAAGGGGTACCGGTCGATCGGTATAGGGCAAAACCATCAACCAGTATGCCCTGAAAGACTTTAAAATCGTGATTTTTGCCTCTTTTCCTCATTTTCTTCTTTCCATTCACTCCGGTGGCGATTCCTCTCTGACTTGGTGAGTTGCTACAGTCCGACTGGTGACTTTAGGAGCGATTCTCTTCCGATTAAGACCTTGAACATCATCTCCAAGTAAGGTTCTTCCTTCCTCTCTCCATTTTACATTGTTTCTTCATGGTTTCTTGCCCAAATACTTGATTTTTCTTGGTTTAGCAGATTCTAACCGTAGGAACTCTTTTTCTTTGGCTTAGAAATAGTTTTGGGACCTCTATGAACAAAAGCCCTTAACTTATTTGAGGTTCCACTGTATGGTTTTCTCAAAATCAAAATTTTGGGATTTTTTACCTAGGTTTTGGTCCAAAATCGATTTTTCTTGTAATTGTTGAATTTCTTGCTTGTTTGTTGATTGTTTGGTTTCCATATGTTGCTAAATTGTTACGTAAGTACTCCTCCCCAGATTATGGGTGATTTCAAGGCTTTTGCTTTAAATACTGTCGCTATGCTGCCGAATTTTTGAAAATTTTAATAAAATCTCATTGTTTTGTTTTGTTTTGTAGTTAACAATGTCTCTACATCGAGGTGCTGGTAAGTATGCATACGCTCCGGGCATGAACCGTCCACAACCGCCGGTTCAATAGTTTGGTGAGTGGTGGTTTCGTTCGGTGATAGTGCATGCCCTTTTTCCATGGTTTGAAGAGAAGAACATAGAATCTGGACGCTGCGTAAACCTGGAGCAGCTACAACGATTCGATGTTAAAGCAGCCTTTGGTGCACTTGGGTGGTTACCCGTTATCACTTATACAGTGACTACCCGACCCACCTTGGTCAAGCACTTCTTTGCTAACTTGGAGGTCGAGGGAGACGTTAACGACTTTAGCCATGGTAGGGACCTACGCCTCACCAGCTTTGTCAAAGGTGTCCCCATATCCTTCGACACTCACCAACTCACTGATCTCTTGGGGATTCCTAATGACGGTGATTTGGTTTACTGTGCTCCCAAGATGAAAGGCTTCCTTACTGATGATCTGCGCTAGTAGGTTTCAGAGTAGATCCTTAACCCAGGGGTGCCCATGAAAGCTGCTACTTTGAGACCTATTCCTCGAGTATATTGCCGCATTATCCAGCATGATTGTTCCTCAGAGTGGCCACTACCGTAAGTTATCTCAGCTCACCCAGTACCTGACTTATTGTGTCTGCACTAGGGAGCGGGTCTGTCTCCCTTATATTATCATCAGGACTATGTGTCAGGCTACCATGCCCGACTAGATAAGCAACCTTCCTTATGGCCGGCTTATCACTACACTCATGCAGCGCCTTCGAGTAGACATGATGGATGAGATTGCGGTTAAGGACACCATGACATTAGACATTGACTGGGATGCCATTGTCCGGATGAAGATGGATAACCTGCCGATCAGTGATGAGGAGCTAGAGGCTCGTCCTCATCCGCTTAGGAGGGTAGCAGCAGCAACAGCAACCAATGTAGCTTATGTAGAAGAGGCAGGGGATGATGATGATCAGATGGAGGACATTCCTGCACCAGAACTGCAGCCCATACCTGCAGCAAGACCATCCCGGCCTTCTCCCAAAACAGTGATGGGTATGTTTATGGAGATTCAGGATGCCCAGCGCGAGATGAACCGTGACCTAGGGCGCCTCTCTCGCAGCCTCAGAGTCACACAGGAGTAGGTACACTGGCTTGGGGTCACATATGAGCGTGACTATGACATTGCTGACTCTATTCCTCCTATGCCCCAACCCCATGATGGACCACTTTATTTTTTTCTCCTCTTGGTATAATTTTTATTATAACAAGGTAAATGTCCGGTTTGTGGACTGTACCCTGTGGTACAATTAACTTCTAGCTCTTTGGATGTTCTATATTCTACTCTTGATACAGTTTCCTTTTCAATTTGGTAAAAGTTTATGATTATTCTCACCTTTCATTATGGTTCCTATCTAGAGCATGACTGTTTATTAATTTCACCTTTAGTATAGTATATTATGATATTTCATATTTAGTCTCAGGCATTAAACAAGTGCTCAAGGAGCGTTTTTTTTATTAAGACTTTTGATTCTTTCTATCTCAGTTCATTGACTTAGTCAAGTGCATGTATGTTCTATTGGACAGAGCCTAAGTGCTCTGATACCAAGTTGTCACATCCCAATTCCAACTGAACCAGAAGTATGAGTGAACCGTCACTGAACCAACGGTTCACACCAGGATCTCAATAAAATCGTGTCCACTTATACAAACCATTGCACATAACCATAATCAGAATATAATTAAATACAACGGAAGTCTTAAATTAAATGAACTAAGTACTTCTATTGATAAATAAATTATCCAATTATTCAAAATACCAAAACATAAATAATTATCCTTACATCCCAATTATAAATCCAACTAAAAATAAATAAAATAAACAAATCAAATATCCTAAAGGTACACGCAGAAATGGCACTCTCGTGAAGCGTCATGCTCGTCCTCCCCTGCTTGCACTTCTGAGGCAGCAACACCTCCATATACTGGAGCATCCAAATAGTCCTCCATAGTGTAACCTGCATCAATATCTAAAAATAGTGTATAGACAAGGGTGAGCTCACAACTTAGCTCAATAAGAAAATCAGACAATGCAACATACATCATGCATGAGTAACATTCACATTATGGTCTGGTTTTAAGTTTGCAATGTGCTATTGAAAGGATTGGTGGCCACCGCACCTCTATACACGAGTGTGTGAATCCACCCAATGGATCAAACACCACTGTCGTTCCACATGCACCCACCATGGAATAGAGATAGAGCTAAAGTGTCCGGCTCAAACACCGCCAACACTTCCCTTGATGCCCTACCCATGCCAACACGTAAGCCACTATTGGCGAGGGGTTGCAAACTGGACTCGTAACTAACCAATCCTATATGTCATCACAGTAGGTCCTATCCCAGCACAACTCTCTACGGCATAGAGATAGGGCTAGAGTCTAGTGGCCAGGCTGGAGACCACAGTGCCACTTCCTCTCCCTGATACCCTACCCACACCAAGCATGCTAAGACAGAAGCGATACGAAAAGGTGCTAGTGTGAGGAATGATCCCAGACCCCAGGCCCTACCCATTCCACATACCAATGAAAACAATCACATGCCTAACAGTTACATCTTAGCATAGCGAGTATGCATGAACAATATAATAACTGAAAGTAAAGATGACATGCGAGTATGCACAAACACCATTCCATAGAATCATAATTATTAACAACGTTTTATTGTTATTAAGTTATTAGGGTTTAGGTCCGATTCCCTTACCTGACGCTTGATTGCTAGCTTGCTCCACGTCACCAAATCCTAACTTGCTATCACATGGTCCCACACATTGTTAGGGTTAAATTAGAATTAGTTTTCTTAGGGTTTACGTTGGTCGAAAACCAACTGGTATTGAAAACACCCTTACAGTGCATACCGGTCGCAGCACTGTAGGGCAAGGTGCAACTGGTATGGTCGACCGATCCCCCACAGACCAGTCCCCAAGAGGTACCGATCGCAGTACCAGTTGCATATGGTGCGTTCGGTATAGTCGACCGGTATGCCTCCGGAAGACCACCAACTTGGCGTTCGCCTTCCGTCGGTCACCCCCTATTGGTTCTAGGGTTTATCCTATGCATTTTAGGCCTGAGCAACGAGTTAGAGTCATTTCATGTTCTATTCAAGTCCTAGTTTCGATGATCCTTAGCCTAGAATTCGAATCTAGGGTTTGTCGACTGTGTTAGGGTTTGACGGAAAATTTAAGGGTTTTAAATGAATACCTCGCCTTGCATGGTATTGATCAATTCATGATTAATCATCTATAATGCTTAATTTAGAGAGAAAGTTCAAGCACTTACCGGTAGTTCGCAACTATGGTGTTCTTTGTCCAACGGCGGCTCCCCTCTCACCTTTCTTAGCTCTTTCTCCTTCTTCAATCTCTTTTTCCTCTCTAGGGTTTGTGAGAAGCAATCAAAGGGTTCTAAGGAGGTTTAAGGGTCCTTAAATAGACTAGGATAGAGTTTAGGAAGTTTCCCTACGTTAGGAAAGTCCCTAGGCTTGAGATTTAAAAAGCGAGACCCGCAGAGATCCGTTTCCAGATCTAACCAGTCTGCCTGCGTAGATATACCGGTCGACCGGTACCATTAACTGGTACCGTAGACCGGTATGCAAAATATCATACTTTTACGTTCGTTTTCGTACCTGGTTGTCATCCTCTCATCCCGTCTAGCCTGGTGATGATGAAAGACCTGTTATGACATGAATTAAAGGTTTAGATCAGGTTCATGGAGTGCGGGTCTTACAATTTCTATCTTCATAACACACAATTTCAGCATTGTAGAATACACCACATGCATAAATTAATCATATGGCAAATCTAATTACATACAACAAGTATAAGTAGGTAATTCCCCTTCCTAATTTTGCTGTGTTTAGTCAGTCTTTCCCTTGGAGGGCAAGCTAAGTAATTCTTTCCCATACTTTTAGCCCTACAACCATTTGGGCACGTATCACAATTATTTTATTGCTAAGTTAAAACTAACTATTTAAGAATGAAAATATGCTTTGAACTAATTTTTACAATGTTTTTAAGGTCTGAATTAATACAGAGAACAATATCTTTGAAATCCCTTTCATAAGAAAATACCTTAGCTTGATCGATTGAGGACTCTCTTAGTCTAGGACTAGTCAAAATGGCTTATTGAAACTGACTTAAGTTTCTTTTATTCTCATGTTCCATTCAAATTGAATTTTTCTTTAAAAATTTAAGGTTGCGCACACCAGATTTACTGTTCACTATAAATTTCACCCTTTTTATGACCTAAGTTGGTTTACATAGTCCTAGGATGTCCTAATATAATATTCCAGAATTCCATAAGGCTGGATTTCCAAGTATTTCAGGTTTAAATAATAGAATTATTGACTTGCATTCATTTTAGGGTTTCTTATAACTGAATTACATAATTTCTTTCATATTTACCTTGACAATTATGCTTCAATATACTATGCTGCCCTATGACATTTCAATTAGAGAAGAAACTAGGGTTTCCAAGGCTGAAATTATTGTTCTACAACCTTTGTATACTTAGGGTTTGGAAATTCCAACGATGAAAATTCCCTCGGTCTCAACATGCTTAAATCCTAAACCTAGGTATAAATTAAAAGGTAAATAATCCTATGTAGAAACAGTTTTGAGCCATCTTAGGTTCTAGGGTTTTTTTTCCTTTATAGATCCTTCAAAGTGGAGTAAGCGAGAGAGAAAGAGAGAGAGAGCTAACTGATTTCCTTATTCCTCCTCCTCCTCTTCTTCTTCTTCCTCCCAGTTTCCCCCTCTTCTATTCTGCCTTTCCTTCCTTCTAACATAAAGAGTATATATATATATATATATATATATATATATATAGTTAATTAATTTATTAGTTATTTAATTATACTTAACTTTAAGTAAAAGTCTTATTTAACCTTGCTTAGGTCTTTATAACTCTAGGTATTAAGTTAATTAAATAAAATACATTAGTATCCCTTTAAATTAGGTACTGGTTATACTTGACAACCCTACTCTTTATTGTTAGTTAGTTATTTAATTATACTTAACTTTAAGTAAAAGTCTTATTTAACCTTGCTTAGGTCTTTATAACTCTAGGTTTTAAGTTAATTAAATAAAATACATTAGTATCCCTTTAAATTAGGTACTGGTTATACTTGACAACCCCACTCTTTATTGTTAATTAGTTATTTAATTATACCTCACTTTAAGTAAAAGTCTTATTTAACCTTGCTTAGGTCTTTATAACTGTAGGTTTTAAGTTATTTAAATAAAATACATTGGTATCCCTTTAAATTAGGTACTGGTTATACTTGAGTCCTTTTAATTTTTTTATTACAATTGAGCCCTTAAACACAATAATTCCTTTCTATTTGTCCCCAATTTCTAAATGTTCATATTTTCCCTACCTATCATTCCATTCCTTCAATTGCAATCAAGCCCAAAACTATAAAATTTCATTTTAAAACTTACCCCTCATTCAGATGACCAACTAACCCTGTGGGGCCCACTATTAGCATAACCCAATCGTTTAACCAAACATTATACATTATATACCTACACACTTTGTAAGAAAAATTCAAGATAACTTCCAATACGATTATACGTATACTATTAATATATTATAAATTTCTATTCTCTTACCTCAAACATGGAAGTAAAAATACCAAAATACCCCTAAGTATAAAATTCAATAGAAAATGTCTAAATAGGAAATGAAAACTGTCACACCCCAATTCCGGCTGAACCAGAAGTGTGAGTGAACCGTCACTGAACCAACGGCTCACACCAGGATCTCAATAAGACCGTGTCCACTCATACAAACCATTGCACATAACCACAATTAGAATATAATAAAATACAATGGAAGTCTTTAAATAAAATGAACTGAGCATCTACTGATAACTTTAAATAAATATTCAATTATTTAAATTCTCAAACATAAATAAATATCTTTACATCATTTAACGTCAATCGAAAATAACTGAAACAAATAAAATAAAATCAAAGGTACACGCAAAAAGGGCACTCGCATGAAGCGTCATGCTCGTCCTCTCCTGCTTGCACATCCATAGCAGCAACACCTCCATACGCCGAAGCATTCATATAATCATCCACCGTGTATCCTGCATCAACATCTAAAAACATGTATATATACAAGGGTGAGCTCACAACTTAGCTCAGTAAGACAATCAGACAATTCCACATTCATATGCATGAGTAACAATCATATTACGTTATGGTTTGGTTTAAGTTTGCAATGTGCAATAGAAAGGATTGGCGGCCACCGCACCTCTTTACACAAGTGTGTGAAGCCGCCCAGTAGATCACACCACTGCCGTCCCACATGCACCCACCATGGAATAGAGATAGAGCTAAGGCGTCCAATACCTCCCCTGATGCTCTACCCATACCAACATGTAAGCCTCTATTGGCGAGGGCTTGCAAACTGGACTCGCAACTAACCAATCCTATATGCCATTGCAGTAGGCCCTATCCCAGCACAGCTCCATACGGCATAGAGATAGAGCTAGAGTCTGGTGGCCAGGCCAGAGACCACAATGCCACATCCTCCCCCTGATGCCCTACCCGCACCAAGCATACTAAGACAGAATAATACGCAAGGTAGACCCTATCCCAACATAACTCCCTACGACATAGAGATAGAGCTAGAGTCTGGTGACCAGGCCGGAGATCACAGTATCACGTCCTCCCCCTGATGCCCTACCCGCACCAAGCATGCTAAGATAAAATACTACAAAAAGGTGCTAGTGTGAGGAATGATCCCAGACCCCAGACCGTTCCCATTCTACACACCAACGAAAACAATCACATGGCTAACAGTCACATCCTAGCATAGCGAGTATGCAGGAACAATAATAATAACTGAAAGCAAAGGATGACATGCGAGTATGCACAAACATCAATCCACAGAGTCATAGTTATTAACAACAGTTTACTGTCCATTGATTATTAAGGTATAGGTCCAATTTCCTTATCTGACGCTCGTTTGACAGCTTGCTCCACGTCGCAAGATCCAAACGTGCTATCACAAAGTCCTACACGATATTAGGGTTTAGTTAGAATAGTTTTTCTTAGGTTTATGTTGGTCGAAAAACCAACGAGATTACAAAATATGTCTCACAGAACTGACCGGTCGCAGAACTGTGGGGAAAACCTTCGACCGGTATGGTCTGCCGGTCCCCATAGACCAGTCCCCGAGAGGTACCGGTCACGGTACCGGTCGCATATGGTGCGATCGGTATAGTCTACCGGTATGTCTCCGGAAGACCATACATCTGGTTTCTCGATTATTGTCGATCATTCTCTATTGATTCCAAGGTTTCTCCTATACATTCTTGGTCTGAGCATTGAGTTAGAGTTGTTTTCAACTCCATTCAAGTCCTAGTTTTGATGGTCTTCATCCTAGAACTCTAATATAGGGTTTACTGACTAGATTAGGGTTTGACGGCAAAGTAGGGTTTAGATCAATACCTGCTTTGCATGGTATTTGTAAGACCCGCACTCTATAAACCTGATCTAAACCTTGAATTCATGTTGTAACAGGCCTTCCAATCATCACTGGACCAGACGGGATGAGTGGATGACAATCAGGTATGAAATCGGACCAAACAGACCAAATATGTACGAATTAGTTCATACTGGTTGCTGGTTCCGGTCTTGGTACCGGTCGATTAGTATAGCTTGCGCAGCTGACTACCAAGGTCTGGAACTAGATCTCTGCGGGTCCCACTTTCCGAAGTCCAAACCCTAGGACATTCTTAATCCTAAGAGGCTTCCTTAACCTAATCCTAGCCTATTTAAACCCCTTTAAACCTCCTAGAATCCCTTCCATTAGTCCTCACAAACCCTAGAGAGGAGAAGAAGATTAAAGAAGGAGAAGGAGGTAGGAAGAAGAAGGAAGAGCCGCCATTGTCGTTCGACGAAGAACACCATACCGCGAGTCAACGGTAAGTGTTCAAATCTTCCTCTACCGTAAGTAATCTAGAATGGTTAGTGTAGTTGGATCAATACCATGCAAAGCGAGGTATTGATCTAAACCCTACTTTGCCGTCAAACCCTAATTTAACCGTTAAACCCTAGATTCGAGTTCTAGGATGAAGACCATCAAAATTAGGACTTGAATAGAGTTGGAAACAACTCTAACTCAATGCTCAGACCTAGATTGTGTGGGAGAAACTTTGGAATCAATAGGGGATGATCGACAGGAGTCAAGAAACCGAGTGTATCGTCTTCCGGAGACATACCGGTCGACCATACCGGTCGCACCATTGTGAGGACAAAGATGGAAATCTTTAGAAGTCGCCACCTAGATTTAGGTCTAGGACCTTAGAAATGTGAAATCTCACCCCAAGGTAAGACTTCGATTGACTCATGACCCTTAGATTGTAATTCTGGTCCATTAGAGATTGGGTAAGCGTCAGGTTACGGTTATGGGAAGGGGTTAGGCACCCAAACCGTCTGATCGAAATCGGTCTCCTATACCTTTCCTATGCTAGACTCTATTTGTTAAGCCAAACCAAACCAAGTGGTTTGATATCATTGAACCGAATCTGTATCCATCAGATTGCCTACGTATTACGGATTTATTCCAAAAACCAGGTTCACCATTGTAAGACCCGCACTCTGAAAACCCGGTCTAAACCTTGGTTTTGTGTCGTGACAGGTCTTCCGATCATCACCGAGCCAGACGGGGCAAGCGGATAACAAACAGGTACAAAATCGGACCAAAGTCGACCAATTATACCTGATTTTAGATACCGGTTGATGGTACCGGTCGACCGGTATGGCCTGCATAGCTATGTGCGGGAATTTGGAAATTGGTCTCTGCGGGTCCCGCTTTCCTGATTTCGAATCCTAGAAGTTTCCTAATCCTAGTAGGGTTACTAAACCCTATTTCTAGCCTATAAATACACCCTTAAACCCCCTCAAATCCTTTCCATTGTCTCTCACAAACCCTAGAGAAGAGAAAGAGCTTGGAAAAGAGAAGGAGCTAGGAAGAAGAAGAAGGAGCCGCCATTACCGTTTGACGAAGCTCACGCTACGCCTGTCAATGGTAAGTGTTTGAATCCCTCTTCTTACCCTATGATAGTTGTGTGGGTGGATCAATACCATGCAAAGTAGGTATTGATCTAAAACCCTAAATTGGCCAATAAACCCTAAGTTGCCGTCAAACCCTAGATTTGAGTTTCGAGATGATATTCATCGAAACGAGACTTGAATGAGTTGGGGATAACTCTAACTCAAAGCCTAAACTTAGAATGGATAGAGGAAACCCTGAGAATCCATGGAGGATGGTCGACGGCAGTCGAAGAACCCATGTATGGTCTTCCGGAGACATACCGGTAGACTATACCGGTTGCACATGGTGCGACCGGTATGTTGCGACCGCTACCTCTCGAGAGGTTGTTTGTGGGGGACCGGCTGACCATACCGGTCGCCAGTCTTTCCCACAGAGCTGTGACCGGTACATGCCACCGGTCAGCTCTGTGAGGGTAGTTTGTGATCTCTGTTGGTTTTCGACCAACATGAAACCCTAAACAATATATTCTAATGAAACCCTAATATTATGTAGGACTTTGTGACATATTGTTTGGATCTTGCGACGTGGAGCAAGCTAACGAACGAGCGTCAGGTAAGGGAATCGGACCTAAACCTAATAATTAATGGACAGTAAATCGTTGTTAATCATTGAATATCTATGATGTGATGTTTGTGCATATTCACATGCCATCTTTTACTTTCAGTTATTGTTATTGTTCATGCATTCATAGGATATGATTGTTAGGCATGTGATTGTTTTCGTTGGTGTGTGGAGTGGGGCATGGGCCTGGGATCGCTCTTCACACTGGCACCTTTTTGTAGTATTCTGTCTTAACATGCTTGGTACGGGTGGGTTATCAGGGGAAGATCGTGGTACGGTGGTCTCCGATATTGATGTTGTCCCGGCCATTGTTATGTGGTACTGAGGATTTCGAGTCGACGCTGGCTTGTCCACGATGCTTTAGCTCTATCTCTATGCCGTAGGGAGTTATGTTAGGATAGGGTCTACCTGCGTATTGTTTCTATCCTAGTGGGTTAGTTGCAGATAGGGTATCAGGGGGAGGTGAGGTATGGTGGTCTCCGACCCGGCCTGCACGCTCTAGCTCTATCTCTATGCCGTAGACGGCGGCTGTCTTGGATAGAGCATACATTGTTGACATATAGGATTGGTTAGTTGCGAGCCCGGTTTGCGAGCCCCGGCCCGGTAGGGGCTTAGGTACTTGGTATGGGTAGAGTATCAGGGGAGGTGCGGGTATACCTTAGCTCTATCTCTATTCCATGATGGGTGCATGTGGGTTGGTGGTAGTGTGATTACTGTGCGATGCCACACACTCGTGTATAGAGGTGCGGGGGCCACCAAACCTTTCTATAGAACATTGCAAACTTAAAACCAGACCACAGCATAAAATGGTTGTTACTCATGCATAATCTTGTGAAACTGTCTGATTGTCTTACTGAGCTATGTTGTGAGCTCACCCTTTGTGCACATCTTGTTTTAGATCTGGATGCAGGTTATACTGTGGATGACTACGTGAACGCTCCGGCGTATGGTGGTGTTGCGGCATTGGACGTACAGGCAGGAGAGGACGAGCATGATGCTTCATGCGAGTGCCCTTTCTGCGTGTACCTGTGATGGATTTTATTTAGTTGTTTCAGTTATTTTTGTTTGTTATTAAGAGATGTAAAAGATTATTATTTTATGTGTTTGGATTTGAATAATGGGATATTTATTTACATTATCAATAGATACTCAGTTCATTCTATTTAAAGTCTTCCGTTGTATATTTATATTCTGATTGTGGTTATGTGTAATTGGTTTGTATGGGTGGACACGGCCTATTCGAGATCCTGGTGTGAACCATTGGTTAAATGACGGTTCACTAACACCGTTCTGGTTGGATCAGAATTGGGGTGTGACAACCATCGTAGTTCAGGTGTGATTAAAGTTTATGGCTGTGATTTATGCTTGTGCATGATTAAGTTTTTTTGTTCAAGTTGAAATTTATAATTGAAAGGCTGAGAAAACCCTATGGGCTAGGATCTGGATAGTCCATGTGGACTGATAGATAGTCCTAGTGGATCTAAGGATAACCCTATTTGGGTTGAAATATGGATAACCCATTCTAGGATGGAATGTGGATAACCCTATGTGGGTCAAAATGTGGACAAATATCCTAGTGGATCTATGGATAGTCCAAGTGGACTAAAATGTGGATCTGAATTTGGGTTTCTCCCAAATGGCCTACGTATCCTAGGGTTTGACCTAGGAATCAGAATCCACGTAGTTCGGGGCTCTGGGTTGAAATGGGAATGGATATCCTAGTGGATCTATGGATAGTCCGAGTGGACTAAGGTATGGATAACCCTTTTTGGGTTGGAATATGGATAGATATCCTAGTGGATCTATGGATAGTCCGAATGGACTAAGGTGTGAATAAATATATCCTAGTGGATCTATGGATAGTCTAAGTGGACTAAATTGTGGATCGAATTTGGGTTTCTCCCAAATAGCCTACGTATCCTAGGGTTTGCCCTAAGAATTAGAATCCGCGTAGTTCGGGCTCTAGGTTGAAATGGTTGAGTATCCTAGTGGATCTATGGATAGTCCGAGTGGACTAAGGTATGGATTGAAATGGTTAAATGTCCTAGTGGATCTATGGATAGTCCAAGTGGACTGAGGTTGGATAACCCTATTTGGGTTAAAATATGGGGGATATCCTAGTGGATCTATGGATAGTCCAAGTGGACTAAAGTGTGGATCTGAATTTGGGTTTGTCCCAAATGGCCTACGTATCCTAGGGTTTGACCTAGGAATCAGAATCCGCGTAGTTCGGGCTCTGGGTTAAAATTGATGGATATCCTAGTGGATCTATGGGTAGTCCAAGTGGACTAAGGTGTGGATCCGAATTTGGATTTCTCCCAAATGGCCTACGTATCCTAGGGTTTGCCCTAGGAATCAGAATCCACGTAGTTCGGGATGGATAACCTGTTCTAGGTTAATGATTGAGAACCTATTCTAGGTTTAGGGTTTGTCGAGGGGCAAATCGTCCTAAATTACCCTTTTCATTCTGAATTCTAATTTTGGAAGGTTTGGCAAAGAATTCTCTTTCTTTATTAAGGTTTTATTATTCCCATTATGCCCTTCCCAAGAATGCGGGTGCCTAAATGCACGTCTCCACGCCTAGATTGTCTTCTAGAAGTGTGCAGATATGGCAGTTTGACTAGGGTGTTGCATAAAATAAGTTATTGCCAAAAAATAGAATATTCTATCTAAATATGGCACATAAAACATTTATGGCAAGAAATTCACATACAATAAGATTATTTAAAAATCTTTCAAATATGACATGTATTGCAAATAAGGCAAGAGCCTATATGACATGATCTAGTAGGCTATCTTCTAAGCATGGCAAGACCCTAATTGCTATTTTCTTTCCATATTTATGGTTTTCTACCCTAATTGCTATTTTCTTTCCATTTTAGGGTTTTCTACCCTAATTGCTGTATTCTTTCCGTTTTTTAAGGTTTCCAACCCTAATTATTATTTTCTTTCCATTTTAGGATTTTCTACCCTAATTGCTATTTTCTTTCCATTTTAGGGTTTTCTACCCTAATCGCTATTTTCTTTCCATTTTTTAGGGTTTTCTACCCTAATTGTTATTTTCTTTCCATTTTAGGGTTTTCTACCCTAATTATTTTCTTTCCATTTTAGGGTTTTCTACCCTAATCGCTATTTTCCTTACATTTTTTAGGGTTTTCTACCCTAATTGTTATTTTCTTTCCATTTTAGGGTTTTCTACCCTAATTATTTTCTTTCCATTTTAGGGTTTTCTACCATAATTGCTATTTTCTTTCTATTTTAGGGTTTTCTACCCTAATCGCTATTTTCTTTCTATTTTTTAGGGTTTTCTACCCTAATAGTTATTTTCTTTCCATTTTTTAGGGTTTTCTACCCTAATTGTTATTTTCTTTCCATTTTTTAGGGTTTTCTACCCTAATTTTTATTTTCTTTCCATTTTAGGGTTTTCTACCCTAATTGTTACTTTCTTTCCATTTTAGGGTTTTCTACCCTAATTGTTATTTCTTTCCATTTTAGGGTTTTCTACCCTAATTATTTTCTTTCCATTTTTTTAGGGTTTTCTACCCTAATTGTTATTTTCTTTCCATTTTTTAGGGTTTTCTACCCTAATTGTTATTTTCTTTCCATTTTAGGGTTTTCTACCCTAATTATTTTCTTTCCATTTTTTAGGGTTTTCTACCCTAATTGTTATTTTCTTTCCATTTTAGGGTTTTCTACCCTAATTATTTTCTTTCCATTTTTTAGGGTTTTCTACCCTAATTGTTATTTTCTTTCTATTTTAGGGTTTTCTACCCTAATTGTGACAATAAACATTTAATATAGCATGTGAGTATGATCATTCCAATCATGGCAGTGTGATTATTTCAATTGTGGCAGTGTGTGCATATAAGCATCCAAATATAGCATGTGAACAATATAGCATCAAAATATGGCATGTGATAAACAACCAAGGCATGTGAGTCAATCAATCAAAACGTATTTTCAGATCTACGGTCTAGATTCAATGCATCGATTATCAACAATGTGACTGAAATCATAATTGATTGATGATTGAAAGTAACAGTTCAGATCATATAACATCAGTTAATCAGACTTTAACGGCTCAAATTAATTCATCATTAAATCATCATCAGATTAAAATCAATGGTTCAGGTTAATTAACCATCCATTCACATGATTGGATCTTAAAAGATCAATGATTCAGATTAAATTCACATCAATTAATCAAGTTCATTCATTCAAATATCAATGGACAAATTTTCATCACATGATCAAAAAAAATTTCACATTCAATGGATCAGATTTTGAATGGATATCATATTAACACGATAAAGAATCAAAATTCAGATTTTTATTCAAGCATATCATGATCATAGATTCAATCAATGGCCCATATTTGATGGAAAGATCGCGGGTAAGATGGGGAATGTTGATCCAATGGTTGGATGAGGGGAATTGGTCTAGGACTTGATGGACATGTTCGGGTATTGTAACATGGCTAGGTTCAGGTAAGTGGTGTAGGATGTTGGTTGGATCAGTAGGAGATGGAAGTGAGTGGGGTTACGGATAGGTGGTAGCACAAGGCTGATGATTGAAGTATGAGATGAAATCGGTTAGAGTGCTGGTTGTATAGGGATTGAAACCAAGTGTAGGCTAGATTGGTGATGGAAATTGGTTAATGGTGAGGTAGAGTGGTTTATGAGATGGTGATTTGTAGTTAAGCAAAACAATAGAAGAAAAATATAAGTAAAGGCAGCTTACCTAGATGCTCGTAGGTTCTATTTGCTCCTCCCTTCTTCTTCTTCTTTCTCCATTTTTTTTTCTCCAAAACTGAGAGCCCAAACTCTATCAAACTCCCTTTTCACGTTTTTTTTCTTTTCTCTTTTTTCTGGTTTTTTTTCTTCCTCTTTTTTCTCTCTTCTCTCTCTTCTTCCCTTCTTTTTCTCCCAAAAAACGTAAGCCTCAAAAGCCTTTCATGTTTTTTTCTTTCCCCCTCTTTTTTCTCTCTTCTTCCCTTACTTTTCTCCCAAAACCTAGCCCCAACAGCCTTTCACGTTTTTTTTTTCTCTTTCCCCTTTTTTTTCTCTTTTCTTCCCTTACTTTTCTCCCAAAACTTAGCCCTAACAGCCTTTCACATTTTTTCTCTCTTTCCCCTTTTTTTTCTCTTTGGAAAAAGTCCCCCTCTTCTTCTCTCTCTCACGTCCCTTTTATCTTCCCCTTCTTTCCCTTTTGAAAAAAAAAATCTAGAAACCCTAAATCCTCTCCCTTTTCACGTCCTCTCTCTCCCCCTTTTTTTTTCTTTTTTTTTCTCCCTTCCCTAAAATCGTGACTCCTAAAAACCCCCACGTTTTCTCTTTCTTCTTTCCTTTTTTTTCTCCAACAAATTCCTTTGGATTCTCTTAGAAAAAGTCACGTTTTCCCTCTCTCCCTCTTTCCTTTTTTTTCTCAAAATATTTTGGATTATCTCCAGTACTGAAATCCCCATTCCCTTTCACGTTTTTTCTCTCCCCTCTTTCCTTTTTCTTCTAAAAAATCTTTTGGATTATCTCCAGAATCGAAATCCCCTTCACTTTCACGTTTCTCTCTCTCTTCTTTCCTTTTTCTTCTCAAAATCTTTTGGATTATCTCCAAAACCAAAATCCCCATTCTCTTTCACGTTTTTTCTCTCTCCTCTTTCCTTTTTTTTCTCAAAAATCTTTTGGATTATCATTTATATATAATAATATATATTATATACATACATACACATATATTTAATAACATACATGCATATATATATATATATATATATATATATATATATATATATATATATATATATATATATATATAAATATTGTGCACATAGATGAACTGATTCGAAATGGGTTGAGACTGACTTAGGTTGACAACTGATATGGGTTGAGCTAGGTTGGACCAAAACTGGTTTGAACTGAGTTGACTGGACTGATTGGAATGAACTGGGTTTTCTCTTCTTGTCATTTCACGGGTCATTTCCGCTGTTATCCCGCATGGAATTTTTCGATGGTCTCTATTCCAAATTTTTTGCGTTCATTTTGTAGAACATTAAAAATGAGGAATATAGGAAATTGAATCACCTCATTTGGAAGCAAAATGGTCAACCTATGAATTTTTGAAGTTTAAGCGGACCAAATATCGATAATTTGACTGATCATTCTGCATGAGGTCCTTCGGAGGCTTCTACCGGAAATATTTTAAGTCCACTTTGTAGAGCACTAAAAATGAAACATAATGAGACTAGAATCACCTGAATCCGATGTCGAACGGGAAAAATATGAAGCTTTGAAGTTCTAACGATCATTTTGCATGCAAGTTTCCATGGGACCCACTGGTGACTTCTACCCAGGATTTTTTACGTCCACTTTGTAGAATATCATGAATAAAGAATGATGATCTCGGAATCATCTGAATCCGATGTAGAACGGAAAAGATATGAAGCTTTGAAGTTCTAACAATAATTTTGCATGCAAGCTTGCATGGGACCCACTGGTGACTTCTGCCCGGGATTTTTTACGTCCACTTTGTAGAACATCATGAATGAAGAATAATGGTCTTGGGATCATTTGAATCCGATGTAGAACGGAAAAGATATAAAGCTTTGAAGTTCTAACGATCATTTTGCATGCAAGCTTGCATGGGACCCACTGGTGACTTCTACCCGGGATTTTTTACGTCCACTTTGTAGAATATCATGAATGAAGAATGATGATCTTGGAATCATCTGAATCCGATATCGGATGATCAAGATATGATGATTTGAAATTCAAACAATCCGACTTAGGATAATTTGCATGAAGGCCCCTGGGATTATTATTTATAATAATTTCAGAAACCTCCCTTATATGTATCATCCGACTAAAATGGTCGTATCTTCCTCATTTGATATTAGAATTGAGCAATTCTGGTCTCGTTTCGAAGATAATTCTATGACCTATGCATCTATGCAGGTAATAGCCCATGACCCTGCTGTGGGGATCAGTGGAGAATCACAAATCTTTGGGTTAAAGGTCAGAAACCTGCCATATTGGTTCACTTATGCCGAGAGTGGTAAAAATGGGGTGCTTACAGATGCGCCTTTTTAGCCGAGATTGTTATCAGTTGAAGGCTAAAGATAAAAGAACCATATTTTTGGGGTATGAGTGATATTGTTTATTGGGCTGCACTTTGGGTAATTCTTCCTAAACTGCCTACGTATTCTAAGGGTGTCCTAGAAATCAAGCCCAGAACGTAGTTCGACTGGCAAGAAGGTTTGCTCTTCTTGGAAGATTGGTGATTGCTTTTCTTGTATGAAGCTAGGCTGTGAATACAAGGCTCATTTGTAGGCTGGGAACCTCTTCTTGCTGAGGTGGAACTCAATGCAAGGTATGTGCGGGCTCGGACCCGGCTTGATCCATTTGTAGGCTGATAAACCTCTTCTTGTATGGAGCTAGGCTGTGAATACAAGGCTCATTTGTAGGCTGGGAACCTCTTCTTGCTGAGGTGAGACTCATGATGCAAGGTACGTGCGGGCTTGGACCCGGCTTGATCCATTTGTAGGCTGATAAACCTCTTCTTGTACGAAGCTAGGCTGTGAATACAAGGCTGATTGCATGAGCTTGGGCTCGACTTTGATTTGTCTGGATGGAAGACTTGATGTCTTTTCTTTGATTGAACTAAGGCTCTTTTGATTGAGATTCTGAGATTGTTTTTCTGAATAAGCTAGGGCTCTGCATTTGATTCACTTATAGACTGAGATTGATGTGATCTTTGAATGAGCTAGGGCTCTACATTTGCTTCACTAATAGGCTGAGATTGACTTGATCTTTGAATGAGCTAGGGCTCTGGATTCACTTATAGGCTGAGATTGATCTTTGAATGAGCTAGGGCTCTGCCTTCACTTATAGGCTGAGATTGACTTGATCTTTGAATGAGCTGGGGCTCTACATTTGACTCATTTATAGACTGAGATTGATTTGAACTTTGGATGAGCTAGGGCTCCACATTTGATTCTGAAATGAGTAAGAACTCAGAATGCCACTTTTAGGGTGAGGAATTTGCTATTGATTCTGAAATGAGCAAGAACTCAGAAGGTCACTTATAGGGTGAAGAATTTGCTATTGATTCTGAAATGAGCAAGAACTCAGAAGGTCACTTATAGGGTGATACTGGATGACTCATCTTGGCAGTTTCTACCAGCTTTGGACCTTCGGGATTGAAAATAGGAATATCCTTCTTGGAAGCTCTATGGCTATGAACCTTTAGGATGCTTGAAAGTAACCCATACATGAAGGCTTTGTTGACTTTGAACCTTTAGGGTTGAAATCTGACCCATCTTGAAAGTCTCTTGACTTTGAACCTATAGAGTGCTGGACATATTTGAAATGATGGTGAATTCCTTGGCAGTTTTCAAGGTTTTTTGCCCCTGCTTTGTTGGTGAAGGCATAAAACATGACATTAATGGAAATGGTGTCATGGACTTCGCTGGCATGATACCTAGATTTGAAATTTACCATTTATGACCTGGTATTGAAAGTTTGACTCAATTTCAGTACGGTTGGGATGACTTGGTTACTCCGTTTGAAGGGTTCCATGTAATTTGAAGGTGATGATTTTCTTCAGCCAACATTGGTGTTGTTGGATTTTGGATTGAAAGAAACTCTAGCGAGGATTTTGGACAAGAATGATGGGAGCTTGACAGTCTTTAACTAAAGTGATTTTATTGATTGACCTTGGTGTTAAACTGTCAAGGGACATCTGGTCAAGTATGTTCTTTGACTGTGCACTATGGTAGACCAAATTGGTAGAACAGCCAAGCGGCGATGAAATGTGACGTGGGTTTGGCCTTTGATCTAGGCTCATGAAAAGCTCAGGGCTTTGCAACATTGTTGTGCTAATTTCGAAAGATGAATGAACTATGGCCCCAAAGTAGGCACGACGAGTAAAGGATTCGAGGTGTTCCTTCAGAGAATTTGGTGACTAAATCCTAACAGGTGAGTGACCACATTGGATTTTCTTTATCAACAGGATTGGGAGAACTGAGAAATTGGCAAAAACCAACTTGGATGGACCTACTTCTGTTGACTATGAAAGTAGTGACTTCAGACTAGACAATGGATCCTTGATGTAATGCTCATGATTAATTTCGATTCCTCTACATAGGGTTTATCTATGCCCCAGTGTCTGCATGTTGTGACAGACCGCTACTATAAAAGGAAATGGGAAATCTAACAAAGTTAGAACAAGGTTGAATCTGGATTGCAATTAGAATTTGACCATGCTTCTGAGGTCAAGGGAAGATTGACAGATTGATTGCAGAAAATGATTTCTTAGATAAACCCTTGTTGAATCTTGGAAAATGAGGGAGCTGATGATTTGATGAATTTGGCTACATCCATAACCAAGCCATGATAATTTGCTCTCTCCCTAACATGACCAAAGGATTTGAAGATAGAATTCTGTTGAAAGGCAATGCTATGGAGCCTAGCAGAAGATGGTTTGTTCAACTCCTCCGAGTATGATTCACTGGGGAGCAAGAGGGGTTCCTTTCCTATGGAGGATAGACTGGTATGACACTTGTCTACATGAACCACTGGATTTCTCTATGAAGGGCCAATGAGGGCAATGCTTTAGGGCTGCATCAGGTCGCCTATCCCCACTGAGGTATTATGGGTTGCCCGTTGAGGTTTCTCGGGTTGCCTTTCCCTGGCGAGGTTTCTTTTCTTCCCATTATTTTTTTTTCATTTTCTTTTTATTGCAAACCCCATCTTGGGTTGAATAAAGAGTCCTGATATGGTGAGGATATTGCCAAAATTATGGTCCTATCCAATGGTCTAAAACCCTTAGGGGAAATCTGAACGGCATGACTTTCATGACAAATGGGTAGCCTTGCCCCACTGTTTAAGTTGACACCTACACGTATCGATAGGCGGGCAGCTATTTGAATCATCACTAAAAGAGATCTTAGGGAAATGCAGTCCCACTCCAAAATTGAAAATGGTGCCAAATTATGTTTTCCTTTCTTGGAGATGTTCAGATGGAACACGTGTCCCAACAAACTATATCGAGATTCTGAATCAGTCACGATCATATCTGGGCCTGAAACCTTTAGGTTTGTTGATAAGTATTAATGTTGACGGTCCAAGAGGACTGATGTGAAACTGTCCACATGGGTCTACCATTGGGAGTGTGTTTGGTTGTTTATGTAGAACGGATTTATCTTACCGAGAAGATCCCATTTTGTTGGCTTGAGAAATGAAGGGCTTATAGGAACCTTGGGAAGCCGTCGGATGTAATGAACGACAGATGAGAGTTCCAGCTAGATTTATGAATTTGTACATAAGATGAGACATGATCATGAGATACAATGCCATAAAAATTGATAATCAAAAGAAGGGCTTGTGATAGAGACTCCATGGAAGGCCGTCAGATTGATAGACGGGAGAGAGAGTCTAATGCCGATGAGAAATCTTTCTCTGATGATGAAGAGGTGATGAGATCGTCTCCTGTAAAGGCAGGATGTAATTGGCTAAAATCAAAAGTCCGGTCCAACATGCTGTGAATCTCGAAGAACGATCGCACTTGCTTTCAGGCTTTAGTTGGAACTACCATCTTCTTGAAGTGAGAGGGACAATTGGCTTACTGTCGAGCTCCAATGCCATTTAACATCTTGCTATTTTCTTTTCTTCTCTCTTTTTTTTTTCTTTTTTTTCTTTTTTTCTTTTTCTCTTTTTTTTTTTTTGGATGTGAAGGCCACATAATGCAGTGCTTCGCTTGATCGCAAAATTGAATCCTGACTTTCAATATTGGATTTGAATCTTCTTCTTCCAAACATTTCCAATCAGATAGAACGTCTTTGCCCCAACTAGCACTCTGATCTTCTGTAAACTTTTTGAGCATTTACTACTGCTCATATAGTATCTGATTTTATCTCAACGGTGAATCCGTATGCTGTCCTCTAGAAGTTACTCATCACCTTCTGTCTGATGTGACTACCTCCCATTATTGATGTAGATAAAATATAGGGTTGAATTTTTTTTTGGGTATCCCAATGACCTCATTCTTTGATTTTGAGATTGATCATTCATCATGTATCTCTTGCTTACAGATGATGTGCTTTGTAAGAACTTTGGTATTTCCATCTTCTTGGTGGCACATCTGTCCTCCACTCATTTGTACTGATTGGCTGACCTGTTGATATGATCTGTTATTATGTAATGCTTTCCTTGGAATCTTTTCACAGATAGAACAAATGGCAGCTTCTCCAATACATGTTTCTTGAGACTACTCTTGTGTCTCCCGATTGATCATTTAAAGCTTTCCCAGACGGGTTGGACCTTTCTTTCTCAAGAGGCTGGGTGGCATAGAAGTTCAGGAGACGGCTCATCGTTTCAATCATCTTCAGAGTCAGAATTGACTGCGCATGTAGAATAGGAGGATGTATGAAACTGGAAGAAAATGTATGGAAGAGACAAAGCACAGAGATTGAAATTCCAAATGGGATGATTTTCTTTTTCTTGCAGGACAGATTAGACTAGACTTGTCAACAAGCATATTGATCTTGGACCCAGACATGGATGACCTATCAAATACCGATAATAGAAAGTTGAAACAACTAGTTCGTCCAAGCGGCTCCAATTGGGCATAACTCCTTCGACGACCACCTTCAGTCGTTGTGGGAATAAGTCTTCCTTCAGATCTTTAATAGCAGGATTCATCATGCCCCTCTATCAATAGGTGAAAGATACCTACCTTTTCCCTCTTTTTTTTTCAGTTTGGGATCCATTCAAAACCGGACTATTGCTTTTTAAGCTCAAGGTTACTCTGGTTCATGCCCCAGTTTGGGGTTTGATGGATTCATCAATGGACCACTTCTAGTTGAGTTCAAAATCATTCTAGCTTATGCCCCAGCTTATGGAGCAAGGGGTATCGCCATTGCACTACACCATTTTGAATCCAATATTGGACTAATTTATGCCTTGGCTTGGGGGGTTCAATGGATTTCTTTGTTAGACCACTCTCAATTTGGGGTCTAAGGTCATTTTGGTTCATGACCAGCTTAAAGCTTAATGGCTTTCCTCATTGGACCGCACTCAATTCAGGTCCAAGTTCAATTTGGTTCATGCCCAACTTAGGGCTTAAGACCGCACTCAATTCGGGTCCAAGGTCAATTCGGTTCATGCCCCAGTTCAGGGGTTAAGGGTTCCATCATTGGACCACACTCAAGCTGTGATTCTGGTTTTTTTTATCCTAGCCTGGGGCATATCGGATCTCATCTTTGGTCTGTCCTACTGCTTGGGAAAATTCTATTCTTTCTCTTTGAACAATGAGAAATATGAGGGCAATTCTTTGGATTCTGGTATTTCCTTGGCTAATGAGGCAAAAATGCCCATGATGGAATAGCACTACTATAGCTGAAGGTTCATGATTTTTGATGACTCCAGGATCTGGAACTGATCTTTATTGACAGGCAATGAGGAATGCTTCTCATTCGTCATTCCTGACGAGCAATCCTAACTTGTAGCACTGGGCTATGATGGACATCGATCGGGCTCTAATTGATAGAGCCAGAGATTGATTTTGAATCGGTCTCCGATTGATGGAGCCAGAGATTGATTTTGAATCGGTCTCCGATTGATAGAGACAAGGTTAGCTTTGAACTGGTCTCTGATTGATAGAGATCAAGATTGACTTTGAGTTGGTCTCTGATTGATAGAGATCAAGATTGACTTTGAGTTGGTCTCTGATTGATAGAGATCAAGATTGACTTTGAGTTGGTCTCTGATTGATAGAGATCAAGATTGACTTTGAGTTGGTCTCTAATTGATAGAGATCAAGATTGACTTTGAATTGGTCTCCGATTGATAGAGATCTAGATTGACTTTGAATTGGTCTCTGATTAATAGAGATCAAGATTGACTTTGAATTGGTCTCTGATTGATAGAGATCAAGATTGACTTTGAATTGGTCTCTGATTGATAGAGATCAAGATTGACTTTGAATTGATCTCTGATTGATAGAGATCAAGATTAACTTTGAATTGATCTCTGATTGATAGAGATCAAGATTGACTTTGAATTGATCTCTGATTGATAGAGATCAAGATTGACTTTGAATTGATCTCTGATTGATAGAGATCAAGATTGACAGTCATGGACTGGGCTCTAGTTGCTAGAGGCAAGGATTGCTTGAGTTGGGCTCCGATTGATAGAGGCCAAGGATGACAATCATGGATTGGACTCTAATTGCTAGAGATGATGGAATGACTGAAATTCTCTTTGATTCCTTTATGAAGTGGAACATGGACCAAAGGTAATGATTGAACAGGCCTAGAGGCTAATTCATGCTCACATTGAGTTCATATGAATGGAACCTTTCTTAGTTTCGACATGAATCAGAACCTAAACTGGGGTTGACGGTTGGACAAGCCTAGGGGTTGATTAAATTCAAATGAATGGAACTCTTCTTAGTTCCAACATGAATCAGAACTTGAACCACAGTTAATGGTTGGATAAGCCTAGTGGCTAAATGAATTCAGATGAATGAGACTCTTCTTAATTCCAACATGAATCTGAACCTGAACCAAAGTTGATGGTTGGACAAGCCTAGGGGCTAAATAAATTCAGATGAATGGAACTTTTCCTAGTTTCGACATGAACTGGAACCCTAACCAAAGTTGATGGTTGGATAAGCTTAGTGGCTAATTGAATTCAAATGAATGGAATTTTTCCTAGTTCCAACATGAATCAGAACCTAAACAGGAGGAGAAGGGTGAAAAAGCCTAGGGGCCGAATGCCTTCTTCATTTTAGCATGATCTGGGAGTGATGATTGAACCTGCCTAAAGGTTAAACCCTTCTTTAATTCTGAGATGAACCAGAAATGGTGGTTGAATCTAGGGCTGAATATTTCTTTGATTCTGAGATGAACTGGATGTGATTGAATCTGCCTAGAGGCTGAATCTTTCCTTAATTCTGGATGAACCGAAATGATGATTGGACCTGCCTAGGGGCTGAACCTTTCTTCAGTTCAAAGGTGAATAGAGAACAATGATTAGATTTGCCGAGGGGCTAAATCTTTTCTTAAGTCAGAGATGAATCGAGAACAATAATTGGATTTGCCTAGGGGTTGAATCTTTCCTTAATTCAAGGGTGAATCACGAACTATGATTGGATTTGCCTAGGGGCTGAATCTTTCCTTAATTCAGAGGTACATTGAGAATGGTGATTGGATTTACCTAGGGGCTGAATCTTTCCTTAATTCTGGGGTGCCTTGAGCACCATGATTAGATTTGTCTAGGGGCCGAATCTTTCCTTAATTCCGAGATGAATCAGGAACTATGATTGGATTTGCCTAGGGGCTGAATCTTTCCTTCTTTCTTATAAAATTTGATGTTCAATCAAGATCTAGATTCATGACTTCCAGTGATTCATTTAGAAAGATAATATGGATGGATCTCAAGATGGGAGATTAAGACAATTCCCTAATTGTAGGGGCCTCTCACCCTAAAAGGGTGGATATGGTTGCAGATTGATTTCTTTTCCAAAGGCATTGTAACCCAATGGATAAATATCAAGATTCTAGACATCTAGAGGAGTAGAAGTCACATGCACAATCAAGGATGACTCAACCAAACAAGAGTTAGATCCCTCATAAGGGCGATTGGGTAAACATTATCCAAGTCAATTTAATTGAATTTGATTAAACCATGTGTTCAGTCTTGGGACCTCATGATTCCAAAATGGATAATCAGTGGTACCAAGGTCTGGCCAATTGGATTATCGAATTCGATGAAATTGAAATGGATATATTAATCCGTCGTCCTTATTAGGGATGGTTAGCAAAAGTGGTTCATAGATGAACGAACTAGTAAATTTCTTCTTGACCATGGTATCTATATCTTGACAGGGATTTTCTGTTCGTTTTTTTAAATCGACGTATTAACAATGAGAGATTCGACACATAGAGCTTACTTAATGGAGGGTGTATAGTGACCGTTTAGTATGATGTAGAACAGGTGTATACATACCTCATACTTCCAATGGGTGAGAGTTCAAGGTGCTCATCGTGTAGAACCTAACATGTTGACCAATCGAGGACAAAAACGGGCAGAACTTTGACGTCTCGAACATGGATGTCATGGTTAAGCCGATTTTACTGGGTCGGTTCAGGGATGAACCAAAAATAACAAACATTGGGCTACAATCTGGGTTAGGACAGAAAAAGCCACCTTGACAAGGATGGGGTAACCTATCACCGAATGCTCGATGAATAATGGGCCCCCAATCCCTTTATATACTATGTTGCAAGGATCCAAACGACGTGGAGTAGCATAACGCATTCTCAGGCGGACCCAAGAAACGCTCGTTAGAGGCTACTCACCGGTCGTGGTCTCAGAAAGTACAGGCCAAGGCTGTGTGTTTCGCCTAGCGGGATGCCCCATGTGCATGGGACCCGGTTCGGCTACTCGCACGAATGTGTGACTGAATCCATTCCCCCCAAAGCAATAATATACAAGCATAAATATAGTATCCTAAAATCTTGCATCCAATTCACACAAGGAAAGTTTTCATTTAGGAGTTTGACATTTATATCCCTAGTAGAGTCACCACTGTGAGGACAAAGATGGAAATCTTTAGAAGTCGCCACCTAGATTTAGGTTTAGGACCTTAGAAATGTAAAATCTCACCCCAAGGTAAGACTTCGATTGACTCATGACCCTTAGATTGGAATTCTGGTCCATTAGAGATTGGGTAAGCGTCAGGTTACGGTTATGGGAAGGGGTTAGGCACCCAAATCGTCCGATCGAAATCGGTCTCCTATACCTTTCCTATGCTAGACTCTATTTGTTAAGCCAAACCAAACCAAGTGATTTGATATCATTGAGCCGAATCTGTATCCATCAGATTGCCTACGTATTACGGATTTATTCCGAAAATCTGGTTCACCATCGTAGTTCAGGTGTGATTAAAGTTTATGGCTGTGATTTATGCTTGTGCATGATTAAGTTTATTTGTTTAAATTGAAATTTTTACTTGAAAGGCTGAGAAAACCCTATGGGTTAGGATCTGGATAGTCCATGTGGACTGATAGATAGTCCTAGTGGATCTAAGGATAATCCTATTTGGGTTGAAATATGGATAACCCATTCTAGGTTGGAATGTGGATAACCCTATGTGGGTCAAAATGTAGACAAATATCCTAGTGGATCTATGGATAGTCCAAGTGGACTAAAATGTGGATCCAAATTTGGGTTTCTCCCAAATGGCCTACGTATCTTAGGGTTTGACCTAGGAATCAGAATCCGCATAGTTTGGGACTCTGGGTTGAAATGGGAATGGATATCCTAGTGGATCTATGGATAGTCCGAGTGGACTAAGGTATGGATAACCCTTTTTGGGTTGGAATATGGATAGATATCCTAGTGGATCTATGGATAGTCCGAGTGGACTAAGGTGTGAATAAATATATCCTAGTGGATCTATGGATAGTCCGAGTGGACTAAATTATGGATCCGAATTTGGGTTTCTCCCAAATAGCCTACGTATCCTAGGGTTTGCCCTAGGAATCAGAATTCGTGTAGTTCGGGCTCTAGGTTGAAATGGTTGAGTATCCTAATGGATCTATGGATAGTCCGAGTGGACTAAGGTATGGATTGAAATGGTTGAATGTCCTAGTGGATCTATGGATAGTCCAAGTGGACTGAGGTTGGATAACCCTATTTGGGTTAAAATATGGGGGATATCCTAATGGATCTATGGATAGTCCAAGTGGATTAAAGTGTGGATCCGAATTTGGGTTTCTCCCAAATGGCCTACGTATCCTAGGGTTTGACCTAGGAATCAGAATCCGCGAAGTTCAGGCTCTGGGTTGAAATTGATGGATATCCTAGTGGATCTATGGGTAGTCCAAGTGGACTAAGGTGTGGATCCGAATTTGAATTTCTCCCAAATGGCCTACGTATCCTAGGGTTTGCCCTAGGAATCAGAATCCGCGTAGTTCGGGCCGGATAACCTGTTCTAGGTTAATGATTGAGAACCTATTCTAGGTTTAGGGTTTAGAACCTATTCTAGGTTTAGGGTTTGCGGAGGGGCAAATCGTCCTAAATTACCCTTTTCATTCTGAATTCTAATTTTGGATGGTTTGGCAAAGAATTCTTTTTCTTTATTAAGGTTTTATTATTCCCATTATGCCCTTCCCAAGAATGTGGGTGCCTAAATGCACGTCTCCACGCCTCAATTGTCTTCTAGAAGTGTGCAGATATGGCAGTTTGACTAGGGTGTTGCATAAAATAAGTTATTGCCAAAAAATAGAATATTTTATCTAAATATGGCACATAAAACATTTATGGCAAGAAATTCACATACAGTAAGATTGTTTAAAAATCTTTCAAGTATGGCATGTATTGCAAATAAGGCAAGAGCCTATATGGTATGATCTAGTAGGCTATCTTCTAAGCATGGCAAGACCCTAATTGCTATTTTCTTTCCATATTTAGGGTTTTCTACCCTAATTGCTATTTTCTTTCCATTTTAGGGTTTTCTACCCTAATTGCTGCATTCTTTCCGTTTTTTAAGATTTCCAATCCTAATTATTATTTTCTTTCCATTTTAGGGTTTTCTACCCTAATTGTTATTTTCTTTCCATTTTAGGGTTTTCTACCCTAATTATTTTCTTTCCATTTTTTTAGGGTTTTCTACCCTAATTGCATGTGCAGCCAACCTCTTTAACATTTGGTCAATGAAAGGCAAAGGGAAGTGATCCTTTCACGTTGTCATATTCAGCTTTCTGTAGTCTATGCAGACTCTCCATCCTGTTTGGATACGGGTTATCAATTCATTGTCAGCATTAGCAATTGCAGTGACTCCTAACTTCTTTGGTACCACATGTACCGGACTTACCCACTCACTGTCAGATATGGGATATATGATCCCATGAATTATGCACTTTAGAATCTGTTTCTTAATGGCTTCCTTCATCACAACATTTGCCCGTCTCTGAGGTTCCCTTGAGGGGTTGGTATCTTTCATAAGGTGTATATGATGCTGAACAATAGACGGACTAATACCTTTGATGTCAGCCACAGTCCAACCTAAGGCTTCCTTGTGATTTTGTAAGAGTTTGACTAACTCTTTTTCCTGATAAGAAGTCAAATCAGATGCAATAATAACAGGAAGAGTCTAGTCAGGTCCTAGGAAGGCATACTTCAAAGTGGATCGTAACTCCTTTAATTCTAAGCTAGGTGGTTCAACCATTGAGGGCTTGGGATTGGAAGTGGATAGAGGTCCTAGAGTTCCACAGGTGTATGGATACTCCATGCCTCTGATGAGAAAGTGTCCTCTACTCCTCCCAACTCTTCCATACACTGCAAGAATTCTGAGTCAAAGTCAATGTCAAAAGTGGCCTCTACATGGTCAGGGAATTCTTGCAGCATATGTACTTCCTCATTCGGTTGCTTACCCAGCCTAAATACATTTAAATCAACAGTTTGATTACCAAATGATGATTTCATGAGATCGTTCCTATAATTTATCAGTTCATTGCTTGTAGCTAGAAACAGTCTCCCTAAAATGATAGGGATTTGATCCCTATTGGAGACAGGATGTGTTTCTAAAATAATAAAATCCACAGGAAAAAGAAATTCTCCTACCTTTAACAAAACATCCTCTACCATTCCTTTAAGAGTTTTTACAGAGCGATCAGCTAGTGAAGTGAGATGGACATTGGTTTCAACTTTCCCAATCCTAATTGTTGGTAAATGTGGTAAGGTAGAAGATTCACACTTGCACCTAAGTCTAGTTGAGCATGATCAAAAAAGGTGTTGCCTATAATGCTAGAGATGGTAGAACTGCCAGGGTCCTTGTATTTGGCTACCACGGGATGGTTCAGAAGGGAACTTAAATGTGTAGCCAAGAATACCTTTTTAGGAATTTGACTAATCCTCTTTTGTGTGCATAAGTCTTTAAGGACTTTTGCATAAATAGGAATTTGGTCAATTGCATTCAAAAGTGGGATATTCAATTCTACCTGTTTGAAGACCTCTAAAATTTTATCAACTAAAACAGTCTTATTTTGGTTTACCATCCTATTAGGGAATGGGGCTGGTGGAGTAAAAACTCTGTCAGGGACAGTCTCTTTGGGTCTTTCAGGTACATCAGATGAACCTGAAGAAAGAGGCCCAGTAGCTTCCTCAGATTGGGAAACATTAACGGGAGCAACTGTGGGTTTGTTCTTTGGTGCTTCATCGTAGCTACTCTTGGCCACTCCGTAATGCATGGACTGCATTGCATTGTTTGGAGGACCCTGATTGACTTTCTATGCCATTCACTTGAGGGTTTGACCTATTTGGTTGTGGGTGATGGCGTGGGTTGGTTTTGGTTGGCTGGGAAGAATACCCTTGTTCTTTAAACACATTAGGGTAACCAATTGGGTAAGTGTCCTCTCCATACTGGTATGCCCTGCAATTAGAGCTACCACATTCTTCTCCAACTCACTGAGTCTGGCTAGCTCACCTATAAGACCCGTATCGAACTAACCGGTCTTACCACCTTGTATCAGGTCTTCCTATCATGGTTGGGCCAAGTAGACCAAGTGCATGAAGAAACCACAAGTCCAGGTATGAAATGTAACTCAAAAATAGTCAATTATGAGCGTGTAGTCGCATACCTAAACAGGTGTGACCGACCACACCTCAAAATAGTGCAACAACATGAATTTTAGTTGTGTGGTCGACGGGTTCTGCGACCCCACCTCAAACCACACGAACCCAGTCAGAAACCGAATTTCGGAAACCTTCCGAATCCGAAGGGGGTTCTTTCCTAAACTCAGTAGGGCATATTATGGAGGGTTTTCCTCTATAAATAGGACGTCCCTTTGCCTCTTTCACCCTTTTAGAACTCTAACTGAAAGTGAGAGAAAGAGAAGAGAACGAAGAGAAGGAAGAGAAGGAGAATTGAAGAGGAAAACTAAGGAGGAAGAAAATTCAGAGAAAACTCTGAATCTTCAACAAGCTTAAGGTATGAAAACATTCCCCATGTTAAATTGAGAGCCTAGAATAGTTCAAGAAAGAGATAGGGTTTAGGTGAAACCCAAATCATCAATCCATGGATAAATTCCAAGAGAATCCATGGGAGGAAACTATGTGGACAATGGATTCTGTATAAAATACTAGTTTTAAGCAATAGAACAATCATAGGAAGGACCATAATGATAAGCCAAGGAATCTGAGCATGAAGGAATTGGAGTTGAGAGTGAAAGGTCGACCATCACACGTGTGGTCGCACGATGTGCGACCACACGAGACACACATGTCCGACCACATGCCCTCAGGAAGTTTCCAGGGAGGGTGTGGTTGCACGTGTGGTCGTAGGATATGCGACCACACCCTGCGACCCCACACCCTCTGATCGCAGAAAGTGAGACAACAGGTGCTGCCACACCTGCGACCCCTCAGTTTCTGTTAGTCAAAATTCATGAGAATTAATTTTAATTTAAAATCTATATATTTGTTAGGTTTCCAAGTGGTCTAAGAGTGAATTACAAAGCTTGAACGAAGATCTACTATCAATCAAAGATGATGGAACAAGACCTAAATTAATTGGCTAATAATAAACTGTTTTTATCATTGTGTCCAATGCCATGAATGATTTTATGCTTGTATGCATGTATTGTGCATTTCACATGTCATCCAATATTCTTATTATTACTGTTCATGCATATTTAATTATGTTTATTTATAACATGATGATGATGATGATGCTATGAATAGGCATGTGAATGTTTGTGTGTGGTTAGTGTACTTGATGTGAGTGGGGCATCAGGGAGAGGACGTGACACTATGGTTCATCCTGGTCACCAGACTCTAGCTCTATCTCTACTCAAGTCTTGTCCACTAACATCGTCGTATCGCTATTACCTTAGCATAACTATTACGTCGTAGGGCATCAGGGGAGGTGGTCTTGGACCGTGTAGTCTCTAATTCTGCCGGGGGGCCTTAGCTCTATCTCTATGGACATATTGAGGGATGTTGGGGTGAGGCCTTGGATACACTGTGTGACATTATGATTGGTTAGTTGCAAGCCCAGTTTGCAAGCCCTCGCCAATAGGGGCTTACGTATTGGTATGGGTAGGGCATCAAGGGAAGTGTCATGCGGTGTTTGATCCGGGCACTTTAGCTCTATCTCTATTCCATGATGGGTGTGTGTGGGACGACAATGGTGTTTGATCCATTGGACGGCTTCACACACTCGTGTATAGAGGTACGATGGCCAGCTATCCTTTCTATTGCACATTGCAAACTTATGAATCAGACCAAAGATATGAATTGAATGCATGCATATATTTATTGCATTGTTTTGTTTGCTCACTGAGCCATGATGTGTGCTCACCCTTTCGACGTCGAATATTTTTAGTTGATGATGCAGGTCCTATTGTAGAAGATTATGTGAATGCTCTGATATATGGGCATGTTGCGGCGATGGAAATGGAAGCTATGATGGAGTCGCATGATTCGTCGTGCGAGTGCAACTCATGCATTTTTTATTAGATTTATTTATTGGATTATTCAGAACATGTAATTGATTAATTTATTTTATTCTATGTCTTAGTCTTTTGGAGATAATTGGATGTTTTATTTATGTTATCACTGTTAGTTACTTAGTTCATTAATATTAAAGACTTCTGCTATTGTTTATTTACTCTGATTATGGTTGTGGATGTATCTGGTTTAAGCAAAAGGACACAACCTATTCGAGATCCTGGTTGAATCGTTGGATCATAGATGGTTCATCACACCATTCTAATTGGTTCAGAATTGGGGTGTGATAACTTGGTATCAGAGCTCACGGGCTCTGTCTATTAAACCTGTATACTTCCACAAAAGTTCGTGAACTGAGTTAGGATAAAATTTAAAAGCTTTAATAAGAGCACACTATAAGCACCTGTGTTGTATGAGACAAAAATTTAGGAAGAAAATAATATACTATTAAGATGAGAAACAAGTTTCATGTACACATCGAATAAAAAAAAACAATATATATATATATATATATATATATATATATATATATATATATATATATATATATATATATATATATATATATATATATATATATCCAAAGCAGAGTACGGTCCACAATCCGGACAGTTACTCTATGGTACAGGGAAAAAACAAAAAGAATGCATCATGGAGTTGGGGGTGCTGGAGGAGGAGGTGCCTCACGATCTCGATCATAATCCTCAGCATGCACCCTCATAAGCCAGGCTACCTGAGTCTGGGTCACCTGGAGACTAGTTGCCAAATCGGCCACCCTCTGATCAGTCGCACGCTGGGCCTCTAGAATCTCACGCAGCAGCCCCATCATGTCATCAGATGGTGGGTGCGAAGGACCAGCTGAGTGTGAAGGAACCCGAGAAGGGCCAGCTCCAGTGGAATGCAGTGGTGATGGAGGAGGTATGACATCCACATCCATGTACATACAATCATCATCCTCAGCATCACCCCCATGGACCTCTGCTGCTGTTGTTGCCGCCTCAGCGTCTGCTATCTCTACCCGAGTATGGGGACGCACCATAGCGTTCATCTCCTCGTCACTGACCTGCGCATCTCGCATCCCCATCTTGCAGATGGCTTCCTAGTCAAGGTCAGACGACAAGGTATCCTCATGAATCCTCTCATCAACTAAATCGACATGCAGGCGAGTGAGCAGGGTAGTGTCAAACGTCCATAGGGCAGGTTGCCTATTTGACCAGGCATCGCAGCACGGTGCATCGTCCTGATAATAATGTATGGAAGGTAGACGGGCTGCCTATTGCAGATGCAGTCCAAGAGATACTGGGTCAACTGGGAAATCTTCTCATAATGGCCACTCTAAAGAATCAGTTTGTGCTGAATAATCTTGCAGTACACCCGAGGTTTCGGCTGTAGGTTGATTGCCTTCATCTCCCAGCGATCATCTCTAAGAAGCTGGCTGTCAATCTCTGTACGCATCATCAAAGATAGGAACTGGGGTTCCTTAGGTTCACAGAATACTAAGGGGCCATCATTTGATATACCCAGGAGATCAGCCAACTCCTGGCAGTTAAAGGAGATCTCCACCCCTTTAACATAACTGGTGATCCTGAGCTTTCTACCCATGTTTAGATAATTTGGGTCACCCCCTACTTGAAGATTGCAATAAAAATGCTTCACCAGTGCAGGATAGGTGCAACCCTCATATAATATCACGGGGAGCCAACCCATATCACCAAAAGCACCCTCCACATTAAACAAGGCTAAATTAGCCAAGTTTACACAACGACCCCCTTCCACCTTTTTACGCTCATAACGAGCATACTGAGCCTTTGCTTCATTAGAATGGAAGCGAATAGGATCATGAACTCTGGGAACCTTGGTGCGAGCCATGCTATTTGCAAAGACACAAACAAATAAGCAAGGTATTAGATATGGTGAAAAACTCAAAATTTTGGCATTATAACGACGTGATTTGGCCAAAAGCCTCACTTTTCACCCAAACAGTTGGGCAGGAGGACTTACATATGTTCCAAACCATCTTGCAAGGCTCATACAGTTGGAAATTTAAACTAGGAAGATCGAATTTGAAGAAATTTCAACAATTTGGAAAAATCCTGAAAATTAGGTCAAAAATGGGAAATTTCAAGTTTCTCAAAAACTAACCGATGAAACTCAAATTTTCTTAAGGGCTTTCATCCATTGGGTGGCCAATAGCAAAAGCCCCTAATAAAAATCAAATTTTTATGGTTAGAAAAAATTTTAATTTGAAGAAAACGCTATAAATGGAGAAAAACTTAGTTTTGGAAGCTTAAAAGTGAGGACCAGTAGAGAACATACCTGAAGGAATGGAGCGGAGGTCGTGAATGGAAGAAAGAATCACCAAACACGAGTGGTCGACACTGTAGCAACTCAGTGGAAGCGAGTTGAGTTAAAAGCAAAAGAGGAAGTGGGAAATGACTCCAAAAATCAGGTTTAAAAACCTAATTTGGTCTCGTGTGGTCGTAGAATTCGACCAAATATGTGACCACACGACCGACCCCACGATCGACCACAGGCTCTAGGTGAGCTGACAGACTTCTTGTGGTCGGACCATGTGGTCGCACATATTGCGACCACACGATCGACCACAGGCTCTCGGTGAGCTAACAGGGTTTTGTGAGGTTGCATACCCTGTGGTCGGACATATTGCGACCCTACTATCGACTACACGATGGAAAATATAGTATTTTTACTGAATGACATGGAAAATTAGAATTTTACATTGATTAATTGGATTTTGACATGGGAATGACGTATATTATGATTGCCTCACATGTTCTATGATTTTTCAGACATTACCACCACAGGAACAGGAAATGGCTGGGCGAAGAGTAACCAAACGAGGATGTAACCCAATTCCACCACCACCACCTATGGAGGAAGATAGCCATGAAAATCCTAAAGGACAAGAGGATCAGAATGTGGCACCACCAGGAGCTAATGGCCAGACTAATCCTACAAACTTGCCAGCCCCACCTATAGATTTGGCTACAACAGTAATGAACCTAGCACAACAGCTGTAGCAAATACAGCAAGTACAAGCCAGTATGCAAGCTGCTATGGGAATGGCTTTTCCATCTGAACATACTACACATATACCAGCAAGACAAGCTAGCACAATACCAGGGGGTACCAACACGGTACCCTAAGCACCTCAAACGCCAGTTGTACAAGCTCCAATACAAAACCCTGAGGTAGCCCAAGGCAGTTACCAGCATCAACCACCTATGTATGGGGCCTATGCTCAGTATTAGTTGGACCATTCTCGAATGATCGAGCGTTTTCTAAAAATGAAGCCTAAGGAATATAATGGCAAGCCAGTGGATCCTTTGTGGCCAGCTCATTGGATCGACAAGATGAAAAGGAATTTCATGATGATGACTGTTAATGAGGAGGAAAAAGTGTTATGTGTCACATTTATGCTGAAAGGCGATGCACACTACTAGTGGAAGTCTACTTGGACTTATCTATTAACAAAGCACGCCCATTTGACCTGGGCTATCTATAAAGAGGCATTCTTCGAGAAATATTTTCCTAGAAGTTTTAGAGACGCTTTGGAAAGAGAGTTCCAGAGTTTGTATTAGGGACATATGACTGTGGATGCATATTTCTTTGCTCCCTCTAGCATGCAGGAGGAAAATACTAAAACCTGAAGGTTCGTCATGGGACTTAGGGGAAGCATTTGGGAACATGTTTTGAGGCTAGAAAAGAAAGTTTATAATGAAGCCGTACAGATTGCTTGAGTGTTAAAATCGTGCCAGAGGGAGAGCTACTTTGCTCAGAATAGAGGTATCAAAAGGCCAAATGGAAATTCATATAACGGAGGGAACACAAAGACATTTAAACCCTTCCATACTCAAGGCTTTAATGCTGCAGCCAAGACTACTCCAACAGTCCAACCTCAACAGAAGCAAAATAGTGAAGGAGTAAAATGCTATAACTGTAATAAAATGGGACAGTATTCAAGGGAGTGTCCTAAGCCAAGGTAGCAGCTACAGCAAGGGAAGGTTTACGCAGTTACATCTGAGGATGCTGTCGCATCGCCTGATGTGGTTATAGGTATCGTACCTATAAATGGCATACCCGCCAGAGTACTCTTTGATTCTGGAGCTACTCATTCTTTTATATCCGTGTCATTCGGAAAGAAGCTAAATCTACCCCTCAGATCTTTAGATTACAAATTGCTTGTACGTTCGCCTATGGGATTAGAAGTGGAACTAGAAAAAGGTTATGGACCATGTCCAGTTCTTATCGGTGAAAAGATTTTGGATGCAACCTTGATTCAACTCGAGATGGCAGACTTTGACATTATCTTGGGAATGGATTGGTTAGCTTGGCATTCTGCAAACCTATTATGTGCAGAAAAGAAACTGACATTTAAAGACAAGGAAGGAGCAGAGTTTAGTTTTATGGGAATCAGACTACCCTGTAAACGAAAACTCATCCTCTCTGCATTAAAGGCTAGAAAATGCCTCGAGAAAGGAGGAGTTGGGTATCTAGTATCCGTGGTCAACCTTACCAAGGAAGCACCACGAATGGAGGAATTGATGTTGTGCATGACTTTCCATATATATTTCCTGAGGAACTACCAAGACTACCACCCGACCGAGCGACAGAGTTCGTTATGATCTTATACCTGGAGCCGCACCAGTATCTAAAGCACCCTATCGAATGGCTCCTACTGAACTGAAGGAACTAAAGGTACAGTTACAGGAATTACTGGACAAAGGTTATATCAGACCCAACATATCACCATGGGGAGCGCCAGTATTGTTTGTGAAAAAGAAGGACGGTAGTGTTCGATTGTGTATAGACTATCGAGAATTGAATAAGCTTACAATCAAGAATCGGTATCCGTTGCCTCGGATCGATGACTTGTTCGATCAGTTGTAAGGTGCCAAGGTGTTCTCCAAGATTGATCTTCGGTCAGGATACCATTAGTTGAAGATTAAGGAAGGTGATATTCCGAAGACAGCATTTAGAACAAGATATGGACATTATGAATTTTTAGTCATGTCTTTTGGATTGACTAACGCACCCACAACTTTTATGGAACTCATGAATCGGGTATTCTGTGATATGTTGGATACATCAGTCATTGTGTTTATTGACGATATATTGGTCTACTCCAAAGACAAGGAAACTCATGTCACGAGTCTAAGAGCCGCTCTACAGCGAAACTAAGGAATGAGAAGCTTTACGCCAAATTTACAAAGTGTGAGTTTTGGCTAAATGAGGTCGCTTTCTTAGCCATGTTGTATCCACTGAGGGAATTAAAGTGGATCCTAGCAAGATTGAAGCCATTGTGAAGTGGGAAGCACCTAAGAGTGTTGCAGAGATTAGAAGTTTCCTAGGTCTAGCTGGGTATTACCGACGATTCGTGGAAGATTACTCCAGAATCGCCGTACCTCTTACCAGTTTTACTAAGAAAGGAGAAAAATTTGTTTGGACCGACAAATGTGAAGAAGGTTTTTAAACATTGAAGGCTAGATTGATATCTTCTCCCATATTGACTATTCCTATTCCAGGACAAACATTTACCTTGTACACTGATGCGTCTGGGTTGGGTTTAGGATGTGTACTTATGCAAGGAGAACAAGTAGTTGCGTATGCTTCAAGACAACTAAAAACACATGAGAAGAACTATCCCACTCATGACTTGGAATTAGCAGCAGTAGTACATGCTATCAAGATATGGAGACATTATTTGTATGGAGAGGAATTTCAGATTAAATTAGATCATAAGAGTCTCACTTATCTTTTTAATCAAAAGGAGTTGAACATGAGACAAAGGAGATGGCTGGAATAATTGAAGGATTATGATTGCAATATTCAGTATCATCCAGGGAAAGCTAATGTAGTTGCTGATACGCTAAGTAGAAAAGAAATGATAAAATCTCAAGAAGAGGTTAACATGACTGCGGCAATGTGTGTTATAGGAAAAGTATTCAATCATGGTAATGAGAAGTTCGTGATAGATGCACCAGGTGGATCAACCAACCAAGGGTTTATTCTCCGGTTTTCAAATATGTTCGCAACATTGAAGATTATACCTGATATATTAGATGAAGTGAAGGCCGCTATTAAATCAGACCCTTATCTGGGAACGGTACAAGAAGACATCGAAAAAGGTAGGACTATTCCTGAGTTCACCTTGGACGTTGAAAAATTACTAAAACACAAAGGAAGAGTATGTGTTCCTGAAACTGAAAACTTGGATATTAGACACAGATTAATGAAGGAAGCTCACACCACCGCTTATTCAGTACATCCTGGAAGTACGAAGATGTGTCATGATCTGAAGAAATTATATTGGTGGAGAGGAATGAAAGCAGATGTAGCTAAATTTGTGTCTCAATGCCTAAATTGTCAGAGGATAAAGGCTGAAAGGCAAACACCTGTAGGATTGTTGTAGCCACTGCCAGAACCAGCATGGAAATGGGACTGCATCACTGTCACACCCTAATTTCGGCTGAACCAGAAGTGTGAGTGAACCGTCACTGAACCAATGGTTCACACCAGGATCTCGATAAGACCGTGTCCACTCATACAAACCATTGCACATAGCCACAATCAGAATATAATAAATACAGTAGAAGTCTTTAAATAAATGAACTGAGTATCTATTGATAAATTTAAATAAAGTATTCAATTATTCAAATTCTAAACATAAACTAAATATCTTTACATCCACTTAATCCAACTGAAAATAATTAAAATAACAAAATCAAAGGTACACGCAAAAAGGGCACTAGAATGAAGCGACATGCTCGTCCTCTCCTGCCTGTACGTCCAGGGCAGCAACACCTCCGTACGTCGGCGCGTTCACGTAGTCGTCCACCGTATATCCTGCATCAACATCTAAAAACAATGTATATACAAAGGGTGAGCTCACAACTTAACTCAGTAAGACAATCAGACAGTTTCACAATATTATGCATGAGTAACATTCATTTTATGCTGTGGTCTAGTTTAAGTTTGCAATGTGCTATAAAAAGGATTAGAGGCCACCACACCTCTATACATGAGTTTGTGGAATCGCACAGCAGATCACACCACCACCGACCCACATGCACCCATAATGGAATAGAGATAGAGCTAAGGTATCCCCGTACCTCCCCTGATGCTCCATCCATACCAATACATAAGCCCCTACTGGCTAGGGCTTGCAAACTAGGCTCGCAACTAACCAATCCTATATGTCATCACTGTAGGCTCCATCCCAGTACAGCTCCCTACAGCATAGAGATAGAGCTAGAGTGTGGTGGCCAGGCTGGAGACCACAATGCCACAACCTCCCCCTGATGCCCTACCCGCACCAAGCATACTAAGACAGAACAATACGCAAGTAGATCCTATCCCAACATAACTCCCTACGGCATAGAGATAGAGCTAAAGCATCATGGCCAAGCCGGAGACCGCAGTGCCATGACCTTCCCTTGATGCCCTACCCGCACCAAGCATGCTAAGATAGAATACTACAAAAAGGTGCCAGTGTGAGGAATGATCCCAGACCCCAAGCCCTTCCCATTCTACACACCAACGAAAACAATCACATGCCTAACAATCACATCCTAGCATATGGAATATGCATGAACAATAATAATAACTGGAAATAAAAGATGACATGTGAATATGTACAAACATCACATCATATAGTCGAAGTTATTAACAACGTTTTACTGTCCTTTATTTATTTGGGTTTAGGTCAGATTACCTTACCTAACTTTCGTTTGATAGCTTGCTCCAAGTCGCAAGATCCAAATGTGCTATCACAGATTCCTACATAATATTAGGGTTCGATTAGAATAGTTTCTTAGGGTTTTACGTTGGTCGAAAAACCAACAGGGTTCAAAACAAGTCTTACAGGGCTAACCGATCGCAACATACCGGTCACAGCTCTGTGGGAAAACCAACGATCGGTATGGTCGACCGGTATGTCTTCGGAAGACCATACATTAGGTTTTCGACTACCGTCGATCATTCTCCATGGATTTCCAGGGTTTCTCTTATCCATTCTAAGTCTGAGCTTTGAGTTAGAGTTGTTTCCAACTCATTCAAATCTTGTTTTGATGATAATCATCCTAGAACTCGAATCTAGGGTTTGACGGCAAAATAGAGTTTAATGGCCAAATTAGGGTTTAGATCAATATCTGCTTTGCATGGTATTGATCCAACTACACTAACTATTCTAGAGTCATAACGTGAGAGAGATGGTTTAAAACACTTACCATCGACTGGCGTAAGGTGAGCTTTGTCGAACGGCAATGGCGGCTCTCCTTCTTCTTCCTAGCTCCTTCTCCTTCTCCAATCTCCTTCTCCTTCTCCAATCTCCTTATCCTCTCTAGGGTTTGTGAGGATTAATGGAAGGGATTCTAGGAGGTTTAGAGGGGTTTAAATAGGCTAGGATTAGGGTTTAGGAAGTCTCTTAGGATTAGGAAAGTCCTAGGATTAGGGTTTAGGAAAGTGGGACCCACAGAAATCCAATTCTGGGTCTCCATAGTCTCCTGTTCTGGATCACCGTAGTCTGCTGCGTAGATTACACCGGTCAACCGGTACCAAGACCGGTACCATCGACCGGTCAACATAAAATCACACATAATTGTCCGTCTTTGGTCTGATTTCGTACCTGATTGTCATCCGCTCGTCCCGTCTGGCCCGGTGATGATCGAAAGACCTGCTACGACATGAAATCAAGGTTTAGATCGGGTTTATGGAGTGCGGGTTTTACAATCACTATGGACTTCATCACCGGGTTACCATTGACTCCTTGAGTAGTTGACACAATTTGGGTGATTGTAGATCGTCTAACTAAAACAACTCGCTTCATAGCTATACGACCTCAGTATACCCTAGAGAGGTTAGCCAAGCTATATGTGGATAATATTGTCAGATTGCATGGAGTACCTGAAAGCATTGTGTCCGATAGAGACCCACGCTTTACCTCAAAGTTTTGGGAAGGATTACAGAAGGCTATAGGTACAATGTTGAAGTTTAGTACTGCATTCCATCCTCAGACAGACGGGCAGTCGGAGCGTACCATTCAGATTTGAGAAGACATGCTTCGAGCCTGTGTTATTGATTTCAAGGGATCATGGGATGAGAAACTACCATTGATCGAGTTCGCCTATAACAATAATTATCAGGCTACTATACAGATGTCACCCTATGAAGCACTGTATGGTAGGAAGTGTCGAACTCTTTTGTTTTGGAATGAAGTTGGAGAATGGAGTATTGTTGGACCAGAATTTGTTGTAGAGATTTGTCGAGTAGTCGACATTATCAAGGAAAGAGTTAGAATAGCTCAGGATCGTCAGAAACAATATGCAAATACTCGACATTGAGACCTTAAATTTGTCGTAGGTGATAAGGTATTCTTGAAAGTATCACCTATGCGAGGTTTAAAACGATTCAGACAGAAAGCAAAGTTAAGTCCAAGTTATGTCGGGCCATATGAGATTCTAGCTAAACGTGGGAAAATGGCGTATCAGTTCACACTACCCCCATCTATGTCAAGTGTGCATGATGTATTTCATATGTCATTACTGAAGAAGTATGTCAGAGATCCAACACACGTTATAACAGCAGATCCATCGGGTCTAACTGATGATTTGACATTCAAAGCAGCACCAACTGAAATCACTAGCCGAAAGGTTCAACGTCTATGTAATCGTGACATTTATTATGTTAAGGTTACTTGGAGGAGCCAAGATATAGAAGAGATCACATGGGAAGAAGAGAATGCTATGCGAAAGCAATACCCTCACCTTTTCGACTCGGAAGGTATGTGCAAATTTTGAGGACAAAATTTTTAATAAGAGGGGGGGTGTTGTAAGACCCAAATCGAATTAATCGGTCTTACCACCTTGTATCAGGTCTTCTTATCATGGTCAGGCCAAGTAGACCAAGTATGTGAAGAAACCACAAGACCAGGTATGAAATGTAACCTAAAAACAGTCAATTATGAGCGTGTGGTCGCATACCTAAACAGGTGTGACCGACCACACCTCAAAATAGTGCAACCACATAAATTTTAGTCGTGTGGTCGGATGTTTCAGAAGGTGTGGTCGACGGGTTCTGCAACCCCACCTCCGACCACACGAACCCAGGCAGAAACCAAATTTAGGGAACCTTCCTAATCCGAAGGGGGTTCTTTTCTAAACTCAGTAGGGCATATTATGGAAGGTTTTCCTCTATAAATAGGATGTCCCTTTGCCTCTTTCACCCTTTTAGAACTCTAACTGAAAGTGAGAGAAAGAGAAGAGAAGGAAGAGAAGGAGAATTGAAGTGGAAGATTAAGGAGGAAGAAAATTTAGAGAAAACTCTGAATCTTCAACAAGCTTAAGGTATGAAAACATTCTCCATGTTAAATTGAGAGCCTAGAATAGTTCATAAAAGTGATAGGATTTAGGTGAAATCCAAATCATCAATCCATGGATAAATTCCAAGAGAATCCATGGGAGGAAATTATGTGGACAATGGATTCTGTATAAAATACTAGTTCTAAGCAATAGAATAATCATAGGAAGGACCACAATGATAAGCCAAGGAATCTGAGCATGAAGGAAATGGAGTTGAGAGTGAAAGGTTGACCATCACACGTGTGGTCGCATGATGTGCGACCACACGAGACACACATGTCCGACCACATGCCCTCGGGAAGTTTCCAGGGAGGGTGTGGTCGGACGTGTGGTCGCAGGATATGCGACCACACCCTGCAACCTCGCGCCCTGTGGTCATAGAAACTGAGACCACAAGTGCTGCTACACTTGCGAGCCCTCAGTTTTTGTTAGTCTAAATTCATGGGAATTAATTCTAATTTAAAATCTATAAATTTGTTAGGTTTCCAAGTGGTCTAAGAGTAAATTACAAAGCTTAAATGAGGATCTACTATCAACCATAGGTGAGGGAACAAGACCTAAATTAATTGGTTAATAATAATTTTTTTTTATTTATTGAGTCCAATGCCATGAATGATTCTATGCTTGTATGCATGTATTGTGCATTTTACATGTCATCTAATATTCCTATTATTACTGTTCATGCATATTTAATTCTTTTTATTTATAACATGATGATGATGATGATGCTAGGAATAGGCATGTGAATGTTTGTGTATGGTTAGTGTACTTGATGCGAGTGGGGCATCAGGGGGAGGACATAACACTGTGGTTCATCCTGATCACCAAAATCTAGCTCTATCTCTACTCAAATCTTGTCCACTAACATCGTCGTATCTCCATTACCTTAGCAGAACTATTACGTCGTAGAGCATCAGGAGAGGTGATCTCGGACCGTGTAGTCTCTGACTCTGCCGGGGGCCTTAGCTCTATCTCTATGGACGTATTGAGGGATGTTGGGGTGAGGCCATGGATACACTGTGTGACATTAGGATTGGTTAGTTGCGAGCCTAGTTTATAAACCCTCGCCAATAGGGGCTTACGTGTTGGTATGGGTAGGGCATCAGGGGAAGTGTCTTGTGGTGTTTGATCCGGACACTTTAGCTCTATCTCTATTCCATGATGGGTGCATGTGGGATGGCAATGGTGTTTGATCCATTGGGCGGTATCATACACTCGTGTATAGAGGTGCGACAGCCACCTATCCTTTCTATTGCACATTGCAAACTTATGAATCAGACCAAAGATATGAATTGAATGCATGCATATGTTTGTTGCATTGTTTTGTTTGCTCACTGAGCCATGATGTGTGCTCACCCTTTCGACGTCGAATATTTTTAGTTGATGATGCAGTTCCTACTGTAGAAGATTATGTGAATGCTCCGATGTATGGGCATGTTGCGGCGATGGAAATGGAAGCTATGATGGAGTCGCATGATTCGTCGTGCGAGTGCAACTCATGCTTTTTTTATTAGATTTATTTGTTGGATTATTCAAAACATGTAATTGATTAATTTATTTTATTCTATGTCTTAGTCTTTTGGAGATAATTGGATGTTTTATTTATGTTATCACTGTTAGTTACTTAGTTCATTAATATTAAAGACTTCCGCTATTGTTTATTTACTCTGATTATGGTTGTGGATGTATCTGGTTTAAGTAAAAGGTCACAGCCTATTTAAGATCCTGGTTGAACCGTTGGATCATAGACGGTTCATGACACCATTCTAGTTGGTTCATAATTGGGGTGTGACATCACCCGTGTTAGAAAACCCAAGGGGTTGCTAAAAAATACCTTGGGGAACAAAATTGGGTCTAGGGGGAGCATATGGCCTGGTGTGACCGGGAGGACCTTGATTTGGAAATTGGGGTGGGTCCACAAGGTTCCCTTGGTTCCAGGAGAAATTTGGATGATTTCTCCATCCTGGGTTGTAAGTGTTGCTATACGGATTGTACAGTGCACTTACATTAGCATTCTGAGAATTTCCCTGTGAAGGGCATTCCTCTACTGTATGTCCAGGAGTTTGACACCAGTTACACATTAGGACTTGCTTTTGGATAGGGTCTTTAGGAACTAAAGCTTCTATCCTTTTGATAAGGCTATCTAAGTGTGCCTCCTTAGCTACTATGCCATCGACAAAGTAATCTTTACCTTTTTGGGTGCGATCTGTCTCCTGTACAGACTCCCACTCTCTTATTTTTTTGGCGAGATCCGCCAAAAAGTTCCAAGCATCGGTAGCATCCTCATAGGAAGTGAATCCTTGAGGACACATAGACTCAAGCATTTGCTTGGTAGGAAAGTCTATCCCCTCGTAAATAATTTGACAAAGTTTCCATGTTTTAATACCATGGTGAGGGCACTCTTGGAGTAGGCCTTGGAACCTCTCCATGAGTCGTGAAAAAGACTCATTTGACTCTTGTTTGAACCGCATTATATCCCCTCGAAGTTTATTTGTCTTGTGAAGAGGAAAAAACTTTTTAAGGAATAACACAGTAAATTTATCCCTTGATGTAATGGAATTTGTGGGAAGACCATAAAGTCATTTTTTAGCTCCATCCTTGAGTGAAAAAGTAATGCACCTCAATTTGACAGCATCATCATTGAGCTATTGATTTTAATGAGGGCACACACCTCCTGATACTAACGGAGGAACAAGTATGCATCCTCTGAAGATAATCCATGAAAATGAGGAAGCATGGTAATGAATTGAGTTTTCAATTCATAGTTGTTGCCTGTGGTAGCTGGCAATTGAATACATGAAGGTTGTGCTACCCTAGCAGGGTAGAACCTATCCTTAAGTGTCATATTTGGTTCAGCCATTGTAAATGATGAGACTCTTATTAGACGATTGCTAGAATCACGAGTCCTTACATTCATGCACAAAATTGTTTCAAATGGTAAAATTTTCTCTTTCTTTTTCCTCTAAATTCGATGCGAAAAGTTGAATTTTTTCGAATCAGGGTCAATGCAAACCTCCTGATGATCAATGGCTTAGAGACCGATCATATTTGCAATTACCTTGAGAAACAACGCCATTACTACTGAAGCTATTGGTTGTTATTCCTCTTGATAATTCGATAGCCAGCATCCCTAAACACCATATCTTGGTCAGGATTGGACCGTCGATTGTAGTATTCCATCCTAACGGATCGGAGGTGCAAAGAAAGGCATAAAAATTAATGTAAACTTTTTGCATTTTTCTTTTCCCTTTTTTTTGTTTTTTTGTTTTTTTAAATCACTTTGAACTATTTAAAATAAGAAAAATAACGGCTTGCCTCCGTGGCAACAGCGCCAAAAACATGATGTAAATTAAATATGTATGTAACTGCAAGTGCACGGTATCATGCAGTAATGGGTCAATCTCATGAAGGAATCGCTATTATCATAACTCAAATAAGGCAAAGCGTACCAAAGGAATTTGATTGAATTAACACCCTAATCACTTCGAATAAAAATTAATCAAGCAATAAAAATAATAATAACCATTCATAACGATACGAAAATTTACGAAACCACTAACTATAAAGTAACACAGATCTATTGTAAGAAAGGAACAAAATTAAAAGTAAAAGAATGTAAGAAAAACTTATCTCGATAGAAGATTTCTGTCGTTGCTCTTGTTGTCACTTCAAGGCGATGTGCAAACGATTACAAAGGAAACTTTCTCCCCTAAATTAAATTAGTAATGGGGTACAACCTATATTTATCTACCCTGCTACAGAGTTGTAAATCTGAAATTAAAACTTAAAAAATAAATAAAAATAAACTTAAGCAAGAAGAACACAACTTGAAAAGAAAAAACTAAGAATCTCAAACTCTCTCATAAATTCTCGAAACTAAAAAAAAAATTCATAATAAAATTCTTGGATGGTTTTTCTATTGTTGAGCATCACATATATATACAAGTGAGTAAAGATCACCATCAATCTTTACAATTAGATTACAAGAGATTTTGTGGAGATAATTTTGGTAACCAAATTCCAATCTTGTAGGTTCATTGTATGTGGACGATTCTTGAGTAGAAAAAATCTTACACCAACACATCATAACTTTAGCATCATTATCTCTTTTTGAAAACTTTCATAATCGATTGGAGCTTTCCATTATTCCATGCCATGCCAATCTTGTAAATTTGATTCCAAATAAGTAAGGAATATTTTCTTAAGAGAATAAAATCTTTCATGAGATTGGGCTACTCTTTGACTTGGTCCAAGGCTGATCTTATACACAAAATTCGTAGCTCTCCTCATAAAATTCATCTTATGCTTGGCTACTGAGTTGACTGGGTGGGTTAACTGGACAGGATCACCAAAAATTCATAAAATGATCTTTTCAAGCTCAAATTTCTCCATTATTTCACCTACACCCAACAAACAAAAAATCAACATTAAATACCCGAGAAGCATCATAAATAGAATAAGAGATGTACATTTTATGTCTTAAATTCACACATAAAATGTGTTCATCATAGCTAGTAGATTAGTTCGTTGGGCTACTATCCACTGGAAATGTATTATTTTTTAGATAGACTAAGTCAACGGATATAAGCCCGTGGCACCTTTTGTCGGGCTAATATCCACCGGTTGGCCCATGTGCTGGCTTGTACTCTTAATAATTTTACTGGCGGTTATACAGTGCCAGAGAGTTGACCTGCCAGTACTGGTCATCTGGCTCAGTTCTAATAGCTCCTTAGGGGTCTCATGCCAAGCTGACAGATGCAAGTCAATAGATACCTCCACTAGGCTCTCAGCTTCTGGGCTGGCATTTCCTTGCCTCTGGGTTATTTGTAAACTTACAGCGGATGCCTGCCGAGAAATACCACTGTAAGACCCGCACTCTACTAACCCGGTCTAACCATGTCGTGCTAGGTCTTCCCATCATTGTTGAATTGAGTGGACCAACCATGTGAAGAAAACCACGAGACCAGGTAAGAGAATCGACTTAAAAACACTTAAAATTGAGTGTATGGTCCACTACCTGAGTAGTTATAGTCGACCATACGATGAGGAAATATGACCAGTCGATATGGGACGTGTGGTCAATATTTATGAAACGTGTGGTCGATAGATTTTGTGACCGTACGTCCGATCGCACGTAGCCAAATAGACTTCGGAGTTTGGAAACTTCCAAATTAAAATGGGATCTCTTTCCAATTGTTAGAGAGCTTTATATGGAGAAGATCTCTCTATATAAAGGACATCCCTCAACCATTTTCACTCTTTTGGAATATTATCAATCCCTAAAAATTAAGGGAGAAAGGAAGGGGAAGAGAAGGAGAAGGAGGCTTGAAGAAAGGCTGAGAGAAGGAGTTCTACAGACCCTTTGCAACAGGTAAGGTATGAACCTTGTCTTTGTAGCCATAGAATACCTAGAGTAGGAAGTTCTAATGCAAGTTATGATGCAAAACCAATGGAAGGATTCAGCTTTGGGATTTTCATCTAGTCAAATCTCAAAGGGAATCATGGAGAATGGGTTAAGGTATTTAGTCTAATAAAACTAAGGGATTTGGCCAAGGAATGATCATTAGGGAGAATTTTGTTGATGAGCCTAGAAGAGGAATTCATAGAAGGATTTAAAAAAAAAATCAGATAAACTTATATGGTAGCAGCTATGGTCGACCGTAGGGTGATGATAGAGTTGAGCACAACCATTTGGGAAGAATCCAGAAAATGTGTGGTCATAGGTGTGGTCGCATATAGTGTGACTGTAGGGGGTCGACCGTACATGGTATGGTCGATACAGACATGTGACCATTGGACCAATCAGTCACCTATCGGTGATCTGTTTTGATTTTCGACTGTTGTAACTTGTCACACATGAACCTTAACTTAAATTCATATAATTCCTAGGTTGCTAAATTGATTTAAAGTAATTTGCAAGGCTTGGAAGGAGATCGAATATCGTATCAAATATTGTTAACAGGTGAAGGAACAAGACCTAAACTAATTGGATAATAACAAATTATTTTATTTTATTTGTCCAATGCGAGTGACTCTATGTTGTATGCTTGTAATGTGCATTTCACATGTTATCCAAAATTACTGCTATTCTTGTTCATGCATATTTATTTTATTGTTTCTACCATGTTGATGATAGGAATAGGCATGTGCTTGTGAGTGTCGTTGGTGTGCCGTGTGGGAGGGGTGTTTGATCCCTAAACCATGCTTCACATTGGCATCGTCGTATTGCCATTACCTTAGCGAAACTATTACGTTGTAGGGCATTGGGGGAGGTGGTCTCAGACCGTATAGTCTTTGACTCTACCGGGGGGCCTTAACTCTATCTCTTTGGAATTATTGAGGGATGCTGGAGTAAAGCCTTGGATACATTTGGATGGCATTTGGATTGGTTAGTTGTGAGCCTAGTTTGCAAGCCCTCGCCAGTAGGGGCTTACATGTTGGTATGGGTAAGGCATCAAGGGAAGTATTGGTGGTGTGTGATCTAGACACTTTAGCTCTATCTCTATGCCATGGTGGGGTGGATGTGGACGACAATGGTGTTTAATCCATTGAGTGGGCTTACACACCCATGTATAGAGATGCAGTGGCTGTTAATCCTTTCTATAGCACAGTTGCAAACTTAAAACCAGACCAAAGATTTGAATTGAATGCATGTACATGTTTACGAATTGTTTTGTTTGCTCATTGAGCCATGATGTGTGCTCACCCCTTCGATGTCGAATATTTTTAGTTGATGATGTAGGTCCTATTATAGAAGAATATGTGAACAGGCCGTCGTATGGACGCATGACGGCTATAGACTAGAAGCTGTGGAGGATGCGCATGACCCGTCATGCGAATGCAACCAATGCGTCTTTGATTAGTTTAGTTATATTTGAGTACTGGAACATGTAATGGATTATTTTACTTTATGTCTTGGGTCATTTGGAGATAATTGGATTTAACTACTTATTTATCACTGTAGAAATCAGTTCATTAGTTATAAAGGCTTCTACTTATTTTAATTATTATCTCTGATTACTACTGTGGAATGTGTTTGGTTTAATATGGTGGGTACGACCTATACGAGATCCTGGTTGAGCCATTGATTTATTGACGATTCATTACACCACTGGTTAGTCCATAATTGGGGTGTGACAATCACAGTCTGACTCCCATCTGTTGCCTGGTCTACAGATTGCCTATTGACTATTTGCTTTCTTTGAGAATTAATGATAGGGTTCCCAACTTATTTTGGAACCCGCACATCGGTATCGTGGACATGTCTACATAGGTTTAAAAGACATCTAACCAAAGTGTAAAAATTTACGCAACTATTTATGTAATCCTGCGAGGGACTCGGGGCAATGACTTTTGCCGACTTCTAGTTCTTCAATACTTGTGCCATCAGGTGAGGAGTCGGGTCCATAAAACTAATAGGACATATTGAATGCCTACTTGTGATTGAGAATAACATGTCATATGATATCTGCTATACTTGTTTATGCATTTGCATTTATATAACTATGAATGTTGGTTGGATGAAATGTGTTTAGTCTGTATGGCATGCGAGCATCGAAGGACTGGTTACGTATGGCCATATGAACCTTGCTTTAGATAGCCAACACTCTAGTGGGGGCACGACGTGAGGTCCAGGGCTGAGGTCGGGAAACTCTACTGAGGTGCGGCTCCATTTATATTTTATGCACATGTTTAGGCGTAGGTGGTTATGATATTCACACCGTGGTTCTAAACCCTTGCCAAGGGTTATGTGCTGGCATAGGCTTAATCTCCCAAGATACGATGATGGAGTGGTGATGGGGTGAATTCGATCGGCCAGGGGTTTTGGATGCCATGACAGAGCCTATATTAGGGGGTGGCATGCTGTTGGCCCGGGGCCAGTAGTAGTTTATTCTTAGGGTGTGAAAGGTTGCAGTCTCTGGCCATGGACGTTGCACTTATTTACCCTTGTGCGTGAGTGTTGGGATCCATTAGTCAGGGACTATGGTGAAATCACGAGACAGTACTGGCAAACCCATTACACCCAACCTAATTAATGAACTGCAATTATGCATCTATCCGTATGTGTATTATGATCTGATTCCTCGCTGAGCTGGGATATGAGCTCACCCCTTAATTGATACTTGTTTTTAGATTATGATGAAGGTACCCTGTTTATAGCTGACATTCCGGAGTCTCCTCTGGTATACGTTGGTGCTGCTTGTGAGGATGTTGAGGAAGAGCATGGCGAGGGCTTCATCTATAGCAATTTCATCGATGGATCTGGATGCAGTGCCCCTCTCTTTTCTGTCTATTTTTTTGTAAGACCCGTACTCCATGAACCCGAACTAAACCTTTAATTCATGTCGTAACAGGTCTTTCAATCATCACCGGGCCAGATGGGGTGAACGGATGACAACCAGGTACGAAAACGGACCCATGTATGATAAGTAAGTCATACCGGTCGATGGTACCGATCGATCGGTATGTCTGTGCAGGTGTGAGGACAAAGATGGAATTTTGGAAGTAGCCACCTAGAATAAGGTCTAGGACCTTAGAAATGTAGAATCTCACCCTAAGGTAAGACTTCAATTGACTCATGATCCTTAGATTGGATTTCTGGTCCATCAAAATTTGGATAAGCATCCAGTAACGGTTATGGGAAGGGGTTAGGCACCTAAACAGCCCAATCGAAATCGGTCTCCTATGCCTTTCCTATGCTAGACTCTATCTATTAAATCGAACCAAACCAAGTGGTTTGATATCATTGAACCGAATCTTTATCCATCAGATTGCCTACGTATTACGAAATTATTCTAAAAATCAGGTTCACCATCGTAGTTCAGGTGTGATTAAAGTTTATAATTGTAATTTATGTTTGTGCATGATTAAGTTCATTGTTCAAGTTGAAGTTTATGCTTGAAAGGATGAGAAAATCCTATGGGTTAGGATTTGGATAGTCTATACGAACTGATAGATAGTCCTAATGGATCTAAGAATGGATAACCCTATTTGGGTCAAAATGTGGATAACCCTATTTGGGTTAAAATGTGGATAAATATCTTAGTGGATCTATGGATAGTCCGAGTGGACTAAGGTGTGGATCCGAATTTGGGATTCTCTCGAATGGCCTACGTATCCTAGGGTTTTCCCTAGGAATCAGAATCCGCATAGTTTGGGCTGATGGAAATAACCTGTTCTAGTTTTAGGATTGAGAACCTGTTCTAGGTTTAAGGATTGAGAACCTATTCTAGGTTTAGGGTTTACTGAGAGGTGGAAAGCTTCCTGAGTTACCCTTTTCATCCTGAATTCTAATTTTGGAAGGTTTGGCAAAGCATTCTCTTTCTTTATTAAGATTTTTATTATTTTCCATTATGCCTTTCCCAAGAATGTGGGTGCCTAAATGCACGTCCCCACGCCTAATATGTTTGTTAGGTGTACATATATGCTAGTTCGACTAGGGTGCAGCATAAATTAAGTTATTGCCATAAATGGAATATTCTATCTAAGCATGGCATGTATGATATTTATGGTAACTATCACAACATATAATAAGATTATGAAAATCTCTCTAATATGACATGTATTGCAAATAAGGTAAGACCTATATGACAAGATCTAATATGCTAATCTAAGCATGACAAGACCTAATATGACAAGATCTAATATGCATCTATATATCAATATGGCAAGTACCAAACATAGAATGTAAAATATGGCATGAATCATCCAAAAAGGTAAGATCTTATATGCTATTTTCTAAGCATAGTAAGACTTAAAAAATGGTAATTATCAAGATTTTACTAAAAATATGATAAAAATATATTTATTCTACCAAATATAACAACACATGGAATATGGCAAACATGGTATGTACACAATTCAAACAAAGCATATGAATGCTCTAAATATAGCCATTTATCCAAATATGACAGAATTCACTCAAGCAATTAATTGCATGTTACAATGGATGAGACATCAATGAAACCTTTTTTAAAAAATCCAAAATTATCAAAAACATATGTTCAATGTTCTTTGAAAATATTATACTTTTTATGAAGACATTTGGAAAGATTAATGACTCAAAAATGTCAAAATGTGACACAAAGTTTCAGATATTGGACAAAACTATGAATTGCATTCAGATTCTGTCACATTACACAATAATGACCATAAGTAGGTCTTTTGTAACTAAAATCAAGCTCTATTTTTTTTCACAGAAAGATGACCCAAGATTCTATATTTCATCTGAAGAAGTCGAATCCCATCAGAGAGAAAAAACAGGTCAAATATATGCCACAAGGCCGGATATGTGCACTGGTCAAGTCTGTTCCAGATTTTTGACCAGTTGCACCATAAATTCGGTATAAAATCATATACTTAATGAAAAATAAATCCAGACATATGTCCATATATATAACTGTCTGATCTAAAATTTCATCAAGAAAAACAAGTGAAAACAATATATTTTCTGAGTGAAAAAATGATCATTTTCAATCATGTAAATCAGTACATCTTGACAGATTCAAAATCAGAGCACTATGCACTTGAAAATTGATATCAATTCAATAAAAAATCAAAAAAATATGAAACCAGTTCCATTTCTGAGAGGACTTTCATATCTAAAAAGTTCATATTAAATTTATTTCCTGATTATGACCATAAGACCCTTGTCTAGAGACTTTCTGATAGGGGATTGCATTATATCCGAATAAAATAGCAATGTCAAAGACGAATTTTTTGATATACATTCCCAATTCCTAATGGAACGTAATTTTTAGGGTAGTCTTCTAACATATCAGAGAGACTCCATAAAAATTGGGCTTTAAAATATAAGAAAAACCACATTTGATGCACGTCCTAAGTTTGGATCCTAAATCTAGAAATTTTAGATTAGAAAACCACTTTATATAACTTGTCAAAAACATCAAACATTATCGTAGAGCATTCAAGGCTTCATCATTGAATAGTTTAGACAAATCATCATTCATAAAAAATTCTAGACATAGGCATCCTAACATTAATATGGATGCAATAGAGCATTTCAGATCGTGATTTAATGAAATTAAGCTTTTTTTCAAGCAAAATCGACATTCAAGCATTCTAAAGACCCCTGAATTCATTTAGGGTACTAACCTTGTGCTCGAATGGAGTGAAACCATCGATGTAGGATATTTGGAGATCTTATCAAGCTCTTTAAAGGCGAATCCTCCTTCTCCTCTTCTCTGCTCCTCTCTCTCTTCTCTTTCTCTCTTTTATTCTTCTCTTTTTTTTTTCTTTTCTCTTCTTCTTCTCTCTTTTCTCTCTCACTCCTCACGTCCTCTCTCTCCACTCTCACGGCTCCCTTGGACTGGAAAAAGGGAACCCTTCTCTCTTTCTCCTGGCCTATTTATGCTTTTCTCTCCTCTTCTAGAAGGTCTTTTTTTCCTTTTCTTCTTTTTTCTTCTAGAAAATCCTTTTTGGTTTTTTCTTCTTTCCTTTCTTCTCTTCCTTCCTTTTTCTCTTCTCCCTCTCTTTCTCTCATGTTTTCTAGAGTAGAAAACGTCTCTCTCTCTCCTCTTCTCTCTTCCTTCTTTTTCTTCTTTTCTCTTCTTTTATTTTCTTCTTTTTCTTCTAGAAAATCTTTTTTTCCTTTTTTCTTCTTTCCTTTCTTCTCTTCTTTCCTTTTTTCTCTTCTCCCTCTCTTTCTCTCACGTTTTCTTGAGTAGCAAATGTCTCTCTCTCTCTCTCTTCTTTTCTCTTCCTTCCTTTTCTTCTTTTCTATTCCTTCATTTTCTTCTTCTTTCCTTTTCTTTCTTCATTTCTCTTCCTTCCTTTTCTTCTTCTCTCACTCTCTTTTCACGTTTTCTAGATCTAGAAAACGTTTATTCTTTTTTTCTTTCCTTCCTCTTTCCTTCCTTTTTTCCCTTCTCCCTTTCTTTTCACATTTTCTAGATCTATAAAATGTTTTTCTTTTAAGTTTTTTTTCCTTTTTTTTTTCTTTCCTTCCTCTTTCCTTCCTTTCTTCCCTTCTCCCTCTCTTCCTTCCCAGGGCTTCTTCTAGAAAGCCTTCTTTGCTTTTTTCTTCTCCCTCTCTCTTCTTCTCTAAGTCTCTCTTCACGGCCTCTCTTTGCTATATATATATATATATATATATATATATATATATATATATATATATATATAAGTATATATATAAAAGAAAGAAATGCATGCATATGGGCCGACATGACTTGGTCCGGATTGGTTTGAGTTGGGCCGGGCTGAGTTGAACTAAGTTGGGTTAAATTGGTCTAGACCAAAGTTGACTTTTCCCATCATTTCATAGTCTATTTCTGCCACCATTCCACATGGAATTTTTTGATAGCCTTTATTCCAAATTTTCTACGTTCACTTTGTAGAACACTAAAAATAAGGAATATTAGAACTTGAATCACCTTATCTGGAAATAAAATGGTCAACTTATGAATTTCTGAAGTTTAAGCAGGCCAATTATCGATAATTTGGCTGACCATTCTGCATGGGATCCTTCGGAGACCTCTACCAAAAATCCTTTACGTCCACTTTGTAAAGTACTAAAAATGGAACATAATGAAACTTAAATTACCTGATTTGGATATGGGTGACCAAAATATGAATTTTCAAAGATTAAATGACCATTTTCATGTGTAATTTTGCATGGGACCCTTCGTAGACTTCTACCCGAGATTTTTCACGTCCACTTTGTAGAGTATTACAAATGAAGAATAATGACATTGGAATCATCTGAATTCGACGTAGAACGGAAAAGATATAAAGCTTTGAAGTTCTAACGATAATTTTGCATGAAAGCTCGCATGAGGTCCACCGGTGACCTTTGCCTGGGATTTTTCACGTCCACTTTGAAGAAGACTGAAAATAAGGAATATTGGCCTTTGAATTATCTGATTTCGATGTCAGATGACCAAGATATGATGACTTGAAGTTTAAATGATAATGCATGCATCATACAATAATTACGTAAATGCTCTTGCACTTTCAAACAACGATATCTTCCTAGTTTGATGTCAGAATTTGATGATTCAGGTCTCATTTCGAAGATTATTTCACAACTTATTCATCCAAGTAGGTAATAGCCTATGACCCTGTTGTGGGGTTCATTAGAGAATCACAAACCATTGGGTTAAAAGCCAGAAACCTGCCATATGAGTTCACTTATGCTGAGGATGGCAAAAATGTGGTGCTTACAGATGCCCCTCTTTAACCAAGATTGTTACCAATTGAAGGCTAAAGACAAAAGAACCACATTTTTGGATGTGAGTGAGATTGCTTATTGGGCAGTACTTAGGGCAATTTGTCCTAAACTACCTACGTATTCTAAAGGTGTCCTAGAAATCAAGCCCAGAACGTAGTTTGACTGGCAAGAAGATTTGCTCTTCTTGAAAAATTGGTGATTGTTCTTATTGTATGAAGCTAAGCTGTGAATACAAGGCGCATTTGTAGGCTGGGAACCTCTTCTTGCTGAGGTGGAACTCATGATGCAAGGTATGTGCGGGCTTGGACCCGGCTTGATCCATTTGTAGGCTGATAAACCTCTTCTTGTATGAAGCTAGACTATGAATACAAGGCTCATTTGTAGGCTAAGAACCTCTTCTTGCTGAGGTGGAACTCATGATGCAAGGTATGTGCGGGCTTGGACCCGGCTTGATCGATTTGTAGGCTGATAAACCACTTCTTGTATGAAGCTAGACTGTGAATACAAGGCTCATTTGTAGGCTTGAAACCTCTTCTTGTACGGAGCTAGGCTGTGGATACAAGGCTGATTTGTAGGCTGGAACCTCTTCTTGTATGGAGCTAGGATGTGAATACAAGGCCAATTTGTAGGTTTGGAACCTCTTCTTGTATGGAGCTAGGCTGTGAATACAAGGCTGATTGCACGAGCTTGGGCTGAGATTGTTGTCTTTTGTTTGGATGGAGGACTTGCTGTCTTTTCTTTGATTGAACTGAGGCTCTTTTGATTGAGATTCTGAGATTGATTTCTTGAATAAGCTAGGGCTCTGCATTTGATTCACTTATAGGTTGTGATTGACTTGATCTTTGAATGAGCTTGGGCTCTACATTTGATTCCCTAATAGGCTGAGATTGATTTGAACTTTGGATAAGCTAGGGCGCTGCATTTGATTCACTAATAGGCTAAGATTGACTTGAAATTTGGATGAGCTAGGGCTCTGCATTTGATTATGTAATGAGCAAGAACTTAGAAGGTCACTTTTAGGGTGATATTGAATGACTCATCTTTGAAGTTCCTACCAACTTTGGACTTTCGGGGTTGAAAATTGGAATATCCTTCTTGGAAGCTCAATGGCTATGAACCTTCGGGAATGGAAACTAGAATATCCTCTTAAGAAACTTTGTTGCTATGAATCTTTAGGATGCTCGAAAGTGACCTATACAAGAAGTCTTTGTTGACTTTGAACCTATAGGGTGCTAGACATATTTGAAATGATGGTGAATTCCTTGGTAGTTCTCCAAGGTTTTTGCTCCTGCTTTGTTAGTGAAGGTATAAAACATGGCATCAATGGAAATGGTGTCATGGACTTTGCTAGCATGATACCTAGATTTGAAATTTGCCATTTATGACCTGGTACTGAAAGTTTGACTCGATTTCAGCATGGTAGTGATGACTTGGTTGCTCCCTTGGAAGGGTTCCTTGTAATTTGAAAGTGATGATTTTCTTCAGCTAACATTGGTGTTGTTGGATTTTGGATTGAAAGAAATTCTAGTGAGGATTTTGGACAAGAATGAGGGGAGTTTGACAGTTTCTAACCAAAGTGATTTTACTGATTGACCTTGGTGTTAAACTGTCGAGGGAGATCTGGTCAACTAAGTTCTTTGACTGTGCACATCGGTAGACCAAATTGGTAGAACAGTCAAACAGAAATGAAATGTGACATGGGTTTGGCCCTTGATCTAGGCTCATAAAAAGCTTAGGGCTTTGCAACATTGTTGTGCCAATTTTGAAGATGAATGAACCATAGCCCCAAAATAGGCACGAAGAGCAAAGGATTCGAAGTGCTCCTTTAGAGAATTTGGTGACCAAATCTTAACAGGTGAGCGACCACATTGGATTTTCATCATCAACATGATTGGGAGAACTGAGAAATTGGAAAAAACCAACTTGGATGGACCTACTTCTATTGACTAGGAAAGTCAGTGACTTCAGACTAGACAATGGATTCTAGATGTGATGCTCATGATCAAGTTCAATTCCTCTACATAGGCTATATCTATGCCCCAGTGTCTGCATGTTGTAACCGACCACTACTATAGTGTGCTAAGGGCAAGATAGAAGGAAACGGGCAACCTAACAGAGTTAGAACTAGGTTGAATCTGGATTGCATCAAGAATTTGACCATGCTTCCAAGGTCAAGGGAAGATTGACAGATTGATTGCAGAAAGTGACTTCTTAGATAAACTCTTCTTGAATCTTAAAAAATGAGGGAGCTGATGATTTGATGAATCTACATCCGTAACCAGGCCATGAAAATTTGCTCCCTCCCTAACATGACAAAATGATTTGAATATAGAATTCTGTTGAAAGGCAACACTATGAAGCCCAAAAGTCAAACAGATGATGGTTTGTTCAACTCCTTTAAGTATGATTCACTGGAGGGCAAGAGAGGTTCCTGTCCTTGTGGAGGGTAGACTGGGTATGACACTTGTCCACATGAACCACTGAATTTTTCTATGAAGGGCCAATGAGGGCAATGCTTTAGGGTTGCATCTGGTCACCTATCCCCATTGAGGTATTATGGGTTGCTCATTGAGGTTTCTTGGGTTGCTTTTCCTTACCAAGGTTTCTTTTCTTCCCTTTATTTTTTCATTTTTTTATATTTTTTTATTCTTTTGCAAACCCCATCTTTGGTTGAATAAAGAATCCTAAAATAGTGAGGATATTGCCAAAACTATGGTCCTATCCAATGGTCTGAAACCCTTAGGGGGAATCCGAACGGCATGACTTTCATGACAAATGGGTAGCCTTGCCCCACTGTTTAAGTTGACACCTACACGCATTGATAGGCGGGCAACTATTTGAAATATTAATAAAAGTGACCTTAGGGAAATGCAGTCCCACACCAAAATTAAAAATGGTACCTAATTATGTTTTCCTTTCTTGGAGATGTTCAGATGGAACACGTGTCTCGACAAGCTACATCAAGATGTCGAATCAGTCACGATCATATCTGGGCCTGAAACCTTTAAGTTTGTTGACAAGTATTGATGTTGAAGGTCCGGGAGGACTGATGTAAAACTGTCCACATGGGTCTACCATTGGGAGAGTGTTTGGTTGTTTATGTAGAATGGGTTTATCTTACAGAGAAGATCTCATTTTATTGGCTTGAGAAAATGAAGGGCTTATAGGAACCTTGGGAAGCTGTCGGATGTAGTGAACAACAGATGAGAGTTCCAGCCAAATTCTTGAATTTGTACATAAAATGATGACATGATCATGAGATACAATGCCATAAAAACTGATAATCAAAAGAAGGGCTTGAGATAGAAACTCCTTGGAAGGCCGTTAGATTGATAGACGGGAGAGAGAGTCTAATGCCGATGAGAAATCTTTCTCTGATGATGAAGAAGTGATGAGAGCATCTCCTGTAAAGGCGGGATGTAATTGGACAAAATCAAAAGCCCGGTCCAACATGCTGTGAATCTCGAAGAACGATCGCACTTGTCACACCCCAAATTTTCACACTTCAGAATGGTGTGATGAACCACTAGCAAACCAACGGTTAAACCATGATCTCATACAGACGGTATCCGGCTGATCTAAACCTCATATATCCACATTCATAATCAGAGTAAATACACAATAGTGGAAGTCTTATGGTAAAATGAACTCAGAATCTACTGTGATATTAATAATTAAACAGCAAATTATTCTGTATCAACTAAGACATAAATAAGTATCAAATACATGTCTTTAATAAATCCAAATAAAAAAAACTAAAAATCTAATCGAATACACATGAGTTGCACTCGCAAGAGTAGTCATGTGTATCCACTTCATCTTCAACTTCCATCGCCGCCACGTGCCCGTACACTGGAGCATTGACATAATCTTCGACGGTAGTACCTGCATCATCAACTAAAAATATTCGACGTCGAGGGGGTGAGCACACATCATGGCTCAGTGAGCAAACAAAACAATGCAACAATACATATGCATGCAGTTAATTCATATCTTTGGTCTGGTTTAAAGTTTGCAATGCGCAATAGAAAGGTTGGGTGGTCAAAGGTTAACGTTTATTGACCCGGCCTCTATACACCGGGTGTGGAAGTCCGCCCAAAGGTTAACGTTTATTGTCGTCCCCATCCACCCTACCATAACATTTGTACAAAAAAGGTTAACGTTTATTGCTGTACAGTGCCATACCAACACCTAAGCCCCTGCTGGCGAGGGCTTGCAAACTGGGCTCGCAACTAACCAATCCTAATGCCAAATAGTGTATCCAAGGCCTCACCCCAGCATCCCTCAGAACGTCCATAGAGATAGAGCTAAGGCCCCCCGGTAGAGTTAGAGACTACAAGGACCGAGACCACCTCCCCTGATACTCTACGATGTAATAGTTCTGCTAAAGTAATGGCGATACGACGATGCTAATGCACAAGACTTGAGTTAGAGATAGAGCTAAAGTGCTGAGACCCGCCAAAGGTTAACGTTTATTGACGTTCCCATCACACCTCCCCTGATACTCGCTCGCATCAAGTACACCAACCACACACATACATTTACATGCCTATTCCTATCATCATCATCATCATCATGTTATAAACAATAAAGTAAATATGCATGAACAACTAATAGAAATATTGGATGACATGTTGTATGCACATTATAAACATATTCGCATAGGATCAAGCATAGCATTGGACTCAAGAAAAGAGAAGACAGTTTATTATTAACCAATTAGTTTAGAGTTCTGTTTCCTCACCTTAGCTGGCTAATAGATCCTCTTACAAGTTTTAAGATCACCTTTATATTGTTATTATATTACTAGAAGACCTAACAAAGTCGATAGAATTTAATTAGAATTAATTCTGAATTTAAAAACCATTCTGTTAACTGGGGGTCGGAGGTAGGGTCGGAGTAATGATCGACCCTGGGTGCGACCACCCCTATTCTGGACTTCCCGAACACTGGGGGTCAATGCTCAGGGTCTGGTAGGGTCGATTGGCCATCGACCCCCCATGCGACCCCCTGTGGGTTTTGGTCGATTTTCTTCCTTAAATCTATTCTTCGTGTTTGGGGTCCTATGGCTTGCTCCTATAATCCATTCTACACATGTTCTATGGTCTAGAACCATGATTATACCACCTATATGGCTTTCATGATTTTCCCCCATGGTTTTCCATGAAATCCTAACCATAGGTTGATGGTTTGGATTTCTCCGAGATCATACTCTCTGCATTATCTATCCTAAGGTCTTTAGCAATTCATGGAATTAGTATCCATACCTAAGAAGAATACTCCTTCTCTGCAACTCTTCTCCCTTGGCCTTCTTCTCTTCTTTCCTTTTCTCTTTTCCTTCTCTTCTTTCTCTTTTCCTTCTCTTCCTTCTCTTCTCTTTCTCTCAATTCAATTAGGGTTTTAAAAGGAGTAAAAGAGGCTTAGGGACGTCCTATTTATAGAGTAGAAACTCCTAAAATAAGTCCTATTGAGATTTTGAAGGAATCCCATCGAAATTAGGAAACTTTCCTAGTTTTCAGATTTACCGAGTACCGGGGGTCGATAGGGAGGGTCGGAGATCCCGTCGACCCCTGGTTCCTAAAGTGTCCGACCCCCCATGTAAAAACTGGGGGTTTGACTTCTGTCTTGGGGGGGGGGGTCTGACCCTCATTTTAATTTAAGTGTTTTTGGGTCAGTTTAATACCTGGGATCGTGATCTCCTTCACGCACTTGGTCCATTTGACTCATCCATGATGGGTAGACCTGGTTCAAGGTGGTAAGACCGGGTTAGTTTGATATGAGTTTTACAACTCCCCCCTACTTATAAAAATTTCGTCCCTGAAATTGTTCATACCTTCTGAGTCGAATAAGTGAGGGTATTGCTTTCGCTTAGCATTCTCTTCTTCCCATGTAATTTCTTCCATGTCTCTACTTCTCCAAGTGACCTTGACATAATAGATATCTCGGTTGAGTAGTCGTTGAACCTTTTGGCTGGTGATTTCCGTTGGTGTTACTTCAAAAGTCAAATCTTCAGTTAAATCAGGTAGATCTACTGTCAGAACGTGCGTTGGATCCTTGACATACTTCTTCAATAAGAAAATATGAAATACGTCATGCACACTTGACATAGATGGTGGTAGTGCTAACTGGTAAGCCACTTTCCCACGCTTAGCTAGAATCTCATATGGCCCGACATATCTTGGACTTAGTTTCCCTTTCTGTCCGAACCGTTTCAGACCTCGCATAGGTGATACCTTCAAGAATACTTTATCACCCACAATGAACTCAAGATCTCTGCATCGAGTATCTGCATATTGTTTCTGACGATTCTGGGCTGTTCTCACTCTTTCCTTGATAATGTCGATCACTCGACAAGTCTCTTTAACAAATTCTGGTCCAACGAGACTACGTTCCCTAACTTTATTCCAAAATAAAGGAGTTCGACACTTTCTGCCATACAGTGCTTCATAGGGTGACATCTGTATAGTAGCCTGATAGCTATTGTTATAGGCGAACTCGATCTGTGGTAGCTTTTCATCCCATGATCCTTTAAAGTCAATCACACATGCTCGTAGCATATCTTCTAGAATCTAAATTGTACGCTCTGACTGTCCATCTGTCTGTGGATGGAATGCAGTACTAAATTTCAATGTTGTACCCATGGCCTTTTGCAATCCTTCCCAAAACTTGGAAGTAAATCGTGGATCTCTATCGGACACAATGCTCTCTGGTACACCGTGTAATCGAACAATATTATCCACATACAGCTTTGCTAACCTTTCTAGTGTATACTGAGGTCGTATCGGTATAAAGTGAGCTGTTTTGGTCAGACGGTCTACAATCACCCAAACTGCGTCAACTACTCGAGGAGTCAATGGTAACCCTATGACGAAGTCCATAGTGATGCAGTCCCATTTCTATGCTGGTTCTGGTAACGGCTGTAACAGTCCTACGGGTCTTTGTCGTTCAGCCTTTACTTTCTGATAATTTAGGCATTGAAACACAAACTTAGCTACATCTGCTTTCATTCCTCTCCACCAATATAGTTTCTTTAGGTCATGATACATTTTTTACTTCCAGGATGTATCGAATAGATGGTGGTATGGGCTTCTTTCATCAGTCGGTGTCTAATGTCCACACTTTCTGTTTCAGGTACACATATTCTTCCTTTGTATTTCAATACCTTTTCTTCGTCCAAGGTGAACTCAGGGTTAGTTCTACCATTTTCGATGTCTTCTTGTACTGTTCTCAAGTAAGGGTCTACTTTGATAGCTGTCTTTACTTCATCAATTATATCCAGTATAATCTTCAATGCGGCGAACATATTTGAAAACAGATGAATAAACCCTTGGTTGGCTGATCCATCCGGTGTGCCTATCACATACTGCTCATTGCCGTGATTGAATACCATTCTGGTAGTACACATTGCTGCAGTTGTGCTAATCTCTCCTTGGGATTTTATCACTGCCTTTCTGCTCAACGCATCCGCTACTACATTAGCTTTCCCCGGATGATACTGGATATCACAATCATAGTCTTTCAGTAGTTACAGCCATCTTCTTTGTCTCATATTCAACTCCTTTTGATTAAATCAATAAGTAAGACTTTTATGGTCCGATTTAATCTAGAACTTCTCTCCGTATAGGTAATGTCTCTATATCTTGACAGCATGTACTACTGCCGCCAACTCCAAATCATGAGTGGGATAATTTTTCTCATGTGTCTTTAACTATCTTGAGGCATAAGCAACTACTTGTTCTCCTTGCATAAGCACACATCCTAATCCCAGTCCTGACACATCGGTGTATAGGGTAAATGGCTGTCTGGGAACAGGAATAGTCAAAATCGGAGCGGATATCAATATGGTCTTCAGGTTTTGGAAGCTCTTCTCGCATTTATCCGTCCACACAAACTTTTCACCTTTCTTAGTCAGACTGGTGAGAGGTACGACAATCCAGGAATAGTCTTCAATAAATCGCCGATAATAACCAGCGAGACCCATAAAACTTCTAATTTCTGCAACGCTCTTTGGTGCTTCCCACTTTACAATAGCTTCGATTTTGTTGGGGTCCACTTTGATTCCTTCAGTGGATACTACATGGCCTAGGAAGGCGACTTCACTTAGCCAAAACTCACACTTGGTAAATTTGGCATATAGCTTCTCTTTCCTTAAACGCTGTAGTGTGGCGTTTAGATTCTTAATATGAGTTTTCTTGTCCTTGAAATATACCAATATATCATCAATAAATAAAATAACCGACGTATCCAACATATCGTGGAAAACCCGGTTCATAAGTTCCATGAAAGTTGCTGGTGCGTTTGTTAATCCAAAAGACATGACCAAGAATTCATAATGCCCATATCTGGTCCTGAAAGCTGTCTTAGGAATATCACCATCTTTAATCTTCAATTGATGGTAGCCTGATCGAAGATCGATCTTAGAAAATACCTTTGCTCCTTGCAACTGATCGAACAAGTCATTGATCCGAGGTAGTGGATATCGATTCTTGATTGTCAGTTTGTTCAATTCCCGATAGTCTATACAGAGTCGAACGCTATCGTCCTTCTTCTTTACGAATAATACTGGCGCTCCCCATGGTGATATGCTGGGTCGAATATAACCCTTGTCCAGTAGTTCTTGTAATTGTACTTTCAATTCCTTCAATTCAGTAGGAGCCATTCAATAAGGTGCTTTTGATACTGGTGCGGCTCCAGGTATAAGATCTATCACAAACTCTATGGCTCGATCGGGTGGTAATCCTGGTAGTTCCTCAGGAAATACGTCGGGGTAATCCCGCACGACATCAATATCTTCCATCCGCGGTGCTTCTTTGGTAAGGTCGATCACTGATACTAGATATCCGACTGCTCCCTTCTCAAGGCACTTCTTCACCTTTAGTGTTGATAGTATGAGCTTGCGTTTACATGGAAGTTTGGTTCCCACAAAACTGAATTCTGCTCCTTCTTTGTCTCTAAATGTTAGCTTCTTTTCGGTGCATAATAGGTTTGCCGAATGCCGAGCTAACCAGTCCATTCCCAAGATGACGTCAAAGTCTGCCATCCCAAGTTGGATCAAGGTTGCATCTAATTTTTTTTTGCCAATGAGAACTGGACATGGCCCATAACCTTTCTCTAACTCCACTTCTAACCCCATCGGTGATCGTACAAGTATTTTGTTGTCCAATGTTTTGATGGATAAATTCAGCTTCTTTCCAAATGACACAGATATAAAGGAATGAGTAGCTCCTGAATTAAAGAGTACTCTGGCAGGTATGCCATTTATAGGTACGATACCTGTCATTTATTTTACTTAGTCTACATGCTCATACAATGTAATACAATTTAAAAGTTTTCAGTCATACATGTGACCACATCGGGTGATGCGGCAGCATCCTCGGATGTAACAGCATAAACTCGTCCTTGAGGTAGCTGCTTCTTTGGCTTAGGACACTCCCTTGCCATATGCCTCGCTTGATTGCAGTTATAACATTTCGGACCTTCAGAATTTGGCTTTGGCTGCTGTTGAATTACTGGGGTAGTCTTGGGTGCAGTAACAAAGCCTTGAGCACGGAAAGGTTTAAATGACTTGTTATTCCCTCCGTTATAAGCATTTCCGACTGGCCTTTTCATGCCTCTGTTCTGTGTAAAATAGCTTTCCTTCTAGCTCGATTCAATAACTCGAGCAATTTGCACAGCTTCATTATATACCTTCTTCTCCAAGCCTAGAACATGCTCTCTGATGCTCCCTCTAAGTCCCGTGACAAACCTACGGGTCTTAGTGTCTTCTTCTTGCATGCTGAGTGGTGCAAAGAAAAATAGCTCCTCATAATGTTGTTGATATGCATCCACGAACATCTGGCCCTGATATAAACTCAGGAACTCCTTCTCCATAGAATCTTTAAAGCTTCGGGGAATGTACTTCTCAAAGAAAGCTTCTTTATATATAGCCCAAGTCAATAGGGCGTGCTTGGTTAATAGATAGGTCCTGGTCGATTTCCACTAGTGATGTGCATCGCCTTTTAGCATGAAGGTGGTACATAATACCTTTTCTTCTTCTGTAATAGTCATCATAAGAAAATTTCTCTCCATCTCGTCGATCCAATGTGCTGGCCATAAAGGATCAGACGGTTTACCGTTAAATTCCTTGGGCTTCATCTTCAAGAATCTCTCAACCAGTCGAGAGTGATCCATCTAATTTTGGGGGTATGCCCCAAACATAGGTTGTGGATACTGGTAATTAACCTGAGCTGCTTCCGGACCTGGTACTGGAATCTGTGCAGCTGGTGGTTGAGGTGTTTGAGGTGCTGGATGGTTACCCACCGGTGCTGCACTGGTTTGTCCCGTCGGCATTGGTATAGCATGTGCTTCCTGGAACATAATCCCCATTGCTGCTTGCATTTGAGCCTGTGCGTATTGCATTTGTTGCAGCTGTTGCGATAAGTTCATAACCACAGTTGCTAGCTCCGGTGGTGGAGGTGGCAAGTTTGTAGGATTTGTCTGAACAGGATTTACTGGTGGTGCAACCTGCGGATTACCCTGTTTGTATATATTTTCTTGGCTGGTTTCCTCCACAGGTGGTGGTAGTGGAACTGCATTTCGGGTTTGCCTGGTTACTCTACGTCCAGCCATATCTTCCTCTGATAATGGTGATGCTTGAAAATCATTAAAAAAACGTGAGGCAATCATTTATACTTCATGTAGGCACGCTAACCGATGTTATTTTCAAAATTTTTAGATCATTCTATGAAAAATACTATCTTTTCTTTGCAGGGTCGATGGTGGGGGTCGATGGTATGTCCGACCCTCAGTATCCGACCCTGGGAATGTACCTATTCTTCCCGAGAGCCGGGGGTCGATGCGGGGGTCGATGGATGTCTGACCCCCAGGTGCGACCCCTGGTTTCCTGTCAGATTCCCAAGAGCTGGGGGTCGATACGGGGGTCGATGGATGTCCGACCCCCAGGTGCGACCCCTGGTTTTCTGTCAGGTTCCCGAGAGCTGGGGGTTGATATGGGGGTCGATGTGGGGGTCAATTATCCTGGTCGTATTCTCCGACCCCCGGATCAAAAATCAGATTTTTAAGGTCCGATTATGGGTCCATTTCCCATTATTCCTTCCCCGTTTCAACTCGTCTTCCACCTCTGAATTGCTACAGTGCCACTCCACTATATTGGTCGTTTCGGTTCCATGTTTTGATGTCTACATCATTCCTATAGGTATGTCTTCTCACTTTTACCTGTTTTTAGGTTTTCATTTCTAGGTTTTTGCCCATTTATCTTGTATTTTTCAAATTAAACTTTTTCCAACCGTAAAAATTCGATTTTTATTGGGGGCTTTTGTTATTGGTGGCTCGAGGAACGAAAGCCTTAAAAATTTTTTGAGTTTCATCGGTTGGTTATCGAGAAACTTGGATTTCACTCTTTTTGCCCTAATTTGTCGAAATTTTTGATTTCTCGTAATTTCTTCAAATTGAATTCCATTAGTTAGAATTTCCTACTGTGTGAGTGTTGTAGGATCTGTTAGAACCTACGTAAGTCCTCCTGCCCCCGTGAGTGGGTGACAAGTGAGGCTTTTGGCCAACTTACGTCGTTATAATGTCCTAATTTTTGGTTTTTACTCTCTAATAACCCATTATTGGTTTCTCTTTCTTATTTGCAAATACTATGGCTCGTACCAAAGTGCCCAGAGTTCGTGATCCTCTTCATTTCTGTTCCAACGAAGCTGAGGCACAGTATGCCCACTACGCTCGCAATAAAGTAGAGGGAGGTCGTAAGGTGAACTTGGCTGAGTTAGCTCTGTTCAATGTGGAGAGAGCATTTGGTGATATGGGATGGCTCCCTGTCATTACTTACGACGCGTGCACCTACCCTGACTTGGTACGCCAGTTCTATTGTAACCTCCAGGTGGTGGGGGATTACAATGATATTGAGAGGGGTCATGAGTTACGCATCACGAGTTACGTCAAAGGGGTGAACATCTCGTTTGACTATCGACAGCTAGCCGACCCACTAGGCATCTCCTATGATGGCCCCATGGTTTTTTGTGCTCTTAGAGAGCCCCAGTTCTTCTCTCTATAGATGAGGGCCGAGATCGATAACCAGCTCCTTCGTCCTGATCGCTGACAGATGAGGGCATGTTATATGCGTCCAGTTCCACGGGTATATTGCAAGATCATTCAGCATAACCTGATCCCGCACAGTGGTCATTACGAGAGGGTTTCCCAGCTGACCCAGTATCTTCTATACCGTATTTGCACTAGGCAACCCGTCTGCCTTTCGTACATCATCATGCGTACCATCACTGCTACGTTTCCCAGTCACACTGGTAACCTTCCTTACGGACGTATGATCACTATTCTGCTTACCCGCCTAGGGGTTGATTTATGGATGAGAAGATTCAAGAGAAGTCCTTCTCATCGCCTCTAGATTGGGAGGCTATTTGCAAGATGGGCATGCAGGATGCTCAGGTCAGTGATGAGGAGAGGAACGCGATGGTGCGCCTTCGCACTCGCGAAGAGATAGATGACGCTGAGGCAGCTGCCGCCGCCGCTGGAGTTCATACGAAGCCTGTTGGTGATGATGACCATATGTACATGGATGTAGACTCTATACCACCTCTTTAACCTACGCATGGCTGGAGCTAGTACTTCATATGCGGCTGGTCCTTCACATGCGGCTGGTCCTTTTCACCCACCTCCTGATATGATGGAGATATTGCATGAGATCAGAGAGGCTCAGCGCAGATCTAATCTGAGGATGGGGGAGTTACTAGACGCTCAGCGGGTGAGAGTGGATGAGCTACTAGACGCCCAACGTACATCAGACATGAGGATGGGAGAGTTCATAGAGGCTCAGCGCCGGACTGATCAGCGGGTAGCTGATCTTACAGCTAGTCTTCAGACGTCCCAGACTCAGATAGCCTGGTTGACTAGAGTTGTAAGACCCGCACTCCGTAAACCCGGTCTAAACCTTGGTTTTGTGTCGTAGCAGGTCTTTCGATCATCACCAGGCCAGACGGGACGAGCGGATGACAAACAGGTACAAAATCGGATCAAAGACGGTCAAATATTCATCATTTTATGTTGACCGGTCGATGGTACCGGTCGACCGATCAACTCTGCGCAGCTGAGTGCGGAGATCCAGAATTGGATCTCTGTGGGTCCCATTTTTCTAAACCTTAATGCCTGAACCTTCCTAATCCTAATAGGGTTACTAAACCCTAATTCTAGCCTATAAATACACCTTAAACCTCCTCAAATCCTTTCCATTATCTCTCATAAACCCTAGAGAAGAGAAGGAGGTTGGAAAGGAGAAGGAGCTAGGAAGAAGAAGGAGGTGCCGTCATTACCGTTCGACGACGCTCACGTTACGCCAGTCAACGGTAAGTGTTTTAGTCATTCTTCTTACCCTATGACTTTAGGATAGTTGTGTGGGTGGATCAATACCATGCAAAGTAGGTATTGATTTAAAATCCTAAATTGGCCAATAAACCCCAAGTTGCCATCAAACCTTAGATTCGAGTTCCGAGATGATATTCATCGAAACGAGACTTGAATGAGTTGGGGATAAATCTAACTCCAAGATTAGACTTAGAATGAATAGGAGAAACCCTGAGAATCCAAGGAAATCGATCGACGGTAGTCGAAAAACCAAGTGTATGGTCTTCCGGAGATATACCGGTCGACCATACCGGTTGCTAGTTTGCTCACAGAGCTGTAACCGGTATGTTGCGACCGGTCAGTTCTGAAAGGCTGATTTTTGACTTTGTTGGTTTTCGATCAACGTGAAACCCTAAGAAAAATATTCTAATGAAACCCTAATAATATTGTAGGACTTTGTGACTTCCCGTTTGGATCTTACGACGTGGAGCAAGCTATCAAACGAGCGTCAGGTAAGGGAATCTGACCTAAACCTAATAATTAATGAACAGTAAGTCGTTGTTAATCACCTGATTATATATGATGTGATGTTTGTGCATATTCACATGCCATCTTTTAATTTCATTTATTATTACTGTTCATGCATTGATAGGATGTGATTGTTAAGCATGTGATTGTTTTCATTAGTGTGTGGAGTAGGGCATGGGCCTGGGATCGCTCCTCACACTAGCACCTTTTGTAGTATTCTGTCTTAACATGCTTGGTACGGGTGGGGCATCAGGGGAAGGTCGTGGTACGGTGGTCTCCGATGTTGATGCTGTCCTGGCCATGGTTATGTGGCATTGTGGTCTCTGAGGTCGACGCTGGCTTGTCCACGATGCTTTAGCTCTATCTCTATGCTGTAGGGAGTTATGTTGGGATAGGGTCTACCTGCGTTATGTATCTATCCTAGTGGGTTAGTTACGGATAGAGCATCAGGGGAGGTGTGGGAATGCCTTAGCTCTATCTCTATGCCGTAGACGGCTGTGCTGAGATAGAGCATACATTGATGACATATAGGATTGGTTAGTTGCGAGCCCAGTTTGCGAGCCCTGGCCAGTAGGGGCTTAGGTACTGGTATGGATAGAGCATCAGGGGAGGTACGGGGGTATCTTAGCTCTATCTCTATTCCATGATGGGTGCATGTGGGCAGATGAGAGTGTGATCCATGCTGTGCCACACACTCGTGTATAGAGGTGCGGGGGCCACCAAACCTTTCAATAGCACATTGCAAACTTAAAACCAGACCACAGCATAAAATTGATTGTTACTCATACATAATATTGTGAAACTGTCTGGTTGTCTTACTGAGTTAAGTTGTGAGCTCACCCTTTGTATATACATTATTTTTAGATGTTGATGCAGGTTACACAGTGGACGACTATATGAACGCTCCGGCGTATGGTGGTGTTGGTGCGTTGGACGTACAGGCAGGAGAGGACGAGCATGACGCTTCATGCGAGTGCCATTTCTACGTGTACCTTTAATTGGTTTTATTTATTTATTTCAGTTATTTTCAGTTGGACTAAATGGATGTAAGGATATTATATTATATGTTTGAATTTGAATAATTGGATATTTTATTTAATTTATCAATAGATTTTCAGTTCATTTATTTAAAGACTTCCGCTGTATTATTTATATTCTGATTATGGTTATGTGTAATGGGTTTGTACGAGTGGACACGGCCTATTCGAGATCCTGGTGTGAACCGTTGGTTCAATGACCGTTCACTCACACCATTCTGGTTGGATCGGAATTGGGGTGTGACAACTTGGTATCAGAGCTTTCGGGCTCTGTCCAATAAACCATATTGCACTTAACTAAGTCGATGAATTGAGTTAGAAAAATTTAAAAATCTTAATACAAACACACCATAAGCATTGTTTGATACCTGAGACGGACTAAGAAAGAGCATAATATACTATATTAAATATAGAATTAATAATGCACATGCTCTAGTTAGGAAGAACCATAAAATTTCTATTAAAGAAAAATGAGTATCAGATAAATAGTGCTACAGGGTACAGTCCACAAACCGGACAGTTACCCTGTTATATAAACCGTCAAGTGAATGAAAATAAAGAGGGACAATCATGGGGTAGGGGGCCTGGGAGGATAGGGTCTGCTATATCATAGTCTCGCTCGTAAGCGACCCTGAGCCAGTGCACCTGATCCTGTGTGACTCTGAGACTACGAGCCAACTGCGCCAAGTCACGGCTCATCTCACGCTAAGTGTCCCTGATCTCCATAATCATACCCATCATGGTGTCGGGTAAAGGCTAAGATGGTCCAGCTGTAGAGATAGACGGTGGTGCTGCAGGTGTATGCTGTGGGATTGGCACTGGTGCTTCCCCAGCCATATCGTCATCATCACACCCAGCCTCTACCGCATAGGCCGCATTGGCTGCTGCTGCTGCTGCTGCCGTGGCTGCTACCCTCCCGAGTGGATGAGGGCGAGCCTCCAACTCGTCGTCGCTAACGAGCAGATCGACCATCTGCATCCTCTGAATAGCCTCCCAGTCAATGTCGGAGGTCATAGTATCCTCAACCGTCACCTCGCCTCTCATGCTCACACCTAGGCGACATAGCAGGAAGGTAATGAGACGACTGTATGGAAGGTTACTAGCCTGATCGGCCAGGGTCGCCTGATGCATGGTCCGGATGATGAGGTAAGGGAGAGAGACCCGCTCCCCGGTGCAGACGCAGTAAGTGATGTACTGAGTGAGCTGAGATAACTCACTGTAGTGGCCGCTCTGGGGCACGATGTCATGCTGGATGATGCGGCTGTAGACACGACCTAGGGGCTTTAGACTAGCCGCCTTCATAGGAGCCCCAGGATTGAGGATCTGCTCTGTGATCTCTCGATGTAAGTCCTCGCTAAGATAGCCCTTCACCTTTGGGGGGCAGTATACTAAGTCTCCATCGTTGGGTACCCCCAACAGATCAGCTAACTGGTGGGTGTTGAAGGAGATAGGTACACCCTTGACGTAGCTGGAGATGCGTAAGTCCCTACCCTGGTTGGGATCGTTAACATCCCCATGCAGCTCCAGGTTAGCATAGAAATGCATAACCAGGTTGGGACGGGTGGTATCAGTGTAGGATATTACTGGTACCCACCCAAGAGCGTCGAAAGCGGCTCACACATCGAACCTCTCCAGCTGATCCAAGTTAACTCGACGCCTGGATTCGATGTTTTTGCTATCAAACCATGGGAAACGAGCTTGTGCCTCCAAGGATTGAAACCAGTGCTCGTCGAGTTGTAGAGCGGGTGACTGAGAAGCATGAACGCTTGAGCCATGAGGACGTTTGTGCAGAGCACGTCGTGGAGCCATTAAACTGCAAAAAAAAAGAAAATAAGAAGAAAATGTTAGATTTTATCAAAATTTCGACAGCATAACGACTGTAATTCGAGAAAAAGCCTTGAACTCACCCAAAATCATGGGGAGGAGGACTTACATAACCCCCACACTCTTCAACAAATCAATCACAGACAATTACAATAAGAAATTTTAGGAAATTTAGGGAAAGTAAGAAATTTCAAATTTTTTTGAAAACCTAGGTCAAAACTTGTAAAAATTCGATTTTTATGAAAACCATTCGGTGAAACCTCAAATTAGTTGAGGGCTTTTGCTCTTAGGGGTCCCTAAACCCTTTCTAAGCCGAAGGAAAAGAGTTCCTATGGTTGAAATCTCTCAATCAAAGAAAAACCTAAAATTTTAACTAAAGACGATATGGAAATTTTGTAAAAACTTGATAGGGAGGGAAGAGACCTACCTGGAGATGATATTCTAAGTCTTGAACGGAAGAAAATGACTTCTAAGATCACCGGTCGGACTGTAGCAACTCGGGAGCCAGAGAGAAATCGCCATCGGAGGGAAAGAAGAAAGAAAAACTGAGAAAAATCTCACTTTTTCGCGATTTTAAAAGCAATTCTGGGCATACCGGTCGATGGTTTTGCCTATACCGGTCGACCGGTATCTCTACAGACATGCGACCGCTATGTCTCGATCAGAATTAAAATTCTGACCGGTCGACTATACCGGTCGCAGCACTGTCTACAGAGTGTCGACCGGTATCTCCCAGGTATGCGACCGCTATGTCTCGGTCAGAATTTTAAATTCTGACCGGTCGACTATACCGGTCGCAGCATATTCTACAGGGGTGCGACTGGTATGTTGCGACCGGTCAGCACCAGAATAGCTAGAAAAATCTATGAATTTTTTTTTAAAATTTTGTAAATTTAAATACTTCTTTTTGCGACTGTTTCGCCTTATATTGTTCAAGACTAATACCACTATTGCTTCATTATCATGTGTTATGTCTTCTTCTCAGATTCAAACAGAATAGTCTGAGATGGTGGGCGGAAACGGTCATAGAGGTCGGAAGCGTCACCAGGCTAGGATGTGCCTCGAGGAAGAAGAACAGGTTGAACCAGGCCATGTTAGAGAACCAAGCCCGGAAGTTGAGGAAGAACAGGTTCCAGAGGTACCGAAAAATTTACCTGGCCCACCTCACAGGAATTTTTGAGACCATTGTTACAAACCTGGTCTATCAAATGCAAGCTCAGCAGAAAGAATTCCTGAGCGAGATACTGAAGATGTTCAGGCCACCGGGTTATGTTCCCACTGGAGGTACGCTCGAGTCGGGAGGGAATAATACTACACAGCCGACGCATGGTAGTCCAGGACTGATGGGCCAACCCCAGAATGTACCACCACCGCACCAGTTTCCGTCATCTTCTGCTTATCAGGGAGCATATCCGTATCCACCACCATGGTACGGAATGAATACTCAGGGACAGCACGATCTGAGCAGGGTGGTGGATAGATTCCTAAAGTTGAAGCCTTCTTCATTCACAGGTAAGACAGGAAAACCATTGTGGCCAGCACAGTGGATTGCAGAAATGGAGAAGAATTTTCGACTGATGACTTGTTTAGAGGATGAAAAGGTCCTGTTTTCCACTCATATGCTGAAGGAAGATGCGAATGCTTGGTGGAATTCTACACGGGCATATCTGGAGACGAAGCATGCACAGGTAGATTGAAAAGTGTTCAAGGTTGCCTTCTTCGATAAGTATTTTTCAAAGAGCTTCAAAGATCAGATGGAGAAGGAGTTCCTTAATCTACAACAGTCTCAGTCGACTGTGGATGCTTATCAGCAGAGGTACGAGGAGTTATTTTTCTTTGCACCGACAAGTATGCAAGAAGAAGAGACCAAGACACGTAGGTTCACCATGGGACTACGTGGAAGCATCAGAGAGCACATATTGGGTCTGGACAAGAAAATCTATAATGAGGCTGTGCAGGTTGCGAGGGTGATAGAGTCCAGTCAGCGGGACAGCTTCTTCGGCCAGAACAGAGGAGTAAAGAGACCCGCTATTGAGAGTTCTGTTGGCGGTAACAATAGACCCTTCCGCCCATACAAGGCTCAGACCGCTACAGTACCTGCTAGGAAAAATACGGCACCACCTGTGCCACAGAACGTCGGATTCAACCCAAATATCAAATGTTTCAACTGTCAGCAAGTGGGTCATATTGCAAGGACCTGCACTCTACCTAGGAAGCAACCTCCCCAGCAAGGAAAAGTTTATGCGGTCACCACTGAAGAGGCAGCTGCATCACCTGATGTGGTCACTGGTACGACTCTATCCCTTACTATTTGGCTTACTAATTTTCATTGTGTGTATACACATGTAGAACTAAGGGATAATAAAAAATTCCGAGAATTGTAAATGTAGCTGGTATACCTGCCAGGAGTACTATTTGACTCTGGGGCCACGCACTCCTTTGTTTCTATTTCTTTTGGGAAGCGAATGTTGTTACCAATCAAGCACTTGAACCCAAGCTTGATAGTTTGCTCCCCACTAGGAGTCGAAGTGGCTTTGACTGAATATTATGGACCATGTACAGTATGTATTGAGGGTCGAGACTTAGAAGCAAGTTTGGTGCTACTCGAGATGGCAGACTTTGATGTCATCTTGGGAATGGATTGGCTAGGCCACCATTCAGCTATCCTATTATGTGGTGAAAGGAAGCTTGTGCTTACAGACAAAAAGGGAAAGGAGTATAGCTTTACTGGGATCAGGCAATCTAGGAAGCAGAAGCTGATTCTCTCCGCCCTAAAAGCTAAGAGATGCTTAGAGAAGGGGGGAGTGGGGTATCTAGTATCTGTAGTCGACATCACTGCTGAGGTGCCAAAGATGGAAGATATAGATGTGGTTCGAGAGTTCCCAGATGTATTTCCAGAGGAGCTTCCAGGTCTACCGTCGGACAGGGCTACAGAGTTTGTAATAGACCTTATACCAGGTTCGGCGCCGGTGTCCAAAGCACCATACAGGATGGCCCCTACCTAGTTAAAGGAGTTTAAAACCCAATTACAAGAATTGTTAGATAAGGGTTTCATACGACCTAGCATATCGCCTTGGGGAGCACCTGTATTATTCGTCAAGAAGAAAGATGGACGTGTAAGGCTGTGTATCGACTACCGCGAGCTGAACAAGTTGACGATCAAGAATCGATATCCCTTGCCTAGAATCGATGATCTGTTCGATCAGTTGCAGGGTGCAAAGGTTTTCTCGAAGATTGATCTCCGATCAGGGTATCACCAACTGAAGATCAAGGTCGGAGATATTCCGAAGACTACTTTCAGGACGAGGTATGGGTATTATGAGTTTCTAGTTATGTCTTTCGGGTTGACCAATGCTCCAGCGTCGTTCATGGAACTGATGAACCGAGTGTTTCATGATATGTTGGACATTTCGGTCATCGTATTCATCGATGACATATTGATCTACTCAAAGGACATGGAGACTCATACAACACATCTGAAGGCAGCCCTACAACGGCTAAGACAAGAAAAACTTTATGCTAAGTTCAAGAAGTGCGAGTTTTGGCTGAAGGAAGTGGCTTTCTTGGGCCATGCAGTATCTGAAGTTGGTATCAAGGTTGATCCAAGTAAGATAACTACTATAGTAGGATGGGAAGCACCAAAATCTGTTGCGGAGATTTGTAGTTTCCTTGGGTTGGCTGGTTATTATAGAAGATTCGTGGAAGATTACTCCAGGATCGCTGTTCCACTCACCAGATTGACCAAGAAGGGAGAGAAATTCATATGGACAGATGAATGCGAGAAGTGTTTTCAAACTCTGAAGTCAAGACTAGTCTCTGCACCTATCTTGACCATCCCAGAACCAAGCGTATCGTTCACCTTATATACGGATGCTTCAGGGTTGGGTATTGGGTGCGTATTGATGCAAGGAGAACAGGTGATTGCTTACGCATCAAGACAGTTAAAAGAGCATGAAAAGAACTATCCTATGCATGATTTGGAGCTAGCAGCAGTTATACATGCAATCAAGACTTGGAGACACTATTTGTACGGTGAGAAGTTTCAGATTAAGTCAGATCACAAGAGCTTAACTTATCTTTTCACTTAGAAGGATCTGAAAATGAGACAGAGGAGATGGCTGGAGTTATTAAAAGATTATGATTGTGACATCTAGTATCATCCGGATAAAGCAAATGTTGTGGCTGATGCCTTAAGCAAAAAGCGGGCATCAAAACCTGAGGCAGGACCAAGTACAAATGTTGCATTATGTGCCGCAGCCTCAAGTTCAATTGAAGGCGATGAAGAGTATATATTAGAGACTGCAGAAGATCCAGTCGAGCAAGGCTTAATTCATAGGTTCACCATGTTCGCTTCTTTGAAGATCTCACCGGATCTAGTTGATGAAGTCAAGGTGGCAATCCTACAAGATCCACATCTCAAGACAGTGCAAGAAGACTTAGAGAAGGGTTCGAGCAATCCTGACTTTACCTTGGATTCAGACAAGGTACTCAAGTATCGTGGACAGTTATGTATACCTAAGAATGAAGACTGCAATATCAGAGATCGAGTTATGACTGAAGCTCATTACACTCCATATTCGGTACATCCAGGAAGTATCAAAATGTATCATGATTTAAGAAGACTATATTGGTGGAGGGGTATGAAAGCAGATATAGCTCGTTTCGTGTTCCAATGTCTGAATTGTCAGTAAGTTAAAGTAGAAAGGCAGAGACTAGCAGGTTTACTACAGCCATTACCGGAACCTGCATGGAAGTGGGATTGCATTACCATGGATTTCGTCACTGGCCTACCTTTGACACCAAGGTCAGTGGATGCAGTTTGGGTTATAGTCGACCGACTCACCAAGACAGCTCGATTTACTGCGGTCAGACCTCAGTATACCATGGAGAAACTGGCCAAGTTATATGTTGATAATATAGTCAGACTTTATGGCGTTCCAGAGAGTATAGTATCTGACAGAGATCCCCGTTTTACATCAAAGTTCTGGGAAGGATTACAGAAAGCTATGGGAACGAAGTTGAAGTTCAGTACAGCTTTTCACCCTCAGACGGACGGACAGTCAGAACGAACTATTCAAATTTTAGAAGATATGCTCCGAGCTTGTGCATTGGATTTCAAGGGAGCTTGGGATGAAAAGCTATCACTTATCGAGTTCGCTTATAACAACAGTTATCAGGCTACAATTCAGATGGCCCCATATGAAGCACTCTATGGGAAGAAGTGTCGTACACCTCTGTTATGGAACTAGGTGGGAGGAAGAAGAATTGTAGGACTGGAGTTTGTTGAAGAAACTTGCCGAGTGATTGATCAGATCAAGGAGAGAGTAAAGACAGCTCTAGATCGATAGAAGCACTATGCAGATAATCGACGTCGAGATCTGGAGTTTGCAGTGGGTGACAAAGTATTCTTGAAGGTATCACCGGTGCGAGGTCTGAAAAGGTTTGGTAAGAAGGGGAAGCTATGCCCCAGGTATGTGGGACCATATGAGATATTGACCCGACATGGTAATGTAGCATATCAATTGGCTCTACCACCATCTATGTCAAGCGTTCATAATGTGTTCCATGTATCATTACTGAAGAAGTATGTCAAAGACCCATCGCACATCTTGACCGCTGATCCCCCAGACTTGACTGAAGACTTAACATTCGAAGTGGTGCCTGTGATGCTCTCAAGTCGAAAGGTACAACAACTTTGAACCAAGGATATTCATTATGTGAAGGTGCATTGGAGAAGCCAAAATGTCGAAGAAGTTACTTGGGAAGAGGAGGGCGCGATGAGGAAGGAGTACCCTAACCTTTTCGACGATCAAGGTATGTTCAAATCTCGGGGCCAAAATTTCTTTAAGGGTGGGGGAGTTGTGAGACCTACATGCAAATTTCGGGATGAAATTTCTTTTAAGGGTGGGGGAGTTGTAAGACCCGCACTCCGTAAACCCGGTCTAAACCTTGGTTTTGTGTAGTAGCAGGTCTTCCGATCATCACCGGGCCAGACGGGACGAGCGGATGACAAACAGGTACGAAATCGGATCAAAGACGGTCAAATATTCATCATTTTATGTTGACCGGTCGATGGTACTGGTCGACCGATCAGCTCTGCGCAGCTGAGTGCGGAGATCCGGAATTGGATCTCTGTGGGTCCCATTTTTCTAAACCCTAATGCCTGAACCTTCCTAATTCTAATAGGGTTACTAAACCCTAATTCTAGCCTATAAATACACCTTAAACCTCCTCAAATCCTTTCCATTATCTCTCATAAACCCTAGAGAAGAGAAGGAGGTTGGAAAGGAGAAGGAGTTAGGAAGAAGAAGGAGGTGCCGTCATTACCATTCGACGACGCTCACGTTACGCCAGTCAACGGTAAGTGTTTTAGTCATTATTCTTACCCTATGACTTTAGGATAGTTGTGTGGGTGGATCAATACCATGCAAAGTAGGTATTGATCTAAAACCCTAAATTGGCCAATAAACCCTAAGTTGCCGTCAAACCTTAGATTCGAGTTCCGAGATGATATTCATCGAAACGAGACTTGAATGAGTTGGGGATAACTCTAACTCCAAGATTAGACTTAGAATGAATAGGAGAAACCCTGAGAATCCAAGGAAATCGATCGACGGCAGTCAAAAAACCAAGTGTATGGTCTTCCGGAGACATACCGGTCGACCATACCGGTTGCTAGTTTGCTCACAGAGCTGCAACTGGTATGTTGCGACCGGTCAGTTCTGAAAGGTTGGTTTTGGAATTTGTTGGTTTCCGATCAACGTGAAACCCTAAGAAAAATATTCTAATGAAACCCTAATAATATTGTAGGACTTTGTGACTTCCCGTTTGGATCTTGCGATGTGGAGCAAGCTATCAAACGAGCGTCAGGTAAGGGAATCTGACCTAAACCTAATAATTAATGGACAGTAAGTCGTTGTTAATCACCTGATTATATATGATGTGATGTTTGTGCATATTTACATGCCATCTTTTAATTCCAGTTATTATTACTGTTCATGCATTGATAGGATGTGATTGTTAAGCATGTGATTGTTTTCGTTAGTGTGTGGAGTGGGGCATGGGCCTGGGATTGCTCCTCACACTAGCACCTTTTGTAGTATTCTGTCTTAACATGCATGGTATAGGTGGGGCATCAGGGGAAGGTCGTGGTACGGTGGTCTCCGATGTTGATGCTGGCCTGGCCATGGTTATGTGGCATTGTGGTCTCCGAGGTCGACGCTGGCTTGTCCACGATGCTTTAGCTCTATCTTTATGCCGTAGGGAGTTATGTTGGGATAGGGTCTACCTGCGTTATGTATCTATCCTAGTGGGTTAGTTACGGATAGAGCATCAGGGGAGGTGTGGGAATGCCTTAGCTCTATCTCTATGCCGTAGACGGTTGTGCTGGGATAGAGCATACATTGATGACATATATGATTGGTTAGTTGCGAGCCTAGTTTACGAGCCCTGGCCAGTAGGGGCTTAGGTACTGGTATGGGTAGAGCATCAGGGGAGGTACGGGGGTATCTTAGCTCTATCTCTATTCCATGATGGGTGCATGTGGGCAGATGGGGGTGTGATCCATGCTGTGCCACACACTCGTGTATAGAGGTGCAGGGGCCACCAAACCTTTCTATAGCACATTGCAAACTTAAAACCAGACCACATCATAAAATTGATTGTTACTCATGCATAATATTGTGAAACTGTCTGATTGTCTTACTGAGCTAAGTTGTGAGCTCACCCTTTGTATATACATTGTTTTTAGATGTTGATGCAGGTTACACAGTGGACGATTATATGAACGCTCCGGCGTATGGTGGTGTTGCTGCGTTGGACGTACATGCAGGAGATGACGAGCATGATGCTTTATGCGAGTGCCCTTTCTGCGTGTACCTTTGATTGGTTTTATTTATTTATTTCAGTTATTTTCAGTTGGACTAAATGGATGTAAGGATATTATATTATATGTTTGAATTCGAATAATTGGATATTTTATTTAATTTATCAATAGATTCTCAGTTCATTTATTTAAAGACTTCCGTTGTATTATTTATATTCTGATTGTGGTTATGTGTAATGGGTTTGTACGAGTGGACAAGGCCTATTCGAGATCCTGGTGTGAACCGTTGGTTCAATGACGGTTCACTCACACCATTCTGGTTGGATCAGAATTAGGGTGTGACAAGAGTCTACGCTGAGGATTATGACAGAGATCGTGAGGCACCGCCCCCTCCTTCACCTCCAGCTTCATGATTGTACTTATTTTCTTTCTTTGTACTACAGAGTAATTGTCCGGGTTGTGGACTATACTCTATTTTAGCTATTTGTACATATTTGTTTATCTCTCATTGTATTTAAAATTGTTTTCCTTTAATAGATGCATTATTTTCTTTTCAAATTTGGTCTCAAACATCACTTGTGCTTATAGTGTGTTAATATTACAGTTTTTTACTTTTATCCTATCTTAGTTCACAATTCGTCGTGAATGTATGCCAGTTTAGCGGATACGGCCCGAGATGCTCTGATACCAAGTTGTTACACCCCAATTCTGTACAGTTCAGAATGGTGTGATGAATCGCTAGCAAACCAACGGTTCAACCAGGATCTCGTACAGACGGTATCCGACTGATCTAAACCTCATATATCCACATTCATAATCAGAGTAAATACACAATAGCGGAAGTCTTATGGTAAAATGAACTCAGAATCTACTGTGATATTAATAATTAAATAACAAATTATTCTGTATCAACTAAGACATAAATAAGTATCAAATACATGTCTTTAATAAATCCAAATAAAGAAAACTAAAAATCTAATCGAATACACATGAGTTGCACTCGCAAGAGGAGTCATGTGTATCCACTTCATCTTCAACTTCCATCGCCGCCACGTGCCAGTACACTGGAGCATTAACATAATCTTCGACGATAGTACCTGCATCATCAACTAAAAATATTCGACGTCAAGGGGGTGAGCACACATCATGGCTCAGTAAGCAAACAAAACAATGCAACAATATTTATGCATGCAGTTAATTCATATCTTTGGTCTGGTTTAAAGTTTGCAATGCGCAATAGAAAGGTTGGGTGGTCAAAGGTTAACGTTTATTGACCCCGCCTCTATACACAGGGTGTGGAAGTCCACCCAAAGGTTAACGTTTATTGTCGTCCCCATCCACCCTACCATAACATTGTACAACAAAGGTTAACGTTTATTGTTGTACAGTGCCATACCAACACGTAAGCCCCTGCTGGCGAGGGCTTGCAAACTGGGCTCACAACTAACCAATCCTAATGCCAAATAGTGTATCCAAGGCCTCACCCCAACATCCCTTAGAACGTCCATAAATATAGAGCTAAGGCCCCCCGGTAGAGTCAGAGACTACAAGGACCGAGACCACCTCCCCTGATACTCTACGACGTAATAGTTCTGCTAAAGTAATGGCGATACGACGATGCAAATGCACAAGACTTGAGTTAGAGATAGAGCTAAAGTGCTGAGACCCGCCAAAGGTTAACGTTTATTGACGTTCCCATCACACCTCCCCTGATACTCGCTCGTATCAAGTACACCAACCACATACATACATTCACATGCCTATTCCTATCATCATCATCATCATCATGTTATAAACAATAAAGTAAATATGCATGAACAAATAATAAAAATATTGGATGACATGTTGTATGCACATTACAAACATATTCGCATAGGATCAAGCATAGCATTGGACTCAAGAAAAGAGAAAATAGTTTATTATTAACCAATTAGTTTAGAGTTCTGTTTCCTCACCTTAGCTGGCTAATATATCCTCTTACAAGCTTTAAGATCACCTTTATATTTTTATTATATTACTAGAAGACCTAACAAAGTCGATAGAATTTAATTAGAATTAATTCTGAATTTAAAAACCATTCTGTTAACTGGGGGTCGGAGGTAGGGTCGGAGTAATGATCGACCCTTGGTGCTACCACCCCTATTCTGGACTTCTCGAACACTGGGGGTCGATGCTCAGGGTCTGGTTGGGTCGATTTGCCATCGACCCCCCATGCGACTCCCTATGGGTTTTTGTCGATTTTCTTCCTTAAATCTATTCTTCGTGTTTGGGGTCCTATGGCTTGCTCCTATAATCCATTCTACCCATGTTCTATGGTCTAGAACCATGATTATACCACCTATATGGCTTTCATGATTTTCCCCCATGGTTTTCCATGAAATCCTAACCATAGGTTGATGGTTTGGGTTTCTCCGAGATCATACTCCCTGCATTATCTATCCTAAGGTCTTTAGCAATTCATGGAATTAGTATCCATACCTGAGAAGAATACTCATTCTCTGCAACTCTTCTCCCTTGGCCTTCTTCTCTTCTTTCCTTCTCTTTTCCTTCTCTTCCTTCTCTTCTCTTTCTCTCAATTCAATTAGGGTTGTAAAAGGAGTAAAAGAGGCTTTGAGACGTCCTATTTATAGAGTAGAAACTTCTAAAATAAGTCCCATTGAGATTTGGAAGGAATCCTATCGAAATTAGGAAACTTTCCTAGTTTTCAGATTTACCGAGTACCGGGGGTTGATAGGGGGGTCGAGATCCCGTTGACCACTGGTTCCTAAAGTGTCCGACCCCCCATGTAAAAACTGGGGGTCTGACTTCTGTCTTGGGGGGGTCCGACCCTCCCTTGCTGGGTTTGCGACCCTTCCTTTCATTTAAGTGTTTTTAGGTCAGTTTAATATCTGGGATCATGATCTCCTTCACGCACTTGGTCCATTTGGCTCATCCATGATGGGTAGACCTGGTTCAAGGTGGTAAGACCGGGTTAGTTTGATACGGGTCTTACAACACTGGCTGTCAGGCTTTGATTGGAACTACCATCCTCTTGAAGAGAGTGACAATTGGCTTACTGTCGAGCTCCAATGCCATTCAACATCTTACTATTTTCTTTTCTTTTTTCTTTTTTTTTTGGATGTGGAGGCCACATAATGTAGTGTTTCGCTTGATCGCAAAGTTGAATCATGACTTTCAATATTGGATTTGGATATTCTTCTTCCAAACATTTCCAATCAGCTAGAACATCTTTGCCCCAGTTAGTACTCTGATCTTCTGTAAACTTTATGAACATTTGTGACTGCTCATCTAGTATTTGATTTTATCTGAATGGTGAATCCGTATGCTATCCTTTGGAAGTTAATCATCACCTTCTGTCTGATGTGAATACTTCCCATTATTGATGTAGATAAAACATAGGTTTGAATTTTCTTTTTCTTTTCTTTTTTTTTAATTTTTTATATGACCTCATTCTTTGATTTTGAGATTGATCATTCATCATGTATCACTTGCTTGCAGATGATGTACTTTGTAAGAACTTTGAAATTTTTATCCTTTTGGTGGCACATATATCCTCTACTCATTTGTACTGATTGGCTGACCTATTGATATGATCTACTATTTAATGTTTTCCTTAAAATCTTTTCACAGGTAAAGCAAATGGCAGCTTCTCCAATACATGTTTCTTGAGAGTACTCTTGTGTCTCCCGATTGATCATTTAATGCTTTCCCAAACGGGTTGGACCTTTCTTTCTCAAGAGGCTGGGTGGCGTCGAAGTTCAAGAGACGGCTCATCATTTCAATCATCTTCAGAGTTAGAATTGACTGCGCGCGTAGAATAGGAGGATGTATGAAACTGGGAGGAAATATGTGGAAGAGACAAGGCACAGAGTTTGAAATCCCAAATCGGGTGATTTCTTTTTACTTACAGGATAGATTGGATTGGACTTATCAACAAGCATATCAATCTGAGACCCAGAAATGGATGACCTATTGAATACCGATAATAGAAAGTTGAAACATCTAGTTCATCCATGCGGCTCCAATTGGGCATAATGCCTTTAACGACCACCTTCAGTCATTGTGGGAACAAATCTTCCTTCAGACCTCTAACAGCAGGACTCATCATGCCCCTCTACCTTTGTTTTTTTTCTTCTCAGTTTGGGATCCATTCATGACCGGACTATTGCTTTTTAAGCTCAAGGTTACTCTGGATCATACCCCAGTTTGGGGTTCAATGGATTCATCAATGGACGGCTTCTAGTTGAGTTCAAAATCATTCTAGCTTATGCTCCAGCTTGGGGAGCATGGGGTATCGCCATTACACTACACCATTTTGAATCCAAGATTAAACTAGTTTATGCCTCAACTTGGGGGGTTCAATGGATTTCTTCATTAGACCACTCTCAATTTGGATCTAAAGTCAATTTGGTCAATGCCCCAGTTTAGGACATAATGGCTTTCCTCATTAGACTGCACTCAATTTGGGTCCAAGGTCAATTTGGTTCATGACCAGCTTAGGGCTCAATGGCTTTCCTCATTGGACTGCACTCAATTTGGGTCCAAGATCAATTTGGTTCATGCCCAACTTTGGGCTTAAGGGCTTTCCTCATTGAACCATACCCAATTCAGGCCCAAGGTCAATCCGGTTCATGCCCCAATTCAGGGGTCATTGGCTTTCCTCATTGGACCACACTCAATTTGGGTCCAAGTTCAATCCGGTTCATGCCCCAGTTTATGGGTTAAGGGTTTCATCATTGGACCATTCCCTAGTCGTGATTTTGGTTCTTATCCTAGCTTGGGACTTATCAGATCTCATCTTTGGTCTACCCTAGTGCTTGGGAAAATTCCATTCCCTCTCTTTGAACAATGAGAAATATGAGGGCAACTCTTTGGATTCTGGCATTTCCTTGGCCAATGGGGAAAAAATGCCCAAGATGGGATAGCACTATCATAGCTAAAGTTTCATGGTCTTCTGATGACTCCAGAATCTGGAATTGATCTTTATTGACAAGCAATGAGGAATGGTTCTCATTCGCCATTCCTGACGAGCGATCCTAACTTGTAGCACTGGGCTATGATGGACATGGATCGGGCTCTAATTGACAGAGCTAGAGATTGATTTTGAATTGGTCTCCGATTGATAGAGACAAGGTTAACTTTGAACTGGTCTTCGATTAATAAAGACAGAGATTGACTTTGAATTGGTCTCTGATTGATAGAGATCAAGATTGACAGTTATGGACTGGGCTCTAATTGCTAGAGGCAAGGATTGCTTGAGGGCAAGGATTGCTTGAGTTGGGCTCCGATTGATAGAGACCAAGGATGACAATCACGGATTAGACTCTAATTGCTAGAGATGATGGATTGATTGAGTTGAAATGATTTAAACTCTATTTGATTCTTTCATGAAATGGAACATGGACCGAAGGTAATGGTTGAACAGGCCTAGAGGCTAACTCATGCTCACATTGAGTTCATATGAATGGAACCTTTCTTAGTTCCAACATGAATCGAAACCTGAACAGGAGTTGACGGTTGGACAAGCCTAGGGGCTAATTAAATTCAAATAAATGGAACTCTTCTTAGTTCCAACATGAATTAGAACCCTAACTAAAGTTGATGGTTGGCTAATGGAACACTTCTTAGTTCCAACATGAATCAGAACCCTAACCAAAGTTAATGGTTGGCTAATGGAACTCTTCTTAGTTCCAACATGAATCAGAACCCTAACCAAAGTTGATGATCGGATAATGGAACTCTTCTTAGTTCCAACATGAATCAGAACCCTAACCAAAGTTGATGGTCGGATAAGCCTAGTGGCTAATTGAATTCAGATGAATGGAACTTTTCCAAGTTCCGACATGAATTAGAACCCTAACCAAAGTTGATGGTTGGATAAGCCTAGTGGCTAATTAAATTCCGATGAATGGAACTTTTCCTAGTTCTGACATGAATTAGAACCTAAACAGGAGGTGAAGAGTGAAAAAGCCTAGGGGCCGAATGCCTCCTCCATTTTAACATGATCTGGGAGTGATAATTGAACCTGCCTAGGGGTTAAACCTTTCTTTAGTTCTGAGATGAACCAGAAATGGTGGTTGAATCTGGGGTTGAATATTTCTTTGATTCTAAGATGAACTGGATGTGATTGAATCTGCCTAGGGGCTGAATCTTTCCTTAATTCTGGATGAACTGAAATGATGATTGGACCCGCCTAGGGGCTGAATCTTTTCTTAATTCAAAGGTGAATCAGGAAAGGTGATTGGACTTACCTAGGGGCTAAATCTCTCCTTATGTCAGAGGTGAATCGAGAACGGTGATTGGATTTGCCAAGGGATTGAAATTTTCTTTAATTCAGAGGTGAATGGAGAATGGTGATTGGATTTGCTTAGGGGCTGAATCTCTCTTTAATTCAGAGGTGCATCGAGAACTATGATTGGATTTGCCTAAGGGCTGAATCTTTCCTTAATTCTGAGGTACATTGGGAATAGTGATTGGATTTGCCTAGAGGCTAAAACTCTCCTTGATTATGAGATGAACTGAATATGATATTTGAGTAAGCCCAAGGACTAACTGTACGGAAATATTGTAAACTTTTTTAGGTATAGGTGCTTGTCGCTGCCTAAAGTGAATGCTCTATTGGACCAGATTGGCTGAGTTACTGATTGCGTTCCCAAATCTGGTTGCCTCCTTTCTTACAAAATTTGATGTTCAATCAAGATCTAGAATCATGACTTCCATTGATTCATTTAGAAGATAACATGGATGGATCTCAAGGTAGGAGATCAAGACAATTCCCTTGTTGTAGGGGCCTCTCACCCTAAAAGGATGGATATGGTTGCAGTTTGATTCTCTTTTCCAAAGGCATTAAAACCCAATGGAGAAATATCAAGATTCTAAACATCTAGAGGAATGGAAGAAGTCACATGCACAATCAAAGATGACTTAACCAAACAAAGTTAGCTCCCTCATAAGGGCGATTGGGTAAACATTATCCGAGTCAATTTAGTTGAATTTGGTTAAGCCATGTGTTCGGTCTTGGGACCTCGTGATTCCAAAAATAGATAATCACTGGTACCAAGGTCTAGCCACTTGGGTTACCGAATTCAGTGAAATTGAAATGGATATATTAATCCATTTTCCTTATTAGGGATGGTTAGCAAAAGTGGTTCATGGAGGAACAAACTAGTAAATTTCTTCTTGACCATGGTATTTATGTCTAGACAGGGGTTTTCTGCTCGTTTTTTCGAAATCGACGTGTTAACAATGAGAGATTCGAGACATCGAGCTTACTTAATGGAGGGTGTATAGTGACCATCTACTATGATGTAGAACAGGTGTATACATACCTCATACTCCCAATGGGTGAGAGTTCAAGATGCTCATCGTGTAGATTCTAACATGTTGACCAATCAAGGACAAAAACGGGTAGAAATTTGACATCTCGAACATGGATGTCATGGTTAAGCAGATTTTACTGGGTCGGTTCAAGGATGAACCAAAAATAACAATAATTGGGCTATAATCTGGGTTAGGACAGAAAAGGCCACCTTGACAAGGACGGGGTAACCTATCAACGAATGCACGATGAATAATGGGCCCCCAATCCCTTTATATACTATGTTGCAAGAATCAAGCGACGTGGAGTAGCATAACACATTCTCAGGGGGACCCAAGAAACGCTCGTTAGAGGCTGCTCATTGATCGTGGTCTCACAAAGTAGAGGCCAAGGCTATGTGTTTCGCCTAGTGGGCTGCCCCATCTGCATGGGACCCGGTTCGGCTACTCCTACGAATGTGTGACTGAACCAATTCTCCCCAAAGCAATATTATACAAGCATAAATATAGTATCCTGAAAGCTAGCATCCAATTCACACAAGGAAAGTTTTCATTTAGGAGTTTAATGTTTATATCCCTAGTGGGGTTGCCACTGTGAGGACAAAGATGGAATTTTGGAAGTTGCCACCTAGAATAAGGTCTAGGACCTTAGAAATGTGGAATCTCACCCTAAGGTAAGACTTCAATTGACTCATGACCCTTATATTATCAGAGATTGGGTAAGCGTCAGGTTACGATTATGGGAAGGGGTTAGGCACCCAAACCGCCCGATCGAAATCGGTCTCCTATGTCTTTCCTATGCTAGACTCTATCTGTTAAACCGAACCAAACCAAGTGGTTTGATATCATTGAACCGAATCTATATCCATCAGATTACCTATGTATTACAGAATTATTCTGAAAATCAGGTTCACCATCATAGTTCAGGTGTGATTAAAGTTTATGATTGTAATTTATGCTTGTGCATGATTAAGTTCATTGTTCAAGTTGAAGTTTATGCTTAAAAGGATGAGAAAATCCTATGGATTAGGATCTAGATAGTCTATACGAACTGATAGATAGTCCTACTGGATCTAAGAATGGATAAACCTATTTGGATCAAAATGTGGATAACCCTATTTGGGTCAAAATGTGGATAAATATCTTAGTGGATCTATGGATAGTCCAAGTGGACTAAGGTGTGGATCCGAATTTGGGATTCTCCCGAATGGCCTACGTATCCTAGGGTTTGCCCTAGGAATCAGAATCCGCGTAGTTCAGGCTGATGGAAATAACCTGTTCTAGGTTTAAGATTGAGAACCTGTGTAGAACCTGCATGCAAATTTCGGGACAAAATTTCTTTTAAGGGTGGTGGAGTTGTAAGACCCGCACTCTGAAAACCCGGTCTAAACCTTGGTTTTGTGTCATGACAGGTCTTCCGATCATCACTGGGCCAGACGGGGCAAGCGGATAACAAACAGGTACAAAATCGAACCGAAGTCGACCAATTATATCTGATTTTAGGTATACCGGTCGATGGTACCGGTCTTGGTACCGGTCGACCGGTATGGCCTGCACAGCTATGTGCGGGAATCTGGAAATTGGTCTCTGCGGGTCCCGCTTTCCTGATTTCGAATCCTAGAAGTTTCCTAATCCTAGTAGGGTTACTAAACCCTATTTCTAGCCTATAAATGCACCCTTAAGCCTCCTCAAATCCTTTCCATTGTCTCTCACAAACCCTAGAGAAGAGAAAGAGGTTGGAAAGGAGAAGGAGCTAGGAAGAAGAAGGAGGTGCCGCCATTACCGTTCGATAACGCTCTCATTACACCAGTCAACGGTAAGTGTTTGAATCCATCTTCTTACCCTGTGTTAGTTGTGTGGGTGGATCAATACCATGCAAAGTAGGTATTGATCTAAAACCCTAAATTGGCCAACAAACCCTAAGTTGCCGTCAAACCCTAGATTCGAGTTTCGAGATGATATTCATCGAAACGAGACTTGAATGAGTTGAGGATAACTCTAACTCAAAGCCTAGACTTAGAATGGATAGGAGAAACCCTGAAAATCCATGGAGGATGATTGACGGCAGTCGAAAAACCCATGTATGGTCTTCCGGAGACATACCGGTCGACTATACCGGTTGCACGTAGTGCGACCGGTATGTTGCGACCGCTACCTCTCAGGAGGTTATCTGTGGGGACCGGCTGACCATACCGGTCGCCAGTCTTCCCCACAGAGTTGCGACCGGTATATGCCACCGGTCAGCTCTGTGAGGGTATTTTGTACCCTGTTGGTTTCCGATCAACATGAGACTCTAAGAATGTTACTTTAATGAAACCCTAATAATATTGTAGGACTTTGTGACTTATCGTTTGGATCTTGTGACGTGGAGCAAGCTATCGAACGAGCGTCAGATAAGAGAATCTGACCTAAACCTAATAGTTAATGGACAGTAAATTGTTGTTAATCACCTGATTATATGAGATGTGTTGTTTGTGCATATTCACATGCCATCCTTTACTTTCGGTTATTATTACTGTTCATGCATTGATAGGATGTGATTGTTAGGCATGTGATTGTTTTCGTTAGTGTGTGGAGTGGGGCATGGGCCTGGGATCGCTCTTCACATTAGCACCTTTTGTAGTATTCTGTCTTAACATGCTCAGTACAGGTGGGGTATCAGGGGAAGGTCGTGGTATGGTGGTCTCCGATATTGATGTTGTCCCGGCCATTGTTATGTGGTACTGTGGATTCTGAGTCGACGCTGACTTGTCCACGATGCTTTAGCTCTATCTCTATGCCGTAGGGAGTTATGTTGGGATAGGGTCTACCTGTGTATTATTTCTATCCTAGTGGGTTAGTTACGGATAGGGCATCAGGGGAGGTGTGGGAATGCCTTAGCTCTATCTCTATGCCGTAGACGGCTGTGCTGGGATAGAGCATACATTGATGACATATAAGATTGGTTAGTTGCGAGCTCAGTTTGCGAGCCCTGGCCAGTAGGGGCTTAGGTACTGGTATGGGTAGAGTATCAGGGGAGGTACGTGGGTATCTTAGCTCTATCTCTATTCCATGATGGGTGCATGTGGGCCAATGGGGGTGTGATCCATGAGGTGCCACACACTCGTGTATAGAGGTGCGGGGGCCACCAAACCTTTCTATAGCACATTGCAAACTTAAAACCAGACCACAGCATAAAACTGATTGTTACTCATGCATAATCTTGTGAAACTGTCTGATTGTCTTACTGAGCTGTGTTGTGAGCTCACCCCTTGTATATATACATGTTTTTAGATGTTGATGCAGGTTACACTGTGGACGACTATGTGAACGCTCTGGCGTACGGTGGTGTGGCTGCTCGAGATGTACAAGTAGGGGAGGACGAGCATGATGCTTCATGCGAGTGCCCTTTCTGCGTGTACCTATGATCGGATTTTGTTTATTCGTTTCAATTATTTTCGTTTGATATTAAAGGGATGTAAAAGATATTTATTTTGTGTGTTTGAATTTGGATAATGGAATATTTATTTAAATTATTGATAGATACTCAATTCATTCTATTTAAAGTCTTTCGCTGTATATTTATATTCTGATTGTGGTTATGTATAATGGTTTGTATGGGTGGACACGGCCTATTCGAGATCCTGGTGTGAACCGTTGGTTCAATGACGGTTCACTCACACCGTTCTGGTTGGATCAGATTTGGGGTGTAACAACCTGTTCTAGGTTTAAGGATTAAGAACCTATTCTAGGTTTAGGGTTTACTGAGAGATGGAAATCATCCCTGAGTTACCCTTTTCATCCTGAATTCTAATTTTGGAAGGTTTGGTAAAGCATTCTCTTTCTTTATTAAGATTTTTATTATTTCCCATTATGCCTTTCCCAGGAATGTGGGTCCCTAAATGCACGTCCCCACCCCTAATAAGTTTGCTAGGTGTACAGATATGGCAATTTGACTAGAGTGCAGCATAAATTAAGTTATTGCCATAAATAGAATATTCGATCTAAGCATGGCATGTATGATATTTATGGTAACTATCACAACATATAGTAAGATTATGAAAATCTCCTTAATATGACATGTATTGCAAATAAGGTAAGAACTTATATGGCAAGATCTAATATGCTAATCTAAACATGCCAAGACCTAATATGGCAAGATCTAATATGCATTTATATATCAATATGGCAAGTACCAAACATAGAATGCAAACATGGCTGAATGGTTAAAGCGCCCAACTCATAATTGGAAAATTCGTAGGTTCAATTCCTGTTGGATGCACGCCAATGGGAAATATAGCATGAAACATCCAAAAAGGTAAGATCTTATATGCTATTTTCTAAGCATAGTAAGACTTAAAAAATAGTAATTATTCAGATTTTACTAAATATGGTAAAAATATATTTATTCTACCAAATATAGCAACACATGAAATATGGCAAACATGGTATGTGCACAATCCAAACAAAGCATATGAATGCTCTAAATATAGCCATTATCCAAATATGGTAGAATTCACTCAAGCAATCAATTGCATGTTACAATGAATGAGACATCAATGAAACATTTTCTAAAAAATCCAAAATTATCAAAAGCATATGTTCAATGTTCTTTGAAAATATTGTAATTTTTATGAAGACATTTGGAAAGATTAATGACTCAAAAATGTCAAAATTGTGACACAAAATTTCAGATATTGGAAAAAACTATGAACTGCATTCAGATTCTATCACATTACACAAGAATAACCATAAGTAGGTCTTCTGTAACTCAAATCAAGCTCTATTTTTTTCCACAGAAAGATGACTCGAGATTCTATATTTAATCTGAAGGAGTCAAATCCCAAAAGAGAGCAAAAATAGGTCAAATATATGCCACAAGACCATATATGTGCACTGGTCAAGTCTGTTCCAGATTTTTGACCAGTTGCACCATAAATTCGGTATAAAATCCTATACTTAATGAAAATTAAATCTAGACATATGTCCATGTAGATAACTATCTGATTTAAAATTTTATCATGAAAAACAAGTGAAAATAGCATATTTTATTTGTGAAAAGTTGTCCTTTTCAATCATGCAAATCAGTACATCCTAATAGATTCAAAATCATAGCACTATGAACTTAAAAATTGATATCAATTCAATAAAAATAAAAAAAAAATACAAAACAAGTGCTATTTTTGAGAATACTTTCATATCTAAAAAGTTGATATGAATTTGATTTCCTGATTATGACCATAAGACCCTTGTCTAGAGACTTTTTGATAGGGGATTGCATTATATCCGAATAAAACAACAATGTCAAAGACGAATTTTTTGATATATTTTTCCAATTCCAAATTTAACAAAACTACTAGGGTAGTCTTCTTACATATCAGAGAAACTCCCATAAAAATTTGGGCTTTAACTAAGAAAAACCACATGTGATGCACGTTCTAAGTTTGGATCCAAAATCTGGAAATTTTAGATTAGAAAACCACTTTATGAAACTTGTCAAAAACATCAAACATCATCATATAGCATTCAAAGCTTCATCATTGAATAGTTTAGACAAATCATCATTTGTAAAAAATGCTAGACATAGGCATCCTAACATTAATATGCATGCAATAGAGCATCCTGATCGTGATTTAATGAAAATAAGCTTTTTTTCAAGCAAAATCGACATTCAAGCATTCTAAAGACGCCTAAATTCATTTAGGGTACTAACCTTGTGCTCGAATGGAGTAAAACCGTCGATGTAGGATGTTTGGAGATCATATCAAGCTCTTTGAAGGTGAATCCTCCTTCTCCTCTTCTCTGCTGCTCTCTCTCTTCTCTTTCTCTCTTTTATTCTTCTCTTTTTTTTTCTTTTCTCTTCTTCTTCTCTCTTTTCTCTCTCACTCCTCATGTCCTCTCTCTCCTCACTCACGGCTCTCTTGGTCTAGAAAAAGGGAACCCTTCTCTCTTTCTCTTGGCCTATTTATGCTTTTCTCTCCTCTTTTAGAAGGTCCTTCTTTCCTTTTCTTCTTTTTCTTCTAGAAAATCCTTTTTCCTTTTTTCTTCCTTCCTTTCTTCTCTTCCTTCCTTTTTCTCTTCTCCCTCTCTTTCTCTCATGTTTTCTGGAGTAGAAAACGTCTCTCTCTCTCTCTCCTCTTCTCTCTTTTTCTCTTTTCCTTCTTTTTCTTCTTTTCTCTTCCTTCTTTTTCTTCTAGAAAATCCTTTTTTCCTTTTTTCTTCTTTCCTTTCTTCTCTTCCTTCCTTTTTTCTCTTCTCCCTCTCTTTCTCTCACGTTTTCTAGAGTAGCAAATGTCTCTCTCTCTTTTTTTTTTTCTCTTCCTTCATTTTCTTCTTTTCTCTTCCTTCATTTTCTTCTTCTTTCCTTTTCTTTCTTCTTCTTGTTCCTTCCTTTTCTTCTTCTCTCACTCTCTTTTCACGTTTTCTAGATCTAGAAAATGTTTTTTCTTTTTTTCTTTCCTTCCTCTTTCCTTCTTTTTTTCCCTTCTCCCTCTCTTTTCACGTTTTCTAGATCTAGAAAATGTTTTTTTTTTAATTTTTTTCCTTTTTTTTCTTTCCTTCCTCTTTCCTTCCTTTTTTCCCTTCTCCCTCTCTTCCTTCCCACGGCTTCTTCTAGAAAGCCTTCTTTCCTTTTTTTCTTCTCCCTCTCTCTTTTTCTGCAAGTCTTTCCTCACGGCCTCTCTTTCCTATAATATATATATATATATATATATATATATATATATATATATATATATATATATATATATATATATATATATATATATATATATATATATAATATAAAAAGAAATGCATGCATATGCGCCGACATGACTTGCTCTGGATTGGTCTGTGCTGGGCCGGACTGGGTTGAACTAAGTTGGGTTGAACTGGTCTGACCAAAGTTGACTTTTTCTATCATTTCATAATCCATTTCTGCCACCATTCCACATGGAATTTTTCGATAGTTTTTATTCCAAATTTTCTACGTTCAATTTGTAGAACATAAAAAATGAGGAATATTGGAACTTGAATCACCTCATTTGGAAATAAAATGGCCAACTTATGAATTTTTAAAGTTTAAGTAGGTCAATTATTGATAATTTGGCTGACCATTCTGCATGGGATCCTTCGGAGACTTCTACCAAAAATCCTTTACGTCCACTTTGTAGAATACTAAAAATGGAACATAATGAAACTGAAATTACCTGATTTGGATATGGGGTGGCCAAAATATGAATTTTCAAAGATTAAATGACTATTTCCATGTGTAATTTTGCATGGGACCCTTCAGAGACTTTTACTCGAGATTTTCCACATCCATTTTGTAGAACATTGCAAATGAAGAATAATGGCCTTGGAATCATCTGAATCCGACGTAGAATGGCAAAGATACGAAGCTTTGAAGTTTTATAGATAATTTTGCATGAAAGCTTGTATGGGGTCCACCGGTGACCTTTGCCTGAGATTTTTCACGTTCACTTTGAAGAAAACTGAAAATAAGGAATATTGACCTTTGAATCATCTGATTTCGATATCAGATGACCAAGATATGATGACTTGAATTTTAAATGATAATGCATGCATCATACGATAATTACATAAATGCCTTTGCACTTTCAAACAATGATATCTTCCTTGTTTGATGTCAGAATTTGATGATTTAGGTTTCATTTCGAAGATAATTTCATGACCTATTCATCCAAGTAGGTAATATAGCCTATGACCCTACTGTGGGGTTCATTAGAGAATCACAAACCTTTTGGTTAAAAGCCAAAAACCTGCCATATGGGTTCACTTATGTTGAGGATGGCAAAAATGGGGTGCTTATAGCAGGCAAAAAATGGGGTGCTTATAGCAGGCATACCACTTAAATCTCGAAATGGATCTCTGCAGGACCCACTTTCTAAATTTCGAACCAAAGGACTTTCCTAATGTAAGGGGGCTTCCTAAACTTAACCCTAGTCTATTTAAGGACCCCTAAACCTCCTTACATCTCTTGCATTGATCCTCACAAATCCTAGAGTGGAGTCAGAGATCGAAGAAGAAGAAAGAGCTAAGGAAGGAGGGAGAGGAGCCCCTGTTGCCGTTGGACGAAGAACACTATACTGTGAACCAACGGTAAGTGCTTAAACCTTCCTCTAAGTTAAGCGTTATAGAAGGTTAGTCATGAATGGATCAATACCATGCAAGGCGAGGTATTGATCTAAACCAGAATTTGCCGTCAAACCCTAATACAGTCGATAAACCCTAGATTCAAGTTCTAGGCTGAGGATCATCGAAACTAGGACTTGAATGGAGTTTGAAACAACTCTAACTCATTGCTTAGAACTAGAATGTATAGGAGAAACCCTAAAATCAATAGGAGGTGACCGACGGAAGGTTAGAACCGAGCGTATGGTCTTCCGGAGACATATCGGTCGACCATACTGGTCACACCCTATGCGACCGGTATCTCTTGGAGATTGGTCTGTGGGGACCAGTCAACCATTCTGGTAGCACCTTTCCCCACAGTGCCACGGCCGGTACCTGCGACCGATACGTGTGACCGGTATGCTTTGTGGGAGTGTTTTTGACCCAGTTGGTTTTTCGACCAACGTAAACCCTAAGAAAACTATTCTAATTCAACCCTAACATCGTGTAGCACCTTGTAATAGCGAGTTTGGATTCTGTGATGCAGAGCAAGCTAGCAATCAAGCATCAGGTGAGGGAACAAGACCTAAACTAATTGGATAATAACAAGATGTTTTATTTCATTGTGTCCAATATCATGAATGATTCTATGATTACTTGCTTGTAATGTGCATCTCACATGTCATCCAATATTATTGTTATATTTTGCTCATGCATATTTAATTCCGTCTACTTACAATATGTTGATGTTGATGCTAGGGATAGACATGTGATTATATGTGTGTGGTTAGTGTGCTTGATGCGAGTGGAGTATCAGAGGGAGGACGTGACATTGTGGTTCATCCTGGTCACCAGACTCTAGCTCTATCTCTACTCAAGTCTTGTTTACTGACATCGTCGTATTGCTATTACCTTAGTAGAACTATTACGTCGTAGGGCATCAGGGGAGGTGGTCTTGGACCATGTAGACTTTGACTCTACCGGGGGGCCTTAGCTCTATCTCTATGGACGTATTGAGGGATGCTGGGGTGAGGCCTTGGATACACTGTTTGGCATTAGGATTGGATAGTTGCGAGCCCAGTTTGCAAGCCCTCGCCAATAGGGGCTTACGTGTTGGTATGGGTAGGGCATCAGGGGAAGTGTTATGCGGTGTTTGATCCATGCACTTTAGCTCTATCTCTATTCCATGATGGGTGCATGTGGGACGGCAATGGTGTTTGATCCTTTCGGCGGCTTCACACACTCGTGTATAGAGGTGCGGTGGCCACCAATCCTTTCTATAGCACATTGCAAACTTATAAACCAGACCAAAGATATGAATTGAATGTATGCATATGTTTGTTGCATTGTTTTGTTTACTCACTGAGCTCAAGTTGGAGACTTGACCCTCGCGCGTGCAATTCTTTTAGTTTCTGATGTTGCAGATGCTACCATTGAAGACTTTATTAGTGCGCCAATGTATAGAAGTATGGCAGCTATGGATGAGCAAGCTGTGGAGGACTATTATGATTCGTTAAGCGAGCATTTCAACTATGGATACACTTAGTGTTTAACTTTCGTATTTGGATATTTGTAATATGTATTAAATTATGTTTTAGTTACTTGGAGATAACTAGAATATTAATTATTTATCATGATTAGACCTCAGTTCATTATCTGTAAGACTTTCGTTATTTACTTTATTATCTCTGATCAATGTGGAATGTGTTTTGGTTTAACATGGTTGGCATAGCCTATACGAGATCCTGGTTGAACCGTTGGTTTATTGATGGTTCATCACACCATTTTGGTTAGTCCAGAATTAGGGTGTGACATTTTTAGATTTGTTAATAGGCTGTGTAATCTATTTATTTTGGGTTTTATTCTGGATATATTCTTTTAAGAGTATATGTGAGACCCACACTCCACTAACTTGGTCTAACCGTGTCATGCCAGGTCTTCTCATCATTCCTGGACCAAGTGTTACCAAGCGTGTGAAGATAGATCACAAACCAGGTATGAGAATCGAGTTAAAAACACTAAAAACATACCTAAGGTCGCATGCCTGGGTAGGTATGATCGACCATAAGGAAGGGAACCAAAAACCTCAAATCCCGAACCCCACGATCGATGATTTCAACCCTACAATCGACGGTTTATGTGACCGTATGATCGACCGTGAGAACCCAGATCAGACTCTGAGTTTTGGAAACTTTCCTAAACTAAGGCATTGCTTTCCTAATTGAAAAAGGACTCTATATGGAGCGTTTTCCTCTATATAAAGGATGTCCCTCAGCCTTTTTTCACTCTTTTAGAACATTAATAAACCCTAGAGAAAGAGAAGGAAGAGAAGGAAGAGAATGAGAAGAAGAAAAACCTAAGGAGAAGAATTTGTCGAGAAGAGATTGGCTCTCTATCACAGGCAAAGGTATGAAACGAATCTCTGGAGATGTAAACTTTAAGGAATAAGATTTTTATAGAAGATAGGCATTATCAACCTATTATGATCTATGTGGTGTCCTTGAGAAAATCCCAAGGAGACCCATTAGGAGTGAATTTGATGATTAGGGTTGATAAGAAACTACTAATGATGGCCATAGGATGACCTTAGAATAAAACCCATTGAAGAACAGAAGAATTGACCCAGGAAGAACTCGAATTTCATGTAGACTGTGACAAGAAATCTCAAGGTCGCAGCTACGGTCGACCATAGCATGACCAGTATGACCAGAGGATCGACCATAGGCATTCGGGAAGATTTCAGAAATCATATGGTCGTAGCTATGGTGGCACCATATGCGATCGTAGGGTATCGACCATAGGCAGTAAGGTCAATACAGCATGAGACCATAGGACTAATCAGACACCTATCAGTGCTCTGTTTCTATTTTTGACTACTGTAACATGTCACATATGAACCCTAAATTAAATTCATATAACTTTTAGGTTGTTAAATCAATTCAAAGAGAATTTCAAGGCTTGGAAGGACATAGATAATTTCTAATAGGTGAGGGAACAAGACCTAAACTAATTGGTTAATAACAAACTATTTATTTTTATTGAGTCCAATGCCATGATTGATTCTATGCTTGTATGCTTGTAATGTGCATCTCACATGTCATCCAATATTCCTGCTATTACTATTCATGTATATTTAATTTCATTTATTTATAATATGATAATGATGATGATGCTAGGAATAGGCATGTGAATGTATGTGTGTGGTTGGTGTGTTGGATGCGAGTGGAGCATTAGGGGGAGGACGTGGCATGGTGATCTTCGACCTCGTCACCAGACTCTAGCTCTATCTCTAGTCAAGTCTTGCCCATTAACATTGTCGTATAGCCATTACCTTAGCAGAACTATTACGTCGTACGGCATCAGGGGAGGTGGTCTCCAACCGTGTGGTCTCTGACTCTATCGGGGGGCCTTAGTTTTATCTCTATGGATGTATTGAGGGATGCTAGGGTGATGCCTTGGATACATTGTTTGGCATTAGGATTGGTTAGTTGCGCGCCCAGTTTGCAAGCCCTCGCCAATAGGGGCTTACTTGTTGGTATGGGTAGGGCATCAGGGGAAGTGTTGGTGATGTTTGATCCGGATACTTTAGCTCTATCTCTATTCCATGGTGGGTGCATGTGGAACAACAATGGTGTTTGATCCATTGGGCGGATTCACACACTCGTGTATAGAGGTGCGGCGGCCACCAAACCTTTCTATAGCACATTGTAAACTTAAAAATCAGACCAAAGATATGAATTAAATGCATGCATATGTTTGTTGCATTGTTTTGTTTGCTCACTAAGCCGTGATGTGTGCTCACCCTTTCGACGTCGAATATTTTTAGTTGATGATGCAGGTCCTACCATTGAAGAATATATGAATGCACCGACTTATGGATACGTTGCTGTGATGGATGTAGAAACTGAAAAAGATGCACATGATTCATCATGCGAGTGCAACCAATGTGTTGTGGTTATTTATTTGAACATTGATTATGTAATTTATTATTTATTTTTATGTCTTGTGGTTTGAAGATAATTAGATTAAATACTTATTTATCACTGTTAGACTCTCAGTTCATTATCTGTAAGACTTTCGCTTATTTGTTTATTACCTCTGATTATTTATGTAGAATGTATGTGTGGTTTGATATGGTGGGTATGACCTATGCGAGATCCTGGGTGAACCGTTGATTTATTGGCGGTTCATCACACCATTCTGGTTAGACCAGAATTGGGGTGTGACAGTATACCTGTATATACATTACATGGAGTATGTTTTGAAAAACATTGTGTACGATGGATAACAATAATATGATTTATTTATGTCATACAATTCTAGATGGCACCAGTATTTATATGATTTGTTCCTTCTTCTGCTCTATATATATATATATTATTTGATTTACTCTAATTTTTTTAGATATTACATATGTAGATTGATGTGTGGTGGTTGATAGTTCACAACATGCACGTGATCTTGGGTGGTTTGCATCACCAGTGGGCGACTTGAGCATCATGCCTATATCCAGAAATGGGTTGTGACAACTGTGAGGACAATGAGAGGAAACTCGCCCTCCTCGGGTAATCAAGAAATCTGTTTTGGAGTAACCACCTAAATTAAGGTCTGAGACCTCTAAAAATGTAGTCTCACCCTATGGTAAGACTTATATTGACTCATATCGGTTTGTTGGTCTGCATGAGATCAGGTAAACATTCAAGGTATGGTTTTGGGAAGGTGTTAGGCATCCAAACCGCCCGATCAGGATCGACATTCTATACTTTTGTTAGACTTTAATGTTCTGACTATGCTTGGTCAACTGGATGACTAGGGTTAATGGGTAAAGTCCTAAACTAAGTTGCCATGTTTTACTAACCTAGGGATCAACCAAACATGTCTTGAAGCAAATAAACAAGCAAATATACTTGCACAGTAAACTGGACCAAATAATTGTTTGGTCTTGGACTAAATTTAAGAATTTTTCCAAATTGCCTATGTATCCATTGAGACCCTTGTCTTTTGAGAATCAGGTCTAAAAATATAATTCGAATGGATTTTCTGTGATTAAAGTTTATGGATGTAGCTTATGCATATGCTTCAATTAGATTCTTTGTTCAAGTTAAAATTTATGCTTAATGGATGGTTCAGAGTGATCTGATGGTCTATGGGCTGTAGTACCGTATTTGATAACCCTCCTAAATTGCCTATGTATTTCAGAGGTCCTAGAAATCAGGTACAATGTAGTTCGAAAGTCAGTCTATAAGGGTTTGATTTGTCAATAGGACATGGGGATGATGTAAGTTCTTATCATTTTTTGTTATTATTAGGATCTAGGGGTGACCTAAATTCCTATCATTTTTTATGTCAATATGATCTAGGGGTAACCTAAATTCCTACCATTTTGTTGTCAATTGCTTACGTATCCTTTGAGACCTTTGTCTCTTCAGAATCAGGTCCAAAAATGTGGTTCGAACGGGTTTTGTGTGATTAAAGTTTATGGATGTAGCTTATGCATGTGCTTCAATTAAATTATTTGTTCAAGTTGAATTTTGCGCTTGATGGATGGTTCAAAGTGAATCTGATGGTCTGTGGGCAGTTGTACCATATTTGGGAACCCTCCCAAATTGCCTACGTAAGTATTCCAGAGGTCTTGAAAATTAGGTACAACGTAGCTCGAAAGTTTGTCTGTAAGGGTTTGATTTGTCAAAAGGACCTAGGGGTGATTTAAGTTTAACCATTTTTTGTTGACAATAGGATCTAGGGGTAACCTAAATTCTTACCATTTTTGTTGTCAATAAGATCTAGGGGTGACCTAAATTCCTTCTATTTTGTTGTCAATAGGATCTAGGGGTGACCTAAATTCCTACCATTATTGCTGTCAATAGAATCTAGGGGTGACTTAAATTCCTACCATTATTGTTATCAATAGGATCTAGGGATGACTTAAATTCTTACCATTGTTGTTGTCAATAGGATCTAAGGGTGACCTAAATTCCTACCATTGTTGTTGTCAATAGGATCGAGGTGTAACCTAAATTCCTACCATTATTGTCACACCCCAATTCTGAACCAACCAGAATGGTGTGAGTGAACCGTCATTGAACCAACGGTTCACACCAGGATCTCAAATGGACCGTGTCCACTCATACAAACCATTGCACATAACCACAATCAAAATATAAATAATACAGCAGAAGTCTTTAAATAAAATGAACTGAGTATCTATTGATAAATTTAAATAAAGTAATCAATTATTCAAATTCCAAACATAAACTAAATATCTTTACACCTCTTTAATCCAACTGTAAATAACTGAAATAAATAAATAAAATCAAAGGTACACGCAGAAAGGGCACTTGCATGAAGCGTCATGCTCGTCCTCTCCTGCCTGTACATCCAGAGCAGCAACACCACCATACGCCGAAGCGCTCATATAGTCGTCCACCATATAACCTGCATCAATATCTAAAAACATGTATATATACAAAGGGTGAGCTCACAACTTATCTCAGTAAGACAATCAGATAGTTTCACAATATTATGCATAAGTAACAATCATTTTATGCTGTGGTCTGGTTTAAGTTTAAAATATGCTATAGAAAGGTTCGGAGGCCGCCTCACCTCTATACATAAGTGTGTGGTATCGCACAATAGATCACACCACCACCGACCCACATGCACCCATCATGAAATAGAGATAGAGCTAAGGTATACCCGCACCTCCCCTGATACTCCACCCATACCAGTACCTAAGCCCCTACTGGCCAGGGCTTGCAAACTGGGCTCGCAACTAACCAATCCTATATGTCATCAATGTAGGCTCTATCCCAGTACAGCCGTCTACGACATAGAGATAGAGCTAGAGTGTGCAGGCCGGGCTGGAGACCACAATACCTCACCTCCCCCTGATACCCTATCCGTAACTAACACACTAGGATAGAACAATACGCAGGTAGACCCTATCCCAACATAACTCCCTACGGCATAGAGATAGAGCTAAAGCATTGTAGACAGGCCAGCGTCAACATCGGAGACCACAGTGTCACATCATCATGGCCAGGTCAACATCAACATCGGAGACCATCGTGCCATGACCTTCCCCTGATACCCCACCCGTACCAAGCATGTTAAAATAGAATACTACAAAAGGTGCCAGTATGAGGAATGATCCCAGGCCCCATGCCCTTTCCATTCCACACACCATCAAAAACAATCACATGCTTAACAATCACATCCTATCATGCATGAGCAATAATAATAACTGAAATGAAGGATGACATGTGAATATGCACAAACATCACATCATATATATTCAAGGTTATTAACAATGATTTACTGTCCATTAATTATTAGGATTTAGGTCAGATTCCCTTACCTGACGCTCGTTTGATAGCTTGCACCATGTCGCAAGATCCAAACGTGCTATCACAGAGTCCTACATTATATTAGGGTTTAATTAGAATAGTTCTTAGGGTTTCACGTTGGCCGAAAAACCAACAAGGTTCCAAAACCAGTCTTTCAGAGCTGACAGGTCACAACATACCGGTCACATCACTGTGGGAAAGCTAGCAACCGGTATGGTCGACCGGTATGTCTCCGGAAGACCATACATTAGGTTTTTCAACTTCCATCGATCAATCTCTATAGATTTCCAGGGTTTCTCCTATCCATTCTAAGTCTGAGTTTTGAGTTAGAGTTATCTCCAACTCATTTAAGTCTAGTTTTGATGATAATCACCCTAGAACTCGAATCTAGGGTTTGACGGCAAATTAGGGTTTAATGTCCAATTAGGGTTTTAAATCAATACCTGCTTTGCATGGTATTGATCCACCCATACAACTATCCTAGAGTCATTGAGTAAGAAGAATGATTAAAACACTTACCGTCGACTGGCGTAAGGTGAGCGTCGTCGAACGGCAATGGCGGCACTTCCTTCTTCTTCCTAGCTTCTTCTCCTTTCCAACCTCCTTCTCCTCTCTAGGGTTTGTGAGAGATAATGGAAAGGATTCTAGGAGGCTTAGAGGGTTTAAATAGGCTAGAATTAGGGTTTAGGAAGCCTCTTAGGATTAGAAAAGTCTTAGGATCGGAATTGGGAAAGTGGGACCCACAGAGATCCAATTCCGGATCTTGCTAGTCTGCTGCGCAGACCATACCGGTCGACCGGTACCAAGACCGGTACCATCGACCGGTATGAGTAAAATCATACTTATTTTGGTCTGTTTGGGTCCGATTTAGTACCTGATTGTCATCCGCTCGTCCCGTCTGGCCCGATGATGATCGAAAGACCTGCTACGACATGAAATCAAGGTTTAGATCAGGTTCACGGAGTGCGGGTCTTACAACTCCCCCACCCTTAAAAGAAATTTCGTCCCCGAAATTTGCATGTAGGTCTCACAACTCCCCCCTTAAAAGAAATTTCAGCCTCGAAATTTGAATGTACCTTGATCGTCGAAAAGGTTAGGGTACTCCTTCCTCATCGTGTTCTCCTCCTCCCAAGTAATTTCTTCGACATCTTGGCTTTTCCAATGCACTTTCACATAATGGATATCCTTGGTTCGGAGTTGCTGTACCTTTCGGCTTAAGATCATCACCGGCGCCACTTTAAATGTTAAGTCTTCAGTCAAGTCTGGGGGGTCTACTATCAAGATGTGCGATGGATCCCTGACATACTTCTTCAATAATGATACATGGAATACATCATGAACGCTTGACATAGATGGTGGTAGAGCTAATTGATATGCTACATTACCACGTCTGGTCAATATCTCGTATGGTCCCAAATACCTGGGGCATAGCTTCCCCTTCTTACCAAACCTTTTTAGACCTCGCTCCGGTGATATCTTCAAGAATACTTTGTCACCCACTGCAAACTCCAGATCTCGACGTCGATTATCCCCATAGTGCTTCTGTCGAACTTGAGCTGTCTTTACTCTCTCCTTAATTTGATCAATCACTCGACAAGTTTCTTCAACAAATTCTGGTCCTACAATTCTTCTTTCTCCCACTTCGTTCCATAACAGAGGTGTTCGAAATTTTTTCCCATAGAGTGCTTCATATGGAGCCATCTGAATTGTAGCCTGGTAGCTGGTGTTATAAGTAAACTCGATAAGCGATAGCTTCTCATCCCAAACTCCCTTGAAATCTAGGGCACAAGCTCGGAGCATATCTTCTAAAATTTGAATAGTTCGTTCTGACTGCCCGTCCGTCTGAGGGTGAAAAGCTGTATTGAACTTCAACTTTGTTCCCATAGCTTTCTGTAATCCTTCCCAGAACTTTGATGTAAAACGAGGGTCTCTGTCAGATACTATACTTTCCAGGACGCCATGAAGTCTGACTATATTATCAACGTATAACTTGGCCAGCTTGTCCATGGTATACTGAGGTCTGACCGCAATAAATCAAGCTATCTTGGTGAGTCGATCGACGATTACCCAAACTGCATCCACTGACCTTGGTGTCAAAGGTAGGCCAGTGACGAAATTCATGGTAATGCAATCCCACTTCCACGTAGGCTCCGATAGTGGTTGTAGCAAACCTGTGGGTCTCTGCCTTTCAGCTTTGACTTGTTGGCAATTCAGACATTGAAACACGAAATGAGCTATATCTACTTTCATACCCCTCCACCAATATAGTCTTCTTAAATCGTGGTACATTTTGGTACTTCCTAGATGCACCGAATATGGGGCGTAATGAGCTTCAGTCATAACTCGATCTCTGATATTGCAGTCTTCACTCTCAGGTATACATAACCATCCACGATACCTGAGTACCTTGTCTGAATCCAAGGTAAAGTCAGGATTGCTATTACCCTTCTCTAGGTCTTCTTGCACTGTCTTGAGATGTGGATCCTGTAGGATTGCTACCTTGACTTCATCAACTAGATCCGGTGAGATTTTCAAAGCTGCGAACATCATGGTGAACTTATGAATTAAGCCTTGCTCGACTGGATCTTCTGCAGTCTCTATTATATACTCTTCATCGCCTTCAATTGAACTTGAGGCTGCAGCACATAATGCAGCATTTGTACTTGGCCCGACCTCAGGTTTTGATGCCCACTTTCTGCTTAAGGCGTCAGCCACAACATTTGCTTTACCCGGATGATACTGGATGTCACAGTCATAATATTTTAGTAATTCCAGCCATCTCCTTTGTCACATATTCAGATCCTTTTGAGTGAAAAGATAATTTAAGCTCTTGTGATCCGACTTAATCTAAAACTTTTCACCATACAGGTAGTGTCTCCAAGTCTTGATTGCATGTATAACCGCTGCTAACTCCAAATCATGCGTAGGATAGTTCTTCTCATGCTCTTTTAACTGTCTTGATGCGTAAGCAATCACCTGTTCTCCTTGCATTAATACACACCCGATACCCAACCCTGAAGCATCTGTATATAAGGTAAACGGTACGCTTGGTTCTGGGATGGTCAAGATAGGTGCAGAGACTAGTCATGACTTGAAAGTCTGAAAGCACTTCTCGCACTCATCTGTCCATATGAATTTCTCCCCCTTCTTGGTTAATCTGGTGAGTGGAACAACGATTCTTGAGTAATCCTCCACAAATCTTCTATAATAACCAGCCAACCCAAGGAAACTACGAATCTCCGCAACAGATTTTGGTGCTTCCCATCCTACTATAGCAGCTATCTTACTTGGATCAACCTTGATACCGTCTTCAGATACTACATGGTCCAAGAAAGCCACTTCCTTCAGCCAAAACTCACACTTCTTGAACTTAGCATAAAGCTTCTCCTTTCTCAGCCGTTGTAGGGCTGCTCTCAAGTGTGTTGCATGAATCTCTCTGTCCTTTGAGTAGACCAATATGTCATCGATGAATACGATGACCGAAGTGTCCAACATGTCATGAAACACTCAGTTCATCAGTTCCATGAATGACGCTGGGGCATGGTCAACCGAACGACATAACTAGAAACTCATAATGCCCATACCTTGTCCTGAAAGCAGTCTTCTGAATATCTCCGGCCTTGATCTTCAGTTGGTGATACCCCGATCGAAGATCAATCTTCGAGAAAACCTTTGCACCCTGTAACTGATCAAACAAGTCATTGATCCTAGGGAAAGGATACCGATTCTTGATCGTTAATTTGTTCAGCTCACGGTAATCGATACATAGCCATACACTTCCGTCTTTCTTCTTAACAAATAATACAGGTGCTCCCCAAGGTGATATACTAGGCCGTATGAAACCCTTATTTAATAATTCTTGTAATTGGGTCTTCAACTCCTTTAACTCGGTAGGAGCCATCCTGTATGGTGCTTTAGACACCAGCGCCGAACCTGGCATAAGGTCTATCACAAATTATGTAGCCCTGTCTGATGGTAGACCTGGGAGATCCTCTAGAAATACATCTGGGAACTCTCGTACCACATCTATATCTTCCACCTTTGGTAACTCCGCAGTGATGTCGACTACAGATACTAGATACCCCACTCCACCCTTCTCTAAGCATCTCTTAGCTTTTAGGGCAGAGAGGATCAACTTCCGCTTCCTAGGTTACTTGGTCCCAGTGAAGCTATACTCCTTTCCCTTTTTGTCTGTAAGCACAAACTTCCTTTCCCTACATAATAGGCTAGCTGAATGATGGCCTAGCCAATCCATTCCCAAGATGACATCAAAGTCTGCCATCTCAAGTTTTACCAGATTTGCTTCTAAATCTCGGCCCTCAATACAAACTGTACACGGCCCATAATATTCAGTCAAAGCCACCTCAACTCCTAACGGAGAGCAAACTATCAAGCTTGGGTTCAGGTGCTTGATCGGTAACTCTATTCGCTTCCCAAAGGAAATAGAAACAAAGGAATGCGTGGCCCCAGAGTCAAAAAGTACTCTGGCAGGTATACCAGCTACATTTACCATCCCTGAAATTGTATTATCCCTTAGTTCTACATGCTCACACACACAATGAAATAGTAAGCTAAATAGTAAGGGTAGAATCATACCAGTGACCACATCAGGTGATGCGGCTGCCTCTTCGGTGGTGACAGCAAATACTTTTCCTTGCTATGGAAGTTGCTTCTTATTTAGAGTGCAGTTCCTTGCAACATGTCCCAGCTACATTTATAACATTTGATATTCGGGTTGTGTCTAGCGAACTGTGGCACAGGTGGTGCCGTATTGTTCCTTGCAAGCACTGTAGCGGACTGAGCCCTGTATGGGCGGAAAGGTCTATTGTTACCGCTACCCGAAATCTCAGTAGCGGGTCTCTTCAATCCCCTGTTTTGTGCAAAGAAGCTGTCCCTCTGACTAGATTCTATCACTCTTGCAACCTGTACAGCCTCATTATAAATTTTCTTGTCTAAGCCCAAAATATGCTCTCTGATGCTTCCATGCAGTCCCATGGTGAACCTACGTGTCTTGGTCTCCTCCTCTTGCATACTTGCCAGTGCGAAGAAAAATAACTCTTCGTACCTCTGCTGGTAGGCATCCACAGTCGAGTGAGACTGCTACAGATTAAGGAATTCCTTCTCCATCTGATCTCTGAAAGTCTTAGGAAAATATTTATCGAAGAAGGCTACCTTGAACACTGCCCAATCCACCTGTGTATGCTTTGTCTCCAGATATGCTGTGTAGAATTCCACCAAGCATTCGCATCCTCTTTTAGCATATGAGTAGCAAACAGTACCTTCTCATCCTTTGTACAAGTCATCAGGCGAAAACTCTTCTCCATTTTTGCAACCTACTGTGCTGGCCACAATGGTTTCCCTGTCTTACCTATGAATGAAGAAGGCTTCAACTTTAAAAATCTGTCCACCACCCGACTCAGATCGTACTGCCCCTATGTATTCATCCCATACCATGGTGGTGGATACAGATAGGCTCTCTGATAAGTAGAAGACGATGGGAACTAGTGTGGTGGTTGTACATTCTGTGCTTGGCCCATCGGCCCTGGACTACCATCCATCGGCAGTGTAGTATTATTACCTCCAGACCCAGGCGTACCTTCAGTGGGAACATGACCCGGTGGCCTGAACATCTTTAACAACTCGCTCAGGAATGCTTTCTGCTGAGCTTCCATTTGATAGACCAAATTTGTAACAATTATTTCGGAGTTCGTGTAAGGAGGGCCTGGCACATGCAGCGGGACCATTTCAGCCTCCTCCCGATACCGTGATAGGTATGTTCACTGAGCTTCGGGATGCTCAGCGTGAGATGAGCCGTGACTTGGGGCACCTTGCTCGCAGTCTTAGAGTCACTCAGGAGCAGGTGCACTGGCTCTCATATGAGCGGGATTATGACATAGCGGACCCTATTCCTCATAGGCCCCCTACCCCATGATTGCCCTCTTGTTTTCTCTCTCTTGACAGTTTATATAACAGGGTAACCGTCCGGTTTGTGGACCGTACCCTGTAGCACTATTAACTTATCACTCTTTTAACATTTTAATAGAAATTTTATGGTTTTTCCTATCTAGAGCATGTGCATTTATTAATTCCATAATTAATATAGTATATTATGCTCGGTCATATTTAGTCTCAGGCATCAAACAATGCTTAAGGCGTGTTCTTATTAAAGCTTTTAATTTTTCCTATCTCAGTTCATCGACTTAGTTAAGTGCAATATGGTCTATTGGACAGAGCCTAGGAGCTCTGATACCAAGTTGTCACACCCCAATTCTGAACCAATCAGAATGGTGTGAGTGAACCATCATTGAACCAACGGTTCACACCAGGATCTTAAATAGACCGTGTCCACTCATACAAACCATTGCACATAACCACAATCAGAATATAAATAATACAGCGGAAGTCTTTAAATAGAATGAACCGAGTATCTATTGATAAATTTAAATAAAGTAATCAATTATTCAAATTCCAAACATAAACTAAATATCTTTACACCTCTTTAATCCAACTGAAAATAACTGAAATAAATAAATAAAATCAAAGGTACACGCAGAAAGGGCACTCGCATGAAGCGTCATGCTCGTCCTCTCCTGCCTGTACATCCAGAGCAGCAACACCACCATACACCGAAGCGCTCATATAGTCGTCCACCGTATAATCTGCATCAATATCTAAAAACATGTATATATACAAAGGGTGAGCTCACAACTTAGCTCAGTAAGACAATCAGACAGTTTCACAATATTATGCATGAGTAACAATCATTTTATGCTGTGGTCTGGTTTAAGTTTGCAATGTGCTATAGAAAGGTTTGAAGGCCGCCTCACCTCTATACACAAGTGTGTGGCATCGCACAGTAGATCACACCACCACCGACCCACATGCACCCATCATGGAATAGAGATAGAGATAAGGTATACCCGCACCTCCTCTGATACTCCACCCATACCAGTACCTAAGCCCCTACTGGTCAGGGCTTGCAAACTAGGCTCGCAACTAACCAATCCTATATGTCATCAATGTAAGCTCTATCCCAGTACAGCCGTATACGGTATAGAGATAGAGCTAGAGCATACCGGGCTGGAGACCACAACACCTCACCTCCCCCTGATACCCTATCCTTAACTAACACACTAGGATAGAACAATACGCAGGTAGACCCTATCCCAACATAACTCCCTACGGCATAGAGATAGAGCTAAATTATTGTGGACAGGCCAGCATCAACATCGGAGACCACAGTGTCACATCATCATGGCTAGGTCAACATCAACATCGGAGACCACCGTGCCACGACCTTCCCCTGATACCCCACCCGTACCAAGCATGTTAAAATAGAATACTACAAAAGGTGCCAGTATGAGGAATGATCCCAGGCCCCATGCCCTTCCCATTCCACACACCAACGAAAATAATCACATGCCTAACAATTACATCCTATCATGCATGAGCAATAATAATAACTGAAATGAAGGATGGCATGTGAATATGCACAAACATCACATCATATATATTCAGGGTTATTAACAACGATTTACTGTCCAATAATTATTAGGGTTTAGGTCAGATTCCCTTACCTGACGCTTGTTTGATAGCTTGTTCCACATCGCAAGATCCAAACGTGCTATCACAGAGTCCTACATTATATTAGGGTTCAAATAGAATAGTTCTTAGGGTTTTACGTTGGTCGAAAAACCAACAATGTTCCAAAACCATTCTTTCAGAGTTGACCGGTCGCAACATACCGGTCGCATCACTGTGGAAAAGCTGGCAACCGGTATGGTCGACCTGTATGTCTCCGGAAGACCATACATTAGGTTTTTCAACTGCCGTCGATCAATCTCCATGAATTTCCAGGGTTTCTCCTATCCATTCTATGTCTGAGCTTTGAGTTAGAGTTATCTCCAACTCATTAAAGTCTAGTTTTGATGATAATCACCCTAGAACTCGAATCTAGGGTTTGACGGTAAATTAGGGTTTAATGTCCAATTAGGGTTTTAGATCAATACCTACTTTGCATGGTATTGATCCACCCATACAACTATCCTAGAGTCATAGAGTAAGAAGAATGATTAAAACACTTATCGTCGACTGGCGTAAGGTGAGCGTCGTCGAACGGCAATGGCGGCACTTCCTTCTTCTTCCTAGCTTCTTCTCCTTTCCAACCTCCTTCTCCTCTCTAGGTTTTGAGAGATAATGGAAAGGATTCTAGGAGGCTTAGAGGGTTTAAATAGGCTAGAATTTGGGTTTAGGAAGCCTCTTAGGATTAGGAAAGTCTTAGGATTCAGAATTGGAAAAGTGGGACCCGCAAAGATCTAATTCTGGATCTTGCTAGTCTGCTGCGCAGACCATACCGGTCGACCGGTACCAAGACCGGTACCATCGACCGGTATGAGTAAAATCATACTTATTTTGGTTTGTTTGGGTCCGATTTCGTACCTGATTGTCATCCGCTTGTCCCGTCTGGCCCGGTGATGATCGAAAGACCTGCTATGACATGAAATCAAGGTTTAGATCGGGTTCACGGAGTGCGGGTCTTACAACTCCCCCACCCTTAAAAGAAATTTCGTCCCCGAAATTTGCATGTAGGTCTCAAAATTTTTATTGTCAATAGGATCTAGGGGTAACCTAAATTCCTATCTTTGTTGTGTTTTCATTTTTAAGTTCCTAAGGTTTCCTATCCTTTTTGCTGTAATTTTTAATTTTAGGGTTTCTTACCTTAATTACTTTGTTCTTTCTAGTTTTAGGATTTCCTACCCTAGCTGCTTTGTTCTTGTGGTTTTAGGGTTTCCTACCCTATTTGCTGTGTTTTTAAAAATTTATGGCAAGTGTATCATTCTCTATTTGACAGTGTGTCTCAATCCAATTATGGCAAGCATGTAAGAGTCTAAATATGACATGTGAATCCAAAGATAACATGTAGGCATTCCAAATATAGCATGTAGGACAATCCAAATATATGAGTATTCCAAACATAACAGGCATGTGAGCGCGTGAAAATTCCAAATATAGCAACTTTTGAGTGTGTAAGAATTTCAAATATGGCAACATGTGAGTGTATGATAATTTCAAATATAATAGCATGTGAGTGTGTGAGAATTTCAAATAAAGCAATATGTGAGCAATCTCTAAATATGACAAGCATCGTGTAGGCACTTAAAAATAGTAAGAACCATGTAGCCAATCAAAAGTTTTTGTATCATATGTAATGAAATTAGATTAGATGCTTGATCTATGACTCAGATTCAATACATCTCACATCAATCATGGAATCAACACAACTCATGTGCATGATCTAACGGTTCAGATTTAATATATCACATCAATCATGTAATCAAAACCACAATATGTAGATCTAACGGTTCAGATCTAACATATCATATTAATCATGTAATCAAAACCACTAATATGAAGATCTAGCGGTTCAGATTTAACATATCACATCAACGTAATCAAGATCAATGGTTCAGATTTCATATCAAAATAGATCAAGATCATATTGAACATTAAGGGCTCAAATTTATTTAAATTTCATGTCATTGCAACCAAAAAAAGTATTAGAAATCAATACTTCAAATTGGGTTGATGAAGTGGTAGATCAAAGAGTATTGGTAATGGTGACAGAAGGTGAAGGTTGTGGATTAGGGTAGTGTAGTAGTAGTAGAGTAGTAGCAGGTGGGTGGTTGCAGGTAGTGAATGTCAAGCCCTAAATTTACGATATGTAAAATTTTAGAGTTGATTGAACTGACACACTTTTTATGTTCGGTCCAACCCAGAATCACTTAAGTGGTGTACACCCCTGCCAACCCCACCATGACCAATGTCACAAAATAATGATTCAGAGTAAATAATATAATGGAATTAACTAAGTCAACTGAGCTTCTATTGATACTTTAAAATATATTAGATAACATTGTATCAAAATTATTCTTGTTTGAATCAACTTCATTAAAAACCATGCATAATCTGGACCCTATAATACTAGGCCATCAAATAGTATTGTAAAGAAAAAATTTCATCTACACCCCCATCAAAGATTGTTAACATCATCTACACCCACAAGAATGCAAAAACATCATCTACACCCCGAAACTTTGACTGTGGTAATCAAAGAAGTCCACTACGTCAGTTGATTTCTGTTAGATTTTGACGTCAGGTGGATTGGAATATTTGAAAGATGATAATACCCTTTTGACCTGTTGAAAAGACCATTATACCCTTTACCCAAACCCCTTCCTCTCTCTCTCTCTTTCTTTCTCTCTCTTACTCTGTTTTTCGACCTGGGTTCTCTTCTCCGGTAAGCCCTTATTTAGATATGTGAGGTACCTTTCTCTTCAAGTTTCTGAATCTCTGAGGTTCCTTTCTCTTCAGATCTATGTTTTTTTTTTTCAGCTCTACATTCTTGTTTTTTCTCCACTGTTTTTTTTTTGGTTCTTGAACCTGTTTTCTTCAGATCTAAAGTTTTCTGCATCACTCCTAAAACGTTCTTTAGATCTGAGTTTTCTTCTAGTTATTCTCTTCAGATCTGAGTTTTTGTTTTCCAGCTCTACATTCTTGTTTTTTCTCCACTGTTTTTTTCGTTCTTGAACCTGTTTTCTTCAGATCTAAAGTTTTTGGCATCATTCCTAAAATGTTCTTTAGATCTGAGTTTTCTTCTAGTTATTCTCTTCAGATCTGAGTTTTCTGAATCATTAGGTATGAATCATCATTCTATTGTAGATCCTCCATTGAATCCTCCAAATAAATAATGATTCCATCTCAACCCCCATATCATGATATCGTGATTGAAGACATTTTTAATGAGGTTTCATTCGAGTCACAGTAGTAAAACAGAAATTAAAGTTGCAAACAAAATTACAATGGAAGAAACTCCAATGAATCATTCATATTTTACCAAAAAAAAAAAAAAAGAATCATTCATAGATCCTTACCAAGTCCACGAGGATTGCTTCTCACTACAGTGGACCAGAAAACAAAAATATCGCCTGGATCGGATAGAACCAAATCTGAAATCAAATCTCAGCGAATGACTAAAGCTTGGGGGTGTGGGAATTCGAAACCGATATGAGATCCAAAGATGAGAATTGAAGAGTTGATATACATGTTTCTCTCTAAGGATTTATAGCTTTTCCTTATATTTTAGTAGAAGAAAAAGAAATCATAAGGAAAGGGGAAAAGAAGAAGAAGACGACACGATGGAAAAATAATCGCAGAAATCATATCGGGCAAGGAAGAATCCTAAGATGGATCTTCGAAATCGGGCGGGTCGGGTTGAAAACCATAGCGAAACCGGGGTTGGTCATGATAAATACAATTTTGATTTGAAGGATAAATTAGTAAATGAACATAATTTTTTAATTTTACAATTTATAATTTGAGGGGTAAAATTGTATTTCAACAAATTTAGTGATTTCCGTCAGTTAAGTAGACCTAGGTGATGTTTTTGCATTCTTATGGGTGTAGATGATGTTAGCAATCTTTGATGGGGTCTAGATGAAATTTTTTCTATTGTAAATGTAAATAAATTGAAAATAAATAAAAACATAAGTCTCTTCGAGCTTCCTCCTACTCGAACACACATGCTTCACAATCACAATCAGCATAGTGCTCATCTTCCTCCAAAGGTTGAATATCCAATTGTGCCAGAGTGGATACGACCGGGGCATTCACGAAATCCGCCATTGTAGTACCTACAATATCATCTAAAAAGAATGTGTACGCAAGGGTGAGTTCGACATCCATATACATACGATCGTCATCGTCGACCGGATCCACACGAGCTCTAGCAGCAGCAGCAGCAGCCTCAGCATCAGCCATCTCGACCCGAGTGTGAGGGCGCACCATCGCGTTCCTCTCCTCATCACTAACCTCAGCATCTCGCAGCCCCATCATGCAGATAGCCTCCCAATCTAGAGGCGACGAGAAGGTCTTCTCCTGGATCTTCTCATCTACCGGATCCACCCCCGGACGGGTCGTTAGCATCTGTAATCATGCGTCCATAGGGTAGATTACCCCTATGACCGAACAATGTAGCACTAATCATCGTCCGCATGATGATGTATGGAAGGCAGACGGGCTGTCGAGTGCATATACTGTATATCAGGAACTGGGTCAACTGAGACACCCTCTTATAGTGCCCACTCTGTGGGATCAGATTATGCTGGGTAATCTTACAGGAGACCCATGGAGCTGGACGCAAGTAACAGGCTCTCATCTGCCAGCGATCAGGGCGTAACAGCTGGTTGTCGATCTCTGTCCTCATCTCCATCTCAACAAACTGTGGCTCTCCCGGCGCATAGTACACCATGGGGCCATCATAGGGAATGCCCAACAGATCGGCCAGCTGCCAATAATCAAAGGAAATATGCACCCCCTTGACGTAACTGGTGATGCGCAACTCCTGACCATGCTCAACGTCATTGTAATTACCCACCACCTGGAGATTACAATAGAACTGGCGCACCAAATCTGGACATGTGCACGCGTCGTATGTGATGACAGGGAGCCACCCCATATCACCAAATGCTCCCTCTACATTAAACAAGGCTAGCTCAGCCAAGTTCACCATGCGACCCCCTTCCACTTTCTTACGGGCATAGTTAGCATACTGTGCCTCAGCTTCATTCGAACGGAAGCAAAGTGGATCACGCACTTTGGGTACCTTGGTACGAGCCATAGTATCTGCAAATAAGAAAGAGAAAGGAAACAAGGAGTTAATAGGATAAAAATCCAAAATTTGATGTAATAACGACGTAAGTTGACCATAAAGCCCCATTTCTCACCATTCAAGTGGGCATAAGGACTTACGAAGGTTTAAACATATCCTACAACCCACATGCAGTAGGAAATTTTAACCGACGATGTCCAATTTGAAGAAATTCAAGAAAAATCGAAAATGTCGACAAATTAGGGTAAAAAGAGAAAATTTCAAGTTTCTCGATAACCAACCGATGAAACTCAAAAAATTTTGAGGGCTTTCGTTCCTCGAGACACCAATAACAAAAGCCCCCAATAAAAATCGAATTTTTACGGTTGGAAAAAGTTTAATTTGGAAAATACAAGTTAAACGTGCGAAAACCTAGAAATGGAAACCTAAAAACAGGTAAAAATGGGAAGACATACCTATAGTGATGACGTGGACGTCGAAACCCGGAGTCAAACCGATCCAAAACAGTAAAGTAGCACTGTAGCAACTCAGAGAGGAGAGACGAGTCGAAACGGAGGAGGAATAGTGAGAAATGACCCAGAATCGGATCTTAAAAATCTGATTTTTGATCCGAGGGTCGGACAATTCGACTAGCACAATCGACCCTCGAATCGACCCTCCCATCGACCCTCGGCTCTCGGGAACCTGACAGAAAACTAAGGGTCGGAACTGAGGGTCGGATACCCATCGACCCTCGCATCGACCCTCAGCTCTCGGGAAGAACATGTCATTCCCAGGGTCGAAAACTAAGGGTCGGACATACCATCGACCCTCACCATCGACCCTGCATGGAAAAGACAGTATTTTTTATTAAAAATGAGCTGGAATTAGAATTTTATATCGGTTAGCGTGCCTACATGAAATATGAATGACTTCTCACCTATTTTGACAATTTTCAGGCACCACCAATCACCGAAAGGAATCATGTCTGGACGTAGAGTAACTCGACAGACCCGAAATGCAGTCCCACCACCACTACCCGTGGAGGAGACCAGTCAAGAGAATAATTATGCATCGGGTAATCCAAAACCGGAAAACCCTACAAATTTGCCACCTCCACCACCAGAGCTAATAACCGTGGTGATGAATTTGGCACAGCAGCTGCAGCAGATGCAACACGCGCAGGCTCAGATGCAGGTCGCCATGGGAATTATGTTTCAAGCCACTCAGGCCGCACCCATGCACACTAGACAAGCCAGTGCAACACCGGTGGGTAACCACCCAGCTCATCAGACACCTCAGCAACCGGCTGCACAGATTCCAGTGCAGGTTCCAGGAACAGCTCAGGGTGATCCAGTATCCACACAACATGTTTGGGGCAAACCCCCAAAATCAGCTGGATCACTCTCGGCTAGTGGAGAGATTTTTGAAGATGAAACCCAGATAATTCAATGGCAAGCCGTCTGATCCATTGTGGCCAGCACACTGGATAGACGAGATGGAGAGAAACTTCATCATGATGACTATTACAGAGGAAGAGAAAGTACTATGTGCCACCTTCATGCTCAAGGGTGACGCACAACATTGGTGGAAATCCACGAAGACATATTTACTGACCAAGCACGCCCTATTGACATGGGCTATATATAAAGAAGCATTCTTTGAGAAATATTTTCCACGAAGCTTCAGAGATTCGATGGAGAAGGAGTTCCTGAGCCTTTATCAGGGACAGATGTCAGTGGATGCGTACCAACAGCGTTATGAAGAGCTGTTTTTCTTCGCACCACTGAGTATGCAAGAAGAAGAAACCAAAACCCGTAGGTTTGTCATGGGACTAAGAGGAAGCATCAGAGAAAATGTTCTGGGCTTAGAGAAGAAAATTTAGAACGAAGCTGTCCAGATTGCTCGAGTGATTGAATCGAGCCAGAAGGAGAGTTACCTTACTCAGAACAGAGGCATCAAGAGACCAGCCGGAAACTCCTACAACGGAGGCAATAACAGGACGTATAAGCCTTTCCGTCCTCAGAATTTTAATGCTGCAACCAAGACTACCCCAGCAGCTCAACCTCAGCCAAAGCCAAATTCTGAAGCCCCGAAGTGTTTTAACTGCAACCAGCCGGGACATATGGCAAGGGAGTGCCCTAAGCCCAAGAAGCAATTCCATCAGGGACGTGTATATGTTGTTACGTCCGAGGATGCGGCCGCATCACCCGATGTGGTCACAGGTATGACTGAAACTTTTAAAGTTATAATTACATTGAATGAGCATGTAGACTAAGTAAAGATAAATCACAGGTATTGTACCTATAAATGGCGTACACGCCAGAGTACTCTTCGATTTCGGAGCTACTCATTCCTTTATATCTGTGTTATTTGGAAAGAAGACAAAATTACCCATCAAAACATTAGACTACAAATTACTTGTACGGTCACCGATGGGGTTAGAAGTGGAACTAGAGAAGGGTTATGGACCATGTCCAGTTCTCATTGGAGAGCAGACCTTAGATGCAACCTTGATACAACTTGAGATAGCAGACTTTGATGTCATCTTGGCAATGGACTGGTTAGCTCGGCATTCTGTAAATTTACTATGCGCCGAAAAGAAGCTAACATTCAAAGACAAAGAAGGGGCAGAATTCAGTTTCTCGGGAACCAAACTTCCCCGGAGACGCAAGCTCATACTCTTAGCATTAAAGGCTAAGAAGTGCCTTGACAAGGGAGCAGTCTGGTATCTAGTGTTAGTGGTCGACCTAACCAAGGAAGCACCACGAATGGAAAACATTGATGTCGTGCGGGATTACCCTGACGTATTTCCAAAGGAACTACCCAGATTACCACCCAACCGGGCCACGGAGTTTGTAATAGACCTGATACCTGGAGCCGCACCCGTATCAAAAGCACCTTATAGAATGGCTCCTACAGAACTGAAGGAATTAAAAGTGCAACTACAAGAACTGCTGGACAAGGGTTATATTCGACCCAGTATATCTCCATGGGGTGCACCAGTGTTGTTCGTAAAGAAGAAGGATGGTAGCGTTCGATTATGTATCGACTATCGAGAGTTGAATAAACTGACAATCAAGAATCGATATCCACTACCTCGAATCGATGACTTGTTCGATCAGTTACAAGGGGCAAAAGTATTTTCTAAGATCGATCTTCGATCAGGCTATCATTAGCTGAAGATTAAAGAAGGTGATATTCCAAAGACAGCATTCAGAACCAGATATGGTCATTATGAATTTTTGGTTATGTCTTTCGGATTAACTAATGCACCGGCAACGTTCATGGAACTTATGGACCGAGTTTTCCATGATATGTTGGATACGTCGGTTATAGTATTTATTGATGACATATTGGTATATTCCAAGGACAAGGAAACTCATATCAAGAACCTAAACGCAGCCCTATAGCGTTTAAGGAAAGAGAAGCCATATGCCAAATTTTCAAAGTGCGAGTTTTGGCTAAGTGAAGTCGCATTCCTAGGCCATGTAGTATCCGCTGAAGGAATCAAAGTGGATCCCAGCAAGATCGAGGCTATTGTGAAGTGGGAAGCACCAAAGAGTGTTTCGGAAATTAGAAGTTTTCTGGGTCTAGCTGGTTATTATCGGAGATTCGTAGAAGACTATTCTCGGATTGCCGTACCTCTCACCAGTTTGACTAAGAAAGGTGAAAAGTTTGTGTGGACGGATAAATGTGAGAAGAGCTTCCAGACATTGAAGACCAGATTGATAACTGCCCCGATTTTGACTTTTCCCGTGCCAGGACAAACATTTACTTTATACACGGATGCGTCGGGACTGGGATTAGGATGTGTGCTTATGCAAGGAGAGCAAGTGATAGCTTATGCTTCAAGACAGTTAAAGGTACATGAGAAAAATTATCCCACTCATGATCTGGAGCTAGCGGCAGTAGTACATGCGGTCAAGATATGGAGACATTACCTATACGGGGAGAAATTTCAGATTAAGTCGGACCATAAAAGTCTTACTTATCTATTTAATCAGAAGGAGTTGAATATGAGACAAAGGAGATGGCTGGAACTATTGAAAGACTATGATTGTGATATCCAGTATCATCCGGGAAAAATGAACGTGGTAGTGGATGCATTGAGCAGAAAAGCAATGATAAAATCTCAAGGAGAAGTTAGCACGACTGCAGCAATGTGTACCAACGGAATGGTGTTCAATCACGGCAACGAGCAGTATGTGATAGATACAATGGATGAATCGGCCAACCAAGGGTTTATTCATCAGTTTTTGAATATGTTCGCGGCATTGAAGATTATACCGGATATAGTGGACGAAGTGAAGACAGCTATCAAAGCAGATCCTTATCTGAGAACAGTACAAGGAGATATTGAGAAAGGTAGGACTAACCCTGAGTTCACCTTGGATGATGAGAAGGTACTAAAATACAAAGGAAGAATATGTGTACCTGAAACAGAAAGTATGGACATTAGACACAGACTGATGAAAGAAGCCCATACCACCATCTACTCGATACACCCTGGAAGTACAAAAATGTATCATGATCTAAAGAAATTATATTGGTGGAGGGGAATGAAAGCAGATGTAGCTAAGTTCGTGTCTCAATGCCTAAATTGTCAGAAAGTAAAGGCTGAACGACAAAGACCCGCTAGATTGTTGCAGCCATTATCGGAACCAGCATGGAAATGGGACCATCACTATGGACTTCGTCACGGGACTACCATTGACTCCTCGAGTAGTTGACGCAGTTTGGGTGATTGTGGACCGTCTGACCAAAACAGCTCGCTTCATACCTATACGACCTCAGTATACACTGGAAAGGTTAGTAAAGCTGTATGTGGATAGTATTGTTCGATTACATGGTGTTCCAGAAAGTATTGTGTCGGATAGAGATCCACGATTTACTTCCAAATTTTGGGAAGGATTGCAAAAGGCAATGGGTACAACGTTGAAGTTTAGTACTGCATTCCACCCACAGACAGATGGACAGTCTGAGCGTACAATTCAGATTCTAGAAGATATGCTACGAGCATGTGTAATTGATTTCAAGGGATCATGGGATGAAAGATTACCATTGATCGAGTTCGCTTATAATAACAGCTATCAGGCTACTATACAGATGTCACCTTATGAAGCACTGTATGGCAGGAAGTGTCGAACTCCCTTGTTTTGGAATGAAGTTGGAGAACATAGTATTGTTGGACCGGAATTTGTTGAAGAGACTTGTCGAGTGGTCGACATCATCAAGGAAAGAGTGAGAACAGCTCAGAACCATCAGAAGCAATATGAGGATACTCGACGAAGAGATCTGGAGTTCGCCGTAGGTGATAAAGTATTTTTGAAGGTATCGCCTATGTGAGGATTGAAGAGGTTTGGACAGGAAGGGAAGCTAAGTCCAAGATATCGGGCCATATGAAATTCTAGCTAAGCGTGGAAAAGTAGCTTATTAGTTAGCACTACCACCATCTATGTCAAGTGTGCATGACGTATTTCACATTTCCTTATTGAAAAAGTATGTCAAAGACCCAACGCATGTTTTGACAGTGGATTTGCCAGAATTGACTGATGATTTGACATTTGAAGTAACACCAACAGAAATCACTAGTCGAAAAGTTCAACGTCTACGCAACAGAGATATCTACTATGTTAAGGTCACATGGAAAAGTAGAGACCTGGAAGAAATTACATGGGAGGAAGAAAATGCTATGCGAAAGCAATACCCTCACTTATTTGATTCAGAAGGTACGTACAATTTCGAGGACGAAATTTTTATAAGTTGGGGGGAGTTGTAAGACCCGTGTCAATCTAACCCGGTCTTACCACCTTGAACCAGGTTTACCCATTATGGTTGAGTCAAATGGACCAAGGGCGTGAAGGAGATCGAGATCCCAGGTATCAAATCGACCCAAAAACACTTAAAATAGGGGAAGGGTCGCATACCCAGCTAAGCAGGGTCGGACCTCCCAAAACAGAAAGTCAGACCCTCGGTTTTGGAGGGAGGGTCGGACAGCTTAAGACCCTAGGGTCGACGGGATCATCGACCCTCCAATCGACCCTCGGTTTCTGCCGAATATAGAAATTAAGAAATTTCTATATTTTTCGATTGGGATTCTTTCCAAATCTCAAAGGGACTTATTTAGGATGTTCCTACTATATTTAAAGGACGTCCCTAAGCCACTTTCACTCCTTTCACAACCCTAATCGAATTGAGAGAAAGAGAGGAGAAGGAAAGAGGAAGAAGAAAGGGAAGGAAGAGAAATTAATCCAAAAAAGAAAAGTTGCAGAGAAAGAGTAATCTTCTCAGGTATGGATACTAATTCCATGAGTTTCTACAGACCTTAGGATAGTTATTGGAGAGAGTGTGATCTCGGAGAAACCCAAACCATCAATCTATGGTTAGGTTTTCATGGAAAACCATAGGAAAGTGCATGAAAGCTATATAGGTGGGTTATACATGGTTTCAGACCATGGAATGAATGTAGAATGGAATGTAGGAGCAAGCCATAGGATCCCAAACACGCGGAATGGATTAAAAGAGGGAATTGGACCAAAGTGCACCAAGGGTCGCACCGAGGGTCGATGACCATCTGACCCTAGGTGTTCCTAACCATCGACCCTTAGCATTCGGGAAGTCCAGAAAGAGGGAAGGGTCGATAGACCCATCGACCCTAGCATCGACCCTACCTTCGACCCTCAGTTAACAGAGTAGTTTTTAATTCTGAATAAATTTTAATTAAATTCTATCGACTTTGTTAGGTCTTCTAGCAATATAATAACACTGTAAAGGTGATTCTAAAGCTTGGAAAAACATCTTATAGCAAGCTAAGGTGAGGAACCTTAACTCCAAACTAAATTGGTTAATAATAAACTGTTTTCTATTTCTTGAGTCCTATGCTATGCTTGATTCTATGCAAATATGTTTGTAATGTGCATACAGCATGCCATCCAATATTTCTATTACTTGTTCATGCATATTTACTTTATTGTTTATAACATGATGATGATGATGATGATAGGAATAGGCATGTGCTTGTATGTGTGTGGTTGATGTGCTTGATGCGAGCGAGTATCAGGGGAGGTGTGATGAGAACGTCAATAAATGTTAACCTTTGGCGGGTCTCAGCACTTTAGCTCTATATCTAACTCAAGTCTTGTGCATTGGCATCGTCGTATCGCCATTACTTTAGCAGAACTATTATGTCGTAGAGAATCAGGGGAGGTGGTCTCGGTCCTTGTAGTCTCTGACTCTACCGGGGGCCTTAGCTCTATCTCTATGGACATTCTGAGGGATGCTGGGGTGAGGCCTTGGATGCACTGTTTGGCATTAGGATTGGTTAGTTGCGAGCCCCGTTTGCAGCCCTCGCCAACAGGGGCTTACGTGTTGGTATGGCACTATATAGCAATAAACGTAACCTTTGTTATATAATGTTCATGGTTGGGTGCATGTGAGTTGACGATAAACGTGATCTTCGGGTAACGTCACACACTCGTGTATAGAGGCGGGGTCAATAAACGCGACCTTTGGCTACCTAAACCTTTCTATTGCATACTGCAAACTTTAACCGGACCAAAGATATAAATTGACTTTTTGCATGCATATGTATTGTTGAATTATTTTGGCTACTCACTGAGCCGTGTTGTGTGCTCACCCCTCGACGTCGAATATTTTTAGTTGATGATGCAGGTTATACCATTGAAGACTATGTGATTGCGTCTGCGTACGGGAACGTAGCGGCGATGGAAGTTGAAGCTGAAATGGATACACACAACTCCTCTTGCGAGTGCAACTCGTGTGTATTTGATTAGATATTTTATAGGTTTCTTTATTGGATTTATTCAGACATGTATTTGATATTTAATATTTATGTCTCAGTTGAATACAGAATAATTTACTATTAAATTATTAATATCATTTAGTTTCTTAGTTCATGTTATTATAAGACTTCCGCTATTGTGTATTTACTCTGATTATGATTAAGGATGTGTGTAAGTTTAGATAACGCGGGGATAGCCTATTTGAGATCCTGGTTGAACCGTTGGTTTATTAGCGGTTTATCACATCATTCTGAATAGTGTAGAATTGGGGTGTGACAGTGGAGGAGGCCGCCTACGGGTTTTTCCTGAGGGGTGTAAAATACCTGAAGGGACAGCTCGTGGAAAAGGGAGTTGATTTCAACTGGTCGGAGATCCCGATCATGGCCGAGGTGCTTGAGGATGAGCCAGCGGTGACTGAGACCCCGGTCATGGCCGAGGATGATCGAGTGGAGCCAACAGCCCCTACTGAAGCTGACCGTATGCAGAAGGATGACCTTCCTCCGTACGAGGTGCCCCAGACGCCGATCATGGAACTCTCGGACCTTCCATTGCCTACCGAGGGTCAGGCAAACTCGACCGCCGAGGAGCGCCTTCCCTGAGGACTTCCGAGTCGCCTTGTATATATGTACTTAGAATTATTTTTCTTTATATTGTAACTGTACGACTGCCCTTCTTGGGCCTTTGTAAATAAAACATATTCTTTTCATCCTTTTCTGCTTTCTTTCTTTTCGGATTTTGTTACCCATTCGGCGGTTAACCCAGAAGTGTTGTCGGCTCGGCCCTCTGGTAGGCCAAGGACAATTAAGTAGTAATACTGAGTGCGAACAATGTTGAGTGTGGCTCAGTCCGAGCGCTAGTCCTGTTTCGAGAAATGGCCAAGGGGCCCCTAGCCCAGAAGTGTTGTCGGCTTGACTGCTGGTCAGGTCGAGAACACTTGATTCTTCCTCAAAATGACTGTCATTAGGATGGTCTGTCGCGGTCGGACTATCGAGGTCGCTCGTGATCCGAGATAGGCAGATACTGGTATGATCTTCATGCTCGGTACGAGTATGGTCTGCATGCTACCGTGGCCTGCTTGTGGACCGCGGTAGGTAGATACAAGTATGGTCTTCGTGGTACCGAGGTCTGCTTGTGGACTGCGGTAGGCAGATACGAGTATGGTATTCATGCTACCGAGGTCTGTTTGTGGACCGTGGTAGGAAGATATGCGTATGGTCTGCGTGCTACCGAGGTCTGCTTGTGGACCGCGGTAGGCAGATACGAGTATGGTCTTCATGCTACTAAGGTCTGCTTGTGGACCGTGGTAGGAAGATATGTGTATGGTTTGCATACTATCAAGGTCTGCTTGTGGACCGCGGCAGGCAGATACGAGTATGGTTTTCATGCTACCAAGGTCTGCTTGTGACCGTGGTAGGAAGATATGCGTATGGTCTGCGTGCTACCGAGGTCTGCTTGTGGACCGTGATAGGTAGATACGAGTATGATCTTCATGCTACCGAGGTCTGCTTGTGGACCGCGGTAGGAAGATACGAGTATGGTTTTCATGCTACCGAGGTCTGCTTGTGGACCTTGATAGGAAGACATTCGTATGGTCTGCATGCTACCGTGGTCTGCTTATGGACCGCGGTAGGCAGATATGAGTATGGTCTTCACGCTACCAAGGTCTGCTTGTGGACCGCAGTAGGAAGATACGAGTATGGTCTTCATGCTACTGAGGTCTGCTTGTGGACCGTGGTAGGAAGATATGTGTATGGTCTGCATGCTACCATGGTCTGCTTGTGGACCGCGGTAGGCAGATATGCCGAGGGCAATGTTTGACATATGCCTGGTTGAGATCGGCTAAGCCGGAAGGAACGGCTATGAAAGACTTGCTGTGAGTTGAATGAACTGTATTTGTGCTGCTTTGTATTAAAAGAAACTAAACGGATGCCCTCATGGGGTCCGGTATACAACTGAGACTTGCTGGAAAAAATAGTTCAAAAATTCTGTAATGAACTGAGAACAAACACTTGATAATATTTCCGAAGGTTGGTGGCATGCCATGTCCTCGGAATTTCCTCCCGCCGAGGGTGGTTAGCTTATACGTGCCCGGTCTTTCATGTCCGGATTATGCGGTAGGGTCCTTCTCTTTGTTCCTCGGGCAGCAGGGATTTGACCGGGAATGCCTTCTCGGGCTGATCGTTCACGATCAGAATTTATTGGAGTTCCTCCGCGGACTCTCCTTTACGCGGAAAGGTGTTTCCGGCCACTGGTCTTCCTATGATGGGAAGGACTGACTTGCCCTCTGCTTGGGGTCCCTTTGTGATGGCATAGAATCCATTGTCACCAGGGATGCGCAAACCCATTGCTGTGCGCGGTCGGTCCTTGGGCTGCGGACTGCCACGAACCTCCATTCAGCTTTTCTTCTCTTTGAAGCCGGATGGGACTTCTTTCTTCTTCTGCCTCGGCTTTCTGGTTCTGACGAGGACGGGATGGACCCGGACTGGGTGTGCTTTCGGCTTCCAATCCTTTCTTTTACTGACACCCTTTCTCTTCCAGCTCCAGATGAGCTTTCGATCGACCCAAAATGAATGGCGCCAACCCACTATCTGGGGGCAGCCGGTCCTCCATCAGGGTCTCTGTCATCCCTCCGAGCAGCGTTTTGATTATCCCCGGCGTCCGCTCGGCAGTCGTTGGGTTGTGGGTTCCTCGGAGGAGGAGGTGGTAATCCCCCGTCCCTCCGAGCGGGAGCCAGCGGTCGATCAGCGTTTCGAACAAAATTGCCATAGTATCCTCGTCGAATGAGGTCCTCAATCTCTCCTTTGAGGTACTTGCACTCCTCCGTTTCGTGGACGTAGTCGCGATGGAAGCGACAGTATCGGGAGCGATCCTTATTCCTCCTGTCGCCGAGTGGGTTTGGAGGTTGTCGGAGGTTCCGATCGTTCTTGATCACTTCGAGAATCTCCGTCATCAAAGTATTGAGCGGAGTATAATACTCAAACATCTTGTATGGATGCCGGTAGGTCTGATCCTTACCGGACTTCTGCTTCTTGGGGTCGATAGAGTTCGGCGTCTGGTCGGCCATCTCAGACCTCTTCTTGTCTGCAGGTTTGGGATCGGCCTTCAGGGTGTTCACCGTGTTATTTTTCTGGGCCCTCGTCGTCTCCTCGGCAGAGGCATACTTCTCGCACTTGGCGAGCAGGTCGTCTAGGTTTTTCGGTGGCTTTTTGGCAAGGGACCAACAAAGCTCACGGTCAGTTACCCCAGCTTGCAGGCTGGACATGTGCACTGCGGGCTCGACGTCCTTGATCTCGAGCACCTCGGTATTGAAGCGCTTGATGAAGTCCCGCAGGCACTCGTCCTTCTGCTGCTTGACCATGGACAGATGGTATGAAGTCTTCTTGCGCACTCGGCTGGCTTGGAAGTGTGTCAAGAATTTGTTCGACAGCTGTTCGAACGATGTAATACTTTTCGAGGGGAGGTTGTTGAACCAAGTACAAGCGGTGCCCCTGAGCGTTGAAGGAAACGCCCTGCAGATGAGACTGTCGCTCAGTGGATAGAACAGCGTCGTAGAGACGAACGCGTCCAGATGCTGCTCGGGGTCAGTACTCCCATGGTAAGAGTCCAGGACCGGCATCTTGAAGTTGTCAGGAGGGGGTACCCTCATGATCTCGTCCGAGAGCGCCGTGATTGCAGTATAGGCCGTCCTCAACGGAGCTACCCGGTTCTGCTCCACCTGCTGAAGCCGAGTCGTTAGCTCCAGTAGACACCGCTCGACCTCGAACTGAGGCGTATCCGGATGTGGCGCAACCGTTCCTGACATCTCTACATTAACCCTCTCCTGGCGGACGGTGTCGAGGAAGGACCTCACGCCTCTCACTAGAGGTGGCGCTGCTAGCTACTGGTGTAGATTTGTCGGGGGATGCCGAGCGGCTGACCCGGCCACACTCCGTCCAAGCGCCTGATCTCCCCTGGGGGGATTATTTGGCAAGGAACGGTAGAAGCTGTTCTCGCCGACTGCGGATGGGCCGCTGGCGGAACTTCAGGGGGCGGATTCATCGCCGGATGGGGATTATTTCCTCCTGTTGCTGACCCGCTTGCTCGGGCGCCCCTCAAGACTCTCGCTAGCTGTTCGATTTATTGTCTCAGCTCGTTGAACTGCTGACGAGTAACATATTGGGGGGGAGGTGGTGGTGTCGCCGTTGGCGTATGACTCTGAGTCGGTGTTGGTACTGTCACACCCCAAATTCCATACCAACCAGAATGGTGTGATGAACCGTCAATAAACCAATGCTTCAACCAGGATCTCACAATAGGTTATCCCACATATGATAAACCAAAACACATTCCACATTAATCAAAGGTAATAAAATAAATAGCAAAAATCTTATAATAAATGAACTGAGAATCTAACTGTGATAACCATAAATAAATATCAAATTATTGCTAAATCAACTGAGACATAATTAAATAAATATAAATTACATGTCTTTAATAAAATTAAACAAAATCTAATCGAATACGCAGGAGTTGCACTCGCATTAGGAGTCATGCATATCCACTAAGTCTTCAGCTTCCATTGTCACCACATGCCCGTACACAGGAGCGTTCATATAATCTTCAACGGTGGTACCTGCATCATCAACTAAAAGTATTCGAATTCGAAAGGGTGAGCACACATCACGGCTCAGTGAGCAAACAAAACAATGCAACAATACATATGCATGCAATCAATTCATATCTTTGGTCTGGTTTAAAGTTTGCAATGTGCTATAGAAAGGATAGGTGGCCGCCACACCTCTATACACGATTGTGTGGAAACGTCCAATGAAAACGGCACTGTCGTCCCACATGCACCCACCATGGACAATATACACCCCATGAAAATGGCATGGCTGTACCGGTTGCCCCTACCAACACGTAAGCCCCTGTTGGCGAGGGCTTGCAAACTTGGCTCGCAACTAACCAACCCTAATGTCAAACAATGTATCCAAGGCCTCACCCCATCATCCCTCAATACATCCATAGAGATAGAACTAGGGTCTGGTGACCAGGTTGAACCACAATGCCACGTCCCCCCTGATGCCCTACGACATATTAGTTTCGCTAAGGTAATGGCGATACGAAGATGTTAGTGGACAAGACTTGAGTAGAGATAGAGCTAGAGTCTGGTGACCAGGCTGAACCACAATGTCACGTCCTCCCCCTAATGCTCCACTCGCATCAAGTACACTAACACTTTCTTAGTGGACATGACTTGAATAGACCATGGCACAATATACCCCGATGAGAATGGCATCGAAGTACTGGTTGATACCATCCCTACCCGCACCATGTACACCATCCAAACACAAACATTCACATGCCTATTCCTACCATCATCAACATCATCATGTTATAATCAATAAATTTAAATATGCATGAACAGTAATAATAGAATTATTGGATGACATGTTGAATGCATATTACAAGCACACACGCATATCATAATCATGGTATTGGACTCAAGAAATAAAAATAGTTTGTTATTAACCAATTAGTTTAGGTCTTGTTCCCTCACCTTAGCTTGCTAATAGATCCTCTTCCAAGCTTTAGAATCACCTTTATAATGTTATTATATTGCTAGAAGACCTAACAAAGTCGATAAAATTTAATTAGAATTTATTCTAATTTTTAAAAACCATTCTGTTAACTGAGGGTCGGAGATAGGGTCAGAGTCATGATCGACCCTGGGTGCGACCCTCCCCAAATCTGGACTTCCAGAACCCTGAGGGTCGATACTCAGGTCACATAGGGTCGGATGGTCATCGACCCTCTGTGCGACCCTCGGTGGGTTTTGGTCAATTTTTCTCCTTTTAGTCCATTCTTCGTGTTTGGGGTCCCATGGCTTGCTCCTACAGTCCATTCAACATACATTCCATGGTTTAGAACCATGAATCATCCACCTATATAGCTTTTATGTATTCTCCCATGGTTTTCCATGGAAACCTAACCATGGATTGATGGTTTGGGTTTCTTCGAGATCACACTCTTTTCATTATCTAACCTAAGGGCTGTAGAAACTCATGGAATTAGTATCCATACTTGAGAAGAATACTCCTTCTCTGCAACTCTTCTTCTTTTTGCTTTCTTCTCTTCCTTGCTTCTCTTCTTCTTCTCTTCCTTCTCTTCTCTTTCTCTCAATTCAATTAGGGTTGTAAAAGGAGTGAAAGAGGCTTAGGGACGTCCTATTTATAAAGTAAAACCTCCCAAAATAAATCTCATTGAGTTTAGGAAAGGTTCCAATCAAAATTAGGAAAGTTTCATAATTTTTGGTTCGTGCTGTTTTTCCCGAATACCGAGGGTCGATGGGAGGGTCGATGGGAGGGTCGGACAATTCATAGACCCCCTGCGACCCATGGTTGAGGGTCGATAGTGAGGGTCGATGAGAGGGTCGGACCTGTTTGTTAAGACATGCGACCCTACCCTCATTTTGACTGTTTTTGGGTAAATTTTCATATTGGGTCTTGGGTTTCTTCACACACTTGGTCCACTTGGCTCGACCATGATATGTAGATGGTTCACGGCATGAAATGTAAGGTTAGACCGGGTTCATGGCGTACGGGTCTTTCAACTCCACCACCCTTAAAAGAAATTTTGTCCTCGAAATTTGAACGTACGGATCTTACAACTCCCCCATCCTTAAAATAAATTTTGTCCTCAAAATTTGAATTTACTTCGGAGTCACTAGGTGGGAATTCTATTTCCGCATTGCATCTTCTTCTTTCCATGCCGTCTTCTCCACGTCTTGTCTTCGTCAGATTATCTTCGTATAATTGATACCAAGTTTTTAAGGTGTTGTACCTTTCAACTAGTGAACTAGGCTGGTACCACTTCAATAGTTAAATCTCCTATTTAATCCAGTGATTTCGTGGTCAATACTTTTGATATGGATCTCCAATGTACTTCTTCAATAGAGACACACGAAATACATCATACACACTAGACATGGATAGCGGTAATGCTAATTGATATGCAACTTTTCTACGTCTCTCCAGAGTTTATAAGATTCGACGCATATATAGAATACAACTTTCTCTTCTTGTCTAATCGTTTCAAACTGCGCATAAGTGATATCTTTAAAAACAACACTTTGTCACTTATGGCGAACTCGAGGTCTTGGTGTCTATTCTGACAATCCTGAGCTATCCTGCCCCTTTTCTTTGATCTTGTCTGCCACTCGATAGTTTTCTTCATTAGACTTAGGTTTCCAAAATTCTTCATTCACCAACTTTATTCCAAAATAAAGGAATTTGACATTTCTACAGTACCATGCTTGATAGGTGACATTTACAGGGTAGCTTAATAGCAACTTCAATTCACGGTAACTTCTCAACTCAAGTTCCTTGAAATCAATTTCATAATCTCGGGGCATATCTCTTAGGATTTGTATAGTCCGCCCTGACCGTCCGTCGGTTTAAGGTAAAATGCGGTACTCAACTTCAACTTTGTCCCCATTGTTCTCTGTAGATTCTCCCAAAACTTCAAGATTAGCATGAGCCTTTGACCGACACTAAGCTCTCATGCATACCATTCAATTTGGCAATATTATCTACATATAGCTTAGTTAGCCGCTCCAAAGCATACCGAGGTCGTATAGAAATGGAATGAGCTATTTTCATAAGACGATCAACAACCACCCAACCATGTCAACCGATTTGGGAGTCAGTGGCAAATCATTGACATAGTTCATGATACTATAGTTCCATTCCCAAAACAAAAGTCAGGGTTTGGTTTTCCTTTTCTAAGTCTGCTTACACTGTTCCTAGATACAGACCTAACAAAATTACTACTTCTACTTCATCCATCAATTCAGAGATGATCTTTAATGCCACAAGCGCAACCGACGAACTATTGCTCCATAAATTCATCCATAAATTCTTGCTTAATTGGATCATCACGAGTTTCTATTATATGTTACTCTCCTTCCAAATCTGAATCTATTGCTGCAAAACATAAGGTAGCATTTATACTGGGTCCTTCCTTGGACTTCATAATTCCCATCGGCGATCGTATAAGCAGTTTGAAATCTAAAGACTTAAGGGGTATATTTAGTTTCTTTCCAAATGACACAGATATAAAAGGATGAGTAGCTCCATAATCAAAGAGCACTCTGGCAGGAATGCCATTACTAAGTACGATACCTGTGATTTGTTTTAATTTAGTCTACATGCTCATGCAATGTAACATAAAATGACAGGTTCAGGTCATACCTGTGACCACATCAGACGATGCGGCAGCATCCTTGGCTGAAACAGCATAAACTCTTCCTTGCTATAGTTGTTTTCTGGGCTCAGTACACTCTCTTGAGACATGCCCTACTTGGTTGCAGTTAAAACACCTGATCCCCTCACCATTTTGCTTTGGTTGTCGTGGGGTTGCTGAAATGGTTTTGGTTGCAGCATTGAAGCCCTGGGTACAGAAGGGTTGGAATACCTTGGTGTTGCCTCCGTTGTAAAAATTTTCATTTGGCCTTTTTATTCCCCTATTTTGAGTAAAATAGCTCTCTTTCTGGCTCGACTCTATCACTCGAGCAATTTGTACAGCTTCATTGTAGATTTTCTTCTCCAGTCCCAAAACATGTTCGCGTATGCTTCCCCTAAGTCCCATGATGAACCTTCGGGTTTTCGTATCCTCCTCTTGCATACTGACTGGTGCAAAGAAAAATTGCTCCTCATAACGCTGTTGATATGCGTCGACAGTCATCTGCCCCTGATATAAACTCAGGAACTCTCTCTCCATAGAATCTCTGAAACTTTTAAGGAAGTATTTCTCAAAGAATGCCTCTTTGTATATATCCCAGGTCAAGTGGGCGTGTTTGGTTAATAGATATGTCCTGGTAGACTTCCACCAATGGTGTGCATCGCTCTTGAGCATAAATGTGGCACACAACACTTTCTCCTCCTCATTTACGGTCATCATCATAAAAAAAATTTCCATTTCGTCAATCCAGTGTGCCGGCCACAAAGGATCTACTGGATTACCATCGAATTCTTTGGGCTTTATCTTAAGAAAATGCCCGACCAGTCTGGAGCGGTCCAGCTGATACGGAGCATAGGCCCCATACATAGGTGGTTGGTACTGATAACCACTTTGAGCTATCTCAGGGTTTTACACTGGAGCTTGCATGACTGGTGTTTGAGGTGCATGAGGTACTGTATTATTTCCCCCTAGTATTGTGCTTGCCTGTCCTGCTGGCATTTGTGTCGTATGTGCAGCTGCAAAAACCACGCCTATGGCATCTTGCATATTAGTTTGCACCTGTTGTATTTGTTGCAGTTGTTGTGCCAAGTTCATTACGACTGTAACTAAATCTATAGGTGGGGCTGGCAAGTTTGTAGGATTTTCCTGACCATTAGCTCCTGGCGGTGCCACGTTTGGATTCTCTGGTACTTCAGAAATTTCATGACTGGTTTCATCTACCGGTGGTGGTGGTGGGATTTGGTTACGTCCGCGTCTGTTCCCTCTTCGCCCAGCCATTTCCTATTCTGGTGGTGTAGTGTCTGAAAAGTCATAGAATACGTGAGGCAATCAATATATACTTCATTCTCATATTTGGATACATTAACCAATGGTATTTTCAAATTTTTCAGATCATTCAGTGAAAAATACTGTCTTTTCTATGCAGGGTCGATGGTGGGGGTCGATGGGTATCCGACCCTGGGAAATCATCCATTTTTCCCCAGTATATAATGCCATTGGTCAAGGCACTACAAGAGTAAATCTGGAGAAGCTTTCATACATCTGTAAATCAGGTATAAATCAGGAGAAAGATTTCATACATCAATAAATCAGGTATAAATCAGAAGATGTACGCTCAACACGATTAAACATTTAACTATTCATTCAGTTCATATCTCTGATCATGTTGTCGATCATGAGAATGGTTCAGATTGGTATAATCCGGACTAATACTAAAGAAACAGTATCTATAACTCCAATTGACAGGTTAAATCAAGAAGGTATCCTGTCAAGGTCCGAGAAATTAAAATCTGGTATGTGCATCCTCTATAATCATAAGAGTAAATCAATAATGCACCGCATCCTATATAAACTTTCTCGTCATATGGCTACAATAGATAAATCCTTGTTGAATACGTTTGAGGTTTAATCTTCAGAAAATATTCCTAAATCCTTGGTCGGATCATTGTGTCATGATGCAGCTATCCCATACATCGATGGCTGATAAGGGTAACCACCTTGATACATTGCTTGTTGTGCCCCAAACTTCTGCACTGGGTTGTGCATTATTGGGACTTGCTGTGTGGTAGGCACTGTGTTATAGCTAACAGGTGTTGGGGTACAGTGATGCTACCAATTGGTACCATACTTGGTTTGACCCGGAGGTGTTGATGTAGCAGCAGCAACTTGGGTAGTGATTTACATAGCAAATTCCATAGTCGGTCTCATCTGTTGTTGCTCTTGTTCTTAATGTGTGGCCATTATCCTCTTATCTCTGTTTGGATTTAGCCCGAGACCTTTCCCTTTACCTTTGCAGGGAATTAGGCATTACTAGCCATTTTCTCCTTCCTTTGTCATACATCGAGTTTCACATCTTGTGAGTACCAACTCGGCATTCAATTTTTCTGCTTTACAGATGCTTCCTTCTTCTTACTGTACTATATCCTTTGTATTCCTAGATAACTGCCCGACTTATAGATAATATCCTATATTATTTATTTTTCAGGATGAATTTTGGTCTTTTCTTTCTGTTTGATTGTATACATATGGTTCCACCTTTTATATGTACATTAGAGTCTTGTTAAATTCTGTCTCAACCAACACAGGTGCTTATGGTGTGTTTGTATTAAAAGCTATTAAATCTTTTAATTTATCCTAACTCAGTTCATGGACTCCGGTAGTATTCAGGTTTAATGGGTAAGGCCTACGAGAGCTCTGATACCAAGTTGTCACACCTCAAATTCTACACCAACCAGAATGGTGTGATGAACCGTCAATAAACCAACGGTTCAACCAGGATCTCACAATAGGCTATCCCACATATGATAAACCAAAACACATTCCACATTAATCATAGGTAATAAAATAAATAACAAAAATCTTATAGTAAATGAACTGAGAATCTAACTGTGATAACCATAAATAAATATCAAATTCTTGCTAAATCAACTGAGACATAATTAAATAAATATCAATTACATGTCTTTAATAAAATTAAACAAAATCTAATCGAATACGCATGAGTTGCACTCGCATGAGGAGTCATGCATATCCACTAAGTCTTCAGCATCCATTGTCGCCACATGCCCGTACACAGGAGCGTTCATATAATCTTCAACGGTGGTACCTGCATCATCAACTAAAAGTATTCAAATTTGAAAGAGTGAGCACACATCATGGCTCAGTGAGCAAACAAAACAATGCAACAATACATATGCATGCAATCAATTCATATCTTTGGTCTGGTTTAAAGTTTGCAATGTGCTATAGAAAGAATAGGTGGCCTCCGCACCTCTATACACGAGTGTGTGGAAACGCCCAATGAAAATGGTACTGTCGCCCCACATGCACCCACCATGGACAATATACACCCCATGAAAACGGCATGGCTGTACCGGTTGCCCATACCAACACGTAAGCCCCTGTTGGCGAGGGCTTGCAAACTAGACCCGCAACTAACCAACCCTAATGTCAAACAATGTATCCAAGGCCTCACCCCAGCATCCCTCAATACATCCATAGAGATAGAGCTAGGGTCTAGGGACCAGGCTGAACCACAATGCCACGTCCCCCCCTGATGCCCTACGACATATTAGTTCCGCTAAGGTAATGGCGATACGACGATGTTAGTGGACAAGACTTGAGTAGAGATAGAGCTAAAGTCTGGTGACCAGGCTGAACCACAATGTCACGTCCTCCCCCTGATGCTCCACTCGCATCAAGCACACTAACACTTGCTTAGTGGACATGACTTGAATAGACCGTGGCACAATATACCCCGATGAGAACGGCATCGAAGTACCGATTGATACCATCCCTACCCGCACCATGTACAGCAGCCAAACATAAACATTCACATGCCTATTCCTACCATCATCAACATCATCATGTTATAATCAATAAATTTAAATATGCATGAACAGTAATAATAGAAATATTGGATGACATGTTGAATGCACATTACAAGCACACACGCATATCACAATCATGGTATTGGACTCAAGAAATAAAAATAGTTTGTTATTAACCAATTAATTTAGGTCTTGTTTCCTCACCTTAGCTTGCTAATAGATCCTCTTCCAAGCTTTAGAATCACCTTTATAATGTTTTTATATTGCTAGAAGACCTAACAAAGTCGATAAAATTTAATTAGAATTTATTTTAATTTTTAAAAACCATTCTGTTAATTGAGGCTCGGAGGTAGGGTCAGAGTCATGATCGACCCTGGGTGCGACCCTCCCCAAATATGGACTTCTAGAACCCTGAGGGTCAATACTCAGGTCACATAGGGTCGGATGGTCATCGACCCTCTGTGCGACCCTCGGTGGGTTTTGATCAATTTTTCTCCTTTTAGTCCATTCTTCGTGTTTGGGGTCCCATGGCTTGCTCCTACAGTCCATTCAACATACATTCCATGGTCTAGAACCATGAATCATCCACCTCTATAGCTTTTATGTATTCTCCCATGGTTTTCCATGGAAACTTAACCATGGGTTGATGGTTTGGATTTCTTCGAGATCACACTCTCTTCATTATCTAACCTAAGGTCTGTAGAAACTCATGGAATTAGTATCCATACCTGAGAAGAATACTCATTCTCTGCAACTCTTCTTTTTTTTGCTTTCTTCTCTTCCTTGCTTCTCTTCTTCTTCTCTTCCTTCTCTTCTCTTTCTCTCAATTCAATTAGGGTTGTAAAAGGAGTGAAAGAGGCTTAGGGACGTCCTATTTATAGAGTAAAACCTCCCAAAATAAGTCCCATTGAGTTTAGGAAAGGTTCCAATCGAAATTAGGAAAGTTTCCTAATTTTCGGTTCGTGCTATTTTTCTCGAATACCGAGGGTCGATGGGAGGGTCGATGGGAGGGTCGGACAATTCATATACCCCCTGCGACCCATGGTTGAGGGTCGATAGTGAGGTCGATGAGAGGGTCGGACCTGTTTGTTAAGACATGCGACCCTACCCTCATTTTGATTGTTTTTGGGTAAATTTTCATATTGGGTCTTGGGTTTCTTCACACACTTGGTCCACTTGGCTCGACCATGATATGTAGACGGTTCACGACACGAAATGTAAGGTTAGACCGGGTTCATGGCATGCGGGTCTTATGGGTACCGGTGGTGCCAGTGGTGGTATTGGTGCTGGTGCTGGTACAGGCGTGGGCTCATGGTTCGTCCAGTCATACTTCCGCTGCTGCCAACCTGAACATGCACCAATGGCTCCGAAGGGGCATGGGATGCCTGTACTCGAGTTCTTCTGTGAGCCATTGAAATCAGAGTGCTCGTTCGCTAATTCTTCAAACTCAGTAAAAAAAAAGGCCCCACGGTGGGCGCCAAACTGTTATGGTTGACAATTGCCCGCCGATCCGCGTTCTGAGTTACCTGTAACCACAGAGATGAGACAAAGGAGTGGGGCGCCTAAGCCCCGGGTACACTCCGATGCCTAAGTCAGGTTCCCAATGTAAGCAGTCAAGAGATAGCAGAAAGCTATCTCCAGTTTAAAGAATGTGGGACGATGAAAGAGTTTGAGCGTGCGAGAATGAGAGAGAGATATTGTGAACTAGCAATTTGTGCGTAAGAGATTACCTTGAGGGGTTGCCCTCTACTTATAGATTGGGAAGAAGCATGGAGGTACCAGGACTCAGGGAAGTAGATCGCCAATAGGATTGCCACGTATCGCTCAGAGAGACACCCGGGTGGTAGACTTCGAGTAGGAGTAGGAGACCTTAGCCAAGGAAGTTAGGTCGGTCAGCTCTGGGACTGACACATGTCAATGTGTGAGTAATCACGGACCGTGATAGTCGGTGTCGTATCAGATTGGGAGAAGGACTCTTCGGAGGTAGCATAATCACAATAGGACTCTGATCACCGACAGGGAAACGTAGCCGGATAGGACTATGACTCCGTGCGTTACCGTAGATAATGGTAACCAGATGGCATAGGGCGAATGCGGCATGCTGGGCGCATGAGAGGCCGAGGGTAAGGTACCGAACGCCTCATAAGCCGAGCGTAAGACACTTCGAGCAGTCGGCTCCAATGGTGAAGCTTGACACGTGTAAGATTTTAAATGGATGAGATTTTTCCCACATAACAGCGTGTCACCTAATATTTGAGTTATAACATTTTTTACAATGTGTACTAGAATTGGCTTGATATAGGGCTTCCTAGGACCAACTGGTTGCAACATCTGTCTGCAACAATGTCGAGACCGGTGTCGAGGCCTGTTGCAATGGAGAACCTTTCTTTTTCCATTTTGTCACGACTAGACCTTCCCCGAAAGGCTTGAGTTCGAACGTTAGGTCTTCATTTAACTGAGGAGGATCTACCTCCAATATGTGGGATGGATTTAAGATGTACTTCTTCGGCATGGATATGTGGAATACATTGTGTACACTTGATAGGGATGGCGGCAGTGCTAATTGATATGCCACTGCTCTACATCTCTTGATGAATTCATATGGTCCCATAAATCTAGGACTCGGTTTACCTTTCTTGTTGAAGCGTTTCAGACCTTTCAAAGGTGAAATCTTTAAGAACACCTTATCTCCTACAGCAACTTCAATGTCTTTCCTTCTAACATCGGAATAGCTTTTTGTCTAGTTTGCACAGCTGTGATTCTTTCTTTGATCAAATTGACTTCTTGACAAGTTTCTTGAATGAAGTTTAGTCCAATAATTCTTCTCTCACCGCCTTCTTCCCAATACAAGGGATTTGGCATTTTCTTTCATATAAGGCTTCATATTGAGCCATGCCAATACTAGCCTAGTAGTTGTTGTTGTAGGTGAACTCCATCAAAGGTAACTTCTTGTCCCGAGCTCCTTTGAAGTTGGTGGCACAAGTGTGGAGCATGTCTTATAGTATTTAAATGGTTCTTTCTAATTGACCATTAGTCTGAGGATGGAAAACTGTATTGAATTTCAGTTCAGTACCCATTGCATGTTGCAGACCTTCCCAAAATTTAGAGGTGAACCTGGGGTCTCCGTCTGACACTATGCTTTGTGGCACGTCGTGCAGATGAACTATTTGATTCATGTACAATCTAGCCAGTCTATCCATGGTATACTGAGGCCTTATTGCTATGAACCTTGCCATTTTTATGGGCCGGTCAACAATTACCCAAACAACATCCACCGCTCTAGGTGTCAAAGGTAGGCCGGTGGCAAAATCCTTGGTAATATAGTCCCATTTTTATTCTGGTACCGGTAGTGGTTGAAGCAATCCAGAGGGTTTTCGTCTGACCACTTTCACTTGCTGGCAAGTTAGACACTTATATACAAAACTTGCAACATTTGCTTTCATTCCTCTCTACCATATAGTTTTCTTTAAGTCATGGTATATTTTCGTATTTCTTGGGCGAACTGAGTAGGGTGCTGTTGTGGGGGAAAAACATCATGCAATGGAAATCTTACACGTGGCACCCAAAATCACCTAGACCGACTAGGCCTGATAAAGTGATGCTCGGCCTTTCCTGTTCAGACTCATAATTCTATTCAGATATGTCTCTTGGGTGGAGGCACATTCCTATCATGACACGGCGCCTAATCGAAGGTATAATCCTACTGGGTTATATTTCCCAATCGGAGTCCAGAGTCCTAAGGCGACTAGGTTATGTCGTAGGAGTCCTTCTCCTAGTATAATACGATGCCGATCATCACGGCGGCCATACGACCACTCGTATGGTGACACGTGTCACTCTTATTACTGACCGACTTAGCTTCCTTGGCTACTATCTCACACTCCTACTAGGAGTCTATGACTTGGGTGTCCCTCAAAGTGACACCTGGCAGTCCTATTGACAATCTACTTCCCTGAGTCCTGGTACCTCTATGCTTCTTGTCTACTCCTATAAATAGAGGACGACCAGCCAAGGTAGACGAACTTACCTCATCTCTCATACACTCTAACTCTCTCTATGTTAGAGTACAATTTTTGACCGTAACAGGTGCATTATGGGCTTCCCTCAAAATCCTTTCTTTAATATCTTCAGTCATTGCTGGAATATAGAGTCTTCCTCAAAATTTGAGTGCACCATCATCTGAAAGAGTGAAATTAGGGTCTAGTCTCACTTTCTGTAGGTTTTCTTTCAATGTTCTGAGGTAAGGGTCCATCGATAGTTCTCTTACTGCTTCTGTAACTAGCTCTGCTTTTATCTGTAAGGTTGCAAACAAGCTTGCAAGTTTTCAAATCACCTTGCTTTGTAGAGATCCTTCTGACACATGAAGTTTCTTTTGTATCATCTTGTGAGTGCTAGTCCATGTTGTTTGCATTGAAACAGGTTCGATCCCTTCTTCTGGTCTAGTTAGACTCTTTCTACTCAAGGCGTCGACTACAACATTGGACTTGCCTGGGTGGTATGAATTCTCACAATCATAATATTTCAATAATTCAACCCATCTTCATTGTCTCATGTTTAATTTTTTTTGAGTAAACAAGTAGGTAAGACTTTTATGGTCAGACATGATCTGAAACTTCACGCCATATAAGTAGTGTCTCCATGCCTTCAGGGTGAAAACTACAGCTACTAACTCAAAATAATGAGTAGGGTAGTTCTCTTCTTGTTTCTTCAGTTGTTGTGAGCCATAAGCTATGACTTAGTCTCTTTGCATGAGCACACATCCCAAGCCTAGCTTGGAGGTATCGGTGTACAGTGTGAAAGGTTCATTTGGCTTTGAAATGGTCAATATGGGGGCTGAGACCAATTTATCCTTCAGCGTTTAAAAACTTTTCTCACATTGGTTTGACTAAATAAACTTTTCCCCTTTTTTGTTAACTTTGTCAATGGTACAACGATTCTAGAGTAGTCCTCCATGAACTTTGATAGTATCCAATTAAACCCAAAAAATGTGAATCTTAGTAACCATCTTGGGTGCTTCTCAATTTATGATAGCATCAATCTTACTGGGATCCACTTTGATTCTTTTTGTTGATACTATGTGGCCTAGGAATGCCACTTCGTTAAGCCAAAAGTCATATTTCTTAAATTTTGCATAGAGCGTCTTCTCTCTTAGCCTCTGTAACGCTTGATGCAAATGCACTTTGTACTTCTTTTCATTCCGAGAGTAAATTAGGATATCATCAATGAAGACTATGACTTAGGTGTCTAGCATATAATGAAACTCTCAGTTCATGAGTTCCATGAATATGTAGGAGTGTTAGTCAATCTAAATGACATGAATAGGAACTCATAGTGTCCATATCTAGTTCGAAAAGCTATCTTAGGTATGTCGCTCTCCTTGGTCTTTAACTAATGGTGTAAGACCCGCAATCTACGAACCCAGTCTAACATGGGCTAACGTATTGTAACAGGTCTTCCAGTCATAATCAAGCCAGAAGAGATGGTTGGATGACAAGCCACGGGTTAAGGTATAAAAACTGACAACTTTAACTTTGTCTGGTCTGACTGGTTGAGCTTGTCTGGTACCACAGGGTCTGCCACCGAACAAGCGATCGGACAACCACATATTAGAGTTTGAGAATAGGAAAGTTTCCTAGTTTAAGTGGACTACTCTCTTAAATGGGAGTGGATCCACAATAGGATATTATCTCCCATATAAAAGCCTAATCTTCCCATTCTCTCTCATTCCACAACCCTAAAGTTTAAGAGAGAATTAAGGAGGAAGCTGTGGAGAAGAAGAAAGCTGTGGAGGAAAAGAAGATTGTGCACTCACTGTCGGTTTCCATCCTCATCATCTTGAAACCAGCGGTAAGTCCTCTCATCCCTGTAGAGGTTTAGGTTGAGTATGGATTTAGGTCATAGTCACTAATGACTAAGGGTCAAACACAACACCATGATCAGACATGGGGTTATAACATAGTCCATTATGAAGAACCCTTATGATTGGAAGACATAGTAACTAGGGTATCAATAAAAGACCTAACCCTAATGTATCTTTGACGTAGAATGGTGTAGAATGAACCTTAGAATGAGTCGAGAGAACAACTCTGAGGAAAAGATAGTCAGAGAGACAACCTGGAAAATGTCTGATGTGTTCTTCAGTGGGCCAATAGGCCACATAGATGAGTTGGCTGGTGGGACATATGGTGCCACCAGTAATGCCACCAGACATCCTTGGGAAGTCTCAGAGAGTTGACCGGTGGGATGTCTGACGTGGCTACTGTCAGACTAGACAGTGCCACTGAACAATCACCGGAGGGACTATTGCCACTTCGGACAGTAAATCCGAAAAAGAGAAAAATTACCAAAATTAAACCTAATTAAATATTATTATTTGCTACACACATGCTCAAGGAAGATGCTAATGCCTGGTGGAATTCTACCCGTCCATACTTGGAGATGAAGCACACCCAAATCACCTGGGAAATATTCAAGGGGGCCTTCTTCGACAAGTACTTCCCTAAGAGTTTTCGTAATCAAATAAAGAAGGAATTCCTCAACCTACAATAATCCCAGATGACCGTAGATGTGTATCAACAGAGGTACAAAGAGCTATTTTTCTTCGCTCCAGCTAGCATGCAAGAGGAGGAAACAAAGACCCATAGATTCACTATGGGATTGCGAGGAAGTATCCAGGAGCATGTTTAGGGCTTGGAGAAAAAAGTGTATAACGAAGCTATGCAGATTACTAGAGTGATTGAATCAAGCCAAAGAGACAACTTCTTTGCTCAAAATAGGGGACTGAAGAGGCCTGCTACTGAGATTTCTAGTGGAGGGAATACAAGACCATTCCGCCCCTATAAGGCTCAGTCTGCTGCGGTGCCAGCAAGAAATGTTACTGCACCACCACCACAAGTAGCTGGTTAGAACCCTAACGTCAAATGCTTTAACTGCCAGCAGATGGGGCATTATGTGAAGACTTGCACTCTACCAAGAAAGCAACCGCCACAACAAGGGAAGGTGTTTGAAGTCACTACTGAGGAGGCAGCCGCATCACCTGATGTGGTTACTGGTATGAATTTGCCCCTTACTATTATTTTGTTACTGCATTATCATGTATGAGCATGTAGACTAAGGAATAATTAAATTCTAGAAATGGTAGATATAGCTGGTGTACCCGCCAGAGTACTCTTTGACTCTGGGTTTACCCACTCCTTTGTTTCTATAGCGTTTGAAAAGAGACTGGAGTTACCTGTTAAGCCCTTAACTCCAAGCCTAATAGTCCGCTCTCTATTGGGAGTATAAGTGGTTTTGAATGAATGCTATGGGCCGTGCCCAGTTATTAGTGATGGACGGAACTTAGATGTAAATTTGGTTCAACTCGAGATGGCAGACTTTGACGTCATCTTGGGAATGGACTGGTTAGGACAGCACGGCTAGTTTATTATGTGTCGAAAAGAAGCTAGCTTTCAAGGATGATAATGGAAAGGAGTTTAGCTTCACCGAAACTAAGTTACCTAGGAAGTGGAAGCTGATCCTCTCTGCTATAAAGGCTAAGAGATGCTTAGAGAAGGGCAAAGTTGAATACCTAGTGTCGGTGGTCGATGTCGCAGCAAAGGTACCAAAGATGGAGGATATCGACGTGATACAAGAGTTTCCAGATGTAATTCCTGAAGATCTACCTGGACTACCTCCAGACAGGGCTACAGAGTTCGTGATAGACCTTATGCCAGGGTTGGAGTCGGTGTCTAAAGCATCTTATAGGATGGCCCCTACAGAGTTAAAAGAGTTGAAGACCCAATTGCAAGAATTGTTAGACAAGGGCTTCATACGACCAAGCATATCAACGCTGAGAGCGCCTATATTATTCGCAAAGAAGAAGGATGGTAACGTACGACTATATATCGACTATCGAGAGTTAAACAAATTAACTATTAAGAACAGATACCCTTTGCCAAGGATTGATGATCTATTCGATTAGTTGCAGGGTGCAAAGGTTTTCTCGAAGATCGATCTTAGATCGGGGTATCACCTACTGAAGATCAAGGCTGGAGATATTCCAAAGATTGCTTTTAGAACAAGGTATGGGCATTATGAGTCCTCGTGATGTCGTTCGGGTTGACCAATGCCCCAACGTCATTCATGGAACTGATGAACTGAGTATTTCATGACATATTGGACACTTCGGTCATCGTATTCATTGATGACATACTAAAGGATGAGGAGACTCATGCAACATACTTGAGAGCAGCCCTACAAAGGCTAAGAAGAGAAAAGCTCTATGCCAAGTTTAAGAAGTATGAATTTTGGCTGAAGGAAGTGGCCTTCTTGGGTTACGTAGTATCTGCAAACAGTATTAAAGTAGATCCAAGCAAGATTGCATCTATAGTAGGACGGGAAGCACCAAAATCAATTGCAAAGATCTGTAGTTTCCTTGAATTGGCTGGTTACTATAGAAGATTTGTGGAAGACTACTCAAAGATCACCATTCCACTCACCAGACTAACCAAGAAAGGAAAAAAATTCATATGGACAGACAAGTGTGAGAAGTGCTTTTAGACTCTGAAGTCAAGATTAGTCTTTGCACCTATCTTAACAATCCCAGCACCAGGTTTGCCATTCACCCTATATACGGATGCATCATGGTTGGGACTTGGTTGTGTATTAATGCAAGGAGAACATGATCGCTTACGCATCAAGACAGTTGAAAGAGCATGAGAAGGACTATCCTACGCATGATCTGGAATTAGCGGCGGTCATTCATGCAATTAAAACTTGGAGACACTACCTCTATGGTGAAAAGTTTCAGATCAAGTCAGACCACAAGAGTTTGACTTATCTTTTCACTCAGAAGGACCTGAATATGAGACAGAGGAGATGACTGGAACTGTTAAAAGATTATAATTGTGACATCCAGTACCACCTGAGTAAGGCAAATGTTGTGGCTGATGCCTTAAGCAGAAAGTGGGCATTAAAACCTAAGGCAGGACCCATTACAAATGCCGCATTGTGTGCTACAGCCTCGGGCTCCATAGAGAATGAAGAAGAACATATACTGGAGACAACAAAAGATCAAGTGGAACAAGGCTTGATTTATAAGTTTACATTGATGTTTGCAGCCTTGAAGATCTCACCCGGTCTGATTGATGAGGTGAAAGCAGCAATCCTACAGGATCCACACCTTAAGATGGTGTAAGAAGATCTAGAAAAGGGTAAAAGCAGCCCTGATTTTACCTTGGATTCAGACAAGGTACTCAGGTATCGCGGACGATTATGTATACCTGAGAGTGAGAATTCAAATATCAGAGATAAAATTATAATAGAAGCTCATTATACCCCATATTCGATACATCCTGAAAGCACTAATATGTATCATGATTTGAGAAGATTATATTGGTGGAGGGGTATGAAAGTAGATGTAGCTCGATTTGTATTCCAATGTCTAAATTTCCAGCAAGTGAAAGTGGAAAGATAGAGACCCGCATGTTTGTTATAATCACTATCAGAGCCAGCATGGAAGTGGGATTGTATCACCATGGATTTCGTCACTGGCCTACCATTGACACTACTGAAGAAGTATGTCAGGGATCCATCACACATCTTGATAGCAGACCCACCAGACTTGACAGGGGATTTGCATTTGAGGTGGTACCTGTGATGCTCACAAGTCAAAAAGTACAACACCTCTGAAGCAAAGATATACATTGCGTCAAAGTGCATTGGAAAAGCCAAGATGTGGAAGAAATCACTTGGGAAAAAGAGAATGCGATGCAAAAGGAGTACCCTAACCTTTTCGATGAAGAAGGTATGTGCAAATTTTGAGGCCAAAATTTCTTTTAAGGGTGGGGGAGTTGTGAGACCTACATGCAAATTTTGGGGACGAAATTTCTTTTAAGGGTGGGGGAGTTGTAAGACCCGCACTTCATGAACCCGATCTAAACCTTTATTTCAAGTCGTAATAGGTCTTCCAATCATAACCGGACCAGACGGGATGAGTGGATGACAATCAGGTATGAAAATAAATCAAAATTTAGGATAATTGTCATACCGGTCTCATCATACCAGTCTATATACCGGTCGACCGGTATGTCTACGTAGGCAGACTAGTTAAATCCAAAAATGGATCTCTGTGGGTCTCGCTTGCCAAATCTCAACCTTTTGAACTTTCCTAACGTAGGGAAACTTCCTAAAACCTAATTGAGTCTATATGGGGACCTCTAAACCTCCTTAAATCTCTTTGATTGATTCTCACAAACCCTAGAGAAGAGAAGGAGATCTGAAGAGGAGAAGGAGCTGAGAAAGGTTGAAGAGGAGCCTCTGTTGGACGAAGAAAACCAAAGTTCATGAACCAATAGTAAGTGCTTGAACTTTTCTCTAGGTTAAGATTTGTGAATGATTGATCAATGCCATACAAGGCTAGGTATTGATCTAAAACCCTAAGTTTTCGTTGAACCCTAATTTAGTCGGTAAACCCTAGACCTAGTACTAGACTAAGGATTTTTAGAACATAGGACTGGAATGAAAGATGAAACAAACCCTAAAACATTCCTCAGGCCTAGATTACATAGGAGGAACCCTAGAAGCCATAATGGGTGACCAACGGAAGACGAACACCAAGTTGGTGGTCTTCTGGAGGCATACCGGTCGACCATACCGATCGTACCATATGTGATCGGTACATCGATCGGTACCTCTTGGGAACTAGTCAAAGGGGGACCGATCGACCATACCATTCACACCATTCCCCACAGTGCAGCGATCAGTTCCTGCGATCGGTATGCACTGTGGGGTGATTTTGATCTCAGTTGATTTCCAACCAACATAAAACCCAAAGGAACCAATTCTAACTAAGCCCTAACATCGTGTAGAACCTAGTGATAGCGAATTTGGATTCTATGACGTGAAACAAGCTAGCAATCAAGCTTCAGGTAAGGGAATCGAACCTTAACCCTAATAATTTAATAACAGTAAAACGTTGTTAATATTTATTGTTTTATGCAATGTTGGTTGTGTATATTTACATGTCATCTTTACTTTCAGTTACTATGTCTGTTCATGCATACTTTCTATGTTAGAATTGTGTGCAAGGCATGTGAATTTTTTCGTTGGTGTGTGGAATGGGAAGGGCCGAGGGTCTTGGATCATTCCTCACACTAGCACCTTTTCTTATCGCTACTATCTTAGTATGCTTAGTGCAGATAGGGTATCAGGGGGAGGAGGTGGCATTGTGGACTATGGCCTGGCCATCAGACTCGAGCCCTATCTTTATGCCGTAGGGAGTTGTGCTGGGATAGAGCCTACTATGATGACATATATGATTGGTTAGTTGTGAGCCTAGTTTGTAAGTCCTCGCCAATAGGGGCTGACGTGTTGGTATGGGTAGGGTATCAGGGGAATTATTGGCGGTGTGTGATCCGGACACTTTAGCTCTATCTCTATTCTATGGTAGGGGCATGTGGGATGACAGTGGTGTTTGATCCATTGGGCGAATTCACACACTCGTGTATAGAGGTGCGGTGGCCGCCAATCCTTTCTATAACACATTGCAAACTTAAAAACCAGACCATAATGTGAATGTTACTCATGCATGTTGCTTGTTGCATTGTCTCATTTTCTTATTGAGCTAAGTTGTGAGCTTACCATTATATATATACATGTTTTTAGATGTTGATGCAGGTTATACTGTGGAGCACTATGTGGATGCTCCAGTGTATGGAGGTGTTGTTGCCTTAGAAGTGCAAGCAGGGGAGGACGAACATGATGCTTCATGCGAGTGCCCTTACTGTGTGTACCTCTAGGATATTTTAGTTTATTTTGTTTTATGTCAATTGGATTTATAAATGGTGTAAAGATATTTTATTTATGTTTTGGTGTGAAGAATAATTGGATACTATATTTACAATATAGAATTCAGTTCATTTAATTAAAGACTTCCGTTGTGCTTTTTATATTCTGATTATGGTTATGTGCAATGGTTTGTATGAGTGGATACGATCTTATCGAGATCCTAATGTGAACCATTGGTTTAGTGGTGGTTCACTCACACTTATGATTCAGTCGAAATTAGGGTATAACAAGGGGGGTGCTGACAGTGTTGGCCATAGCCTTACCATCAGGTTCTAGCTCTATCTCTATTTTGTATTGAAGGGTACTGGGGTAGGGCCATGTATATACTTGTGATGACATCTAAGAATGGTTAGTGACAAACCCCAGTTTACAAGCCCTCGCTAGTAGGGGTGTATGTATTGATGCTGGGTAGGGTATCAGGGGGGTGCTGACGGTTTGGTTGTAGCCTGTTGTAGGCTCTAGCTCTATCTCTATCTTGTAATGAGTGATGTGGGGTAACAATGGTTTTGGTTGGATCCAAACCATTGGGTGTGATCACATTCTCATGTATGGAGGTATGGTTGTAGCCTATCCTTATCATAACACATTGCAAACTTACTGGACCCAATGATTGAATGTTATCTCATGCATATTGCTTGCTGCATGTTTTGTTTCTCACTAAGCTAAATTATGAACTCACTCCATGATGTTGTTTTCTTTTTAGTTGATGATGCAAGTATCACTATTGAAGATTTCATCAATGCGCCTTCTTATGGACGAATGACGGCTCTTGATGTGGAGATTGAGCATGACTCGTCATGCAATTGCCTCTATTGTGTTTATCTTTAGGTTGTTCATTATTTTTTATGGATCATAAGTTTGTAATAAGATATTATTTATGTTTTGGTTATTGATATAATTGGATTATTTATTTAATTATCATTTAGATTCTCATTTCATTCATAAAGACTTCCGCTATTATATTTCTATATTCTGATTATGGTTTGACTGTTGGCACAGTTCTTGTGATCCTAGCTTGAACCATGGCTTGTTAGCTGTTCAATCACACTTCTGGTTTGGCCATAATTAGGGTGTGATAGATGGTAACCTGATCTGAGATCAATCTTCGAGAACACAACAACACCTTATAGTTGATCAAACAAATCATTTATACGCGGTAGCAGATACCGGTTCTTGATAGTAAGCTTGTTTAACTCATAGTAGTCTATGCACAAACGCACAATACCATCTTTCTTCTTCACGAACAACACAGGTGCATCCCATGGGAAGATGCTAGGTTTGATGAAACCCTTTTCTAGTAGTTCTTGTAACTGCACCTTTAATTCCTTCAATTTGGCAGGTGCAATTCAATATGTAGCCTTAAACACCAGTGCTGATCCTGGTAATAGATCAATCACAAATTATGTTGCTTAATCTAGTGGTAATCCTAGTAGGTCTTCAGGAAAAACATCGGGGAATCCTTTACCACTTATAGATCTTCCAATCGAGGTTTATCTACAGTGACATCCAGGACAGCTACTAAGAATCTTACTCCAGCCTTCTGTAAGCACCTAACTGCCTTAAGTGCAAAGAGGAATAGTTTCCTTTCCTTGGGCTTCTTGTCCCTTATGAATTCAAATGTCTTCTTGTTACCTTCATCGAACAATAACTTCTTTTCTACACACTGAAGACTTGCCTTGTGTAGGGATAACCAGTCTATGCCTAAAATCACGTCAAAGTCTGACATGTCTAGTTGAAGTATATTTGCATCCAGACTTCTGCTGTCAATAATGACTGAGAATGGCCCTTGATATTCGTTAAGGATCACTTCCACACCAAGAGGCGATCAAAAAACCAATAACGCATCAAAGGGCTTTGTAACACCTTCAATCCTTTCTCTGAAAGATGGAGACACAAAGGAATGGGTAGCTCTTGAGTTGAAGAGTACCTTCACTGCAACTCCTACTATGGTTACAATACCTATAGTATTTTTTTTATAATTTAGCTTATGCACACAATTTACTAAAGCAATAATTTAAAGTGCATACCTGTCACCACATTTGGGGAAGCCTCTGCTTCTTCGGCAGATACAACATACACCTTTTCCCATCTAAGTTGCTTTAGGAGGGAGAGGACAAGATCTAGAAAAGTGCCTTGTTTGACCATAGTTAAAGCACTTGAGGTTGGTGATAGATGGAACAGTTGGACGGTTTCCCACGAGTGTGGTCTTAGCCATGGTAGGCCTCGCTGTGGTCTGAGTAATACAGAAAGCTTTATTATTTGCCATTCCCCCAGTAAAGTTGGTTGTCCTCTTGTTGTTTCCTTTTTGGGCAAAGTAGCTGTCTTTTAGACTGGCTTCAATGACCTTAGCTGTTTGAACAGCCTCCGAGCACACTTCCTTGCCCAAGGCATCCATAATAGCTCGAATGTTACCTCATAACACCTTGGTAAACCTACGAGCCTTGGCTGCTTCCTCCTTGTATACTTGCCGAAGCAAAATAGAACAATTTTTCAAACCTGAGCTGGTAGTCAGCCATTGACTACTGTCCCTAAGACACATTCAGGTATTCCACCTCCTTCCTATCCTTCTTGAAAATTTCCCAAGTTATTTCGAGGTGCTTTGCAGCTAGGAGAGGTTGAGTGGACTCTTACCATGTACTAGGTTCACCTTCGAGCATATAAGTGGTGGAAAGGATCTTTTCTTCTTCAGTGCAGATCATCATTCGCAGTGTCTTCTCAATGGAGTTAATCCAAATTGCTGGTTGCAGTGGATTATTCCCTACTCCAGTGAATTTGAGAGGTTTCATCTTCATGAACCTCTCAATAGTCCTGACTGGGTCGAGATGATGCGGTATTGACATATTTGGTGGCTGGTTCTAAACAACCGCTGTAGTACGGTTGGCTTCATTTGCAACCCTATCTTGTTCGTGTCAAAGTCCTAGCAACGTTAGCAGTATTGACTCCTAGCAGAGGGGCAGTGGTAGTATTGTTCCCTTGATTAGCTATTCCTGGAGGTGCAAATGCTGGCCTCAGTGTGGCTCTAAGGTCTTCCAGAAACTATTGCTGCTGAGTCTAACTCTTACGCTGCTGTGCTCTTAGCACTTCACGTTGCTCCTGACCCATGGCATGAGCTAGGTTCCTCATTATGGCTGAAATATTCTCGGGAGTAGCTTCGGGTGGCGGCGGTAGCATGGTTTCCACTTGGGTATTTTCACCAATCGGCAGGGTGAGTGGTTGTGTCTCATTCAGATTTATTCCGTCATTGTGTTCGCTTGTGCATAGAGCAGAGCGGATATTAGGTGCCATTCGTAACTGGTAACGATTCCTAAAATCTTACATTAACATGGTTAGTGACATGTTCTAAAACGGTACGAGGGTAATATTAGAATAGAGCATGGATGAAACGACACCAAACACACAAATAGTCAATCCCAAATGGTGCTCATATTTAATCAATTTTTTATTCATCCAGTTGTAGTGTTTGGTTTCAAAAATCACGACCGAAACCTACAACTGTAAATCTTTCAGTCTTCTTGAACTGTCCGTTCGCGACATTCGGTTATAGCAGTGGTGCGACCTGTAGTTTCGACCAGTGCCATTATTGAGAGCATCAAAACCCAACCAGTGGAATATCTGGTCGCATCATTCGGCTACAAGCTCCATCGGGATTTGCGATCGGATGGAGAATTTTTTCCCTCCTATAAATTCAACTTGAGATCTAAAAATTTTTTTCACTTTCTAACTTTTCTCTCAGGCGATTAGAGCTCTATTTTTGCCTCGAGACATTGGGTTCTTGCATCTGGTGGACTCCCAAGCTTCAACACTCCAACCAATCTCCTCCTATGTCAATAAAATGTATGTTTCCTTTGATTTCCATGGAAAAATTCCTTTCTAGGGTCTAAGAATGAATAGAATAAACCCTAGCTTCCTCTTTTCTTTGAGTTTTCTTCTCAAACTTTATGAAAGCATGTTTTTATTCATTCAATGCTTTCATGGTGCCTTTCTTGTGATCATTAAATCTCTATATTGCATTTTCCTTACACACACTACCTGAATCATGCAAAATTATATATATATATATATTAAAAAACTTTTTCTAAATATTTTTCTACATGGTTGGATGCTATCATAGAGATTTTTTTTTTTTTTTTTTTTTGCATCACCATACCATGCTCTACTGCAATTTTCTTGTATTTTCTATGGCTCCCAATGTAGAACATGCCAAATTCCCTCTTCTTGTTTGTATATTCCATTTTTTTATGTTTTTTGTTGTAACCCTGTCCAGACAGTGCAGTAAGTGTTGTCATTGTTGGCAACCTCAGCAGAGAGAGTGATATGAAGGAGAGAGAGTATCAGTAGGACTCTCTGTCAGTCAAGGTGACTGGGTTGATGCAGCAGTCGAAGAAAATAAAGCATGAGAAAGTCCAATTGAAGAGAGAGAAAGAAGAAAGAGAAAATAGAGGAGAGAGAAAGAGGAGAGAGAATGGGTGGGGACCAGGTCGGTCCCACCTTGGGTGGCCAGGCCATCATGGCAGCCTGCCCAGGCCAGCAGGGCAGATGCCCGCGGCACCAGGCTAGCAGGCCATGCCAGCATGCACGGCAAGGGGAGCCATGCACATGCCAGGGCCATGCACACAGCAAGGGCCATGCCAGCGCGCACATGGAGGGAGCCATGTGCGCAGCAAGCACAGCGCAAGCAGCAGCAAGCACAGCGCAGCAGCGCGCATGCCATGCCATGCCGCAAGCAGCAGTAGCACGGCTCAGTAGCGCAAGCAGCAACATTGCCACGCGCGCGCCGCAAGCCACAGCAAGGGGCATCGGCATGCATATCAATTGTTCGACGGTTTGCCGCAATGGAGCAGGGTTTTCGGACCCTACTGGAGTCGAAAACCCTGCAGGTGATACTAATGGTTACATAGGCCATTAGTTAAATTGTCAAGGGCATTTTGGTCATTTCATAAAGGAGCATATTCGGTATGGGTGGCTCGGATCAAGCCACGTCAGCCATATTCCAGATCAAAGGCCTACAAAAAGGCGGGATCTGGTGTTGCGCAGAAATCGCGCCTAGAGTCAATCGCGTGCTTCCCGATTGGCTGGAGGCAATGTAATAGAATGGTTCGCGCCACATGGAGCCGAACCTCTGATAGCGTGGAGCGCGCACATGGTGCGCATGTGCAGAAGATGCGCATCTGATGGATGTCGTGCATTCCGATCGCGCCTGACGTGATGAGGCCGATCGGAGGGACCAGAGCAAATCCCGCCAACTACTGACCGATCCAACGGTCGATGTTCGAAGATGCCTTCTCCGCCAATCAGAGATCGACAACGACGTACCTTTACGTCAGACGCAGAGATGATTGCGTGCGTCGCGGCGCACCGAATCAGGGCCGGAGATTCCTTTTGGAATAATCTCACTGGCCGACCTTCTTTTGACGATATCTCGGCCGTTCGATGTCGGATCGAGGCCTATAATATGTCAAACTGAAGGATTTTCGAAGAAGAAGACATTGGCAGCGGTTTGAGCTCGAGCAGAAGGCCTCTAATGGCGATTTTTATGAGAACCCTCCATTGAAGCTTCTCCAAGAGAGAGAGAAACTCCTACTGGCAGTGTGAGGCCATGAAAGCTTTGTTGAAGCTTGAAGAGAGTGTGTGGACCAGCTGTGTGCGTCCTATGGAGTTGGTGTGTTGAAGAACGAGCTGTGGTGCCCAAGAGGAGGCCGAGATGCTTGCACAGAGAGGCTTGCATCAGTAGTGAGCAATACCGGGAGGTAAACTCGCACACAAATCCTATTTCTTGTATCAGTGCTATATGGGAAGGGTTTGTATGAATGTTTAATATACATATTGTGTAACCATGTCAAGTGGGTGCTTGACTAGAGTTGGGGTTGGTGCCTAGGACACAGTTGTAGCTGTGAATGCGGTTGATGTTGTAGCATCGGGGTTGTAATTGCAACCGTAGCATTACTGTTTAGTATTGGGTATATACGAAACCCTAGTTAGGGTATTGCCCCGTGGAGTAGCCATCACAGTGTGTGATTGGTGAACCACGTTATATCGTGTGTCTTGTGAATGTTGTATGTGAGTGTGCATTAGAAGTCTATGTGCTGCAGGTCTGGATGTACACACTTGGCAGGCCAAGCCCCTGGTATGGATACCTGTGGGTGTGTGGTTGGTGTGTGCACGAAATGTGTTTGACAGATTGACTGTGAGAGAGTCTTAAGTAATCAGCTCAAGGCAGCATAGCACTAATTGATCAACAGCTCTTGGCAGCCCTTGCATAGCATCAGGCCATAACTGAATAGTGGAAAGGAATTTTTAGTGGCCACTGATTCACCCCCCCTCTCAGTGTCAACTTGGGACTAACATTTTTTCCAATTTCTCGACAATCTTCCCAATGATCTTCATGTTTTCCATCAATGCCTATATTTCAACTATGTGGATTTCATCAAAGCTATCACCTACTAATTCCATTTTCACTATTAATTCCTTAGCCGTTGCGCATGTTTAAAATCTTCTTCGTATGCTTCTTTTGCAGACACATGGCTATAAGGAAGAGGTCAAGAGTTCCTACTCCACCAGTGTTGAATGAAGTACGATTTCGTTCACTGGAAGCGCATGAGTGTTACCCAAGGTTTGAGAACAAACTCATTGAGGCTGGTAGGTGGGTGATGTTCAAGGAATCAGAGAGGTTCGACGTTCAGGCGACCTTTGATGCTATGGGTTGGTCCCCCATCCTTCGAATCGGTATCATCACCAGAATTGACTTGGTGAAACTGTTGTATTGTAACCTCCGGGTGGAAGGTGGGATGGGTGAATTCGACTCGATGCGCGAACTTCGCATTTCCAATCGGGTCATGGGTGTTGACATCTCCTTCAACACAGAGCAACTAACGGGTCTCTTGGGGATTTCTATGGATGGAGATGTGGTTTTCGGCTGTCCAAAAGAAAAGGATTTTCTGATAGAGAGCATGAGAGCAGAGATTTGGAATTAGATACTCATCCTTGGCAGATGACACCAGTTTGCCAATTATCGTCCCTTGCCCCGAGTTTATTGCAGGATAGTGTAATACAACATCGTCTCTCAGGGTGGCCACTACAATGAAGTGTCTACCTTTTGCCAGTTCCTCACCTGTATAGCTTGGTCACCTGAAATCTTGTTTGCTTGCCTTACATCCTGATGCGGGTCATGATTATGGCAGCATAGGGCACAGGTTCATCTAACTTGCCTTATGGAAGGTTACTCACTCACCTCTTCACACGTATGGGCATCGACGTACGTGAGGTAGAGGCTTTTGATGAGACATTGGTTGTCGACTTCGATTGATATGCCATTGTTAATATGAAATTGAACCAGGTGGTATTGTCAAATGATGAGTTAGAGGCTAAACCTCCTCCCAGACAGCGAGAGGCACCTACAGTGGAGGTAGTAAAGGAGGCAGAGGATAGAGAGGACGAGGAGGTACTAGTGAAGGTACAGGGGGTGGGTAGAGATCGCCTTGCGGGTCCTGCACGGGCTCGTATTACATTGGATGTTGTTATGGCGGAGATTCGTGGTGTTTGGGCTGACCAGAGGCAACATGCACACACCATGGAAAACCAAATTTGGCAGATGTGGTACACACAGTCCTCCTTCTCAACTCACCTTGATACTATACAGGCGGTGATGGAGAGAGTTGGCTTATTGCACTCTGAGGGTGTTGGAGAGGCATCAGTGTCAGGCATAGCACGGGTGTAGACTTTCCAGCAGGTTCGCTAGTCTACACCTCCACCATCAGACATTCAGTACAGATGATCTACATATATTTTTATTTTTATACTTGTGTAGCGAGTAATGGTTCGACTTGTGAACCATAGTCATCATGAACAATTTACTTCTTTTCTTAGCTTGTTCATAATTTTACTTTTTATGCAAAGTACTTTTCATTCACTTGGTTTCTGGTTATATTAGTCTCTAATATTTCCATCACATTATGCATTTTGTTTACTTAACACACAACAACAAATTTTTGTTTCAGATTTACAAGTTAAGCTTTTTCGATTTTTATTATCCTAATGCTTAGTTCACTAACAATATTCATGACATTGTCTGGGTTGGCGTGGTACGATAGAGCTTAGTGCTTTGATACTAATGTTGTCACACCCTAAATTTAAGATATGCAAAATTTTGGAGATAACTGAATCGACATACATTTTATGTTCAGTTCAACCCAAAATCACTTAAGGGGTATGCAACCCCATCACGGCCAATGTCACAAAATAATGATTCAGAGTAAATAACATAGCAGAATTAAGTATGTCAACTGAGCTTCTATTGATACTTTAAAATAAATTAAATGACATTGTTTCAAAATTATTCTTGTTCCAATCAACTTCATCACAAACCATTCATAATTTGGACTATAATACTGGGCCATCAAATAGTACTATAAATGTAAATAAATTGAAAATAAATAAAGACATAAACCTCTTCGAGCTTCCTCTATATTTAGAGGTCCCTTATTGTAGTTGTCGGTGCAGAGGCTATGGTTAGAGAGGGCCTTGTGTCTAAGCTTTCTGGTCAGGGTGATAGTACGATAATTGTGGGGACTGTTGAAGGTCAGCCAACTCATGTGGACCTTGAGGATGTATTTTCTGCAATTACGGGGAACCGGAATCAGGGTGTTGGGTCTCTTTGATCGAGAAGCGCTAGGGCAGGAGGCTTATTGGGAAAGGAAAAAAGAAGGTTGTCCACTCTCCAAGAGTAACCCCATAGTGAGGCTCTTCGTAGGAAGGGTGTTTGATGATGATGCTCAATTTTTTAGTTTAAAGTGTAGGAGAGTGTTTGCTAGTTCTGTGGCTCCCACTGGTCGGTCTCTATTGATGGCTACCTTGCCAAATGTGGGGTTCTTGACAAGTAGGGTTTGCTTGTAATTCATTATGTCTATTTTCTTTTATATAAAAAAAAGCTGACCTTTAGAAAAAAAAAATTAAAATAAAAAATAATATAGTGTATGTATTTACATGCAACATTAACAATATTTCTAGTATTTTGTAAAAAAATACATACCGTAGATCTAATTTTTTTAGAGAAATTAGAGGAAACTTTTTCCAAGCCTTGTTAGTATTGCTAAAGAAAATTGCAGATCTCAAGACTCTCAACATGGTTAATGTCACACCCCAATTCTGATCCAACCAGAATGGTGTGAGTGAACCGTCATTGAACCAATGGTTCACACCAGGATCTCGAATAGGCCGTGCCCACTCATACAAACCATTACACATAACCACAATAAGAATATAAATATACAGCGGAAGACTTTAAATAGAATGAACTGAGTATCTATTGATAATTTAAATAAATATCCCATTATCCAAATTCAAACACATAAAATAAATATCTTTTACATCCCTTTAATATCAAATGAAAATAACTGAAACAACTAAATAAAAATCCATCACAAGTACACACAGAAAGGGCACTCGCATGAAGCATCATGCTCGTCCTCCCCTGCTTGTACATCCAAAGCAGCTACACCTCCATACGCCGGAGCGTTCACGTAGTCGTCCATGGTGTATCCTGCATCAACATCTAAAAACAATGTATATACAAAGGGTGAGCTACCAACACAGCTCAGTAAGACAATCAGACAGTTTCACAATATTATGCATGAGTAACAATCAATTTTATACTGTGGTCTGGTTTTAAGTTTGCAATGTGCTATAGAAAGGTTTGGTGGCCCCCACACCTCTATACACGAGTGTGTGGCACCTCATGGATCACACCCCCATTGGCCCACATGCACCCATCATGGAATAGAGATAGAGCTAAGATACCCATGTACCTCCCCTGATACTCTACCCATACCAGTACCTAAGCCCCTACTGGCCAGGGCTCGCAAACTGGGCTCGCAACTAACCAATCCTATATGTCATCAATGTATGCTCTATCCCAGCACAGCCGTCTACGGCATAGAGATAGAGCTAAGGCATTCCCACACCTCCCTTGATGCCCTATCCGTAACTAACCCACTAGGATAGAAATAATACGCAGATAGACCCTATCCCAACATAACTCCCTACGGCATAGAGATAGAGCTAAAGCATCGTGGACAAGCCAGCGTCGACTCGGAATCCACAGTACCACATAACAATGGCCGGGACAACATCAATATCGGATACCACCATACCATGACCTTCCCCTAATACTCCACCCGTACCAAGCATGTTAAGACAGAATACTACAAAAGGTGCTAATGTGAAGAGCGATCCCAGGCCCATGCCCCACTCCACACACTAACGAAAACAATCACATGCTTAACAATCACATCCTATCAATGCATGAACAGTAACAATAACTGAAAGTAAAGGATGGCATGTGAATATGCACAAACAACACATCTCATATAATCAGGTGATTAACAACAATTTACTATCCATTAATTATTTGGTTTGGGTCAGATTCCCTTACCTGACGCTCGTTCGATAACTTGCTCCACGTCGCAAGATCCAAACGATATGTCACAAAGTCCTACAATATTATTAGGGTTTCATTAGAATTTTTTTTTCTTAGGGTTTCATGTTGATCGGAAACCAACAAAGATCACAAAAATACCCTCACAGAGCTGACCGGTGGCATGTACCGGTCGCAGCTCTGTGGGAAAGACTGGCGACCGGTATGGTCAGCCGGTCCCCACAGATAACCTCCCGAGAGGTAGCGGTCGCAACATACCGGTCGCACTATGTGCAACCGGTATAGTCGACCGGTATGTCTCTAGAAGACCATACATGGGTTTTTCGACTGCCGACGATCATCCTCCATGGATTTTCAGGGTTTCTCCTATCCATTCTAAGTTTAGGCTTTGAGTTAGAGTTATCCCCAACTCATTCAAGTCTCGTTTCGATGAATATCATCTCGAAACTCGAATCTAGGGTTTGACGACAACTTAGGGTTTATTGGCCAATTTAGGATTTTAGATCAATACCTACTTTGCATGGTATTGATCCACCCACACAAGTAACATAGGGTAATAAGATGGATTCAAACACTTACCGTTGACTGGCGTAATGAGAGCGTCGTCGAACGGTAATGGCGGCACCTCCTTCTTCTTCCTAGCCCCTTCTCCTTTCCAACCTCTTTCTCTTCTCTAGGGTTTGTGAGAGACAATGGAAAGGATTTGAGGAGGTTTAAGGGTGTATTTATAAGCTAGAAATAGGGTTTAGTAACCCTACTAGGATTAGGAAACTTCTAGGATTCAAAATCAGGAAAGTGAGACCCGCAGAGACAAATTTCCAGATTCCCGCACATAGCTGCGCAGGCCATACCGGTCGACCGGTACCAAGACCGGTACCATCGACCGGTATACCTAAAATCAGGTATAATTGGTCGACTTCGGTCCAATTTTGTACCTATTTGTTATCCGCTTGCCCCGTCTAGCCCGGTGATGATCGGAAGACCTGTCATGACACAAAACCAAGGTTTAGACCGGGTTTTCAGAGTGTGGGTCTTACAACTCCACCACCCTTAAAAGAAATTTTGGCCTCGAAATTTGAACGTACCTTGATCGTCAAAAAGGTTAGGGTACTCCTTCCTCATCGCGCTCTCTTCTTCCCAAGTAATTTCCTCCACATTTTGGCTTCTCCAATGCACCTTCACATAGTGGATATCCTTGGTTCGAAGTTGCTGAACTTTTCAGCTTGAGAGCATTACAGGCACCACTTCGAAAGTTAAGTCTTCAGTCAAGTCTGGAGGATCAGCGATCAAGATATGCGATGGATCTCTGACATACTTCTTCAGTAATGATACATGGAACACATTATGAACGCTAGACATAGATGGTTGTAGAGCCAATTGATATGCTACATTACCACGTCGGGTCAAAATCTCATACGGTCCCACATACCTAGGGCATAGCTTCCCCTTTTTACCAAACCGTTTCAGACCTCGCACCGGTGATATCTTCAAGAACACTTTGTCACCCACTGCAAACTCCAGATCTCGACGTCGATTATCCGCATAGTGCTTCTGTCGAACTTGAGCTATCTTTACTCTCTCTTTGATCTGATCAATCACTCGAAAAGTTTCTTTAACAAACTCTGGTCCTACCATTCTTCTTTCTCCCACTTCGTTCCATAACAGAGGTGTACGACACTTCTTCCCATAGAGTGCTTCATATGGGGCCATCTGAATTGTAGCCTAATAACTGTTGTTGTAAGCGAACTCGATAAGTGATAGCTTCTCATCCCAAGCTCCCTTGAAATCCAATGCACAAGCTCGGAGCATATCTTCCAAAATTTGAATAGTTCGCTCTGACTGTCCGTCCGTCTGAGGGTGAAAAGTTGTACTGAACTTCAACTTTGTTCCCATAGCTTTCTGTAATCCTTCCCAGAACTTTGATGTAAAACGAGGATCTCTGTCAGATACTATACTCTCTGGAACGCCATGAAGTCTGACTATATTATCAACATATAACTTGGCCAGTTTTTCCATGGTATATTGAGGTCTGACCGCAATAAATTGAGCTGTCTTGGTGAGTCGATCTACTATAACCCAAACTGCGTCCACTGACCTTGGTGTCAAAGGTAGGCCAGTGACGAAATCCATAGTGATACAATCCCACTTCCATGCAGGTTCCAGTAATGGCTGTAGTAAACCTGCGGGTCTCTGCCTTTCTGCTTTAACTTGTTGACAGTTCAGACATTGGAACACAAAACGAGCTATATCAGCTTTCATACCCCTCCACCAATAAAGTCTTCTTAGATCATGGTACATCTTGGTACTTCCTAGATGCACCGAATATGGAGTGTAATGAGCTTCAGTCATAACTCGATCTCTGATATCGCAGTCTTCACTCTCCGGTATACATAAACGTCCACGATACCTGAGTACCCTATCTGAATCCAAGGTAAAGTCAGGATTGCTCGTACCCTTCTCTAAGTCTTCTTGCACTGTCTTGAGATGTGGATCCTGTAGGATTGCTACTTTGACTTCATCAACTAGATCCGGTGAGATCTTCAAAGCTGCGAACATCATAGTGAACTTATGAATCAATCCTTGCTCAACTGGATCTTCTGCAGTCTCTATAATATGTTCTTCATCAAATTCCATTGAACTCGAGGCTGCAGCATAGAATGCCGCATTTGTACTTGGTCCTGCCTCAGGTTTCGATGCCCACTTTCTGCTTAAGGCGTCAGCCACCACATTTGATTTACCCGGATGGTACTGGATGTCGCAATCATAATCTTTCAACAATTCCAGCCATCTCCTCTGTCTCATATTCAGATCCTTCTGAGTGAAAAGATAAGTTAAGCTCTTGTGATCTGACTTGATCTGAAACTTCTCACCGTACAAGTAGTGTCTCCAAGTCTTGATTGCGTGAATAACCGTTGCTAGCTCCAAGTCATGCGTAGGATAGTTCTTCTCATGCTCTTTTAACTGTCTTGATGCGTAAGCAATCACCTGTTCTCCTTGCATCAGAACACACCCAATACCCAACCCTGAAGCATCCGTATATAAAGTAAACGGTACGCTTGGTTCTGGGATGGTCAAGATAGGTGCAGAGACAAGTCTTGACTTCAAAGTCTGAAAGCACTTCTCACACTCATCTGTCCATGTGAATTTCTCTCCCTTCTTGGTCAATCTGGTGAGTGGAACAACGATCCTGGAGTAATCTTTCACGAATCTTCTATAATAACCAGCCAACCCAAGGAAACTACGAATCTCCGCAACAGATTTTGGTGCTTCCCATCCTACTATAGCAGCTATCTTACTTGGATCAACCTTGATACCGTCTTCAGATACAACATGGCCCAAGAAAGCCACTTCCTTCAGCCAAAACTCGCACTTCTTGAATTTTGCATAAAGCTTCTCCTATCTCAGCCGTTGTAGGGTGCCCCTCAAATGTGCTGTATGAGTCTCCATGTCCTTAGAGTAGATCAATATGTCATCGATGAATACGATGACCGAAGTGTCCAACATATCATGAAACACTCGGTTCATCAGTTCCATAAACGACGCTGGAGCATTGGTCAACCCGAAAGACATAACTAGAAACTCATAATGCCCATACCTCGTCCTGAAAGCAGTCTTCAGAATATCTCCAGCCTTGATCTTCAATTGGTGATACCCTGATCGGAGATCGATCTTTGAGAAAACCTTTGCACCCTGTAACGGGTCAAACAAGTCATCGATCCTAGGCAAAGGATACCGATTCTTGATCGTCAACTTGTTCAGTTTACGGTAGTCAATGCATAGCCGTACACTACCATCCTTCTTCTTGACAAATAATACAGGTGCTCCCCAAGGCAATATACTAGGTCGTATGAAGCCCTTATCCAACAATTCTTGTAATTGGGTCTTCAACTCCTTTAACTCGGTCGGGGCCATTCTGTATGGTGCTTTAGACACCGGCGCCGAACCTGGCATAAGGTCTATCACAAATTCTGTAGCCCTGTCTGGTGGTAAACCTGGGAGATCTTCTGGAAATACATCTGGAAACTCTCGTACCACCTCTAGATCTTCCATCTTTGGCACCTCGACAGTGATGTCGACTACAGATACCAGATAACCCACTCCCCCTTTCTCTAAGCATCTCTTAGCTTTTAGGGCGGAGAGGATCAGCTTCCGCTTCCTAGATAGCTTGATCCCAGCGAAACTATATTCCCTTCCCTCTTTGTCAGTAAGCACAAGCTTCCTTTCACCACATAAAAGGACGGCCAAATGATGGCCTAGCCAATCCATTCCCAAAATGACATCAAAGTCTGCCATCTCAAGTAGTACTAGGCTTGCTTCTAAGTCTCGGCCCTCAATACATACAGTACATGGTCCATAATATTTGGTCAAAGCCACTTCGACTCCTAGTGGAGAGCAAACTATCAAGCTTGGGTTCAAATGCTTGATTGGTAACTCCATTCACTTCCCAAAAGAAATAGAAACAAAGGAGTGCGTGGCCCCAGAGTCAAATAATACTCTGGCGGGTATACCAGCTACATTTACAATTCCTGGAATTTATTGCCCCTTAGTTCTACATGCTCATGCAAAATGAAAGAATAAACCAAATAGTAAGGGATAGAGTTGTACCAGTTACCACATCAGGTGATGCGGCTGCCTCTTCAGTGGTGACCGCATACACTTTTCCTTGCTGGGGGGGTTGCTTCTTAGGTAGAGTGTAGTTCCTTGCGACATGTCCCAGCTGCTGACAGTTATAACATTTGATATTTGGGTTGTGTCCAGCGAACTGTGGCACAGGTGGTGCCGGGTTGTTTCTCACAGGTGCTGTAGCGGTCTGTGCCCTGCATGGGCGGAAGGGTCTGTTGTTACCGCCACCCGAATTCTCACTAGCAGGTCTCTTCACTCCCCTGTTCTGAGCGAAGAAGCTGTCCCTCTGACTGGACTCTATCACCCTCATAACCTGCACAGCCTCGTTGTAGATCTTCTTGTCAAGACCCAAGATGTGCTCTCTGATGCTTCCACGTAGTCCCATGGTGAACCTACGTGTCTTGGTCTCCTCCTCTTGCATACTGGCCGGTGCGAAGAAGAATAGCTCTTCGTACCTCTGCTGATAAGCATCTACGGTCGACTGAGACTGCTGCAGATTGAGAAACTCTCTCTCCATTTGATCTTTGAAACTCTTTGGAAAATACTTGTCGAAGAAAGCAACTTTAAACACTTCCCAATCAACCAGTGTATACTTGGTTTCCAGATATGTCCGAGTAGAATTCCACCAAGCATTTGCGTCTTCTTTCAACATATGAGTGGCAAACGGAACCTTTTCCTCCTCAGTACAAGTCATCAATCGGAAGTTCTTTTCCATCTCTGCAACCCACTGTGCTGGCCACAATGGTTTTCCTGTCCTTCCCGTGAACGATGAAGGTTTCAACTTCAAGAATCTGTCCACTGACCTGCTCAGATCATGCTGTCCCTGCGTGTCTGCTCCGTACCATGGTGGTGGATACGGATAAGCTCCCAGGTACGCAGAAGGCGACGGAAACTGATGCGGTGGTGGTACGTTCTGCGCTTGGCCCCTCGGCCTTGGGCTACTCTGCATCGGTTGGGTAGTATTATTTCCTCCTGACTCGGGCGTATTTCCAGCGGGAACAGAGCCTGTTGGCCTGAGCATCTTCAGTACCTCGCTCAGAAATTCCTTCTGTTAAGCCTGCATCTGATAGACCAAGTTTGTAACAATGGTCTCAGAATTCCTGTGAGGTGGGCCAGGTAAATTTATCGGTACTTCTGGAACCTGTTCCTCCTCCACTTCAGGACTTGGTTCTCTAACCTGGTCTTGTTCAACTTGTTCTTCTTCTAGGCGCATCCTGGCCTGATGACGCTTTCGCCCCCTTCGACCGTTCCCGCCTTCCATCTCAGACTATTTTATTTGGATCTGAGAAGAAGACATAACACGTGAGAACATCAATAATAGTAGTGTTAGTCTTGAATAATGCAAGAGGAAATAGTCAAGAAGTAACATTTCGATTTACATAATTTTAAAATTTTAAATTCAATTTTTCCTGGCTCTTTGGTGCGTACCGGTCGCAACATACCGGTCGCACCCCTGTGGAATATGCTGCGGCCGGTATAGTCGACCGGTCAGAATCAAAATTCTGACCGAGACATAGCGGTTGCAACATACCGGTCGACACCCTGTATACAGTGTTGCGACCGGTATAGTCGATCGGTCAGAATAAAATTTCTGACCGAGACATAGCGGTCGCATATATCTGGGTGATACCGGTCGACCGGTATAGGCAAAACCGTCGACCGGTATGCCTATATTGGTTATAAAATCTGGAAAAAGTGAGATTTTCTCACTTTTTCTCCTCCTTTCTTTTCCGGTGGTGATTCCTCTTTGGAGACTGAGTTGCTACAGTCCGACCGGTGCTTTTTGAAGGTGATTTCTTCCACTCAAGAGCTCGTACATCGTCTCTAGGTATGATCTCTCCCTCCCCATCATCTCTTTATCATTTTCCCATAGCGTCTATATGTAGAAATCTAGGTTTTTCTTTGTTCGAGATGTTTCAACCGTAGGAACTCTTTTCCTTCGGCTTGGAAAGGGTTTAGGGACCCCCAAGAGCAAAAGCCCTCAACTAATTTGGGGTTCCACCGAATGGTTTACATAAAAATCGAATTTTTCATATTTTGACCTGGGTTTTCAAAAAAAAATTTCGAAATTTCTAATTTTTCTTAAATTCTTGAAATTTCTCATTTGAATTGCTTGTGATTGGTTTGTTAAAGAGTGTGGGGGTTACGTAAGTCCTCCTCCCCATGTTTTTGGGTGAGTTCGAGGCTTTTTCCCAAAATGATGTCGTTATGCTGCCGAAATTTCGAAAATTTTCTAACTTTTATCTTATTTTCTTTTGTTTTGCAGTTTAAATGGCTCCTAGACGCGCTCTCGGGAAACGCTCACATGGCTCTAGTTCTCGGGCTCCCTCACCACCAGTTCCACAGCTAGATGAACTATGGTTTCGTTCCTTGGAAGCACAAGCTCGGTTTCCATGGTTCGATAATAAAAGTATTGAATCAGGGCGCCGGGTCAACCTGGAACAACTGCACCGGTTCAATGTGGAGGCAGCTTTTGGCGCTCTAGGTTGGTTGCCGGTTATTTCATACACAGAGACCACACGCCCTAACTTAGTCAAGCACTTCTATGCGAACTTGGAACTTGAAGGGGATGTCGAAGATATGAACCAGTGTAGGGATCTACGCATCACCAGCTACGTCCGGGGTGTACATATTTCATTTAACACCCATCAGTTGGCTGATCTTCTTGGGATTCCCAACGATGGAGATTTGGTATACTGCGCCCCCAAGGCGAAAGGTTATTTGACTGATGATTTGCGCCGAGAGATAGCGCATCAGATCTTAAACCCTGGAGCCCCTATGAAGGCGGCTAGCCTGAGGCCTATACCTCGGGTATATAGTCGCATTATTCAGCACAACATAGTACCACAGAGCGACCACTACAGTGAGTTGTCCCAGCTCACCCAGTACGTCACTTATTGCGTCTGCACAGGGGAGCGGATCTCACTTCCCTATCTCATCATCCGGACTATGCATCGTGCGGCCGTGGTCGATCGGGCCAGCAACCTTCCATATGGCCGTCTCGTCACTTTCCTTCTTCGCCGTCTGGGCGTGAGCTTGAGAGGTGAGGTAGCCGTTGAGGACACCATGACCTCCGACATCGACTGGGATGCTATACAGAGGATGCAGATGGTCGATCTGCCGGTTAGTGACGACGAGTTGGAGGCTCGCCCTCGTCCACTTGGGAGAGTAACAACGGCAGCAGCAGCAGCAGCCGCGGCCAATGCGGCCTATGCGGCAGAGATGGGTGATGACGACGATGACGATATGGCTGGGGAAGCACCAGTGCCTGCCCCACAGCCTGCACCTGCACCACCACCATCTGTCCCTACAGTTGGACCATCTCAGCCTCCTCCCGACTCAGTGATGGGTATGTTTATGGAGCTCAGGGACGCTCAGCGGGAGATGAGCCGTGACCTAGCACAGTTGACTCGCAGCCTCCGAGTCACACAGGATCAGGTGCACTGGCTCAGGGTCGCTTACGAGAGAGACTATGATATAGCGGACCCCATACCTCCTAGGCCCCCTATCCCATGATTTTTTTTCTTCTTTTACTTACTCATGACTGTTTTACATATAACAGGGTAACTGTCTGGTTTGTGGACTGTACCCTGTAGCACTATTTCATTTGCTACAATTTTCTTAATTAATGGAAATTTTTATGGTTTTTCCTAACTAGTGTATGTGCACATGTTAAGTTTCATATTTAACATAGTATATTATTCTCTTTCTTAGTTCGTCTCAGGTATCAAACAATGCTTAAGGTGCGTTTGTATTAAGATTTTTAATTTTCTCCTAACTCAGTTCATCGACTCAGTGAAGTGCGACATGGTTTGTTGGAACAGAGCCCGAGAGCTCTGATACCAAGTTGTCACACCCCAATTCTGATCCAACCAGAATGGTGTGAGTGAACCGTCATTGAACCAACGGTTCACACCAGGATCTCGAATAGGCCGTGTCCACTCATACAAACCATTACACATAACCACAATCAGAATATAAATATACAGCGGAAGACTTTAAATAGAATGAACTGAGTATCTATTGATAATTTAAATAAATATCCCATTATCCAAATTCAAACACATAAAATAAATATCTTTTACATCCCTTTAATATCAAACGAAAATAACTGAAACAACTAAATAAAAATCCATCACAAGTACACACAGAAAGGGCACTCGCATGAAGCATCATGCTCGTCCTCCCCTGCTTGTACATCCAAAGCAGCTACACCTCCATATGCCGGAGCGTTCACGTAGTCGCCCACGGTGTATCCTGCATCAACATCTAAAAACAATGTATATACAAAGGGTGAGCTACCAACACAGCTCAGTAAGACAATCAGACAGTTTCACAATATTATGCATGAGTAACAATCAATTTTATGCTGTGGTCTGGTTTTAAGTTTGCAATGTGCTATAGAAAGGTTTGGTGGCCCCCGCACCTCTATACACGAGTGTGTGGCACCTCATGGATCACACCCCCATTGGCCCACATGCACCCATCATGGAATAGAGATAGAGCTAAGATACCCACGTACCTCCCCTTATACTCTACCCATACCAGTACCTAAGCCCCTACTGGCCAGGGCTCGCAAACTGGGCTCGCAACTAACCAATCATATATGTCATCAATGTATGCTCTATCCCAGTACAGCCGTCTACGGCATAGAGATAGAGTTAAGGCATTCCCACACCTCCCCTGATGCCCTATCCGCAACTAACCCACTAGGATAGAAACAATACGCAGGTAGACCCTATCCCAACATAACTCCCTACGGCATAGAGATAGAGCTAAAGCATCGTGGACAAGCCAGCGTCGACTCGGAATCCACAGTACCACATAACAATGGCCGGGACAACATCAATATCGGAGACCACCGTACCACGACCTTCCCCTGATACCCCACCCGTACCAAGCATGTTAAGACAGAATACTACAAAAGGTGCTAATGTGAAGAGCGATCCCAGGCCCATGCCCCACTCCACACACTAACGAAAACAATCACATGCCTAACAATCACATCCTATCAATGCATGAACAATAACAATAACTGAAAGTAAAGGATGGCATGTGAATATGCACAAACAACACATCTCATATAATCAGATGATTAACAACAATTTATTGTCCATTAATTATTAGGTTTGGGTCAGATTCCCTTACCTGATGCTCGTTCGATAACTTGCTCCACGTCGCAAGATCCAAACGATATGTCACAAAGTCCTACAATATTATTAGGGTTTCATTAGAATATTTTTTTTCTTAGGGTTTCATTAGAATATTTTTTTTCTTAGGGTTTCATGTTGATCGAAAACCAACAAAGATCACAAAAATACCCTCACAGAGCTGACCGGTGGCATGTACCGGTCGCAGCTCTGTGGGAAAGACTGGAGACCGGTATGGTCAGCCGGTCCCCACAGATAACAGATAACCTCCCGAGAGGTAGCAGTCGCAACATACCGATCGCACTATGTGCAACCGGTATAGTCGACCGGTATGTCTCCGGAAGACCATACATGGGTTTTTCGACTGCCGACGATCATCCTCCATGGATTTTTAGGGTTTCTCCTATCCATTCTAAGTCTAGGCTTTGAGTTAGAGTTATCCCCAACTCATTCAAGTCTCGTTTCGATGAATATCATCTCGAAACTCGAATCTAGGGTTTGACGGCAACTTAGGGTTTATTGGCCAATTTAGGGTTTTAGATCAATACCTACTTTGCATGGTATTGATCCACCCACACAAGTAACATAGGGTAAGAAGATGGATTCAAACACTTACCGTTGACTGGCGTAATGAGAGCGTCGTCGAACGGTAATGGCGGCACCTCCTTCTTCTTCCTAGCCCCTTCTCCTTTCCAACCTATTTCTCTTCTCTAGGGTTTGTGAGAGACAATGGAAAGGATTTGAGGAGATTTAAGGGTGTATTTATAGGCTAGAAATAGGGTTTAGTAACCCTACTAGGATTAGAAAACTTCTAGGATTCGAAATCAGGAAAGCGGGACCCGCAGAGACAAATTTTCAGATTCCCGCACATAGCTGCGCAGGCCATACCGGTCGACCGGTACCAAGACTGGTACCATTGACCGGTATACCTAAAATCAGGTATAATTGGTCGACTTCGGTCCGATTTTGTACCTGTTTGTTATCCGCTTGCCCCGTCTGGCCCGGTGATGATCGGAAGACCTGTCATGACACAAAACCAAGGTTTAGACCGGGTTTTCAGAGTGCAGGTCTTACAGTTATGGCAGAAGAATAGTGGTCAACGGTCGGAGATTGTGGTATTTAATGGGTTTTGAATGAAATTTCAAAATTAAAACATGTTTTCTTTTGTTTTTTTTTTTTTTGTTATATATGGTTTGTATGATTTGAACCCAATACATTTGCTTTTCTAAATGCAATTGGTGCTTTAATGATGAACTTGATATGACACTGAGAGGGGGGGTGAATCAGTGTCTGAAAATTCTCCTTAATTATTCACTGCTGCCCAGAGCTGATGGAGACCTAACTTTTCACATACACGCAAGCGCATGCAAATCTACCTTGCTACCACTCAGTGGCCAGGTCTACCAGATTTGCACACCCACCCTGCAAACCATTCCATGCACTCCTAAATATAACAGAAAAATAAAACAATGGACACAGGGATATTACATGGTTCACCACCATAGTGTGTGATGGCTAGTCCATGGAGTAATGCCCAATGGATTCTGTATTTACTCAACACTTAACTTTTAGTTTCAAACAAAACAAGGATATTAACCCTAGGTTTTCCCAACATAAAACTGAGAGGGCGTAATAACACCAAGATTCAGGCTTAACAGCCAGTGTTCAACACCCACTGCACACACCACGCTTAACCCACACCCACGGGAAGCAAATAACAATTTTTAGGCTTATAATGATGCCTTACAATTTTTCCCCTGCTAGCTAGGTATTCAACAACTTTCACCTATGCTAGCACACAATATATTGAAAGCATAAATAGATAGGGAATTGAAAAATCTCACAAACAATGCTTTCGGATGGCCAACAATCTCTCTGACTATCGTCAGGTACTCTCCAACAGCCTTCAATGATTATAGAGATCGATTCACAGAGCACACCTCACTCACAGGCTTTCAATCTCTTCTACACAACCCATAATCACCATGAATGTGAAAATAAAAGCTCTATTGAACTCTCAAAGGGATTTAGTACTCCATTGATGCACAAAGAAGAGGTAGTTGGTGATTGATCACTTCCATAGGGCACGAACCCTAAAAATCCTTCTGTCTGCCTTCAAAACACTCTTTTCAATTTTTATCTTTGTTTTTACGACTCCCAACACCGCCCAATGTATAGAGCATCTGAAAATAAGGAAACTGCAACTTGAAGGGACCAATTTGGAGCTCGGATGAAGAAGTTATGTCGATTTGAAGTTTGGCCAATAGAATTAAGCCAAATGGAATCTTTCGGACTATTACGGTGCACCCGCGTCGCATTGGAGCACCGCCACCTTATGCGCTATTGAGATCCGATTGGCGATCAAGGAATCTTCAGCAAGGACCGTCGGATAAGCCTTCAAAAGGCGGGAAGATCCGTGAGCCACTAGATCAGCACAAGTTGCGTCAGATCCTGTCGGCTTCAATATTGGCCGCAAGATCTGGATCTTGATCGCCGTTGTACCGAAAGCACGCCGCATGGAAACAAGGCGGCTTATCTATATGATGCAAATCATGATTATAAACTACATTCAGCCAATCCTAGGTTCGCGATGGAATCTTAACGCAACCGATGCAATACACTCGAGCCAACACTTTTCTGGGCCATCAAATGCGGATCTCGGCTCCGAGGCTCAATCTAGGCTACTGATTTCGTATCTTCTCCCTTCTAGATGGACCAGATGCCCCTGAGAACTTTCTTAATGACCTCTGTAACCACAAACTTCTTATCAAAACCTGTACAAGGGATTTCTCACCGAGAGGTCTTCTCTCTAGGCTGAAGTAGACTCTCTCTAGGAATTTTGTCAAGCAACTTGTTGGCATGCGAGAGTGTCACAGCCATGCTAAGCGCACCCACTCCATGCGCGGCAGTGGGCCTGCGGGCCTTGCTACTGTGCTTGGTGCTTGGCACTGCCACTGTCTGCCTATGGCTGCACCATGCGGCTGGCCATGTGGCTGCCATTGTGGTGCCGCGGCTGGCCCTCGGCCAAGATGTCCCACAGTGGGTCCCATCCTCACCTGGGTCCCACAAATTCTCTCTCCTCTTTTTCTCTCTTCAATTGCTTATTCCACAATATGAGAAACATGAGAAACTCTATCATATCTTCAATAACACTCTCGCATCATCAAAAACTCAATCACATCATTAGAGAAATTGTGCCACATCACCAGTGGGGTCCACAGACACTCTCTCTCATCAAACTCAGTGTAGAATCTTATAGAACATGTATATAAAGTTGCTCCAGCTTTGTCACTGCACAGACACTCTCTCTCATCATTCCTCTGACTGAATACTCACAAACACTGTCACATCAATCAAGTTGCCAACAATGACAACATAAAGTCTAACATTTAATTCTTTAGTCTCACATCGAAAGTGGAAGAGAACGAAAGCTAAAATACTAAAATAAAATAAATGTGTTTGTATGTGATATGGTGTATAAATTACATATAGGAGATCAGTGTATTTTTGTTAATTATTTATAGTGCACCATTTTTTATCCTTGTATATGTAGCATTTATAGAATTTAGAGGGAAATTTTCCCATGCTTTGTTAGTATTGCTGAAGAGAGTTGCGGGTTCATTGAGATTATTTATAACAAGCTTTGTTTGAAGAACAAATTAAGACAAAAAAGAATGACTCTTCTCTCAACCTTGAGAATGATTTTTTTAAAAAGGAAAACCAATCCTTAGTTAATGAAGCTTTCTTTGGTATAATTTATATTTACGTTTTATGAGTTATTTATAATAAATCATTTATGAGAGTTAAATGATAAATCATAAATAAAAATCATTTTGTATCACTAGAGATAAAAAAAAGTATATATAGATTATCACAATAATGATAATAAATACCTTCTAACCTATTTGTAGATTTTATATTATATTAAATTATTTTAAATATAAGTAATTATCATAAATCATACCAAACAACTACATGTCATAATATATTATATAATTAATTATATAATACATGCCAAAGAAAGCCAAAGTTAATGATCTTAAAGCTTCTCTTGAAAGAATCTGAATACAATTTTGGGTCAAAATCAATTTGGACATGATTATTTTGGGATTAGTTACTAAAAGGTTTGAAACTAAAATTATGTGTTCCATTTAAATCGTTTCCCTCTTGTTTTTATTGTGAAAAAGAGGAAATATGAAATAACGATGTGCTCACAAGAGAACTAACCTTACGGTACCCAATATATATATATATATATACACTGCACCAATTGGTGCAGAGACAGGTGTCTTCAATAGTGAGACCCACATGGTCAGTCATGGTCAAGGAGTGGAGAGAATTTCAGGTTTGTAAGAGGCCATGGGAATGGATCGCCACATGATAGCTTTGGGATCTTTTTTCCCTCGTGGTAATTTGGAAAATTCGATATATATATATATATATATATATATATATATATATATATATATATATATATATATATATATATATATATATATATATATATATATCACTAGATCTTCAGATGCCATACTGAATTCTATCAAGTAGTTACGTACTGATATGTCTAGCCTGTAGTCTTCCATCTGATTGATCCAGAGTGATACACCAGACGAGTTCCATAGAGTAGAGTACACAAAGTGCTATATGAAGCACAACTGGAGGACAATTTTGGTAAGTAGATTGATCCCAACCATCTGATTTATATGGACTTATTCCTGAACTGGTTGGTAGTACACAAATAGCATAAGAAAGATGCTTTGGTCCACCCAAAACGTGGCAATCTGTACAACTACCAATACCCTTCCAAAATATAGAAGGGCAATTTTTGGGGGCGAACAGGAGCCCATAAGAGGACTGTTCCTTACATAGAGCTTAACCTGCACATGTCTCAGAAATAGTAGAGAATATATTCTAATCCTAGCACCCACATTGGCTCTAATTACCCTCAGCTTCACAGACAGGCTCTGCCACAAAAATTCCACAAGCAGACAAATCTTTTGCTCGTCGAGTTTCCAAATGAACACCATGAGAGATTTTGAAGTGGAGCTGAATTTTTATTCATCTTCTTCAAAGTCCATAAGAAAATCGGTCAAGTTTTCTGAGTCCTCTACAGCCTCCTCTACAGTCACAGGATTTTCCTTCTTTGGTTTTCCCTGATACAACAAAGTTGTAGTTATTTGCACTGCCCATTGAAAAAAGTTATGGTTGATATGTATGGTGAGTCCTCAAGAAACAAGTAGCCTGATCTCATTGGCATGCTTTTAATAAGAAAATAACATAAATACTTGGAAGATTGCTAACAATTGACACATCTAAGGTGTTTTTTATTTTTTTATTTTATTCTATTTTATTTATTTTTTTGGTTCTATGTTGAATTGGGCTTTTTGAGATCATATCATCACGGAGGCAGTTAGTTGCCATGTTTGGATGCCTAGAAAAGAGAAATTTTGAAATGGAGAGAGAGACACATAAAATGATCATTGTGTCATCACTACTCATCTTGTACTGTTTTTTCCTTTCTTGACATCCAAACCTACCCAAGGTATTGGGTCCTCCAATTTAAATTGTTATAATTAAGAAATAATTTTAAATCCAATGGATTACTGATCTAATTTTGATCTAGTGGATACATAATCAAAGTGAATTCGGTTGTATCTAGATCTGACCCAAAGCCAACTTCCCTAACTGGAAGGGGGGGAAAAAAAAACTCAAAAAAGCAGAAAGAAGAGAACCTTTGATTTGCGGAGCTCAGGATTACTTTTAAGCACACTCCAATTCCGTGTTATCTTCTCATCTACTTCATCCACTCCAACATCACTGTCCTCCACTTCATCCTACCAAAAACAAATGTGAAGGTGAAGTTTAAATGGAATGACGATCAAGAATGATTATTCTGCAGTATTATATCCTATCGCATTAAAAGCAAGAGGGGGTAAAGAAATAAAACCATAAACTAGGACAAAGATGTAAGTATTAGTGCATGCAAACTCACATCATTTTCACCAATGTCCACAGCTTGTGCCATAGCTTCATCTATGTCTGTCATCTGCACATATGACAATTACAGGAGCAACATAAATTAGAAGGTCGCTCAAAACTCCATTGAGGCATTTAATTTCTGTTGGGAATATCCATCATTATCATACATCAAGTTCAAACAATAGTTCCCCCCCTCCTCTTGATGCGGGACCCGGGTTGGAACCCTAGTTTGATCCGCTGTGGGCCCACCTAGATGTAAATATAGGCTCAACAATAGAAGCAGTGCAAAACTGTAATAAAAGGAAATTCAGAACGACCTAATGCCTATTAAAGTAAGACAAACAGACCCTTGGACCATAGGACAAAACTGTAAACAACTCTTAACTCAATGGGTAAATCTGGAAAGGGGATTATGAGAAGGATCAAATAAAAGAAATAATAAAGACCAAGGGGTTTTCTGTAATTTCTGGATCTTGTTTCTTCTTCAAGCCCACGACAGAAACAGGGAAACAGCGACCAGACTTAGGGAAATCGAGAGAACTCTCTTTAACAGTCCCCAATCGAGTTGAAATTTTAAACAAAGATTCATGACCTGTATCCCTTTGAAACCCAACGAATCAAACCAAGAATAAGGAAGATTCTTTGAGCAGGAAAATCAAAAATCAGAACTTGGCAGCAAGAAAATTTGCAGGTCAGTGATATCTCACAGCAAAGGTATGGTTTGGAGCTAAGAACATAGGGTTTGGGTCAACCTTAGGGTTTGAACTAGCGCCCAAAGATTCAAGATAGTTCACACTCGTTTCCACAGGATTTAATGCAATTTCCTATGGACTACAAGTATCACTAACACCAGAAAAGTAAGGGAACAGCAACCAGTCGTAAGGAGGAAGAAGGGAAGGGGAAAGGATTATAAGGACAGAAAAGAAATAGAAAGAAGAAAGAGAGAAGGGAAGAAGAAGGAAGGAATACCAGAAGATGGTTCAGATCGCAGGAAGGGAAGGGGGAAGGGGGAAGGGGGAAGGGGGGGGGGCAAAAGGTTGGTTTGGGTTTGGACCGGTTCTGTTTTGGCTTGGGTAGCCAACACGGTTCACGTTGGTCCATCCATGAACAAACTAAACCCCTTCCCCCCCCCCTCCCCCCCCCCCCCCACCCACCCCAACACACACACACACAAAAGGGTCATGCAACAGTAATAATAGATAATAGATCACAAACTCTGAGATAGCTATGTATTGTTGTCATAAAAAACATTGGAAATATGGAATCCAAGGTTTTGCTTCATCTTCTACCTTACATATAGTCATATACCTTTTATTACATTACCTATACCTTTTATTGAAAGTACGTAAAATTCAAATAATTTGTAATACATGATAAGCAGTAATTTGCACGTCCATGGAATGGATTCACCATTTAATGGTTCTAACAATAGGATATAATTCTTCCCATGAGTGCAGAAGATTGTGGGAGGACTTAGGCACGTTACATTCTTCTTTGGGAGATAGTGCTTGGGGCCTGCTTGGAGATTTTAATGTTGTTAAATATGCCCATGAGAAGATGGGTGGGCAGATTGATGAGAATGTTGTGGGTGATTCTGTGGAATGTCTTGACTCCATTGGCTTGGTGGATCTAAATTGGACTGGTCTAAAGTTCACTTGGAACAATAGAAGAATGGGCGAACAGAGAGTTTCCAGCAAACTTGATAGAGCCCTAGTGAATGATAGATAGCTCTCAATTTTCAGTTGCTCGAAGGCTTGCTTTGAATCCTCCGGAATATCTGACACTGTCTGATCACTCTCACTATGACTCAATATATATCCTTTGGTCCCAAACCTTTCAAGTTCTTTGATATGTGGATTGATCATATAGACTTTATGGGTGTTGTTACTGAAGCTTGGACCCGTATCCCCTCGGATGCCCACCAACCTCTAGTTAGATGTGCCCAGAAACTAAAAGAAGTCAAGAGGGCCCTTGTCTCTTGGAACAAAGAAACTTTTGGCAACATCTCTAGAACGGTTCAGGAGTGCAGGAATGAGCTGAGTGCTGTCTACTCTAGACTTCAAGATCTGGGATCTGATTCTTCTCTCCTTCAGGCTGAAAAGGACCTCTCACATAAGCTAGGCTGCCTAGTGGCTCAAGAAGAGAGTTTCTTCAAGCAAAAATCCAGAATATGTTGGCTTAAACAGGGTGACAAGAATACTTCCTACTTTCATAAATCAGTTAAAGCTCGCCAAAACTGGAATCATATTTCCTCTCTGCAAATGGAGGGTGACCGTGTTTTCACTGATGTTGGTGGGATTAAAAAGGTGGCTGTAGATTACTTCTATGATTTATATGGTTCTCCCACTCTCACCCCTTTGGAGCCCATTCCTTTGGACCTATATGATAAAGTGCTATCTGCGGAGCAAAGTTCTAGCTTGACCGCCTTGCCAGTGGAAGAAGAGATCCTTAAAGCTATAAAATCTATGAAGATCCAGAAAGCCACTGGGCCAGATGGTTACAGTATGGGTTTTTCATTGCAGCATGGGACAACGTAAAGGTTGATATTATTGCAGCGGTCAGAAGTTTCTTCTACAAGACTACAACCCAAGACAGATTAGAGAAGTTAACCAAACCTTTCTTTGCCTCATCCCAAAGAAGGAAGGGGCATCCTCCATTGCTGATTTTCGCCCCATTGCTCTTTGCAATACTTTGTACAAGATAATTGCAAAAATTCTGGCTGGAAGGTTGAAAGAGGTGGTGGGAGATCTCGTCAGTCCTTGCCAATCGGCTTTCATCCATGGCAGGAACATTGTTGATAATATCATGATTTGTACGAATCTCGTCCGACAAGAAATACCATTCTGGCTGCTTTGCTAAAGATTGATCTTCAAAAAGCTTATGACAAAATCAGATGGGAATATATCAGAGAAGTATTGAACAAAATGAAGTTCCCTGAGAGATTTTCTCAATGGATTTGGTGGTGTCTCTTCGGCCAGATTTTCAGTTTTGGTGAATGGCAGCCCAACTGGGTTCTTCGATGCCAAAAGGGGAATTATACAAGGCTATCCAATGTCTCCCCTTCCATTCACCCTTGTTTTTGAAGGTTTGTCTAGGCAGCTCCAGATCAAATCTCAGCAGCACCAGGTTGACTTCTTTCCTTGATTTAAAGAGATTGATCTCACTCATTTGGCTTTTGCAGATGACATCATGATCTTCTCGAAAGGTAATACCAAATCTCTTTCGGCTATTATGAATGTCTTGGGATACTTCAGCTCTATGTCGGGCCTAACCATCAACAAGCAAAAATCCTCTTTGTTCCTGTCTGGGATTGACGAGCCTCATCTTGAGAATCTTCAAAGCATTGTGGACTTTCCCCTTGGGAAATTCTTGGTAACATACCTTGGGCTCCCCCTCATTGCTGCCAGACTCTCAGTCCATTACTGTTCTCCTATTGTTGACAGATTAAGGAAGAGACTCAAGCCAAAGTCTTGTCTTACGCGGGCAGGTTAGAGCTGGTTAGATCAGTCATGCAGAGCTCCTTCTTGTATTGGACAAGGGTTTTTGGCCTCCCTAGCTCAGTAATCCGAAAAATTGAAAGCCTTATGAGTGCCTTCTTATGGAAAGGGGAGGAGAATAATAAATTCCTTCATACTATTGCTTGGGCAAAAATGTGTTTGCCAAAGGTGGAGGGTGGGCTGGGAATTCATAAAGTCAATGAGGTTAACCTAGCCTGCATCATCAAGATGATTTGGTGCCTAGTAGGGGAAAAAACCGGCATTTGGGCTAAATGGATTTATAGTAGATATCTAAAGAAAGATTCTTTATGGATTGCATCGGAAAGCAAGGATTCTTCTTGGGTTTGGAGATCCATCCTTTGTCACAGGCAAATGGCGCTCCCCAATATTCAATCCCTTATTGATGATGGATCTTCAACCCTCCTGTGGCTGGATAATTGCATCCTCATGGTGTTCTGGAGCTGGCTTATGGGGAGAGGATTAGAGCTGATTATGGTCGGGATAGAATGGCCACTGTCTCTTCAATCTTGTCTGGTAGATCTTGGTGCACTGGTAGGGCTTCATCTTTGCGCCTCCTACAAGCATGGGAAGTGCTAAACGCGATCCCCCGGTGCCCCCTGGGAGTGGAGACATCACTATATGGTCGGCATCCTCAAATGGTAGATTCTCTTCTTCGACTTGGGATTCGGTCAGATCTCGAAGCCCCAAGGTAGAATGGTTTGATGTTGTATGGTTTCATGGGCATTATCCTCGTCCCAGTTTTATCCTTTGGAGAGCTTTGACTATGACCCTTCCAACAAGCTCTTTTCTCCATGAAAAAGGCATCATCTCCAACCCCTCTTGTGGCCTGTGTTGGGCGGCAGATGAAGATGTCAACCACCTCTTTTTTGAGTGTCCCTTTTCCAAGAAAGTCTGGGAAAAGATCCTTCATAAATGTTGGCCATTAAGAAGAAGAATCTTACCTTTTTGACCTTGAGTGGAAATGGCTGATCAAGACATTCAAGGCCACCAAATCTCCATGTAATACTATAACCAAGCTTGTTTTCAGTGCAATAGTATACACATTTGGGTTGAAAGAAATCTTCGTCGATGGGCATCCAAGTCTAGAAGCTTTACCCAGATTTGGGAGGCAATCAATTTTGATATCCATGGCAATATGGTGCCTCTTAGGTCTGCTTGCACGGACACAACTAGAAATAGATATATTTTGACTTCCTGGAATATGGGAAATCCATAACTTGGAAGTTCTAGTTTTTATTTTTTAGTTCATGTTACCCCTTTTCTGTTTGGGCTTTTTGCCCTAGTTTTGTAAGGAGCCTGGCTCTATCCTTTGGATACCCAGGTTTGTTTTCCTCCCTTTTCGGGATGCTATTAATATATTCTTTTATTCACCCAAAAAAAAACAATGGATATCATCAAAAGCAAGGCTTAATGCCAAGTTGGAGTTATGGAGATCAACCTTGAAATCAAAAGGGTTTTAAGATTAGCAGAACAAAGGAATATATAGTATGTAACTTTAGCCACACAAAGATAGATAATGAAGTGGTGAAATTGATAAAAGAGAGACATCGCAAAGTAGAATATTTTAGATATCTAGGCTCAATCATAAATAAAGAAGGTGTATAGAGGATGATGTTTCACAGAGGATTAAAATAGGATGGATGGAGTATTGAGGGGCGTTTGGAGTGCTGTGTGATCGGCATTTTCTTTAAACTTAAAGGAAATTTATACGACAATCATTCAACTGGTTATGGTGTATTGTGTGGAATGTTGGGCAGTTAAGAAGCATCACATAGATAAACTCAGTGTAGCTGAGATAAGAATGTTGAGATGGATGTACGGCAAAAATAGGAAAGATAAGGTAAAAAATGAGTGTATTTAATGGAAACTGAATCTCCCATAAAAGAAGCATAGGAAAGGGAAAGGGAAGGGCTGTTGTTTGAGAACCAAAAGGAGAGAGAACCAAGAGGGGGAAGGGAGAGAAACCAAGAGAACAAGAAAAGGGAAGAAAGAAGCTGTCAACGCAGCAAGGGAGAAAGGGAACTCAAAGAGAGAGAGATCAGAGGGATACCGTAGGGAGGGAGGGAACTGAGAGAGAGAGAGACGAAAGCAGTTTCTTTTCTCTTTTTTTTTTTTTTTTAATCCGAATAACCATGTCTTTCATTAATAGAACTGCCTATTAAATAGACTTACAATCACAATCCTAATCCTAATAGGATTCTAAATAAAAACAATTAGAAAATAAAGTCCTAAAGGAACTCAAAACTACCTAAAACTAAAACTAGTAGAATTCACGTCTAAAAGGTAAAGGGGCCCAAAAAATAATTCTAAATAAATAGATAAAAATAAAATAAGACTCCTAAGCCTAATTAGACTCTAACTAGAAGTGTGCCTATTTATTAGGTTTCACACTCTTATTACAATTATTAACTAAATGAAAAATAAAATAAACAAATAAACACAACCGTGGGCTATATCATGTGCTCCACGCCACCTCTAAAATAAGAATAAAATAAAATGAACTACCAACTATAATTCCTTCCCAATAGGAAATAAAACTCAAATAAACCTAAATCAATAGAAATAAAAATTACAAAGATTTCTAAATTAAATCCTAAGAAGATTCCTATCCAACGGATCTTTGCCTACATCAGTATTAGAGTTGATTTGGGAGTAGAGCCTATTGTAAGTCATGTAGTAGCGCCATCATGAGGGGTATTTTGGGTATTTGGTTTAGTATTTTATTTTTGTCTTCTTTTTCTCTTACTATTGTAAGGGATACAGTTGTAATCTTGTTCTTATTATTTCAATATAAATAGAAGTGGGAGTAAAAAGATAATTAATTCTCCTATTCTCTGATTCAACATGGTATCAGAGCCTCCCTAGCCCTCTTTCTTTGTTCTCATCTTTTCTTCTTTCTTTTTTCTTTTTCCTTCTCTTCTAAACTGTTGCCACCAGTCCTGTCAACACCCTAGCAGCACTCCACCAGCCCTCCACCAGCCTGCCGCCACACTCTAACAGCCTGACGCCACCACTGCAATCACCACCTGTCCAGAAAACTCGCTTCCAGGTTACCACCAGCCCATAGAATCTCCTTTATAGCCAACCGACAACACCCCTTGTTACCGCCTGACCATACCACCTGCTTTATAGCCTGCCGACATCAATCTTCTTCAAATCACCTCCTACATAACACCTAAACTTGCCACAGCCAAATCTTATCTATCGAAACCTGTTTAATACCTAAGAACCCATTCCCTACCTCAATACCTATTACCATCTATCAACCTATTTAGGACTTCTCCTCATCCTCTCTAATTTCTTACACCCATGAACTATACACCCTCAGAGGATTTGTCAATTTTTGTTGCCGTGTATCCCTTGATGTTGTGATGTTGATGTAGGCTAACCTAGGGTCTCTAGTTTACCCTACTCTTACACGACAAACTAACATAAGGATTAAAGAAATAATTAACTAATGTGTAGGGACTGTTATGGGCAGCAACACACATGACATGCTTACGAGATTAGTATCATGATAACCACAAGTAAATAACAGTATAAAGCCAAGTAACATGATCAACTAAGCAATTATTAATTAGGTTTCATGTCATGTTCATAATAAACCATAGGTTAAGAAGTACTAATGTGCAAAAGATTTCAAAACTCCTAAAACTAACAAGATTAAATGCCTAATGATTAGATAAACCCATGAACATATAAAAACAGTAACTTCCCAATAATTAAAGAGATGAAATCCTAATCATAACATGCTAAATATGGATGAAAACTATAGCAGAAAATAAGAAAGGTAAATTAAAACCTGCTGGAAATAAAACTGGGGGAAGGACAGGGCTATGATGAAACCAAGGGGAAAAGTGATATGTTGTTGGAAAGTTTTGAATGCCCACAAACCTGCTTTCCAGGTTAGCATAACAGAACAAAGGGGAAGGGACAATTCTGTCACAACAGAATAACAAGGGGGAAGGGAAAACCGAAACAAGAGAGTGATAGAGAGACAGGAAGAAGAGAGAATGAAACTGATCTGCCGGACAGATCAGAAAGCGGGGGGGAAAATCGTACCTGTCCAGATCTAGGAGAGAAAGAAAAAACAGCCAAGAGAGAAAATAGGGATGTACCTGCAAAAAAAATAGAGAAGAGAGAAACGAGAGAGAGAGAGAGAGATAGAGAGAGAGAGAGAGAGAGAGAGAGAGACGAGAGCAGCTTGCCTTTTTCTTTTTTTTTTTCTTAATCAATAATCATCTGAATTTCATTACTTAAAAAAGAACCTTTATAAGGCTTACAATCCTAATTAGAGTATAACTCTAAAGACTAATAAGACAAACCAAATCATAAACCATTTAAACAACTAAAAAGGGGCCCACAGCTGGGACCCACAACTCTAACAAACTAAAAATCCCACGTCTCCAGCAATAAAACAGAATAAATCAAAATAAAATAAATAGAATCCTACATCTAATAGAATCCTAAATATACTAGGACTCTTAGATGTCCTCATCAATTCTCCCCGGCTGGGAAGAATTCACCTCTGGTGAATAAGCTCGCACGATCCACAAACTGCTGCGCCTGACTAGGAACTCATCACTACTGCCCCTAGCTAGGTGATACCTCGGAATGCGTCGTCAACCCACAAGAGAGGAGGGGAAGTCTGACGTCTCCGTCTCCGCCGCTAGTACACTCTAAACGGTCGGTCTAGCAGGGTGTCGTCATCAACTCGTCCCGGTCTGGAAGATGTCACCTCAGGTGAGGTGCTGATATAATGCTCAAGCATATCCGGGTTGAGTCACTGTAGCTCCTTCATAGAAACCCACATACAATCAATATCTGGCCGTCTACGCCATCGAACTAAAAACTCTCGAGAACCGCCAGTATGGGTAGCGGTGACTCGCTCATCAATAATCTCCTCAATCTCCTCAACTCGCTGCTCTATATGGGATATAAGAGGGGTAGAGGTAGTAGGATGGATAATAGGGTCGGCTGCAAAAGTATGAGCTATGAAAGGAAAAGCCTCAAGGCTATCAGGATAAACTGAAGGGGTAGTAGCAGGGTCATGGTAGGAAACCAGGTCTTCAACATTGAAAATATTGCTGATTCCCATGTCCGAAGGTAGCTCTAGCACATAAGCATTCGCTCCCACTCGCTCAAGAATTTTGAAAGGTCCTGCACTGCAAGCATGTAACTTGCTTGACTTTCCTTTGACAAAACGTTGTGGTTTAATTCTGACCATTACCATGGCACCCTCTTGAAACTGTTGCAGTCGTCGATGGACATCTGCCCTAGATTTATATTGTTCGTTACTTAGAGTTATCCTGCATCTAATCTCTGCATGCAAGTCATGTATGTGCTACACAAAAGACTCGGCTGACTGGGATGTCCTAGAGCTAGACACAACAGGGATAAGGTCCATGGGGGTCCTGGGCTGATGACCTAGACAAACCTCAAAAGGAGACAAACCAGTGGTTCTATTTTTTGAAAGGTTGTACGCAAACTCGGCTTGGGTAAGAACACGGTCCCAACTAGTAAGGTGTTCGCCTATTAGACAACGTAACAGATTTCCTAAACTCCTATTTATGACTTCAGTTTGACCATCGGTCTGAGGGTGGAAAGCTGATGAAAAACAGAGTGTAGTACCTAATATGCGCCACAAAGTTCGCCAGAAATGACTAGTGAACTTGATATCCCTATCTGACATTATTGTCTTAGGTAAGCCATGATACTTGACGACCTCACTAAAGAAAAGTTTGGCTACAACGGAGGCATCAAAAGTCTTTGAGCATGGAATAAAATGGGCCATCTTTGAGAACCGGTCTACTACCACAAAAACAGAATCATGACCTCTCGAAGTCCTCGGCAATCCTAGCACAAAGTCCATACTCAAATCTTGCCATGGGGTATGAGGAACAGGAAGAGTATACAGGCCAGTATTTTGCTTCTGTTGTTTAGCAGTTTGACATGTTCGACACTGGCTAATAATTCGAGATACATCCCTCTTCAGGTTAGGCCAGTAAAATCGGTCATCAACAAGGGCAATGGTTTTATCTCGACCGAAATGACCGGCTACCCCACCAGCATGTAATTCCCAGATTAGAAAATCTCTTAATGAGGTCCTGGGAATACACAACCGAGTTCCTTTAAAAAGGAATCCATCTCTGAGTAGGTAATCTGAGCGATTTGCAAATGGGTCTTCGCTCAGAGAGGTATAAGGCTTACTAAAATCTAGGCACGTAGGATACTGTTCCTTAATTTGCTCAAATCCTACAACCTCAATACTCATGGTTTGAAGCAATGCCTTAACCTGATTTTTGACTTTCTGTGGAAAGATGGGCATATGAACCCTACTTAACGCATCAACAGCAGTGTTATCAACACCAGGTTTATGTTTGAGTACAAAGGTGTACTCTTGTAGGAATTCAGCCCACTTGGCATGTCTAGGGTTTAGTTTGGTCTGAGAACTCAAATATTTCAATGCCTGGTGGTCTGAATATAAAACAAATTCTTGTGGTAAGAGATAGTGTCGCCAATAACGCAAAGCTTGGACAACCGCGTAGAATTCTTTATCATAGGTGGAGTACTGTTGCTTGGCTTCATTAAGCTTCTCATTAAAATAAGCAACAGGATGTCCTTCTTGAACAAGGATGCCACCAATCCCAGTACCAGAGGCATCACATTGCACTTCAAAGACTTTGGAGAAATTAGGGAGACGTAGAACGGGTGATTCAGTCATCAACTTTTTGATTTCTACAAAAGCCTTAGCAGCTCCTTTAGTCCACTGGAACTCCCCTTTTTTTATGCAATCAGTGATGGGAGCCATGATGGCACTAAACCGTTGGATGAACCGCCTATAAAAGGTTGCTAAGCCGTGGAAACTTCGCACTTCATGGGTGTTAGTCGGTTCAGGCCATTCAATAATTGCTTTTATTTTCTTAGGATCAGCAGATACTCCTTGTTCTGAAACAATAAATCCTAAGAAAATGACTTGATCACTCATAAAGGTACACTTCTTTAAATTTACATAAAGTTTTTCATTCAGAAGTGTTTGAAAGACTTGACGTAAGTGATCTAGGTGAGTGGTTTGTGTTTTACTGAAGATGAGGATATCATCAAAGTAAACCACTAAGAACTCGTCATTGTATGGTCGTAACACCTGATTCATAATTCTCATAAATGTACTAGGTGCATTGGTCAAACCAAAAGGCATGACAAGCCACTCATACAGACCGTCCTTTGTTTTGAAGGCAGTCTTCCACTCATCACCAGGTCTAACCCGAATTTGGTGATACCCACTCTTAAGGTCAATCTTGGAAAAGATTTTCGCTCCAACCATCATGTCTAGCATGTCATTAAGTCTAGGTATAGGAAACCTATACTTAACGGCGATTTTGTTGATGGCTCTGCTGTCTACACACATACGCCAAGTTCCATCTTTCTTGGGTGTAAGTAGAGCAGGTACCCCACAGGGGCTAAGACACTCTCTAATGAATCCTTTTCAAGTAGCTCATCTACTTGTCTTTTAAGTTCGGCATGTTCCTTGGGATTCATCTTATAATGGGGAAAGTTTGGCAGTGAAGACCCTGGAACCAAATCGATAACATGTTGAATGTCACGCATAGGTGGTAGTTCGGTTAGTTCATCTGGAAACAACTGCTCAAACTCTTTCAGGAGGGGTTGAACTTCTTTAGGAGCCTCAACAAATGGATTGGGCAGTTCTTTGTCAACTTGTGTGTCTACTAAAGCATAAATAACCCCGGTGTCCTTACACTCTTTTTCGAACTATTTTGCATTCATGATGTTGAGTGTTTTCGAAGGGGTGTTCTAATTTTCTTACCTTTAAATTCAAAGACATAAGTATTAGCCCTCCCAAAATTAGTGATATCTCGGTCATATATCCAAGGTCTACCAAGGATTATGTGAGCAACGTCCATCTCTAAGACATCACACCACACCTTATCTTCATATCCTGCAAAATAAAAGAGGATTAAACACCTTAAAGTGACGGGAATTGTAGATTGGTCAACCCAGGCAACCTTGTAAGGCTTCGGATGTGCTTCTGGTTTGAGCCACATTCGCGTTACAGCATTTTGGGACACGACGTTCATGCAACTACCACTATCAATGACGACACGGCAATTCTTACCCTGATGACAAGTGTAAGTAATGAAGATATTGGTGCACCGCCAATCATCATTATTCTTGGGTTGCGACACCATACAACGAACAACTCCTAGCCTAGAGATATCTATTACATCGTCCTCATCCAAAATAATTTCATGATTGTTCTTGGGGTGTGACGCAATACAACGGACAACTCCTAGCCTAGAGACATCTGCCATTTCATCATCCTCATCCGAGATAGTATCATCAGGTCTATGCTCCTCGTACTCACCTTCTTGGGTATCCTCTAGAGTAGGCTCTTCATACTCTGGTTCACCCACATACAAGTTTCGGTTTGGGCACTCCCTAGCAAAATGACCATAACCTTTACATTTGAAACACTGTGCTTGGCCACTCTTTTTGGGCGCTTCTCCCAAAATGCCTTTACCCTTATTGTCAAGTGGGCGTGGAGGGTTAGGGGTAGAAGTATTTGAAAGTGGCTTTCGGAAGTTAGACTCCCCAGATGGGAATCCGCTTTTCTTCTGTGGTGTGAACTTCATAGTCCCTTATAATTCTAGTGCTATACGGAAGGCTTGAGGGACGTTTCTAACTAGGTGAGGTGCTAGGCATAACTGGATGTCATGATTAAGTTCCGCAAGGAACCTAACTAGTGTTTGATCAACATCCTCTCGAGTCTGGCTTCGGATTTTCAATTCGTTAAATTTAGCCATGTACTCAGTTACAGACATCTTACCTTGCTTCAGGTTAGTCATGTCTTTAAGGAGTTGGTGCCTATAGGTGAGAGGTAGAAATTCCTGCTTAAGCCTTTCTTGCATCTCATGCCAAGTTGAGAGATGCTCGTGACCTAGATTTTCTTCTTGATATTCTAATTCAATCTAGAAATCCTGAGCAGCTCTAACGAGCTTCATCTTTGCAAACCTAAACTTAAGTTCTTCAAACAGCTCATAAAATTCAAAGTACCTATCCATTCGATTGATCCAGCCTAAAAGAATCTTGGCATCTATTTGTCCATCATAGTCTGTAACATTTACTTTGATCATCCTCCTAACATCCACTCCTCTATCTCGATGTCCATAGTCATCATCATCTCCATGAGGAGAGTGGTGTCTCTGACCTCGATATCCTCGACCTCTAAATCCTCCTCTATTCCTACCGTGGCCTTGACCGTGGAAATTGTCATCTACCCTATCATGGTCATCAATATAATCATGATGTCTATCGTTCCTAGGGTTTTCCGGAATAGTGTTGGGATTGTTCACTCTAGGTCCAATGCCGTGGCCATTTTGACCTTGCTGCCCATTAGCATTCCGATTGGTTGTTTCAAGGGCAGTAAGTCTATCGGAGAGGGTTTGGATACTTTGGACCATGGGTTGGAGACTGGATGCCAACGCTTCATTATTAGCTTTTAATATCTCTTGTAATTGCTCAGATGTTATAGAGGTATTGGATGGGTTTGACATATTTTTGTAATTTTTACCACTCCTAGTGGACATACAAGATTGAATCCACTAAGTATCTTAACCAGCACCTAACGGACACTCTAACCTAAGCTCTGATACCAAACTGATGTAGGCTAACCTAGGGTCTCTAGTTTACCCTACTCTTACACGACAAACTAACATAAGGATTAAAGAAATAATTAACTAATGTGTAGGGACTGTTATGGGCAGCAACACACATGACATGCTTACGAGATTAATATCATGATAACCACAAGTAAATAACAGTATAAAGTCAAGTAACATGATCAACTAAGCAATTATTAATTAGGTTTCATGTCATGTTCATAATAAACCATAGGTTAAGAAGTACTAATGTGCAAAAGATTTTAAAACTCCTAAAACTAACAAGATTAAATGCCTAATGATTAGATAAACCCATGAACATATAAAAACAGTAACTTCTCAATAATTAAAGAGATGAAATCTTAATCATAACATGCTAAATATGGATGAAAACTATAGCAGAAAATAAGAAAGGTAAATTAAAACCTGCTGGAAATAAAACTGGGGGAAGGACAAGGCTGTGATGTAACCAAGGGGAAAAGTGATATGTTGTTGGAAGGTTTTGAATGCCCACAAACCTGCTTTCCAGGTTAGCATAACAGAACAAAGGGGAAGGGACGATTCTGTCATAACAGAATAACAAGGGGGAAGGGAAAACAAAAACAAGAGAGTGATAGAGAGACAGGAAGAAGAGAGAATGAAACTGATCTGCCGGACAGATCAGAAAGGGGGGGAAATCGTACCTGTCCAGATCTAGGAGAGAAAGAAAAAACAGTCAAGAGAGAAAATAGGGATGTACCTGCAAAAACAAATAGAGAAGAGAGAAACGAGAGAGAGAGATAGAGAGAGAGAGAAACGAGAGCAGCTTGCCTTTTTCTTTTCTTTTTTCTTAATCAATAATCATCTGAATTTCATTACTTAAAAAAAAACCTTTATAAGGCTTACAATCCTAATTAGAGTATAACTCTAAAGACTAATAAGACAAACCAAATCATAAACCATTTAAACAACTAAAAAGGGGCCCACAGATGAGACCCACAACTCTAACAAACTGAAATTCAAAAGGGGCCCACAGCTGGGACCCACAACTCTAACAAACTGAAAATCCCACGTCTCCAGCAATAAAACAGAATAAATCAAAATAAAATAAATAGAATCCTACATCTAATAGAATCCTAAATCTACTAGGACTCTTAGATGTCCTCATCAGATGTGCTTTGAAGAGATCACTTAACTAGCCAACCTCGATTCTTCCCTGCCCATATGAAGAACGAAACCTGCTGCATATGTGTCTCTCGTTCCCAAAAGTTTGATATATGGCATCACTATTGAAGGTATTTTACATTGTTTTGCTCCAGTTTATTAGTTAGATTGTTCTTGGGTTGTGATCATTCCAATGGCTAACTCTTCTGAAGTTGTTTTTCTTAATATGGAAACCTCCAAGATTGAATTCACCTCTATTGCCCTTAACCCAATTAAGTTGGATGGGACCAACTATCTAATGTGGTTGAAAATAGCACATATGGCAATCTCTACAAGGGGCCCACTGGGTTACATTAATGGTCACAAGAAGACACCTCCTCTCATAGACAAACTATATGATAAATGGGCATCTGAGAACTCCATTGTGATGGCCTACTTAATTGGTTCTATGGAACCCAAAATTGGCCGGGGTGTACTGTTACCTAATGCTACAAAAATTTGGAGACTTATTCCCAGGTTGGCAACTATTCTTTGATTTATGATCTCCATGTGAAGATTGGTGCAACCAAGCAACGGGACATTACAGTCTCCTAATATTATTCAAAACTCCGAAGCCTGTGGCAAGAGTTAGATTATTATGACACCTTTACTGCTGCATGTTTCACTGATGCTATTGCTATGAAACTTGCGAAGGACAAACTACGGGTCTACAATTTTTTGGCTAGCTTCAATAGAGTTTGATCATATTCATGCAAAAATCTTTAGTAGGGAGCCTCTCCCATCTTTAGAGGGTTATGCTTTGGTTCAGTCTGATAATATGCACCGTACTTCTATGATGCCTCCACTACCAGCAGAAAGGTCCACTTTCCAACCCACTCAGCCAAGTGGCTCTGCATTACCCAAACCAGTTGGTTGTGACCATTATGGAAAGGAACGACACACCAAAGAAATTTGCTGGAAATTGCATGGCAAACTTGCCGATTTAGAGGCCAAGAGGCGTGAGAGAGGAATGCAGAGATCTCATAATTTCAAGGCACTATAAGCTCATCAAATAGAGACTTTCCCTTCTACTAGGGCTCTACCTATGCTGTCGGCAGAAGAACTTCAGGCTCTCCGAAATCTTCTTAGGCCATTTACTGCAGCCTTTACCGGTCATCGTTTAACATCTGGCACACCAAGTTCTTTTTTTGTACAGTCAGGTATTTCTCATGATGGTCACTGTACTTCCTCTGTTCATGGCCCTTGGGTTATGGACATTGGAGCCACTGATCACATGACTGGATCAGCCAACTCGTTTTTTTTTATACTCTCCCTCTTCTAGGAAAGATACAGTCCGAGTGGCAAATGGATCTCTTTCTCCTATATTTGGAAAGGGATCCATCCGCTGCTCCTCCACCCTTACATTAGTGTCTGTTCTTCATGTTCCTAGCTTTGCTACAAATTTGTTATTATTAGTAGCCTTACCAAATCCCTTAATTGCAAAGTGATTTTTTTTCGGTCTTCGTGTGCAATTTAGGATTTGGTGAGCCGGAGGACGATTGGACATGGTAGATTGGATGGTGGTCTCTACTTGCTTGCATAAGGTCCTTCGGAACCTACATCATCACCTCCACCTTTACCTCTACCTTCACCACATCACCTTTATTCAGCTGTTAGCACCCTCTAACAGTGGCACGTTCTAGTGTAGAAACAGAATTCAGAACAATGGCTCAAGGAATATGTGAACTCATAAGGTTGAAAGGTCTACTTAGTGACTTGAAAGTAGAGTGTTCTCAACCCATGACTTTCTTTTGTGATAATAAAACAACAAAAGCATTGCTCACAATCAAGTACAACATGATAGGACTAAGCATGTTGAAATAGACCGTCACTTTATCAAAGAGAAGTTAGAGAGTGGTCAGATTCCGATTCCATACGTCAAATCAGAGGATCAGCAGGCCGATATTTTCACTACAGGCTTACCTGTAAAATAATTTCAAGTAATATTGTCTAAGTTGGGTATGCATGATATCTATGCACCAACTTAAGGGGGAGTGTCGTGTTATGTAGTAGCACCATTATGAAGGGTATTTTGGGTATTTGGTTTAGTATTTTATTTGTCTTCTTTTTTTCTTATTATTGTAAGGGGAATAGTTGTAATTTTGTTCTTATTATTTCAATATAAATAGAAGTGGAAGTGAGGAGATAATTAATTCTCCTATTCTCTGATTCAATAGAGCCGATCCATGATAAGCTATAGAAAAGTTGTTTGAGATGGCATGGCCATGTTCAACGGAAGCCTTTAGATGGTCTAGTATAGAAGAATGATTTGATATAGATTAAAAAACCTAAAAGCCTAGCGCATTCCTAAGATGACTATAGATAAAGTGGGGAGGAAAAGACATGCATAACTTACGCTTTGTTTCACGTATGACCTCAAATAAAGCAGATTGGAGGGCCAGAATCCATGTAACTGACCCCATGTAGTTGGGATAAGGCTTTGTTGTTGTTATTGTTGAACAATGGGATATCATCAAGGTTTTAGCTCCATGTATCAGGTACGGTATCCGGATTGGTATGGAGGCAATCATTGGGACACGTGGCTGATACCAATAAAGAAGAATCGGATCGGGATCGGTCACAGCCAAAACCGATACAAATCGGTTGTATGGCTCCGATCTGATACCGACATGGATATCATCACTCACACACTCTAAACTCAATTGGATGATCGTAAACATGTGATGAATATATCTCAAAGACACCACCCAAACTACGATTAGCTTTTGATCATCCTTTCTAAGAATCATCTTACCTGGTCAACTTAGGGGCTAAAGAATCAGCTGAATGGGATCTAATGGTGATCACACATTTCCATATGTTTAGATACGCTATGTTGACCAACTAACAATATATCTGATGGATCGCTTGTTATTTATCTAATTTGAGGTCATAACTGACACTGGGAAATGTGTAAGGAATAAAAAAAAATTCAACAAAAAAATTAAGCATATATGATCTGTTAGAAGCATACAAACTAATCATAAACTGGCAAATGTAGCTGCAATTCTGTGATTGACTTGACAAATTCAAGATGGCTTTGTTAATTCATTATTTAATAAATACAAGCTCAAAGGAAGCAAACTGAATCTCAACCTATAAAGGATATTTAGCCCAAAGCAGATGAAAAAGAAAGAGATATAATACACTTTTTTTTGAGGGGTGGACTAAAAGTGATAATGTACTTTTAAAGGATTCCAAAGATTTAAAAATGTAATAGTAAAATAACTAATTCTCAAGAGTCAAACCTCGAAATAATTCACATGCAGAACTCTTTTCAGAAACAGAAGATGGCTTACAGATGTACATATGTACATATGCATGCAGCTGTGTATGATGTACATACGCATTTTTATAATCTCTATCGATCTATGTATATTTACTGAACTTTTATCAAAATTTTCTTTTGAGTTTGGAGTTCTATTCATTAGTCTGACTAAAAAGGAATGACTTCCAAAAGATAATTTCAATTGTCAATCATGCTTTAGATCTCAAAGAAGACTTTGAATCCAGCAAACAATTAGGACAAACGCTTGCCCAATATTTTGAAGAATATAGAAACCCAGATTTGATCAACTTTATCACTTTAATACCTCAAGTTCTTCAGTTTTCTGTTTGGCCAGAATTTTCTCAATCTCCTCCCTTGATGTGATTTTTCCATGCTGATGCAAACAATTTAATAAGAAAAATGATGTTAGGGACAGAACTCATGAACTAAAAGTAACTGGCTGTACAGTACTTAGCAATGATATTTGAAGAAGAAAATTCAACACATCTGAGTCTTTCAACAAAGGTTTTAAACCTTCATAAACTAAACCCAATCCTGAGGAACTCAAACACAGTTGAGAACATGGGTAAATCTGAAAACTTCATAGCAAAGAAGGCATGGCTTCACAGCAATATCTATGGTATTTCCTTCTACTGCAAGCACCTTTTTTTATTCAAATTGATACTGAAAGAGAAGCTATAATTAGAGAACCATTTGAAAAAGACAAGAATAAATGAAAAAAAGGAATTAAAGGCCCCGACTGACATTCTCAAATTCAGTGGCTATCCTCTAATTCTTCTTGCCACTCATCCATCGTTTAACAAAGCAGGGCAGGTGGCACCAATGATCACGCATTAGAACAAGAAGCCCAGATATTGACAAGTTATAAACTTATGTTTCCCTGCATTCCAGTATACGTAGCATACATGTAGGAAATCAGTATCACCAATTAAGTCCCAACTCAGAGACCTCCCAAGCAAGATATTCAATTAGTTAGATGACAGAACTATCTAACATACTTCATCCCTTAGACTATCAGGAAACAAAAGATAACCATCAGAAGTCTACAAATAGGATTATAAAAGTTTGGTCAGGAGCATAGTTATTTAATTCGCTGAATAATTCGCGAATAATTCGGCCGAACCGAATTTTACGAATAAAACACCCGAATACGAATTAAATTTAACGATTCGAAAAAATTCGTGATATATAATATCTGAAATAAATCTCACGAATAATTCGGTGGAAACCGAATTACATCGAATTATTCGGCGCCTCATATAAAACGTATTCATATTGGAATTGTGGCTTTTAATTTCCGCTCTCAACTCTTGAGTTTCTCCTCTTTTTTTGGATTTAACTTTTATGAGCTTTTAATGTTATTCAATTTTGCAATTTCTTTTTATCAAAATACAAAAAAAAAAACTTTTCAATTTCCCATTTTTTTAATAGAAACTGTTCAGTTTCTCTAGCTTTGGATTTTGAGACTTTAGTCACTTTACTTTTAATTTCCATTCTTCACCGTGGGACTGGGAAGTGTGGTGCTTGGCAAGAGGTGGTGTGGGGAAGAAAGAAGGGGCTGACAGGAAGTGAAAAGTCTGAGTTGCAGAGCGTGTTGCACAAGAATTAGGTATGTAAAATATGGTGCTTTCTCTCTATGTATGATGCTCCTTGTATATGATTCGGGTTCCTTACTATAAGTTTTTAACACCTTATCATACACAAAACAATCTCCTCTTCAAAAATCTACAACAGAAATGTATTCAAGGAATGAAATTTTTTACAACAAAACTCCTCAACAGCTATCACCTGAACCCAAATTCTGATGTTCAGACCGTTAATGTTTGATGGAATTTTACATTATCCTTAGTTGTAATCTTGTAGACAACCAAACGATTTTGAGTGTTTATGAATTCCCAAGTTAGTTACTTATGCATGATTCATGAAATACATTATTCTATGCTGATTTTGAATTTTTGACACATTTCTTCATGTGCTTCTTTCATATTACTCCAGCCATCCAAGAAGCTAGTTATCGAGGGAACTTAATTCTTAAAATATCTTCAAGCAGAAATAAAACTTGCCTTTGAACTTTGTGTTGGCTCTGCACCCTTGGCTACTAGATGAAATTTCCAACTTTCCTAATTGCTAGTTTGCATTTGAAAATTAAGTTCTTTATTAAGAAATCTACAACAGAAAAGTTCAAAGTTAAATTTTTGTATCACATGATTTCGTTGCAGTCCCACTCTTCTTTGTATGAAAGAAATTAAGTTAATTTTGTACTCTTCTTTCTCAAAATAATGACAATAATTATGCTTATTAAAATAGGATTTTGTATTGTTCCATGCATATTTTCTTTAATTTATATCCTATACCACTCATTACATATCTAAGTTTATTTTTAGAGTAAAACTCTTATATTAAAATTGTGTTTGTATTTTTCAATTAGTAGGTAAAATGGGAAGACAAAAGGACAAGTTTTGGCAACATGGTGAACAGTTAGATAATGGTAACTTCAAATGTAAATTTTGTGAAAAACAATTTTTTGGAGGGGTCACTCGTCTAAAATACCATTTGGCTAAATTAAGTGGACATGATGTTGCACCTTGTGAAAAGGTATCAGATGATGTCCAAGCGTCAGCCTTTCTTTCTGTTAATTCTGAGTCAAGTAATAAAAGGCATAGGAGTAGTACTGCTGAGAGTGGGATTGGATCCACTTCTATCTCTTTGAATTCAAATTGTCAGAGGCGATCCACAATGGAGGAAATGGTACCTAAAATGGATAAGCCAGCTTGGGAGAAATCCCTCTGTGAGTTCTCTATCAAGAACAACATTTCTTTGAATGTTGTTCAGTCGGAGTCTTTCGTTAATTTTGTAAAGAATATTGCCCGTTACGGTTCTAGCGTTCCTATTCCTAGTTATTTTACCCTTCGTGGTAGAATTATCCCTAGAGCAAGAAAGGAGATTGAGAAATATGTTGGAGAAGTAAAATTGTCTTGGATGAACACTGGCTGCACAATCATGTCTGACTCATGGACAGACTTAAAGAAGCGATCTTTTATTAATGTGATCGCTTACTCCCCTGGTGGTGCTATTTTTTTGAAGTCAAAGGAGTGTTCTCATGCTCGAGTAACTAGTCCATTTATCTTTGATATTCTTGACACAGTGATTCAAGATATTGGTCCAAATAATGTGGTTCAAATTGTTTCAGATAATGCGTCCAATTACGGAAATGCATTTGATATACTTATTGGAAAATATCGTTGGTTGTTTAAGACTCGATGTGCAGCTCATGGAATTAATCTCATGTTGAAGGATATTTATGAAAATGTTATATGGGTTCAAAAAACTTTTGATGAAGCAAAACGTATTGTTGATTACTTGTACAGGTCTACCATTGTTTTGCAATTGATGAGACAATTCACAAACAAGGAACTAAAATATCCTTGTAAAACTAGGTTTGCTTCACACTTCTTAATGCTTCAATCAGTTATTGAAGTGGAAGAGAAGCTTAGACTCCTAGTTGCATCAGCTGAGTGGAGGGGTTTGAGAAATTCCAGATCTGCTGAAGCAATTATGGTGGTTAATATAATTCAGAGGGAGTCGTTTTGGATTAGTTCAAAAGAGATTTTGGGATTTATGGAACCAATCATACGAGTTCTTCGTTTGGTTGATGGTGATGGGGCTACCTCAGGATACTTGTATGAAGCAATGGAAAGAGCAAGAGAGACATTAGAAAAACTTACACCAACAGACCATCGCTATGGTCAAGTTTCGAAATTTTTTGATGAAATAAGGGATCAAAATATTTTAAGTGCCATCCACTATACAACTGCTATTCTCAATCCTTCTTATTTTTGTAGTCCAAGATTCAAAAGGATTTACCAGTTCAAAAAAGCAATGGAGTTCATTGGTGATATATTGGTTCCACTTGGTCAAAGGGCTGATTATTATGGACAATTGGCATCATATCAAATGAAGAATTCATTGATTTTTTCTTCCAGTGCTATGATAATGATGCAAAATTGTCATCCTCGTTAGTATATAATAATTTCAACTTAGCGACAAGGCGATCCAAGGCATTTGGGGCCATCCTGGGCGCCTAGCCGTTGCCTAGGCGACCAAGGCGTTCCCAGTGCATTTTTTTTATTTCTAAAATATTAATGTTTATATATATATATATATATATATGCAACATTCTACATAAATAATCAACATTTAAGACATAACTTAATTAATATGTGGTGTGGACCCAAGTTTGCTAATGTATACTAAGACCTGGAATTGTGTCTAGAGTTAAGTAAACAATTATTTATGACTAACATTTGCGTACTTTTAACGAATTTGATAGGAGCGTAACTCCTTTAATATAGTTCAGATTCAAGCAATCTCGAATTCGTTGCAAAGCTAGCATAATCAGCTTTTCAACAAATCCGAGATTGCTTGAATCAAAGTTATAATGAAGGAGTTACACTCCGGTCAAACCTTGTTCGGAATACGGGAATGCTGTTTAAAGTCGTCTGAATGTAAATTATTTTTTGGGCATCAAAGCAAAAGATTATTTTGGCGCACTCTTGGTTTTTAGTGATGATTTATTATAATAAGATTTATAGAATTTTTATATTTAAAAAAAAAACCTAGCATTTAAAAGTTGAAAATTGCCCTCGCATCCAAAAATATGGTTTTTGTTCTTGAACTGGGGGGTTGACTTTTTATCTTTCTGAAATTTGAATTTTAGACTATTTTTATTGGATTCAAATAGGGGGTATTTCCTTATTTATGAATAATATCTTAAGTAAATGTAAACATTTACTTAAATGATATTAGTCATAAATAAGTACTGTCTGATAAATGTCATAAATAAGTACTGCCTGATAAATGTTGTTCCTGTCTGGCCTAATAAATCTCCTAAATAAAATTCAAAGATCAAGGAAAATTATGAGAAAAAGACGGCCGCCCAGGCATTCTGGGCGTCCAAGGCGACCCAGGCGTCGCCTAGGCGACCGCCTTTCTCATGTACACAAGGCGCCCTGGCGCCCAGGCCTATTTAAACCGCCCGGACGCCTAGGCGACGCCTTAACAACTATGATATATATATATATATATATATATATATATATATATATATATATATATATATATATATATATATATATATATATATAAAGATAACTTGTCATCTAAATTGAAATTTATAATTTTGTTTTGTTAATTGTAGGGGTTTGGGGGTCTCTTCATGGTGACATTGTTCCTATTCTACAAAAGTACGCCATTAGCATTTTAAGCCAACCATGTAGTTCTTCAGCTTGTGAGAGGAATTGGAGTGCTTGGGATGCAGCACAGACAAAAAAGAGGAACAGGTTGTCAGCGGAAATGTTAAATGACTTAGTTTATGTCAGGATGAATTCATTGATGATGGAAAAGAAGATTGAACTTGAACAGAAAAATATGGTGCCTATAAACCTTGACAACATTAGTCTCAACACTTCTTATGAGGGCATTGAGAATATTGACAGGGAGATAGAGATATCATTGAAGGATATAGACGATAGCATTGCTGAAGATTTATTATTTGGTGCAATTGGAACTTTTACTGAAAGCGAGACTCAGCCTTCAAATATGGATATCTAATTTTCAGTTATGACTTATGAACATGTGATTATAGATATGTTTTTATGGATATTTTCTAGTATTTTACATATGTTTTTATTTTATGGATGATGGTATTAAGTAGATTGATAATTATGATTTTGAATCTTTATTATGCCTTTGATGAAATGGAAGTTATTCTAATTTTATTTCAATTTTAATATCACTTCTATGTTATGGAATAATGATAATTGATTAGTAATGATGAATAAGTGCAACAAATAATAGAAATGAACATCCAAATTTTTTGTCCGGATTTTTTTTTTGGTAAACGAATAGATCCCGAATTGATCTAAATCCAAATTTTATTTTAAGTCCGCTTTTTTGACCGCATCTTTGACCGAATTATGAAATTATCAAAACGATTCATTACGAATTATTCTCCTTCCGAATAATTCTCGAATCCGAATTAAATAACTATGGTCAGGAGACCTCAGCACGACCTATTGAATGTGGAATCCTTAACTCTTTATTTGTGCACCATTTAAACAAGGTGGTATAGTAGACAGAAATCTAGGTCTTGTCTAGAAAACCTCAAGATTCCTCTTATTAAATTCCATTAATTCCAGAATCATAGGCTGTTTAATTAACAACTAAAATGATAAATAGACAATGCACAAAACCAGTTTAGCGACTTGACATCTTAGCAGCCATTTTTCTTGCTGGAAAAGGTCATAAGGACCATTTAGATTGATCAATGGTTGATAAGTAGTACCATAGTTGTCAAGGTGCCAAGGCGAATCAAGGCGATGGAGGCTTGACTGGGCGCCTAGGAGACCAAGGCGCCCGATTTTCCAAGGCGACCCAAGGCAGCCTGGGTGCCTAGGCGATGCCTTGACAACTTAATGATAACCACCAAGTCAAAGTTGACCACCTGAAAGAAAGATTACAAAGGATGTATTTCATATCTCAAATGTATTGTTCTTAGTAACCAACCTCCATAAGATAAGCGAGCATGTTAGGTGTTGGTTCATGGAAATCTGGGCCCCTGTAGTCAATCACTTCATTTGGATCCTGAATGTAATTCACTGTCGGATAAACTGGATCTCCACCCCATACTGCCAAATCAAAAGATAAACTTAAGTAATGGGCTCAAATTACAAAGTACATTTGTAACTATGTTATAAATTATAATCAGGGGATTATGTGTAACAAGGCAGTAGTCAGGTACTTGTAATACAGATTCTTTTATTAGACCTTATTAATATATAGCAGTGGCCTGTGAGATCAACTGGGAATCTGAACCCTATTGATCTCCTTTTCTTTCTTTCTTTCTGTCTCTTTCTGTCACTGTTTGATAATTTGATTTTGTTACATGCTATTAGAGCATATCAAAGAGTGATTCTTATCCTTGTTATTCTCTCTTCTCTGCGATCCGCAAATTTTCTCTTTTCTTCTTCTTTTTTTTTTTTGTACTTTTTTTTTTATCGAATCGATTGGTGGAGGGGTTCTTCTATATCAATTTCAGTATTGTCGTGCTGCAATCATGTTGGTTGTGTGCATGCACTGCATGGTGATCGTAGGAGTTGCTTAAGCTGTATCCCTTGAAGCTTCAATCATCACAAGCAAGGGAATGAGGTTCTGCTGGTAGTACTCTGTTTTTTTTTCCCTACTGATATGCAGTTTTGGGTTGTACAGTCAGATCAGATGCAAGATTTTTCTAATCTGCTGAATATGCAGCCATGCTGTTAAGTGGGGAAGTACTCAGTTTTTCTGCCTTCGTTGATATCAGTTTAAGATAAGAGGGTGATGAATCAGTAAGTGTGCCTCATGTATTGAGTGCATCTACTTGTGTTAAAGTGCTTTGATACTTGGAGTTCACTGTGCTACAAGTTACCAAGTTTTTATTTGGGTTAAGTCCCTGTCTATAAAAGGGTGTACCCAATGCGTGAGGCTCCTGCCACTGTGGGGTCTAGGAGGGGCTACTGTACACAGCCTTACTCCTGCTTTGTGGAGAGACTGTTTTCAAATTCAAACCCATGACCACCAGACCACAACGGAGCAACCTTACTATTGCGCCAAGGCTGGCCCTCTTAAATCCTGATCTATAGACTAAGACTATAGACATCAGATCCTTACAGAAGAGACCATTCCGTCTATGAATGAAGCCTTTTCAAGGTTGCAGTGAGTTGCTTCTTCATTTTCTCATAAATTTGAGTCTACACTTTCCTCCAAGAAGAATACTGCAGTTGTTACCAGTATTGGTAATTGTGGATGTGGCGGGCAAGGTTTAAAATCTCGGGTTTCGGAGGAGTCTCGGCCTCCTCCGAAACAGATCTCGGCGAGATCTCGCCGAGACTATGCATTTTGTCCGAGACAGCTTAAAAAGGCTGTCTCGGTGGCCAAAATGCCTTTTTTAGGTCTCTAACTTTAGGGGAACCTTATTTTTACATACATAAACACATTTAGAGTATAAAATTGTAAAAATAATGACCATTTGTGGTTGTTTGGGTTTACACCTATGTTTCCACAGTCAATGCTGAAGTTTGTTGTAAATTTAGGTTAATATTAGCTATTATATTCAATCAAATATGGCAAATGAGACAATAACATAATGCATTAGGGGAAAGAGAAACAAAATTACACTTCATTATAAATCATTACATAATTTACATCATAGTTCAAAATTCAAATATTCAACATTGAATGATCACATAGTCCCCCTGTGCCTATAGTCCACAATTCCACAATCCTTATACAGATACAATGGCTAGTAATACGTAGAGTGTCGTGGATGATCCATCCTACTATCATCATACATTTGGGAAAGTTGTCGACGCAAATTGTCTTCCAATTGAGCAACATAATCTTCCCATGACATTCTTGATGCAAAGTAGTTCTGGTAGTCTTGCACATGATTCATAAATATAACATCAGTAGCTGTCCGAAGGATACCTATCTTTGGGAAGAATGGAAAAACTTCAAGTAGTACTGCGGTGCGTAGAATCTTGCGGAAGTACCGATGGAATGGAATAGAAGTTGGTTGATCCACTATGACTCCGTGTATGTGCTCCCGCATCCGAACCATCGTCGAAAGAAGAACCATATGCGATCGTAGTGGGATGGGGGGACGAAGTTGATATCAACATAATCATTTGAGGTGTATGCTGAACCAGTGCTATATCCAGGAAAGTTCCACTGCTCATGTCCACTGCAGTAACTGCTATTCTCCTCTACACTCAATCCTCGTAAGCCACTAGAGAGGCTATCAACGTAGGCGTCCATCATGCTACTACAATCAGCATCTTCATCATGTTGAGAATGGGAATGATGCCGAGGCCTACGCGAATACGAAGTTGGTCTACGTGATGAGGATGGCGCACGTGCACCATGGTCATCATCCTGTGTTGTATGAATGTACTGGCTCTCCCTAGTGTATCTAACAGGTGATGCTCGTGGCTCTGGATCAGCCCCAATATTGACAAAAGTGGCTCGACCCCCACCCCCATGATCACTACCACTAGCTCCACTACCACTCCAACTCCACTCAGGATCTTCTGTATCAGTGCCAGCAGGAGGGTCAAACGGCACGGGTGACCGTGTATGGACTCGACCCTCTTCCGAGGCTAAAAACTCGTCGACATCAGTATCCAAATGGCTGGCCAAATGGGAGTCAGGCATCCCCCCGGGCTCGTCCATCACAGGTACTCCCCTGTCCCGCACCCACTCTACTAATGGATCTTCCTCTTCAGAGTCAAGCTGGAAGATGTTGGCGAGCTCGAGCGGGGTATCATCCTCCTTATCAAAGAACATGTTTTGCACCCTCAGCCTCATGTTGTAATGCACAAAGACCAAGTCATTTAGCCGTTGGGAGCCAAGTCGATTCCGCCTCTTTGAATGAATGAGGTTGAAAGTACTCCAGTTTCGCTCACAACCAGATGCAGAGCATATCTGAGCTAACACTCTACTTGCTATCTTCTTCAGAGCAGGTGCATCTTTACCATACAACACCCACCATTCAGCTGCATAAGAAACTTACCTTCAACAGTTGATATAAAGCTCTTACAGCAATCCCCGCAGTCCGAAGTACCACTCGTAGCAATTTAGAAGTCCAAAAAAAAAAAAAAATGGGGAAGAAATGAAGAAACTATGAAAAACTAAAGAAAAAAACAGAGGGGTCTGTTCGGTTCTCGACCGAGAACAGACCCTCTGTCTGTTTATAAAGCAAAAAAAAAAAAGCAAAAAGCCAGATCTCGCGAGATCTCGCCAGATCTCGGCGAGATCTCACGAGAAATAGCGAGAAAGAGCGAGAAATAGCGAGATCTCGCGAAATCTCGGCGAGATCTCGGCGAGAACAGGTAAATACCGAAACGAAAATGGTTATCGCCTCTGTTTTCGTCTCGGCTAGTGTCGAAACTAGCGAAAAAAGCGAGATCTCGCCGAGATTTTAATCCATGGTGGTGGGTTCTCATGGTAGGGGAAATGACTCGGGAAGAGGAAGAGGTAGAGAAGGTTGAGGTTTTGGTATTTGTCAATGTATTCATTGTGCTAGGGATAGCCATACCGCCAACAAATGCCGGGATAAACATTGAAAACCAAGTAGGGCCAACAAATCTACAGTTGACACTGACTCTGAACAGCTTACTTTTGGTGATACACATCATATTCCCATGGGGTATCTACAGACTCTTCATCAGTGTCATGTGATGGGTATAATGCCTCGTTGAAGATGGTACAGCAGCTTCACTCTCAACCCTCAACATCGACTTCCACTACTGCTGTTGCACAGTCAGGTACCGTTGCACTTCTAGCTTCTTCTTTGTCTTAGGTTATAGATTCAGGTGTCTCTTCCCATATGACTGGTAAGCCGAATGTCTTTTCTTCCTTTCAAAAATATTTCCACTACCTAAAGTAATCCTTGCTTATCGGTCTACCACTCAAGTTTCTAGTCTAGGGGATGTCAATTCTTCTTTATACTTATCATCTATCCATTATGTTCCTAAATTTTCCATGAGTTTGGTATCAGTTAGTCAATTAACTAAATATCTCAATTGTTCTATCACTTTTTATCCAACTTTTTTGAGTATTCCAATATCTCTAGGCGAGGATGATTGGGGAAGGGTGTGAGAAAGGCAGACTTTACTATTTGATGATGGAGTTTGTCTTGTTGTTGCTTTAGTTATATGTGGTAATGCATCTCCCTTGCAATGAATCCTTCTCTTTCTAATCTGCAGCAAATATTTCCTACTTTCAAGTCTGTTTCATGTCTTGAGTGTGAGGCATGTGAATTGGGAAAACATCATTAAGATCATGGTTCTAAATTTTGGACGAAATACTTTGGATTTTTGCAAATCAAAACGAGATATACCCTCGAAATGAAAAAATCAGTAATTTCGGGCTGAAATTAGTGTTTCGACCAGGTTTCGACCGAAACAGTAATTTTGGTTGAAACCTGGTCAGACCATGGTATATAAAATACACCATTCAGTCGAAACTTGTCAAATCAACTGAAAGGGCAGTTTCGAGGAGATTTCGACCAAAACCTAATTTCTTCTTTGAAATCTTTACCTCTTCACTCAAAAGTCGCAGTAGTACATGTAAGACCCGCATCTAATAGTACCTATTGCTGCAAGTCTTCCTATCGTACAGACGCTGGAGTCGGAAGGACTAGGACCCACCGGGGCTATTACATCTAGGTAGGTACACTGATGACAAGTCTATTCCATTGAGTGTTTGTCGATTGAGTGTTTAGACGAAGAAAGAGAGAGAGTAAAGCTGAGCAGAGGGACATGACTATGCCCAACCGGAAGAAGCATCGGAAGTATTACTTTCGGATCCACTTCTTCCGGTGTATTCGCGACACCTGAAATTGGCCAAATCAAACCCAAGTGGAACACTATTGGGGGGGGGGTTGAGCCATTAGCTCTTCCTAGCTGTAATCCCAATTGTTGGTGAGCATTAAAGGCATTGGAGCACCTCCACCAAGGATTTCTCCAACCCTCCCTCTCTCTTCTTCAAACCCAACCACCATCGGGGGTGGTTGTGCATTGAAGAGGACCACAAAGCTCTAACTCTACAAGTACTAACCAAATAAATCCTCATAGGAGTGTGAGCCCAACCATTAGGTTTTTTGACGGCTGGGTGAATAGGAAGTGGTTTTCCCATTTGCACTTGGGCATATATTATGTAGCCACCTCATCTCGAGGTGGTATGAGACCTAGGGTATCTTGCTTAGTACCTTCAATTTTCTTTTTCTTTTTTCTTTTCTTTTTTTTTTTTTTTTTTTTTTTTTTTTAGGGGGTGGGGGGATGAATGTTTGACCAACCTCAAACCCTTGGGGGTTGTTCCTCCACGCCTCTCCCTTCTTCCCTGTTCATTGGGCCTTTGGTTGGAGGAAACCAAGTGAAATCATGCCAAGACCCCATTTGCCCATAGCCAGAACATTACTGGAAGAAGACCCAGAAGTGATTACTTTCGGATATTCTTCCAGTGGAAGCTGTGGGTTCATAGAAAAACACCTACGAGGAATCAGAGGAAGTCACCGGAACCAGTGATTCCAGATTGGCTTCTTCAGGTCAGCCTGTTTTCCTTTCTCTGGTAACTGAAGGAGGGATCGGAGGCTTGGTAATTCCGGGTTGAGCAAACAAGAACAGGAAGAAACCCCGGAAGTATTACCTCCGGATAAACTTCCGGTTACCGCAGTGTGTTCACAGAGGATTCTCTGGAATGCACCGGAAGGAGCTACCAGAAGCATTACTTCTGAACTGCTTCTTCTGGTCATGACCCCAAACACTGTTTTGGTCAGGTTTAGCACTATTAATCCAATAGGTGGACCATTTGGTCGTGTTAAGGCATGAGTGTGAGTGTGAGTGTGATTCGAATGGAGTGTAGAGGTCGAGGTACTAGTACCGTGATTGCCATTCGGGTCTATGGACAGGTATCCTGGCGAAACTACGATGCCCAAGGGATAGGGTTGTGAGTCTTAGCTGGGGTACTGTTTGGTTGATGTTCTAGTGAAGGATACGATGCCCATGGGACGGGGTCAGGAGTCTTACCTAGAATACAACCTATATACATGTAATATACTTGCCATATAGGTTACCATTGTTAATTGCATATGTAGAACCTAATGAATTTGACCCTTGCTAGTAGCAGTATATGTACTGGCATAGGCTCATTGCCCTCGGTTCCCAACATGCTGAGAGGAGGGATGGGTAGTGGGATTGGGACCCAGCTACCAGGAGGGCGCCTATTGAATGGGGTGCGGGCACACTATGTAGTGAGGCTGTCTTGTGTGTATCGTTTGTAGGGTACAGGTTCCCATAGTACCCAGACTGGCGGCAATGCCCTATGCCTTTCCTTAAGTCTTAGGGTACGACGCCCGAGGCAGTGTGCTGAGCCCCAGGATGACTGTCAACAAATCATAGCCAGACTTAAATAATAATTAAAACATGCATTTTTGTGATTGTATATCTGTTTTCTCACTAAGCTATGAAATGCTTACCCTATATGGTGTTGTGGTTCTAGATGTTCCTATAGGTGATGTGCCCTTGTCGGAGTACCTCGATAGTCCCATTGCTTTGGTGGCCAGCGTGATTGGGTCTGAAGTTTCCCTTGAGGAGTATCATGGGGATTTGTGCCAATGCCCTACTTGTGCCTATGGGAGACTGTGATTGTTGCCCCAAACTTTGGATTTGTCCATATTTGTTTTTGTTTTTCTTTTACAAATTCGTATACTTGTACATGATGGTTGTAAAGGAAAAATATTATGTCTTGGGTTACACTTTCGATGAAAACAGATAACGAACAGTTATTGTATTTAATATCATGTAGACGACATCACATTTTAATACTCTATATTAGTCTTCCGCTGTTTATATATATGTACTCTTGTCTTGTTAAATTGATGTCGTTTCTCTTACGGTGCTTATATGGGGCTTGGGGTAACACAGCTTTCTGTGGGATCCTGGATGGTCGTGGACTACCAATGAGCGGTCCCATTACAGTTCCGGAACTCCGAATTTGGGGTGTGACAATACAAGACAGGAAACAATATATAGGAGAGACAGTATACAATACACAACACTTATTTGTGACTAATATCATTTAAGTAAATGTCTATTAACTTTTATATTCATTTACTTAAGATATTATTTCTAAATAAGTAAACACCCTCACATTTGATTCCAATAAAAGTAGTCTAAAATTCGAGTTCCAAAAAGATAAAAAGTCAACTTTTCAGTTCAAGAACAAAAACTAGATTTTTTTTTATCACAGGGTGATTTTCAACTTTCGAATGCTAAAAGTTTTCTCCAATCTAAAAATCTCATAAATCTTATTAGAGTATAAAAACTGAGAGCCTGCCAAAATAATCATCTGTTTTGATGTCAAAATTATTTCCATTTATGCTACTTTAAACAACATTCGCATACTTCGATTAAGCTTTGACCGGAGTATAACTCCTTCAATATAATTCGGATTCAAGCAATATCCGATTTGTTGCAAAGCTAATTATGTTAATTTTGACATTGCTTGAATCTGAGTTATATTGAAGAAATTACGTTCCGATCAAACCTTGTTTAGAGTATGCGAATACTGTTTAAAGTTTTCTGAATGGAAATAATTTTTTGGACATCATAATAAAAAATTATTTTGGCAGACTTTTGGTTTTTAGTGATGTTTTACTCTAATAAGATTTATGGAATTTTTAGATTGGAGAAAAAAACTAGCATTTGAAAGTTGAAATTTTCCTCCGCTCGAAAATCCAATTTTTGTTCTTGAACTGGAAAGTTGATTTTTTTTATCTTTTTGGAATTTGAATTTTAAACTATTTTTATTGGATTCAAATAGGGGGTGTCAGTTTATTTGTAAATAATATCTAAAGTAAATGAAATATACAAGTTATATTTCATTTACTTAAATGATATTAGTCATAAATAAGTGCTGCCTATTTAACTCTGAATACAATCCCAGGTTCTAGCGTACACTAGCAAACTTGAATCCATACCACATAATAACATTTTGGATAGTTTTTTCTAACACTAATTGAGGGAATAGGTGTAAAAAGGATAAAAGAGGCTACATAAACAAAACCAGGGCAAAAAACCAACTTCTGGGCTTCGAAACCAAAGTTTTAAGTTCACCCAAAAAAAGGCCCAAATTTTAGTCCCATCTAGTCACGTAGCCAGAGTCTGTTCACTTTAGCATATTCTAACCTACAGGATCCTTCTTGTGTTCCTAATCGACTTGGGTTTCATTATTTTGTCACATTTGTTGAAGATACTTCCCATATGACTTGGTTTTATTTATTGAAAAATAGATCAGAATGTGTGTTCATATTCAAACAATTTTTTGCTGAAATAAATACTTACTTTCATGCAATTTTACATGCTGATAATGCTCTTGAATATGTTCAAAATGAGAATATGTTAAAAATGATGTTATTTTTTTGTTATGTTAACAATGTTACCCATCAGACCTCTTGTCCCCAGAACCATCAATAGAATGATGTTGCTGAATGGAAAAATCATCATTAGCTTAATGTTGCACGTTTTTTTAGTTTTCATAAGAAGGTTCCTAAGAGATTTTGGGGAGATGTTGTTCTTACTGCCTGTTATCTCACCAACTGTATTGCCATCTACAGTTCTTGGAGATCAAGTTCCTTTCTCTGTCTTATTTCCTCAATCCTCTTTGTTTTCTCTACCTGCACATGTGTTTGGTTGTGTTTGTTTTGTCCATCTTTTAGGATTAGGTGATGCAGATATGGCATGTAAGACCCGCACCTAATAACACCAATTACTGCAGGTCTTCCCACCATACAAGCGTTGGAGCCAGAGGAGCTAGGACTAAACATTGCAAGTTTAACTGAGTGTGTACGCCTCATTTTGTTATTCCGTCTAGATCCCGAAATGGGATGTGGAGGCGACCACTTATCCCTTAACATCCATGACTGCTTGGGATACCTTTTCCCAACCAGATTTCCATAAGTTAAGCCAACCAGAAGTATTGACCGGAAGAAGTTGCTACCGGATCCACTTCTTTCCGATATACTCGGGCTACTGGCTCTTTTGCTGATTCTATAAACATGTGAGCTGATATAAGTAGATGGGATGAGATAAATCTCATCCCAATTGTCCCATTCGCAAGGAGCACTCCCCCTTTGAAGGTTTGGCCCTCCCTCTACCTCTTCAAACTCTATCCTCCCTCTTCTTCAACCCCCAACCACTATTTGGGGAGTGGTTGTGCATTGAAGAGGACATTAAAGGCCCCAAGCATCTCAAGTACATACTACTAACCAGGTGAGACTTCCATCTTTATTCCAATGATTGGGTGGGGGGGTGGGGGGGTGGGGGCGGGGGGGATATCATGTCAAGGGTTGGTGTAGGCACACAGCATATGGGCAAAGAGAGGTTGGGGGAAAACCCCCTCAACCTTGGTGTGTTGTTCCATGGATGGGGAGCACAACTCATAGAGATGAAAGGGGCAAGGCTAGGGCATCATTTCCCTCCCCATTAATGGGATATTTGACTTAAAGATCAACCCTAGATCTTGGAGGTCACTCCATACCTCCAAGAGGGGTAAGCCTCGACCTTAGGCAAGAAAAACCTAAGAGAAAATGTAGTCGAGACAAGATGGTCTCATAGCCAGGCAGCACCGGAAGTAAGATGGGAGGGCAGTGCTGGAAGCACTTGCTTCTGGATTAGTAACAAGGGACTTGGAAGATATAATTTCCGCATCCCCTTCCAGTCATTTAGATTTCTTTCACAGAAGACCCTCTATGAGGAACCGGAAGTAGACACAGAAGAAAACTACTTCTAGATACAAGCTTCAGTGATTGCAGGTATCATCACGGTAAACTCTCTGTAATTTATCGGAAGAAGTGTACCGGAAGTAAAATACCAGAAGTATTTACTTTTGGGTGACTTTTTCCGGTTAAAGCCCAAAATGCCATTTTTAATGTTAGGTGCACTATAAACCTAATGGTTGGACCCTTAGGCCGTGTTGGGCATGCGTCATGCGTGGACATTTCCCATGGCATGATGAGACCTTATGGCTTGTAAATCCAATAGACACTAACTCAACTCTACTTAATAAGTAAATCACCATTGGATTCTGAGGAAGTTTATAGTGTTTCGTTCTATTAACCATTGTTCATTCTCAAGTCAGGGATTCGGAGCTTGAAATTATTTTTGAATACTTTCATACTAGGTTGTGCATTAATAGATATAATGAACTGCTGCATTTCACATTTCATGCCATAAATTTTATTGCTTGAGCATGCATCGTTGCATATATATAAATGATGATTGAATGAAGTATTGTATATTGTGTTTGACACTCGAGTAGAGTACGGGGACTGAAATACTAGCACTGTGACTGTGGGTTATTGGATAGTCATCCCGACAAAACTACGGCGCCCGAGGTACTGAGGTCGGGAGTCTAAGCTGGGGTGCCATCTGGCTATTACCCTAGTGGAGGATGCGATACCCAAGGTACGGGGGTCTATAGTCCCGGCTGGGGTACAGTCTGCTTGTAAATTTATTTTCCATATAGGTTATCATGGATGGTGGAACATGTAGAACCCATGAATGCGACCTTTGCCAGTAGGGGTTGACATACTGGCATAGGCTCATTCCCCTCTATACCAAGGTACTGGTAGGAGGGATGGGGTAGTGGGACCGGGACCTAGCCGCCAAGAGGGAGCCTATGGATCGGCGGGGGGGGGGGGGTGCTCTTAGTTAGTAGTGAGGTTGTTGTGTCTGTCATCTACAGGGTACAGGTTCCCACAATGCTCGGACTGTGGTGGCATTTCTTTGTGCTTCTCTCTATGTTCGAGGGAACGACGCCTGAAGTATTGGGGTGAGTCTCAGGATTGACCTATAGCAGATCATAGCCACACCTAAATAACAAATGAACATGCATTGTGTGATTACCTGTCTGTTTTCCCTAACTAAGCTGTGGTTTTGCTTGCCTATGTTATGCTATTGTCTTAGATGTGCCTGCAAGAGATGTGACACTGTCGAAGTACCTAGATGTGTCCGCTGCCATGATGGCCAGCGTGGTCCGGTCTGACATGCCCTCTGAGGAATCGCATGGGGGTTTGTGCCAATGTTAGGCTTGTGCTTATGGTGGGCCTTGCCAGTGAAATCTGGGTTGGTTATCCATTTTTGTTTTCTTTAAGCTTATGTATACATGTAAATGGTCTATGTAAATTGTAAAGAAAAGTATAACGTTTTGGGTACACATGAATTGAGATGGATAATTGACAGTTAATATATTTATTATCACTTAGACGGCATCACACCCCAAATTCCTTATATTAGTCTTCCGCTATGTATGTATACCTCTGGTAAGATTTCAGATTTTGTGTGGTTTCATGTTTTGTGATGCATGTGGTGGCTCAATGCAACACTATTTTTGTGGTTCCTGGGTTGTTGCGTATCGCCAGTGGGCGATCCCCTTCAAACATCTGGGAGGATCCGGAATGGGCTGTGACACGGCACAACATTGGGATTAATTTAATGGAAATAATACTTGGGTTGGATTATATGTATGATAGGTTTGATCCCAGGGGTTCCCATTGTAATAGGCCACTTTAATGGGCCTAAACTATGGGTGTAAGGTGAGAGTATGGGAATAGTGTGTTAGCAGACTAAGTCTAGTTAAATTAGTCTTTATCTGGTTAGATAAAACTTTTAATGCTTTTAGTCTTTTATTTTAAGTTACTTTCCTTTATTTTAGGTGCGTTTTATTAGAAATAAACTACTTCGATGATAAGTTATTGTTTGGAGAAGCTTTAGGACTAGTTTGCTTTCCGTTTTAAGTTTTCTATAAAGTTTTGTAAGGAGCCACAAGGCTGAATACGAAATTATGAATTAAAGTAATGGCTGTTGGATTCAGCTATGCTGGTGGGAGACTAGAAGGGTCAATGTAGTACCCCACACCCTAAATTACAGGTTGATTTGAATTTTGTCCTTTATTAGGTGACAAGGAAGTATCTTGATGCATTGGGGGTATTTTCATAATTTATTGTGTATGTAAGATTTATGTAATATTAGGCTTATGTGTTGATGGGTTAAGGGAGTGATGTATTATGTACAAGTGACTGGAAACAATAAATTGGTACAAGTTTTATTTGGGGCTTAAAAGGTAAAGTTGAACCACTTAGCCAAGTGGTTGAGCCAAGACATAAGGATGAGGTCTTGGGTTTAAGTCTTCACAAGCTTAAAGGGGTTTTAAAGGTGTTTACTTTTGCAAGCAAGCTAGTGGTGGGCCCCACATGATGAGTAGGCTGCCACATGTCATGTGGTGAGCTATGCATGAGTAGTGATTGGTTGTAGTGGGCGGTGTAGGTATGGGTTGTCTAAGTGTCCCATGCGGCAAGCCACTATTGGTAATTGGTAGTTGCATGGTTTTTGATTGGTTAAGTTTAGTTGTAAATAAGTATTTTAGTGGAGGGCAAAAGTAAAAAATCACTTTTAAGAGTACCTAAGAGGCATCGTAGAGATTTACATGCATGGGAGTTTTTAAGAAACCAAGGCATTTGGACTTTTCATAAAATAAAGTTAAAATTCAAAACAAAGAAATGTAAGTTGCTGAAATCGTTGCAACTATTTTCCTCGTTTTCAACACCAAAAAACCAGAAAACTAAGGAGGGGAAGGGAAAGAAGGGCAAAGGAAAGGATTTAGTTCACTGATCTCATCCAATGGAAAAGATATAGCTTAGAGAAGAAAGAGAAACTAAAAGCGAGCTTGAGGGGAACATTGGGGAGGAAGACTCCATTAAAGAGGAACATCAAGCTTGAGGTGGTGATCAATTAGAACAAGAATCCTATTCTAAGGTAGGGAATTTAAATTAATGTAATTGATTCCCTTATTTGCATGAGTTACATGCTGGAATTTCTACTCTTGAGAGGAAGTTTCAGATCTGAAACAACAAGGTAATAACATGTTAATGGAATGAGATGGGAACCTAAAGGGTGAGAAAAATGAAAGAGAGAAGAGAGGAAATAAAACTGAAATCAAAAAAGAAAATGAAAGGGAAGAGTGGTAATGGAAAGGCATATAAGAATCATCAAGGAAAAACCAAAGGAGAATGTTTTGGAAAATTTTCCAGAGGTAAAAGATGAGTGAAGACTGAAGAGGAATTTCTTTACCCAAATATACACAAATTTATATTCACTCTTGGATTTAACCGTTTGGAATGGCAGATTGACCCATGTTCAGACTGAACGACATAGATTTTTCAATTTAACTCTGAGGAGACCGAATTGAGAAAAATTTTAAAGTAGACTCGTAGATCTACAATTTTTGTAGAAATAGCTTTCTTCTAATTCTGCTCAGTGCTCATAAGGTGATCAAAAATCGAGGTAAAGTAGTACAACGTTGTGAACTTGCAGACCCACTGTTTCATAATAATTTTCTATCCTGTCACCAAGCAGTCGAACCGGTTAGAGCATCCGGTCAACCAAAAGGCATTGTATTGAGTTCAACAGAACTTCCCGAGAGCACCCTGGAAATTATTGATGGTGCTGGCAACAGCTGAATAACCAACTGATCGACCGGAGGGGATCGATCGGAGACTAACCGGTTGACTAAAGATTGACCGGACAACCCATCCACCCTGGATGGGAAATTAAAGCTGAATTGAAAAATTATCACCATGAGAGGCCTCAATGGGAGTCCCAGAGGACCCGAATGGTTTCACATAGAAGAAAAGTAAGGAATTTCCAAAACCTCAACTAATGTAAGAAATACGTAAATGTAGGGAATTGTCTAAGTTGGTGGAACGGGTTAAGTAGCACAACTTCAAATGAAGATCAAGGTGATGGAGCATACCTATTACACTATGTGTATGTTATGTCTCTTTGTGATGTATGTTTATATGTAAATGTGAGTAGATTGACTATGCCATGATGAATGAATTGATGTGTCATATGAACTGTAATGTATGGGTATGGAGCAATGGTTGATATTCTATGTGTCATGATATGGGATGATATGAATGAATGTAGTTAATTGTACAAACTGTGATGCTTTATGTATTCGGAAAGAACAAATTGCTATGTTAAGCATGGTAGTCTGTTACAAAATTACATGTTTTAATGATTTATGTTGAATTATAAAACAAAATGATATATGCAAATGCTATGTTGAAATAAATGACATAGGGGAAAGAAAATTTGTTAAATGATGAATGTTCATGAAAAGGCAAAGAGAGGAAAAGCCAAGTATTGAAATGTACACGATATAATAAAAGAAAGAAAAATAAATGATAAAAAAAGAAATTGTAAGAACCTAGTGGCTGCTGTCCCCTCTCTAATAAGGACATACTGGATGGAGTGCACCAGCACCGGCTCCTTCGGGACCCCGCCCTTTATGGCTATAACAGAGAAAAACCGGCTTTTACAGAAGTTCAGACTCTGGGAGTCCAGACCCAAGGGGTCCATACCTTTATAGTCAAAATGAACTGGCTTCTATGGAGGTCCAGACTATGAGAGTCTAGACCTTGACCTTTGTGGTCAAAACCAATCGGCTTCTACGGAAGTCCAGACTCTGGGAGTCCAGGCCCTGGGAACCAAAACAAAATATCAAAATGAATTCTGCAAGTTGACCGTCGATCACGGCGTGGCTCAGACTTTCTAGTGCTAGCAGTGGTTCACAATAATGACTAGCCTCAAGTTAGAAATGTTAAGCATGATAGTCGATTAATTAATTATCTTATGAAATGACTTGTAGGCTATGAATGAATCCTTGTAATGACATACAATGATTATGATGTTCTCATGTACTGCTATGTGAGAGTGGTGGATATTTTTTCTTGCTGAGCTTTCGAGCTCACTCCATGTTGATAAATGATTTTCAGATGTTGAGGATGACCATGAACATGTCCTGTACAACAATACGGAAAGTAGATGTGGTGACCGAGACCGAAACTCAAAGACGGAGCCAAAATGAAGTTTATGACTTTCCTTTTGTATGTTTTGTAGAACCTCTTGTATAGGCTTAAGTACTTACATTTTGAGAACTCAATAGTGAGATTATGTAGGACTGAAATCCTCTCCCGCGCGCCAGCCCGCCAGCCAAACATTTGACGGGATGGACTACATCGGTATATGTGCCGGTGTATTCCAGCCCGTCAGATGGTTGGCTGGCGGGCTGGCGCGCGGGAGAGGAATATTGCGATTATGTAATACTTTAGCCACATTAATTCAGCAGTAGTCTGTGCCATAGCATGGTATTCAGACTCAGCACTGGATTTGGAGACAGTAGTTTGCTTCTTACTTCGCCAAGTGACGAGATTGCCACCAACGAAAGTACAATAACCTGTACTGGAACGTCTATCACCATCTGCCCCAACCCAATCAGCATCTGAAAACCCAACAATGTCAAGATGGCGATGTCAGGAATAAAGAATACCTGTACCTGGAGATTTCTTGAGATAGCGCAAGATACGACAGGCCGCGCCCCAATGGACAACCTTAGGTGCTTATATAAATTGACTCACCACTCCAACAGCATAAGAAAGGCTAGGTCTAGTAACAGTAAGATAAATTAGCTTTCCAACCAACCGTCTATATTGATGAACATCAGAATATTCAGGACTATCACTTGTTATGAATTTCTGATGTGGATCCATTGGAATTTCAACCGGCTTGGTGCCAAGAAGACCTGTTTCTGCAAGAAGATCGAGGACATACTTGCATTGGGAGAGACTGATACTAGTACGGCTTCAAACTACTTCAATACCAAGAAAATAGTAAAGGAGTCCTAAGTCCTTTATCTGAAAGTGGGTATTTAGGTGAGACTTAAGTTCTGTAATACCCAACTTATCATTCCCTGTAATAACTATGTCGTCCACATAGACAACAATGATAGTAACAGTAGCCTGATGGCGACGTACAAAAACAGAATGATCTGAATAGCAAGTAGTGAAGCCAAGACTAGTAATGACAGTGCTAAATTTATCAAATCACGCATGAGGGGACTGCTTTAGTCCATATATTGCTTTTAGTAACTTGCAGACTTTAGTGGAATTCCCTCCCTAAGCAACATACCTTGGAGGTTGGTCCATATATACCTCCTCATGAAAATCCCCATACAAGAACGCATTTTTAAAGTCCAATTGATACAAGGGCCAATCAAAATTGACAGTCATGGAAACAAGTACCCAGACCGAATTGAGACGGGCTACAGGAGAGAATGTCTCAAAATAGCCTACCCCATAGGTTTGAGTGTACCCCTTGGCAATTAACCGTGCTTTCAGCCATTCAATAGAACCATCTGAGTTATGTTTTAAAGTATAGACCCATCTGCACTTTACAACTGAGTGGCCAGGTCGGAGGTCAACAAGAGTCCCAAGTCTGACGGGAGGTCAGAGCATCTATTTCATCATTCATAGCAGCATGTCACCCTTGATGGAAAAGGCTTGGGATAGGGTAGTGGGTACAAAGGTAGCAGCCAAAGAGTAAACAAGTCGCCGTTGAGAAGTGGGTAGATGGGTAGTAGTAACAAAGTGCTCAATGGGAAAGGTAACCAAGGATTTCTGTGTACAAGTTCCTTTACCTTTTCGGAGAGCAATAGGTAGGTCAAAGTCGACCGCAAAACCAGGGACAGCGTCAACAGCAGCCAGAGCAGTAGTCGTAGTAGGTAGAGCAACCTGAGTGCGATGGGTATAGACTTGCAAGGGTTGCGAAGTTTGGGGTGGGATGGAGGGGGGTTCAAAAGCAGATGGGATGGAGGTGGGTTCATCATCAGAAGGAAGGAGAGATAAAGGAATATCAGTGGAAGGTGAATTGGTGGGAACAGAAATAGGGTAGTATGGCTAGTCTTTAAAAAAGGTTTCATCATGACTGACAAAATGGCACAGAGTAACAGAGTCAAAACACCAGTAACCTTTCTGAGTACGAGAGTAGCCAAGGAAAATACATTTGATAGACCGGGGAGATAATTTGTCCACTTTAGGATGTAGGATGTGGACAAAACACGTACTACCAAAAACACGAGGAGAAACTCAAAATAAGGGAGTATTAGGATAGAGAAGTTTAAAAAGAATTTTATTGTGGAGGACAGAAGAAAGCATCCTGTTAATCAGGTAGCAAGCAGTTAAAACAGCATCACTCCAATAATACTTATGAACATTCATATGGAGCATGAGAGACCTGGCAATATCCAAAAGATGTCTAGTTTTACGCTCAACAACTCTATTTTGTTGAAGAGTGTAAGCACAACTAGCATGGTGTATAATGCCATTGGCAAAACAGAAATCAGAAACAACAGACTAAACATATTCAAGGGCATTATCAGTACGTAGAACTTTGATAAGAGTACCAAATTGAATGCAATTTCTTTATGAAAACCCTTGAAAATATTAATAAATTCAGATCGTTCTTTTATTAGATAGAGCCAAGTCAAGTGGGAATAATCGTCCACAAAGGTTACAAAGTACGAGAAAACAAATCGATTAGGAATTCGACAAGGTCCCCAAACATCAGAATGAACTAAAGAAAACGGGGAAGATTGCCTAGGTGCGGAACTACTTGGAAAAGTGGAACGATGATGTTGCCCTAGTTCACAAGCCTCACATTGTAAGGTAGAAAGTGACTTGCAACTATGGACAAGAGCCTTTAACTTAGAAAGAGATAGATGGCCAAGCTGATGGTGTCATTAAAGAGGGGTGGAAGTAAATGTGGTAGCAGCAGTGGGAATGGGTTCAGGTAGCTCCAAAATAATATAGACCAGCATGCTCATGCCCGTCACCAATCGTCGCCTTGGTCCTGAGATCCTGAAAGGTACAATAAAAAGGAAAAAAAGTTGTAACACAATTGAGTGATTTTGTAAGTTAACAAATAGGCATAAAGTTAAGAGGAAATTTGGGAACATGAAGGACAGAGGACAAGGATAAGGACGGCATAAGGGTAATATTCCCATGTTGGGAAGCCGTGGTAGATGATTCATCGGCAAGGTGGTGACAGGCTTTGGTGTATCATTAAGGGTTGTAAAGGTAGAAGGCTGTCCCGTCATGTGACAGGTAGCGCCAGAATCGATAATCCAAGGGGTAGAAAGGGTGGTAGATAGCAAAGCAGGTGTACCTGTGTGGGCCAGGGTGGCAATGGGTAGTGGTCTAGTAGCCTCTAGGTGTTGAATCTGACGGAGCAAAGCCTCATATTGTGCATTGGATGGCGCAGATGTCTGATAGGAGGAGCCTAGATGGGATATGGGCCATCCTCAGTAGTAACATTGTTGGCAAGGGTATCTGCCCAGTCAGGACGACCATTTATATCCCAACAGTTTTCCGCCATGTGGTTAGTCTTGTGACAATGGGTACAATATCTATTAGCTTTTTCAGAAGATGTTTGCCCATTGCCACATCCAGGAGGACCACGGCCACGACCATGAGTGGATCCACGGCCACAGCCACGGCCAGCAAACAAAGTAGAAGTGTCCTTGATAGGAGAGTCACTTTGTGGGACCAATCGCTGAAGGGGAAAAAAGGTCTCGTTAAGGGTAGGGATAGAGGCTCCTGCAAGAAGTTGACTTTTGACACAGATATTCCGGGGAAAGGCAAGCCAAAAATTTAGCAACGTAGAACTCAGACAGTTGAGCTTTGATTTTGCTCAAATCATTGGTAAGAGGCTGCACAGCCTGTATTTCTTCAATAAGCCCTTTGAAGCCTCCATAATAGTCACTCAAGGATTTTTCACCAATAGAGTAAGTGAACATCCACTCATATAGGTCATAGATGCAAGAGACATTCTTATCTTGCCCATATGTCTCTTGCAGATCAGCCCAAATGGCCTTGGCTGTATTGTGGAACATTACAGTGGGTAGGATGGAAGTATAAATACTGTTCCACAACCATATTTGAACTTGGGAATTATCTCTTAATCAGCTATTGTACAGTTTGACAGATTCACTGTCTTTCACATCACATACAGGAGGCTCATCATTTAACAGTGTGGCTTTGTCTTTAGAAAGAATAAAGGCTTTGATAGCCTGAGCCCATAACATATAATTAGAAACTCCTTTCAACTTTATGGAGATGATCTGAGCCTCAGTGGGCTTAGGGTCAGTCATCATGATAGATAACAAAATCCCCAACAAAAAAAAAAGGTCTTATGGGTTTAGCCAACCAATTGGCCAAAGGCTCAGCGTGGGTGAAGGTAGATGGTGATAGTAGGGTAAATGACAAGGCCGAAAGCTCGGTTCCACCACCGAGAGGTCAAAAGAAAAGAGAAGCTCAAAGGGGGTGATGGATGTCAAGGAGAGGATAATAACCTTACCAACGGGGTGATCAAGAACAAAAGTCCACAAAGTCGTAGTATTTAGCAACAATATTCATAGATGTAATCTCGATCACCAATTAGTAGTAGTAAAACAGAAAATTGTAGTTACATAGAAAGCAAAAATATCAAAGGCCAATCAAACCAAGAGTTCTTTGATTAGTGATGGCCAAGGATCTAGTGCTCTGATACCATGTAACAATTTCTCAAAGAAACAACCAACAAGTATACAACCAGAAATTAAAAGAGAAAAAGATTGAGGAGAGAGAGAGAGAGAGACAGATTTCGACACAGCAATGTGCTATAGCCCAAATCGTTAAATAGCTCTTCTCTCTACCTTGTATTTATAGAGAAAGAAGATAAATAGATTTACAAAGAAAGTCTCTATTCTACGAAGAGACAACAAAAGAAGATTACAATAATAAAATAAAAGGAAATAAATCTGTAACTAATTAAAAAAGGAAGAGAAAGGGGAGTATTTATCCCAAAAAAAAAAAAAAAGAGAAAAGGGAGCCAACACTAGATGCCACTGGCGCTAGCGCTAGCACCAGCGATATCTAGTGGGTCCCATGGGTCTATGGGCCCATGGGCCAACTTTGTAACACCTTCCATTAGATCATTCTCTCCTTTTGATACATTCTATTAAGAGGAATAATTGACTTGTCTAAAATGACAGAGGTCATGCTTCAATTATAGAGTAAAATGATTTAAACGAAAGGAAAGAAAGAAACGCAAAGGAGAGAACATGGAAGAAAGTAGGTGAGGTAGGTGAGGAATGAGTGAACACTCGTATCCCCACATACATCGAACCTGTGCATAACCTATATTCCCATATTACAACACTCACTCACTCCCCAAGTTGGCGCATAAATATCACGCATGTTCAACTCGCAAATTATGGAACATGGTTCTCTAGGCTATGCTTAGGCGTCCAAGCAGTCTATCAACCCCTGGGCAGTTGGTTGCCTTATTGGATCACGCCTTGTTTTATTTATTTAATTTTTTTTATTGATGCCATTTGTAACATATTGGATGTATAAAGTACATATATACACCATAATGCATGGAATCATGCATGTATTGAAAACAATAAAAATTGATGCTCTAACCCCCCTTTGTATAAATCCTCTAACGAAATATGTACTCATTTAACGCCTTGGGAATGCCTCTGGTAGGCCTAGGCGTCCAGATACCCCTCTAACACCTTCAGTCGCCTTAGCGCCTTGACAACTATGCTATGGGGTAAAATAATTTATCACTTAAACCCTTTGGTAAAAATATCAGCTAATTGATCTCCAGTCCCGACAAAAAAAACACAAATGAGTCCTTGCACCAGCTTATCCTCAATGATGATGATCGAATTCCACATGTTTGGTGCGATCATGCTGGACAGGATTATAAGCAACACTAATCGTAGACTTGTAATCACAATAGAGCATCATAAGTAGCGGAATAAGAATAGCTAAGACACTAAACAGTCATTGGAGCCACATTAACTCACAAATGACATGAGACATAGCCCAGAACTCAGCCTCAACGCTAAACTGGCAACAACAGCTTGTTTCTTGCTTCGCCAAGTCACCACTTTGTCGCCGACAAATGTACGATACTCAATAGCAGAACGAAGATCATCAGAGGATCTGCCCAATCAGCATCAGTGAAGGCCTCAACCCATAGGTGACCATTAGAGGAGAGAAACACCCCTTTGCCAAGAACAGATTTCAAGTAACGCAAGATGCGTAACATAACTTCCCAATGAGTAGTATAAGGGTTATGCATATATTGGCTAACCATGCTAATAGCAAAAGCAATGTCAGGACGAGAGAGAGAGAGAGAGAGAGAGAGAGAGAGAGAGAGAGATCAATTTGCCAATTAACCATTTAAATTGACCCTTATCAAAAGGATCCCCATCCTGGCTAGAGAGACGAACATTAGATTCTAGTGAAGTATCTAAGGGCTTACAGCCAAGCATCATTGTCTCTGAAAGATGTAATGTATATTTTCCTCTAGCATAGGAAAAAAAAACCCATAGTGGAGCGAGCAACTTCAATGCCGAGGAAATAGTGTAACTTCCTAAGGTTTTTGATCTCTAACTCTTGACCCAGATAAGTCTTCAAACGCGTAATCTCCTCTGTATCACTTCCAATGACCACAATGTCATATACGTACACAATAAGAAGAGCAATCCTAGATCACCTGAGAAAATTGGTATGGTGAGCATAACTCTAGGTGTAGCCATTCGACATCATTGCCTATGAAAGCGACCGAACCAGGCACTAGGAGACTGCTTTAGGCCATAAAGGGCTCGTTTAAGCTTGCAAACCTTTCCTTGTGCTGCTAAGGTCGAGAACCCAGGAGGAACATCAACGTATACCTCATCTTCAAGTTCACTGTGGAGAAATGCATTCTTGACGTCAACTTGTTGCAGTCCCAACCTAGGTTAACAGCACAGTAGAGAAGTACTCGAACAATATTCAGCTTTGCAACAAGTGCAAAAGTCTCCTACTAATCAATGCCACAAGTTTGAGTGAAGCCACAAGCCACTAACCGCGCCTTGTATCGAATCACATTACGATCCAAGTTCTGGTTTACTACAACACCCACTTACAACTTATTGTATGTTTCTGGGGAGGAATCAAGTCCTAAGTGCCATTTTTCTATAGGGTTTGCATTCCATCAACCATGGCCGCCTTCCATTTGGGAATGGTAAGAGCCTCCTGCCAGTTTCAAGAAAGAGAAACAGAATACATAAAAGCCCGATAGGATGGACACAGAGTCATATGACACCACTTGAGCAATAGGGTGATGTGTACAAGATCGCGTTCCCTTTCGGACAACAATGAGCAAATCAAGAGATGGGTCAAAACGCCTTGGAGGAACAGGTGCGAGATTACCAGATGGAGAAGGACTAGGATCAGGAGATGACAAGAGGCCAAGTAGAGGAGGTGCAGTGGTGGTGTTGTCCAGGTAGTGCTAATGCTACTGTTGAGGGAGCCGAACATAAACCTGTACAGGTTTGTATCTCCCCTTGGACTGGTACAATCACCGGAGACACTCCCTCAGGTAATGGAGCAATAAGCAGCACATATTCACCGTCACCGAGCACCAAATCCCCTTGGAAGAGAAGCCGGCGAAAAATAGGAGTAGCTCATGGAACACACATCCATAGTCATGAACATACGCCAGGAAGGAAGGTGGTAGCACCGATGACCCTTTTGATTAGCAGAGTAGCCAACAAAAACACTTGAGCCTACAAGACTCAAACTTGCTATGGTGTTGATCATGATTCTGTGCAAAACACATACAACCAAAAACACGTGGAGGGATGGCAATGTCAGACGACCCTGTCAAGGTAGTAACAAGAGCATGAAAATCCAAAAGACGAGTCGGCAGCCGGTTCATCAAATAAGCGGCGTTCAAAACATCGTCACTCCAATACTGAGGAAGAACTTGCATTTCCAACAAGATAGAGCGAACAACCTCCAATTGATGACAATTTTTGCTCTCAGCAACACTATTTTGTCACTATGCGAACTGAGTGCGAACCGTGGCGTGAAACATCTGTAAGCAGCGGAAGACCTCACTCTTGTGACAACGGAGGTAAATCCAAGTGACCCGTGAGTGATAGTCAATGAAGGTAACAAACCAACGACAGAAGGACACCGAGCAAGGCCCTGCACATCAAAGTGAATCAACATAAAGGAACGACACTTCTTTTATTTTAATCAGAATAAACAGAGCAAGTTTGCTTGGCTAAAACACAAGCATAAAAATAAAAAAAAAAAAAAAACCTCAAATTTACAGTGCTAAGATAAATGCAGAAAAAACTTTAACAAAGTCCCTACCGGAGGATAGCCAAAACGTCTATCCCAAAGTAACTCAGAAGCAATAGTTAGCGTGGAATCAGTCTGAAGTGCAAAACAAACAATAGGAAGCCCATCGTCCAACAGACAAAGACCACCATGTACCCTACCACAGCCAACCATTTGTCCCATCACCAGATCCCGAAAGAGACAATGGCTAGGATAAAATGTCACTTTACAATTCAGATCATAGGTAAGGTCGCAAATAGAAAGAAGGTTAGTAGTAAAATTCGGTACATAAATAACAGAAGACAACGTTAAAGTGTGAAAATACGCAATGGAACCCTTCCCAAAAACAGAGGAAAGGAACCATCGGCGACACAAACATTGTCTTTACTAGAACAAGGAGAATACTGAGAAAAAGGACTGGGGGTACCAATCATATGGTTAGTGGCACCGGTGTCAGTGATCCAAGGGTAAGAGACAACCAATGCACAATGGCTACCAAAAAAGAAACCAGAGGCAATAGGGTTAGAGGCAGAGTGAACCGAGGAAGGCACGGTAGTAAAAGCAAATGGCCCAGACGAGGATGGTTCCAAACAAGTCATGAGGCATTGTAGCATGGCAAGCTCATCCTGTGAAAAAGAGGAACAAACACTGGCAGGAGCGGCACTGACAAGAGCAGACTCAGACGTCTCAGAATGATGAGCAGAGGAACCATGACCCAAACCACGTCCGCGCATTGAACCTGCAGCTAGGCGATCATGGAGTTTTTAGCAACACTCCTTGGTATGTAATTCCTTACCACAATAGTCACATCGGACATGTTCACAGTCAAAAGAAGAGCAATCACTGGAACGAACAGAGCCACTACCACCAAAGTGAGGCCCAGATCCAAAAAAAAGGGTTGAACGATCCTGAGAACCATGGGATGATAGACTAGGTGATAACATGGCAGTGCGACGACTATCCTCCAACTGCACCAAGGAGTAGGACTGCTCCAATCATAGTTGTCAAGGCGCAAGGCAACCTAAGGCATTAGAGGCCATCCCAGGCACCGCTAAGGGGTTGCTTAGGTGACCAAGGCGTTCCCACTCTATTTTTTTTTTTTTAATTGCTAAAATATTAATGCTATATTAATGTTCATATATATACAGTATTCTACATAAATAATCAACATTTAAGACAAACCAACAAATAATGAATAAAGTTTAGGACATAAAGAAGCATATTTATAAAAATAAAATAAAAAAAAACATAAATCAATAAACTAAGAAGTTAAAACATCATCGCAGCATCCGGGCTGTATTTTATGGCCTAAGCGTATGGCCGATAATGGGGGAGGGTTGAATTGCGGGCAAGCAAAACCCTTAAAGAGATACATGAAATTTTCCATTTAATTAAAGACTTATATACACAACTACAACAAGGCGACCGCCCAGGCCTTCAGGGCATCCTAGCCACCTAGCCGCTTAGGCCATAATTTACCACCCGGACTTAGGCGACACCTTGACAACCATGGCTTCAATGAAGGAAAGTGATCACAACTAAGCACCTGGTCGCAAATCTGGTCATAGGCAATGTTCGGGTCAGCTAGAAAACCATACACCTAATACTTGTCTTCCCATTTCTGAAAGCTGGTTGCATCAGCTGTGTAAGTAGCTTCGAAGGTATCATAAGAATCCGTTCCTGCCACAGATTGCACAACTCAGAGGAGTACTGAAATAAAGAGAGACCTTATTGTCTGGTCTCATGAAGCTTCTTTCTGAGTTCATAGAGCTATGCATCATTCCCAACTTGGGAATAGGAATCCATGGCTACCGTCCAGAATTTAGCTGCAGTATCTAAAAGAAGATAATCCTGAGCAATATGTGGTTACATGGAGTTTATTAGAAAAGACATTACCAATGAATTAGCCGAGCTCCACTTAATCTGAGAATCACCAACGGTTGTAGGTTGTGTCGTAACTACGAGAATCAATGGACAGATAATCAGATCATGACCACATTAAATAGATGCTCCATCAAGATGGACAAAGTTCACAGTGAATGAGGGAAAACAGGTATCGCGACCCGTCCCGTAGGTTCCAGAAGAGGCAGTAGTAACAAACGACATGATGATGACCACAGACAAAAGTTTCTTGATACATCATCACAGGAACAGGCAATCCAATGCATTTATGCACAAATAGAGAAATCTGCAAAATAGGGTTTCTCAAATCTCCACCATAATCAGATATGAGAAACCAGCCTTAGAGAGGGCTCTCGAAAATCTTGAAATCTCGACCTTTATATGGTCAAAAAATGCAATGTCTAGGGAGATTTTCGAGATCTCATTGAGATCTTAAATATCTCGAAAATCTCTAGCTTAACCGAGACGGGGTCAAGATCCAAGATTTAAACCTTGAGTGGCGCTCGGAGAGAAAAACTAAGAGAGAAATGCAAAGGAAAGAATACTAAAGGAAAGAGAGGTAGGTGAGGAATGAGTCAACACTCATATCCCCACATACATCGAACCTGGACACATAGTTGTCAAGGTGTCGCCTAGGCGCCGCCTAGGCGCCCCAGGCTGCCTTGGGTCGCCTTGAAAAATTGGGCACCTTGGTCGCCTAGGCGCCCAATCAGGCCTCCATCGCCTTGATTAGCCTTAGCGCCTTAACTATGCCTGGACATAACCCATAGTCCCATATTACAACACATTGTTTCCATTATATTTTACAACAACGTTACTTGTTTTGATCATCCACTCATTGGCTGGATATTGTTATTTTAATTGCCTTGAAAAACTGCCTGCATCTTTTCATAAGTCCTACCTCATATATGACTGCTCATAACTGCCAATCCAGTCATTGGATTGCTTAGATTTTCGGATATATTGTTCACTATCATATTACTTGTTCCAAATCTGATCCCAATCTGTGGAGTGGATCTTCTATTATTTGAAATAATCATATTCTAGTCCTATTTAGTTCACTGCGATTATGGCTTTTGGGTTTCCAAAGGATAGAGTCAGGCTCCATACAAAACTAGGGCCAAAACCCTTAGAGGATAAACACGCAAAACTAGAAAAATAAAAACAGGCCACCTTAATCTGTAACAAGATTTTAGGAGAGAATGAATCTGTTCCTCTCAGTATCCAAGGGAGGGGAGGTTAAAGAAGTCACTATGCCCTGCACATCAAAAATAATCGCTCCCCATATTTGAGCAAATGATCTTGATTTGGCTGCCCACCTACGCATGTTCCTCTCGAACCAAATATGGTACTCTGTCACAACAAAGGCAAGCTTAACAATAGTATCACGAGAGGACTTGTCTTTGAACTTCTTGGAAATCCATTTCCATTCTTGATCAAAAGACCGGATCCTTCTGTTGCTCAACACAACATTTCCGAAGAATCTTTTCCCAAACTCTTTAAGAAAAGAGCAATCAAAGAACAGATGTTGGACGTCTACTCCCCAGGCCCAGCACAAACCACAACTAGCACATGGAATGATGCCTTGGTTACACAGCAATGAGCCAGTAGGGAGAGACTAAGTCAGAGCTATGGCAAAGAGAGTAACCTTAGAACTGTCGAATTATATAGGTGGGATACTTGTAATTTGGTATTTGCTTTTATTTGTTTTTCCTTTATTTCTTTTCCAGCATTATTCCCAAGGGTATATTTGTAATTTGTCTTTTATGACTTCATTCTAAATAAGAAAGTTGAATGGAGAGATCATTATTATCTCCCATTTTCTCCCATTCTCTCCATTCTCTTTGATTCAACATAGTATCAGAACCACCTTAGATAAAGCTCCTTCTTCTTCTTCCCTACCCCTGCTGAAACCCTTCTTACCTACCCTAGCTATTACCGCCAACCCTTCTTCTTCTTCTTCCCTACCCCTGCCGATACCAACTGCAGGCCTCCCAGCCATTACCGCCACCCCTGGTTACATCTCCTAGCCCTACCGCCACCCCCTGGTTGCCTCTCTTAGCCTTACCGAAACCCTTTGTAGACATCCCAACCATTACCGCCACCCCTGGTTACCTCTCCCAGACCTGCCAACACCCTAAAACCATCCCACAGGCCTGCCGCAATACCTAAAACTATCCCATAGACCTATCGACACCCCTAAAACTATCTGACAGAAATGCCGACACCCCTAAAACCATCCCATGAACCTGCCGCAATACCTAAACCCATCCCATGAACCTGCCGCAATACCTAAACCCATCTAAACCCTACTGCAATACCTAAATCCATCTTTCAACCCATCTAAACCCATCTACATTTTCTTCTCATCCTCTCTAATTTCCTACCCATGAGATAAACCTCCCCACAAGGAATTGTCAATACCGGTTCCCATGTATCCTTTTGTTGCCGGGATGTGCTTTGATGAGATCACTCGAATAGCCAACCTCAATTCTTCTCTGACTATCTGCAGATCAAAACTTGTTGCATATGTGTCTCTCGTACCCAGAAATTTGATTCATGGCATCTCTATTGAAGGTATTTTGCATTGTTCTGCTCCAGTTTATTAGTAAGATTGTTCTTCGGTTGTGATCATCCCCATATTCTTCTGAAACTATTTCCCTTACTATGCAGACCTCCAAAATTGAATTCACTGCTATTGCCCTTAACCCAATTAAGTTGGATGGGACCAACTATTTAATGTGATCTAAAACAGCACAGATGGCCATCTCTGCAAGAGGCCTACTAGGTTATATTAATGGTCAAAAGAAGGCACCCGCCCTTATAGATAGACATTATGACAAATGGGCATTTGAGAACTCTATTGTAATGGCACATGTAATTGGCTCTATGGAACCCAAAATTGGCCAGGGGTATGTCTAGTTACTTGATGCTACTGAAATTTGGAAGGCTGCCAAAGAAACTTATTCAAAGGTTGACAATTATTCTTTGATTTATGATCTCCATGTGAATATTGGTGCTACTAAGCAACGGAACATTACTGTATCCCCATATTACTCTGAGCTCCGCAGCTTGTGGCAAGAATTGTATTACTATGATACCTTTACTGCTGCTTGTTCTACTGATGCTGCTACTATGAAACTTGCCAAGGATAAACTACGAGTACATAATTTTTTGGCTGGACTCAATGTTGAGTTTGATTAGATTCGCGCTCAAATCCTCAATAGAGAGCCCCTACCCTCCTTAGAACAGGCTTATGCCTTGGTTTAGTCTAAGGATATGCACCATACATCTATGATGCCTCCACTTCCAACAGAAAGGTCAGATCTCCAAACCACCCAGCCAAGTGGCCTTACCTTCTCCAAACCAGTTTGGTGTGAACATTGTGGGAAGGAACGCCTTATTAAAGAAACTTGTCGGAAATTGCATAATAAACCAGCTGATTTTGTGACCAAGAGGCGTGAGAAGCGACTGCAGAGATCCAAGAATTTCCAGGCACCTCAAGCTAATTAGTTGCCCTACTATTGGGACCCTACCCATGCTTTCAACAGAAGAACTTCAAGCACTCAGAAACCTTCTCAGGCCATCTACTGCAGCTGTTACTGTTCCTACATCATCGTCTGCCACTCCAGGTTCTTACTTTGTTCAGTCAGGTATTTCTCATGAGGGTCACTGTGCATTTGTTGTCCTTGGCCCTTGGGTTATGAACACTAGTGCCACTAATCACATGACTGGTTCAGCTAGCTCATTCTATCTGTACTCTCCCTCTAATGGGAAAGATACAGTCCGAGTAGGAGATGGGTCTCTCTCTCCTATCTCTGGAAAGGGATCCATCCGTTGCTCATCTACCCTTACTTTACAGTCTGTTCTTCATGTTCCTAGTTTCTCTACAAATTTGTTATCTACTAGTAGTCTTACCAAATCTCTTAACTGTAAAGTAATTTTTTTTTCCTTCCTTGTGTGTAATTCAAGATCTGGTGAGCAGGAAGACGATTGGACATAGTAGATTACATGGTCTCTACTTGCTTGATGATGGTCCTTCAGCACCCACATCAGCCCCTTCACCTTCACCACCGATTACTCCACATCACCTTACTCCACTGTCAGTACTCTCCAACAATGGCACAGGCGCCTTGGTCACCCATTTTTAGTAGTTTTGTCTCAATGGCTTCCCTCTTTATTTAAGCATTGTAATAAAAACAAATTATTATGTGAAGCCTGTGTTTTGGCTAAGCAGGCTCGTACAACTTATTCTCCTTCATTTAATAAAAGTAGTGGTCTTTTTTATTTAGTGCATTCTGATGTATGGGGTCCTAGTAGGTTTTCCTCTATTTCTGGTCATCATTGGTTTGTAACTTTTATTGATTGTTATTCGCAGACTACCTGGGTCTATCTCATGCATAATAAAAGCAAGGTTTAAAATCTCAGATCTCGGGGGCGTCTCAGCCCCTGGGAAAACCTAGATCTTGCCGCCGAGACTCTGCAAAAAAAATCGAGACACCTCAAAACATGCTGTCTCGGTAGCCAAATGTCATTTTTTTTTAGGCTTGATACTTTAAGAAAACCTTATTTTAACATATATAAACACATTTAGAGCATAAAATTGTAAAAATAATCACACTTTATGGTTGTTTGGGTTTACAGCCATGTTTTAGCAATAAACACTGAAGCTTGTTGTAAACTTAGGCCAAATGGCTAATATTGGCTATTGTACTCAATAATTATCTAATATAATTATTCAAAAATGCAAATGAGAAATAAAATAATGCATTAAGGGAATGAGAAATAAAATAACACTTCATTATAAAACAACCCAAGTATATCATACAAATCATTACTTTATAGTTCAATATTGGATAATACATTAAAAAATACTAACTCCCTAGTCCCCATGAGCTCATAGGCCACATACAATGTTTAATAATACATAGAGTGTCGTGGATGATCTATCACAATATCATCATACATCGGGGAAAGTTGCAGACGCTAATTGTCTTCCAACTGAGCAACATAGGCTTCCCATGACATTCCAGGCGAAGTAGATCTGATAATCTTGCACATGATTCATAAATGCATCATTATCAATGCCTTGAAGGATGCCTATCTTAGGGAAGAATTGATCAATGTCTGAAGTACTACTCCGGTGCTAATAAACTTGCAGAAGCCACGATGGAATAGAAAAGAAGTTATCCATAAAGTTGGATGATCCACTCTGACTCTGTACTACTGAGTAATCGTCAAAGGAAGAACCATATGCAATGGGAAAGGGAACGAAGTGGGTATCACGAGCATCACCAAAGCTGACCCAGTGCTATATCCGGGAACAATCTACTGCCCATGTCCACTGCCGTAACTGCTGTTCTATTCCACACTCGATCCTCGAAAGCTAGTAGAGAGGCAATCAACCTTGATGTCCACCATGCTACTGCAATCAGCATCTTCATCCTGTTGAACTTGGGAATGACAACGAGGCCTCTACGTATACATTCTAGTTCCACGTGATGAGGATGGTGCGTGCACCATGGCCAGTATCCTATATTGCATGAGTATACTGGCTCTCCCCAGTGTATCTAACAGGTGATGCTTGTGGCTCAGCCCCACCCCCACCCCCACCCCCACCCCCACCCCCACCCCCATGATCACTACCACTAGGTCCATTACCACTCCAACCCCAATCAGGATCGTCCGTATCAGTGACAGCAGGAGGGTCAAACGATCATGGTGACTCTGTATGTATGCAACCCTTGTTCGAGGCTAGAAACTAGTCGACATCAGCATCCAACTGTCTAGCCAATTCAGGGTTAGGCCTCCCCTCATGCTGATCCATCACTGATACTACTCTATCCCGCACCCACTCCACTAATTGATCTTCATCATCAGAGTCAAGCTGGAAGATGTTGGCAAGCTCGAGCGGGGTATCATCCTCCTTTTTTATGAGTCAGGCTTTGTAACCTCAGCCTCATATTGTAATGCACAAAGACCAAGTCATTTAGCCGTTCAGAGCCCAGTCGATTCCACCTCTTTAAATGAATGAGGTTAAAAGTACTCCAGTTTCGCTCACAGCCAGATGCGGAGCATGTCTGAGATAACACTCTAACTGCTATTTTCTTCAGAGCAAGTGCATCTTTGCCATACAACACCCACCATTCAGCTGCATAAGAACGATAACAGATTTTAATTTCATGTCATTTAAACATAATACATAAATGAAAACAGCCTCAAGATATTTTTGTTGTTACTTGCAATTTGCATACCAGGATCAGTAGTGTCTCAGCCAGCCACTGTAGTGGGGAAAGAAAAACTCCTATAGCCTTCCCTGAAGGTTATAATCAACACATAATCGAAAACTCATAAATATTTGTAATTACAATAAATGGTTTTGCCATATTTCCAGTAATTGAAGCATTCAACTCACCTCTAGATTTTCCATTGCCTGTTTGGTTGGATTTGGCTAACTTTGTAACCACTTGCTTTACTGCTTCAATTAGGTCTGCATTCATCCCAAGTACATGCATAAATTGGTACTTGGGGTTCAAATAGAATACTGAAATATTTGACAATAGACAGACGATTAAAACAAATAAAAATTATATTGGTACATAAGTAACACTAAAGTAAATACATCATCAAATTTATTCACCAGCCTTATGCAATGGATGCATGAGTTGGCTCTCCCATCGGTCACTGATGATCTTTATATAGTTCTTGTAGCCACGTGGTAACACAATACGAACATGTGTCTTCAATGCGTCCACGGCAGCATAAAAGAGTGGCATTGTAGGTTTCCGTTCAGTATCTACCATTCTTAGCACCTGCACTACGGGATGCAACACCCTGACTACTACCTTCACATTTTGCCAAAATTCATCTGAAGCGATGGCAGTCTATGCTTCCACTCCAGCAGGAGAAGATGACTCTCTCTACCCAAACCAATCTTCAGATGCAAACATCGATCTGAGTCCAACTATCTTCGCCTCAAAGCTCTTCAATGCTATTAAGTTCGTCGCGAATCTAGTGATGTTTCGTCGGACCAAGTCCCCTCCACATCTCTCCTTGAGCATATTCAAAGAATAACCATGGTTGTAGATGAAAGTGGTGACTTGTCTTGCTTGCTCAACCACTTTCTTCACTTTACTGAGCTTTCCCATGTCCTTCAACATCAAATTAATACAATGGGCTGCACATGGAGTCCAGAAGAAACTGTACTTGGCTTTGTTCATCATCATCCCCCCGGCCTTCTTATAATTACTGCCGTTGTCCGTCACTTTCTGGACAACGTTTTCAGCTCCCACCTCAGCCACCACTTATTCCAACAGCCCATGAATATATTCTGCATCTTTCTGCTCAGCCGATGCATCCACAGACCTAAGGAACACCGTCCTCCTATCACAATAAACCATGAAGTTGATGATGGACTTTCTGGAAGGACCAATCCAACCATCACACATTATGGTTACTCCATAATCTTCCCAATTCTTCCTCATACTCACAATCCAGTCTTATAGTTACCTCTTCTGTCTAGGCAAATATTGATTCATGAGCTCATATTGATTTGGGCCTTTAATCCCTAAGTCGGCCTCAGCAATTGTATCTAGCATGCTCTGATAGTTAAAGCTTGTGGTAGCGTTTGCTAGGATGTTGTGAAAGAACGACCACTTAGAGTAAGCATCCCCTACTAACTCCTTAGATTTTCCTCCAAACATTTCCTTTATTTATTTATTTATTTATTTATTTGCTTGTTCCCAGACTTCCTAAATACTCTGGGATCTTGCTGTTGCAATTCAACATAATCATCATCCCGTATAATCATCATCCTGTGGCTGAGGCCCAGGTTGTCCCCTTGTACTTCATGATCTAGAAAACCAAGAACCGATCCCTCTGCTCCGTGCTATACCTAAAGCTAAGCTGATCCACTACCATTGCCACTTGCTTTAGATGGACCTGCTCCTGACCGTCTACTTTCCTCATCCATTCTTAAAGTTTCTCTCCTAGTCATTGCCACATGGCACATTTGTCTTGCCTCTGCCTCTGTCATACAACGTACATCCCATTCCCCACCATCATATTCATCACCAGAATCTAGTAGGGTGTCTCGAACTGCCTCCTCAAACTGCTCTTTTTCCCTTTCCATGGCTGCCCTCCTCTACTTCCCTCCCTTTAGTTGCTCGCCTATGGCCCTGGATATCTCCACAGGACACATAGGACATTTGGCAATATCTTTACCCAATCCACTTAAGTGTTGCTTCAGTCTTGTAATGCCACCAGACTGAAGCTTCTTCCCACAGAAATTACATTGGGTCTTCTTTCTATTACTCTGAATGGCACTCCCATACTGCTATGCAGGGTTAGTACAGGAACCGGCCCCGTCACCTCCATCGACCGCCTCAGAACTTGATCTAGACATTATCTCTCAAAGCCTTCTTAGCACTGTTTCATTGAATAAACAAAATTCAATAACCTTACAAACTTCAACACAGCAGAAATACATTTTAAAGTTTTCTTCATATTTTAAATGCGATCAAATATTTTTTTCGAATTTTTCCATATTTTATAGAATTATTTAACAATTTTTAAATTAATTTTTAATTGCATAAAATTACTTTTTTAATGCAAATAATTCAAAAAAAATACCTACACCAACCGAAATCCAAATCTGAAACTGTAGGTCTGTAGATTGGTCAACAATGATTAACATAAAAATATCTCATCATCAAAATAGTATTAATAATTTTTAAATTAATTTTTAATTGCTGGAAATTACTTTTTTAATGCAAATAATTCAAAAAAAAAACCTACAATCCAAATCTGAAACCCTAGAACCGTAGATCGGCCAACGGTGATTAACATAAAAATATCTCATCACATTCAACAAACTTTAGTTTTTTCTCTCTCATGTAAAATCCCATTTTTGGCAAAGAATCTTAACTTTAACGGTTGATACAGAGCTCCGACAGCAATCTCCACACTCCAACGCATCACCGGCAACAATTTCAAAGAGAAAACTAAGAAGAAAAGAGGAAGATTTGAAGGTTTTCAGACAAAACTGAGAAGAAAAGAGGAAAAGCTTGTTCTGGGTCGAGATCTCAACCGAGAACAGGGGCTTGCCCCTTTTATTGCTTTAACAAAAAAGTGAAAAAGCATTTTCTCGCTAGATCTCGGCGAGAAAATGGAGAGATTTTATTTATTCCCAAGATCTCGGCGAGATTAAGAAATCGATAATGAAAACTGTTATCGACTCTAATCTAGTCTCGGTCTTCACCGAGAAAACCGAGAAAGCGAGATCTCAGCGAGATTTTAAATAATGAATAAAAGTAATGTGTTTTAATGCTTCCGCTAGTTTCACAACATGATAAAGACTCAATTCCAGACTCAGCTGAAGGTATTTCGTAGTGACAATAGAAAAGAATTTCTTGATGGCACATTTCAACAATATTTTTCAGACAATGACATTGTCCATCAAATGAGTTGTGTTGACACACCTGCTCAAAATGGGATCGCAGAGAGAAAGAATCATCACCTTTTTGAGACTGCCAGAGCTCTCATGTTTTACAACCATGTTCCAGCACGTTTTTGGAGTGCTGCTGTTATGACTGCCGCGTCTCTTATCAACTGGCTCCCTTCAAGAATTCTCAACAACAAAGCCCATTTGGTTCTACTTTTTGGCACTACTTCCTTTGTGCTACCGCCAAAGATTTTTGGTTGTTTTTGTTACACTTGCAATTATCAATCTCCTGGCAAATTTAATCCCAGGGGGCTCCGGTGTATTTCCATTGACTACCCTACCACATAGAAGGGCTATAAGTGCTACCATCCTCTTTCCCGAAAGACTTTTATTACTTGAGATGTTCTATTTCATGAGCATCTGATGTATTACCCATCACGTCTTCAGGGGGAGCAATTGATGATGTACCTATGTTTGAAGATGTGCCAGAGGAACCAGAACGAGTCTAAGAAAGAGTCACAGACCCGGTTCCGATTTCGACTCTGTATATTCCAGAGACAGAATCAACATCAGACCAGTCAGACCAGGACACAATACCACCTTCTACACCTACATCTACACCTACACCTATTCCCACAACCAGTCCTAATGCCAAACCTCTATAAGTCTATAGCCATAGCCATGACGAAAGCAAGGAAGGACCACAATCATCAACGCAACTTCACAAGTCCCTTCGTCAGCCCTGGATCCAGACTGAGTTTTCTACTAGTAAGGAACTTCCTCCTTCTAATTTTGATTTACCCATTGCCCTTCGGAAAGGTACTAGGTCTTGCACACTTCACCCAATTTCCAACATATAATTCTTTATCTCCTACTTTCCATGCTTTTGTGTCCTCGCTTTCCTCTATTTCTATTCCTCAGAAATGGCAAGATGCAATTATAGATGAACGATGGAAAACTGCAATGATGGAGGAAATAAAAGCCTTGAAGAAAAATGATACATGGGATCTTGTTCCTCTCTCATCTGGTAAGAGATCAGTAGGGTGCAAGTGGGTCTACACAGTTAAGCAGAAAATTGATGGCACAGTGGATCGGTATAAGGCAAGGTTGGTTGCCCGTGGATTCACCCAGACATATGCGATAGAATACCAAGAGACTTTTGCCCCAGTAGCCAAGATGACAACAGTCCGGTTCTCTTGGCATGTGCAGTGCATCATAACTGAGATCTACAACAACTTGATGTGAAGAATGCAATTCTTCATGGAGAACTCACAGAAGAAGTTTATATGGATTGTCCACCTGGTTTTACAAATGCAAGTACCAATGGAAAGGTATGCAAGTTGAAATGCTCTCTCTATGGACTCAAACAGTCCCCTAGAGCATGGTCTAGTAGATTTCACAAAGCTATGACAGCATTTGGTTGTATGCAGAGTAATGCTGATCATACGTTTTTCATCAAGCATAAATTAAGTGGCTTCACTACACTTCTTGTATATATGGATGAAATTATTGTTATTGGAAATAATGATGATGAAATTAGAAAACTGAAGTCATTCTTGGGGAAAGAGTTCGAAATTAAGGATCTTGGAAAACTCAAGTACTTTCGTGGGATTGAGGTTGCTCGTACTACAAAGGGCATCTTTCTCTCTCAAAGAAAGTATGTCCTTGCTCTGCTTTCAGAGACAAGATTATTAGGGTGTCGTTCATGTGATACTCCTTTGGATCCTAATACTAAGCTCAAGGAGAAAGAAGGAATACCGACAGATAAAGGTAGGTACCAACGGTTAGTTGGAATGTTGAGCTATGAGCTATCTACCACATACCAGGCCCGATATTGCATTTGCAGTGAATTTGGTGAGTCAATTTATGCATTATCCTTATACATCGCATACGGAGGCAGTCTATAGGTGTAGAAACTATCTAAAGGCTACTCCAAGGAAAAGGATTCTACTCTCACCAAATGACCATCTCAGAGTGGAGGCTTATAATGATCTTGACTAGGTAGGTAGTCCAGATAGGAAATCAATTTCAAGATATTATACTTGTGTGTGTGGAAATTTGGTCACTTGGCGCAACAAGAAGCAGATTGTGGTGGACCGTTCCAATGCAAAAGTAGAATTTCAAGCAATGGCTCAGGGAATATGTGAACTATTGTGGTTAAAGGGCTTACTTGGAGATTTGAAATTTAGGTGTCCTCAACCTATGACTCTGTTTTGTGACAATAAAGCAGCCATCAGCATTGTTTACGATCCAGTTCAGCATGATAAGACTAAGCATGTTGAGGTAGATCGTCACTTCATCAAAGAGAAGTTAGAAAGTGATCAGATTCAAATTCCATTTGTTAGATCAGGGGATCAGCTGACAGACATTTTCACTAAAGGTTTAGCTAGGAAACCATTTCACATGATATTGTCCAAGTTGGATATACATGATATATATATATATATATATATATATATATATATATATATATATATATATATATATATGCACCAACTTGAGGGGGAGTGTCGAATTATAAAAGGGCATACTTGTAATTTGGTATTTGCTTTTATTTGTTTTTCCTTTATTTCTTTTTTAGCATTATTCCTAAGGGTATATTTGTAATTTGTCTTTTATGACTTCATTATAAATAAGAAGGTTGTATGGAGAGATCATTATTCTCTCCCATTCTCTCTGATTCAACAGGAACTAAACCACATCATACCAAGAAACCTAATGACTGAGGGATCGAACAAGATCCCATGCAAAAGAGGCCGAGAACATACCATTGGGAAAGGCAGTCCAGTATGTAATATCACCACTCCCTGTGGGTCTTCTAGAGATGGAGTCCAGAACTGCCCAAGCTTGCTACAACCAATGCAAAAAAGCCCGACCGATGACCAAGCCCCATCAGAAATAATGAATGAGACAGTATCAAGTCTATCATGATCAGAATCAAGCTGAATCCTCCCTCCATAGGCCATAACTAGCACACCATGCGGAGGCTAGTTATCCATTCAAAGCAGAGTCAAAGCTCTCCATCATCAATGAGGGATTTGATAGAAGGGAAGGCCAAATGCTTGTGATAAAGGATAGTTCTCCAGACCCAAGGGGATTCGGAGCACTCAGAGACCAACCATATAGAGTGTTGCCTCAAGTACTTGTTGTAGATCCAATCGACCCAAATGCTCCCTTTTTTCTTAGCTACCCGCCATTTCAACTTAATGATGCAAGCCTTATTGATCTCTTTAACTCTCCGGAGACCCAAACCACCCTTTTCTTTTGGTAAGCAAATCTTGGCCTACCCAATAGAGTGGAAGAATTTATTATTCTCCCCCAATAAAAAGGCGCTTCATGCCTTCAATTTTCTAGATAATCGAGCTAAGCAGGCCGAGTATCCCGATCCAAAATAAATAAGAACTTCGCATGACCACCCAAACCAATTCTAGTATCCCAGCACATGATAAAAACTTAGTTTTCCATTAAAAATTTTCCTAAGACTGTCAAGGATTAGGAGCAACGATGAGCTGATAATCTAGCCAAAATTAAAGGCAAACTAAGGTAGGTGACTAGCAACCTATCCAAGCGGAAATCCACAATGCTTCAGAGGCACTCACGAAGTGGTTCATCAATGCCGGCAAGGAAGATGAGACTTTTGCTTGTCGATAGTCAGACCTGACACAGAGCGAAAGGACCAAAGCACCTCTGAGATGGAGTTGATGGATTTCGCATTACCTTTCAAGAATATCATGATATCATCTGCAAAAGCAAAGAGAGTCAATTTGAGATCCTTGCATTGAGGAAAGAAATCAATATGGTTCTGGTGCACACTCAACTAGATAGATCTGGATAACCCTTACGAAACAAAAGTGAATAGAAGAGAAGACAAAGAACATAGGACAATCCTTGCCTAATGCCCTGCCGAGCGTTAAAAAAAAAACCCATCGGGCTACCATTGACCAAAACTGAGAATCTAGGAGAGGAAATACAATACCAAATCCACTGGCAAAAGCTATCAGGAAACTTTATTCTGGCGAGGGCTTTAACAAGATATTCCCATTGGACAGATCGTAAGCTTTGTGGAGGTCAAGCTTAAGAATAGCAGCTAGGGAATGATTCCTTCTATCAAAACCTGGGCAAGACCATTACAAATCATGATGTGACCTGTAATATTTTGACCTTCAATAAAAGTTGATTGATTCATGCTAACCAGGCCATCCACCACTTCTTTCAATCTGAAGGCTAAGATCTTGGCAATTATCTTATAAATGGTATTGCACAATGAAATGGGTCTAAAATCAGCAATGGAGTACGCACCCCGTCCTTTTTTGGAATAAGAGAGAGGAAAGTTTTGTTTACTTCTCTCAACCGAGTCAGGTTGGAGAAGAAACTTCAAACAGATAAAAGAAGATCCACCTTAACAATATCCCACGTTGAGAGAAAGAAACCCAAAATGAATCCATCCGGGACTGGGGCCTTCTAGGATTTTATGGATTTCACAGCTTTTAAAATCTCATATTTAGAAGGAATGGAGGTCAGACTTTAACTCTGGTCAAGCGAGAGAGCTTTATCATATAGCCCCATAAGCATCCTCAAAAGAGGGGAGGGGGGGGGAGAATCTCGGGCTATAGAGATGAGAGAAGTGATTTTCTGCTAGCTTCTTGATACCTACATATCTGTGGTAACTATACCGTCCTTAATCCGCAAGGAGGAGATATGGTTCTGCTTTTGGTTAGGTTTGACCAACTTGTGAAAAAAGCTAGTATTTCTATCCCCCAATCTCAGCCAATTGATTCTTGATTTTAGTTTAAAGAAGCTTTCGTCTTGAACAATCAAAGAAGCCAACTTAAGGGTAAGGGCTTTTTCAGCTTCAGCAAGAGAACAATCATCCACAATCTCCTGAAGACTGAGTTGAATATCATTCAGCTCCATTCTACACTCCTGCATACGCACTCGAAGTATTGCCAACAGATCTTTTATTCCAAATAGCAAGAATGCACTTGGTCTCCCTAAATTTCCGAGCAAAGCTAACCAGGGGGTGAAGGGGTCCATAGACATCCTTTCCCTTGGAAGTCCTCATGACTAGTCTACATGTCAAAAAATCTGAAGGTTTGGGGCCCAAGGAAACATATGGAGAAATAGAAAGGATAGTCGGGCAATGGTCAAATAAACCCTGAAGAGTATAAGAAAAGCCTGAAAAATGATAGGCACGTCTCATTAATCGGGACTCTATCGAGTTTGCAAGAAACCCTTTGAACACCAATCCTTTTATTGGTCCAGGTAAACTTCATACCAACCCATTTAAGATCCACCAAACCCACAAAATCAAGGCAAGACGCAAATTCTCCTACAAATTGATCATAAAAAAATACCTCCCTCCCTCTCATTGGCTTACCTGACCACATTGAAATCACCCAAAAATTGAGGGGGGAAATAGGATGCATCAGCAATAGGACAAGTAGAACAGAAAAGTAAATGGAACACCAATTATTGGCAAATTGTAACACACAGTTTAAAATCTATAAGTAAAAAAATATTAAATCAATGGCAAAGAGGAAAATCAGGAACAACTAAATATTGAACAGATTTCATGTGCCAGAAGCCATACTCTCCTTTATTAGATCCTCCCTCATTCGCATTGCCAAAGGATCTCGGCGAATACGGACATCAGTTCCCATCATGATACGATATTCTCTATCTGTCTGATGCTGGAACATTGTGATAAGCTGGGTATTTTCGTCTTCACCAGTCTCTTCGAAGTGCTTTTTCACAGCTTCACGTGAAGTGTCCCTCTTCCATCCTTTAACCCATTCCGAATAGTAAGCAATGGGACCTATTCTTTCCAATCTCTCTTGTTCAGCTTGTAGTCTGAAAATGGAGAATCGCAATAATAGAACAGGTCACAAAACTGAAAACTACAGTATATTGTCCAAAAAAAGGGTTCACGAGCAAGCAGTGATTCTTTAATAAACAAAAAAGAAACAGCAGGCATAAGTGCAGCATTTTTTCTAGGTTATGAACCCCCCTGCTAAAATTTGTTTTTAGTGGAGATGTTGTTATGAGTTTGTTTAAAGACAAATTAGAGACGGTAATAGCTAAATAATAGTAGAAAATCCTAATATAGCTCAAGATCAAAGTTGGCAAAATGATGAGAAGGTTCTCCTTTTCTAATAAAAATAGCACAAGAATACTTTATGCAGAAAGCTTCTGAGAACACAAACGCTCAATGAGGATTGAACTAATCTCTCTTGCAATGGGACTTTGATACACCAAAGAAATAGCATTAAAAACACAATTTAGTTGAAGGAGATGCATCTAATGTCATAAGGCAAATGCAGAGGACTGATGGCAGGCTTTGGAAGTTTCTTCCACATCTTGTTAGATTACCACCCCACTACCATTCCATCGACAACCAAGCTCTACCAATGACACTGCAGGGTGCATACAACCTAGCGAGGCACAGATAGTTTGGTCAAGAGTTTGTTACAAGTATTCTACTTGATCGTGTTTGCTTTCTATGTTCCATTTGCTTTTCCTCCAAGGGTTTATATTAAATAAACTCTCATTCTTCTCATTCTCCATTAAACAAAAAAAAACTGAGGGGGGGAGGGGGCAAAAATGGGAGAAAACAAACTTAGATATCCAAATGGATAGAACCAGGCTCCTTACAAAAGAAGGCTAGAGCCTGAGAAGGAAACAATTACAAAAGATGACCATCTCAATGGGTGGTAAGATCCCAAGAGGATAAAATGAGCCTATTCATGGTCTGCAGACGAACTTGGGAGAGGCATAATAGCTCCACGAACATCGAAGACAATGGTTGCCCAAATCTGATCATAAGACCTATATTTGCCTGCCCACATTCTGAGGTTTCTTCCAAACCATATTTGATAAACTGTCATAGAGAAAGCAAGCTTGCCAATGGCCACAAGGAGACTTCTCTTCGAAGTGCTTGAGCATCCACTTCCATTCATGATCAAAAGGCCGAACACTTCTACTAACGTGCCAGCACTTTCCAATGATTTTATCTCATATTTTGTTGGAGAAATGACAGGCAAAGAAGAGATGGTTAATATCTTCATCAGCAGCCCAACAAAATCCACACGAGGAGCTAGAGGAGATGACATGGTCTCGTAAGAAGGAACCCATAGAGAGAGAATGGGTCCTAGCTCTCCATAAAGTGAAGCTATGGCGAGGAGAATGCCTTTTTAAACCAAACAATATTATGCCAAGTAACCTTGGTAGCACGAGATCTAATAATCTCCCAAGCTGAGGAGGTAGAAAGTCCAACATATGGTGTCACCACTCCCAATAGGACTTTGCAGAATGGAATCGAGAACTTCCCAAGCCTCTGATAGCCTTATGGAAGAGGCCCTACCAGTATTCCAAATCCCATCCGACATAACGGAAGAGACGGTGGCAAATTTGTCACACCCTAAATCAAGCCACGTTCTTTCTCCATAGGTAAGGACCAAAATACCATGAGGGTGTCAATTGTCCAACCATAGTAACGTCGAGGAACCATCATCAATTAGAGACTTGATGGAAGGCAGAGCCAGCTGTTTATGATTGAGGATCGTCCTCCAAACCCATGAAGCATCATGACCAACAGAAACCGTCCATATAGTCTTTTCTCAAGTATCTGCTGTAGATCCAATCCACCCATATACTCTCTTTCTTATCAACCACATGCCATATCAATTTGAGAATGCAAGCCTTGTTAACCTCCTAAACTCTTCCAAGGCCTAAACCATCATCCTCCTTGGGCATACACACTTTAGCCCACCCTTTAGAATGAAGGAATTTATTACTCTTAGATCCTTTCCACAGGAAGGCACTCATAAGGGATTTAATAATCGACCTTTGAAGACCAAAAATCCCCATCCAATAAAGATAGGAACTCTGCATAACCATTTTAACAAGCTCTAAATGGCCTGAATAAGATAAAAATCTTGTTTTCCATAACTGAAGCCTTTTCCAAAGCCTGTTGAGAATAGGCTAGCAATGATCAACCAATAATTTGGAAGAGATCAATGGAAGACCCAGATAAGTATCCGGCAATTTCCCCAGAGGAAAATCCACAATACTTCTAAGATGCTCACTCAAGGTCTCATCAATCCCTAAAAGAAAATGAAAGATTTCAGCTTATTAATGGATGGCTTGACATAGAGCTGAAGGATAAGAGCACATCCGAGATAGAGAAAATGGACTTGGCATTACCTTTCAAGAAGATCATGATATCATCCGCAAACGCTAAATGGGCCAAATTGAGATCCTTGCATCTAAGAAAGAAATTTATTACAACTGTTCAGCATTGATCTGAAGAGACTTTGAGAGATCTTCCAAGACAAGCGTGAATAAAAAGGGGGGCATAGGACACCTTGCCGGATACCTTGCTTCGCATTAAATAAGCCCACTAGACTGTCATTAACCAAAACAACGAATCTAGTTATAGATATACAAGAGAAGATCCACCGAGAGAAACAATCAGGAAAATGCATTCTAGAGAGGATATTCATAATGTATTCCCACTTGACATTGTCATAAGCCTTGTGAAGGTCAATCTTAAGCAAAGCGGCCGGAGAATGATTTTTTCTATCGAAACCCCTGACTAGATCAGAACAGAGCATGATATTATCCATAATACTTCTCCCTTGAATGAAGACAAACTGGTTGGGGCTGCCAAGACTAGCAACAAGTTCTTTCAACCTCAAAGACAACATCTTGGAAATGATCTTGTAAATGGCGTTACACAGAGCAATGGGTCTAAAATCATATATGGAACAAGCACCCTCCTTCTTAGGAATAAAGCATAAGGTCTGATTAACCTCCCATAATTGATCTAGGATGGAGAAGAAACTCCTAACGGTCAAAAGAAGGCCCGCCTTAATAGTGTCCCAAGCTGCTATAAAAAAACAAACAAACTAACTAACTAAACTATCAGGTCCCAGAGCTTTTTGGCCTTTAAAGATTTAACTACTTAGAGAATCTCATCATTTGAAGGGAGGGAGTCCAGCATAGAGATGATCTTGGGAGAGAACTTTGTCCAAGAACCCCGAAGGAATATCCTACAGAGAAGGGAGGGAGCTTGGACAGTACATGCTGACAAAATAATTTTTCACTGTCTTCTTGATACCCGCTACATCATAAATAATGGATCCATCATCAGATCTCAAAAAACAGATCTATGGAAATAGCCGATATTCCTATCACCCAATTTCAGCCAATTGATACTGGATTTCTGTCTAACAAAGCTCTCCTCTTGAGCCACCAAAGCAGCCAGCTTTAAGGAGAGATCCTTGTCTTCTCCCATATAGGAAATGTCTTCCATTGAATCTTGCAGCTTAAGCTGAACAAGCTTCAGATCATCTCTACACTCTTGCACAGCCCTCGTGAGCTAGGCCTCTTCTCAAAGGTCGGTCATGACCGCGGTGGTTTTCCTACGAGGGCTTGGGCCCTAATGTGCACGTGTCAAAGTTTGGTTGGGGGAGACACATTCTCCTGTACCGATACTGATATCAAAACCATAATAAGTTTGTTAAGAATTACAATCATCGTTCTCTACAAAATAATACCATATAATATCATATCCAATATACATGTAGCCAAACCCAAAAAGGTAAATCTGTGATATTGTTTTGATAGACCTTTTCGTCTACCAACAAAAATCATTAAGTAATAAGAAGGGAAAGAGTAAGGGGAGGGCTACGTCATGCATAGACGTAGTCGCTGCAGGTGCCGCCCACGCCGTGCTCTCCACCAACATCATCCGTTCAGGCGACAACGCTCACCAAAGGGGACTTCATAAAATCAGCAACTGAATAGTCACCAGCAACAAAATATGAAAAAGACGTGTCGATACGAGGGTGAGCTCCCATTCCAGCTCAGTAAGAAATCCAGTATCACATGCATGCAACACACAATGATATGAAATGAAATTTTAATATTAGATCTCAGGGCTAATGTTTCTACATCATATTGAGATTCAGCCTGTGCTTTCAATTTTGCCTACGGTCCACAAGCCTCCAACTCTCAGATATCGAGCAAGGGTAGAAGCTAAATAGACGACCCTGGATCGTTAAATAACTTCTACAAGCAAACCCCCAATGTGACCAAAGGATCTTTTATTCCACACACCAAGAGCACATTTGACCTCCCTTAACTTCTAGGCAAACCTGTCAAGAGGCGATAATAAACCATGGGAAGATTCTCCCTTACATTTCTCACCACCACCTGGAAATCCTCATGAGCAGTCCAAATATTAAAAAATCTAAAGGACTTAGGGCCAAAGGAAATATAGGGGATTATAGTCATAGTTCGAGGTTTTGATCGAAACCCCAAAATAAGTAGGTTTCGAGCCTGGCTAAGACGAAACCTAGGCTCAAAACTGACTTATACCATATCCATAGTTGTCAAGGCGTCGCCTAGGCGCCGCCTAGGCCCCCAAGCTGCCTTGGGTCGCCTTGGAAAATCGGGCACCTTGGTCCCCTTGGTCTCCTAGGCGGGCGCCTTGGTCGCCTAAGCGCCCAGTCAGGCCTCCATCGCCTTGGTTTGCCTTGGCGCCTTGGCGCCTTGACAACTATGACCATATCTCGGTCGAACCCAATGGGGTTCAACCAGGTTTCGTATGTTTCGACCCATAAAATGAACCAGGGTCTATATCTAAGTGTCGAAATAGTCGAAACCTAACTGGCAATCATCGAGCAGTACTTATTTATGACTAATATCATTTAAGTAAATGTTTCATTTACTTATGATATTATTTATAAATAAGCAAACACCCCCCATTTGAATCCAATAAAAATAGTCTAAAATTCAAATTCCATAAGGATAAAAAGTCAACCCTCCAATTCAAGAACATAAACCGTATTTTTGGTTACGAGGGCGATTTTCAACTTCCAAATGTTAGGCATTTTTTCAAATATAAAAATTTCATATATCTTATTATAGTAAAGAATTACTAAAAACCAAGAGTGCACTAAAATAATCTTTTGCTTTGATGCCCAAAAAATTGTTTACATTCAGACAACTTTAAACAGCATTTGCGTACTCCAAACAAGGTTTGACTGGACTGTAACTCCTTCATTATAACTCGGATTCAAGCAATATCATTTTTGCTGGAAAGCTGATTATGCTAGCTTTGCAACGAATTCGAAATTGCTTAAATCCGAACTATATTAAAGGAGTTACGTTTCGGTCAAATCATGTTAAAAGTACATAAACGTTAGTCAAAACAATTGGAGTGATACCATGTTGTGGGATACATACATGCCGAATTAGAGGAGCGTTATCGCCACCATCAGTGGTACGTTGCACGTGGCTTAGATGTACCACGAAGCTCAGCATGGAACTAATTGGTGAGACTTCTAAATTCTAAGTTCAATGTATTAATTTTGAATGAATGTTGTTAATCAGTGGCTTAGTACATTGTGGATTATTTCAGCATACACTACCAAACTTGGGTCCACACCACATTTAACTATTTTCTATATCTTCTTTTCAAACTACCATTAGAAATAGGTGTAAAATGGTTCAAATGGGGTATATAAAAAAAATCAGACAAAAAAAAAAAAACAAATTTAGGACTCGAAAACATGGAGCCAATAAAACTGGAAAAAATACTAGGTTCCGGCCTGGTTTCTGCGGAAACCACTAGTTGTCTCAGTTTCGAGGCTGATTGAAACAGACCTTGAAACCGCACCTCAAACCTTGGATATAATAAGGATAACTAGGCAATGATCCTAGATCCCTGCAGATTCAAATCACGCCTCTGAGGAATTGAAAGTCGAGAGCCATTTGTCATTAACTAAGACTCTGTCGAGTTCGCAAGAAACCCTTTGATCACCTAATCTTTTATTGTTCCAAGTGAGCATCATCTCAACCCATTTCAAATCCATCATGACAATAAAGTCAAGACAAGTAGCAAATTCTCCCACCGATTGTTCATTCACATTACCTCCCACCTTTTCATTGGTATATCTAACTACATTAAAATCTCCCAGAATACCGAGGAAGCATGAAGCAAATATAAATCCTCCCATAACACTTCATTCAATCGATGAGTTAGAAGCATAAACAGCAGTAATATGACATTCTTTTAAGGTAAGACAATCAAAACTTTTAAGTGGATGTATTGAGCAGATGAAGAACTTCGTCAGTGTTATACTGCCGGCCCCAAACCCAGATAAAGGAGGAGCATTGGTGCATCATATTGGCAGTCGACATCCAAAAAACCTAGCCAAACCCTTAACATGGATTCACAGACAAAAGATATTCAACGTAATGCTAGGGTGTTCTCCATATCGAAGCATTACGCCTGACCCCTAGTGTAGTGAAAAATGGGCAAGGGACACCATGAGTGCGGATAAAGAGGCAAATCCATAAGCATCATGGATGTGTGTCTCATTGCACTAAATCGTAAGAAAGATCAAGTTTTTTGCCATAAGATAAGGTGGTGGAACTTAAAAGGAGATACATTAAAAGCTTTTACTATTAATGTGGTCAAAGGTTCTATCCTTTGGATAACCAGGTTTGGTTTCTCCTCTTTTAGGGCTTTGTTAATAGATTCATTCATTTCCCAAAAAATAATGTGGTCAAACAAAGAAAGTGGGACTTTGAAGGAGATGCTAATACAATATAGAATAAAATGACCGCATGTATTAGGAAAGTTGCTAAAGATGTCCTAGCCTCCAAGGTGTGCCGAAAGGAAATATCATTCCTTCAGAGAGTCTTGGTAGTGGGATGATGAAGTTCAAACAGCCATTACAACTAAGAAAGATAGTTTTAAGACATGGCATAAGACTAAGGATATAGTGGATCTAAAAAAGTATAGACTTGCCAGAAATAAAGCCAAAAAGATTGTGGAAAAAGTAAGGGTGAAGAAATATGAAGATTATAACAATCCGAGCATAAAGGAAGGAGAAAAAGCTATCTATAAAATAGTTAAGATGAGGAAAAGGAAAAGTAGAGCTTTAGTCATTTAAACAATGTTAGATGTGTTAAAAGTGCAGATAATAGAGTTCTAATAAGGGATGAAGACATTAAAGAGAGATAGAATGATTATTTCTACAACCTACTAAAAGACACTTTGAGAATAGTGTCCGAGAAGGCTACATTACCCACCAAAACACCACAAGTATTAAATACAAACAAAAAATTATGGTGACAAAAGTAAAAGAAGGTTTAAAGAAGATGAATGTTTGCAAAACACCAGGCCCAGATAAGGTCCCAATAGAAGTTTGCAAGAGCCTAGGAATCTATAAAGTATCTTGGCTAGCTAAGTTGTTCAATAAGATTATGAGGATAGGAAAAATGACAGATGAATGGAGGAGAGGCATTGTGGTTCCGATTTATAAAAATAAAGATGAAATTCAAAACTGCAATAACTACAGAGGCATAAAACTAAAGAGTCATACTATGAAACTATGGAAGAGAGTTATTGAAACTCGCATGAGACAAGAAACTACCATTACAAAGAACCAGTTTAGTTTTATGCCAGGTAGAACCACAACAGAAGCTATCTACTTGCTTAAGAACTCATGGAAATAATTAGGGAAGGCAAGAAGGACTTTCATATAGTCTTTATTGACCTAGAAAAAGCATATGATATGACAGAGTGCCTAGAGAGTTAATCTGCCAAGTACCAGAGAAGAGAAGTGTTTCAAGTAAATATGTGGACATAGTCAAGGATATGTATTATAAGGTGGTGACTAGTATGAAAACCTGGGGTGTCAAGGTAGTGATTTCCCAATTACAAAAAAGTTACATCACGGATCAACTTTAAGCTTAAGCCATTATTTGTTTGCCCTCATTATGGATGATTTAACCAGAGACATTCAAGATAGAGTTCCTTGGTGCATACTTTTTGCTAATGACATTGTTTTGGTGGATAAGACAAAAGCAGAGATTAACACAAAATTGGATATATGGATATCAACATTTGAATCAAAAGGTTTTAAGATAAGTAGATTAAAGACGGAATATATGATGTGTAACTTTAGTCAAACAAGGACAGATAATGAGATGGTGAAAATTGATGAGAGGGAGATACAGCAAAGTGATTATTTTAATTATCTAGGTTTAATTATAAATGAAGAAGGTGATATAACCCCAAGGGGATAGCTCAGTTGGCAAATACCAACACCTCAAAATGAAGCGATTATAAGTTCAAATCTCCTCGAGGCATACTGCACACATATCCAAAAAAGGTGATATAGAGAATGATGTTTCATCATGGTTTCAACTATTGTATCGATACGGGCCGTATCGACCAATACGTATCGGTATCAACACTAGTCGATACGATATATGTCGATTCGTATCTTAGATTTTTAAAAAAAAATTGCATGGAAGTGTATCGACTGTATTGGTCTGATATGCCTCGATACGTATGAATACACTTCGATACACATAACATGTATCGATACATTTTTTTTGTAGTTTAAAAAAAAACCCTTTTATCGATCCGTATCGATCAGTATATTACTCGATACTAGTCAATACAAGTTTTAAAACAGAGTTGGCCAAGAAAGAAGAAGAAAGAGGTGGAGCTGCCACCATCGCCGAAAAAGTAGAAAAGGCTACAGCTCCTGCCGCTAGAAAATCTGTAGCAGCAGCCACTCGCCATTGCCAGAGGAAAAGTAGACAGCAGAGTAGCAGCCATTGCCGCCGCCACAAGAGGAGGAGAAGAAAAGTAGCAACAACGATCGCCACTGCCACCAAAAGAGGAGAAACAGACAATAGCAGTTGCCACCGCCGCCGCCAAAAGAGGGGAAGAGGGAAAAAAAAAAAAAAAAAAGGTACTAACCTATGTGATCTTCGTCCTCAGCAATCGGCTCTAGCAACCGGCTCCAACAATCGTCTCTAGCAATCTCGTCCCCAGCAACCCCATTGCCTGCAATCATCTCCAGCAATCTCGTCTGTAGCAACTTCATTGCCTGCGAGTCCCTATATCGTTTAACAGGAAAAAAAAATCCCTATATCTCCTAGCTATATATATGTCCATGGGACATGATCCCACGTATCACATTTTATATTAACATAAATTCTATGCACCACTTAAAAGTTAAGAAATGGTATTAATTTTATAAAGAAAAAATAATAAAAATTAAAAAATAAAAATCAATGTAATTGGAGGTAAATTAGTGTAATTAGTGCAAATAAAAATTTTATAATTTATATACATCCCTATGATTGGAAGTAGTGAATTGAGTCTAACCCTTTAATGTCTTGTAATTGGACCATAAATTGGTTATTTATAGTGTCTTTATGTTTTAAATTAGTATTTTGTATGTTCCTTAAGCATTCACATGCATATCTTGCCCGTACCCTAGCGTATCCATCATAGTTGTCAAGGCGACTAGGCGACGCCTTGGCGTCCGGGTAGTTAGATATGGGCTAGGCGATTCATCGCCTTGTGAATGTTCAAAAAGCGACCGCCTTGGTCGGCTTGGAAGCCCTAAAGGCCTAGGCGTTGGCCTTGTTACCGATGTGTAGGTAAATCATTAATTAAATAGTAAATTTCACAAACCTCCCTTAAAGGTTTCCTCTTACCCGCAATTTAACCCTCCCCCACACGCTATTAAGTTCCCTAACGGAAAAGGTGAAAAGAGTTTTTTATACTAAAAACTAGTCCAAAAGTACATTATAGTCTTGCTCTTGCCCTCTTGCTTCTTACTTGTATACTATTATGTTCTAACTTCTTAGTTTATTGATTTGTGCTTTTTTGTTTATAAACCCGTTGCCGCGCCTGGCCCTCCAGGTGATTGTGTCATCCCTGAGCCCGAAATTAAGGGTTGTTGGAATGCCTTATTTGAAACGGATCCTTTGACGCTTGGGGAGGGGATACCTCTTTCTTCTGATCCTCCTCTCCTGGAAACTAACAAACCATGCGCATCTTGCCTAGACAGTGATTTCCCATCTGAAATCTCCTCGTGGTCGAATACTCTTGTTGGCCAGTTTGTTGGTAGAAGACTACCATTCCACCTTGTGGTGAAATCCTTAACCCGTCAATGGCACCTGGTTGAAGGCGTGCAGACTAGCTCGCTGACAACGGAATCTTCATCTTCTATTTTGAAAATGAGGATGACAAACTGAATGTTGTGGAAAAAGGGATTTGGTACATGGCCAGAAAACCAATCGTGCTCCGACAGTGGGATGAATCCCTCTGCTTTGACAACATGAACCTGACTTCCCTCCCTATTTGGATCTCGTTACCTGGTCTCCTTTTCCATCTTTGGTGTGTGAAGGCTCTAAGTGCAATTGGATCGGTCATTGGAACGCCTCTATTCTCCGACAGATGCACGCAAGCTCAATCAAGACTCGCCTTCTTGAGAATTTGTGTTTCGGTGAATGCCTCTGCACCTTTGCCGAACTTTGTCACCATTAAGTCTGGGGAGGGAAAATTTTGGAAGCAGCAGATAAAATATGAGTGGAAACCCCCATTCTACACTTCCTGCAGAGTCTTTGGTCACTCCACTGGTGACTGTAGGCCTCGGACGACCCCGTTGTTGCCTGCCTCGGACTGGCAAGAGGCTCCCAGAGTCTGGTCAAAATGGCAGAAAGGAGGCAAACTAAACCTAGAACCAACCCAAGTGATGGTCAAACCACCATCCTAGACCCGGCCCTAGCTTCCGTCAACCCTGGAACCAACCCAACCCGAACCACTACTGGAACCAACCCAAACCCCACTCACCTAATTAATACCACATCCAGAACCGACCCACCTAATACCCATCCCAACCCTAACCTAAACCCAGATCCTATTTCATCAGACCTCAACCTTCGTTCTAACCCGATGAACGTCTCCTCTCCCTCCTGCAACTGTAATCCTTCCAACTCCCCTGGCCCCAACATAGCACCCCTCAAACCCTTACCCCTTTCATCGCCTATTAGCCGCACCTCACCCATCCTTCTAGGTAAGGGTGTCAAAAATGGGCCCGGACCGGTAGCACAGACCGAGCCGGCCCGATATAACCCGAACCCAGCCCGGACCGAACCTTGATGGACAGGTTTTGGTCTCGGCTTGTAAAGCCCGACACCGTTTCAGTCCAAACCGAAACCAGACCGGACCAACCCGTTAAGAAGCCCGAACTAGCCCGAATCAATAATACCTAACCCGAACACCGGTAAGGTCCATCCGGGCCCAGTTTCTTTTAATGGTTTTAAATTTTGAGGGATTATATTACACTGTTATAGTTCACTTCTTGATCCCAAAGATTATATGAATCTATAGTTGAAAAAAGTATGTTAATTGTTACAATTTACTGAATTACATGCATATAGAAGGAATGATGCTAATTTTATAGATAAAAATAATAAAATAGGCTATATATCTTACATATAAAATAGGCCCGATAAGCTTGATAAGCCCGGTCCGGACCGAATCAACCCGAAATCACCTCAATAAGCCCAACCCGATAACAAACCGACACCGAACCAACCCAATAGTTATTGTGTCCAGCGCAGCCCAACCCAGCCCGAACTCTTAATGGACATGTTTTGGGCTGGGCTTATAAAACCCGACACCGATTCAGCCCGGACCGAAACCGGCCCGGACCGGCCCGTTGACACCCTTACTTCTAGGGAATGCTAATCTCAAGCCCTTGCTTCCTCCCCGGTTGTGATTGGTTCGACGGATGGAGCCAGTAGGAAGAGTCTGACAGACCAACAACCCCAACTCGTTGTCAAATGCAAACTCCAAGAATAGAAAGAAAGGGAAATGTTCGAAAAGGCTGGCTAAGCTTACCAGTCGTGATCCTGCAGGTTTGAGTTATTCCCGACGATCCTAATGAGATCGTGTGTATCCCTGGGGTTATATTCTCTATGGTTTTGATGATGACAGACCTTTACTGGAATGTTAGGGGATTAAATTCCTCTCCTAAACAAGCTGAAGTGTGTAACTACATTAAGAAATATAAACTTTCTTTTTGCTTCCTTGGAGAAACCAGAGTTCAAGAAAGTAACGCTCAAGATATTGCAAATTTCTTAGCTCCAGGTTGGCAGTCGAGTTTTAACTACAACTATCACAAAAATGGTCGGCTATGGATCCTTTGGGATAGTTCTAAGGTGGTATCATGCACTATGGTTAGTATGTCTGATCAATACATTCATATTAAAATTGTTGAGACTTCTAGCATGAATTTGTTCTACATTACTGCCATTTATGATTCTAACTCTGCGATTGAGCAAAGAACTCTGTGGGAGCTTATATGCAGGATCCATTCATCTATGGGTAGGAATTCTCGGGGTATTAAGGGAGATTTTAATGTGGTTAGATATGCCCGTGAAAAGATGGGTGGTAGCGTGGATGATCATGCTATTGGTGAGTTTGCTGACTGCATTGATTCAATTGGATTGGTGAATCTCAAATGGGTAGGGATGAAATACACTTGGACCAATCGGAGGATTGGTGATCAAAGGGTTTCTTGCAAGTTGGACAGAGTCCTGGTCAATGCCTGTTGGTTGACAAACTTTAGCAATTCTGAGGCTAAGTTTGAGCTGTCGGGGGTTTTCGACCATAGCCCGATCATCCTCACCATCTCCCCCTATGTCTCCTTCAGTCCCAAACCATTCAGGTACTTTGATATCTGGAGCAGCCATGCTGACTTTCAGCAAATCGTTAAAGAAGCTTGGGATAGGTCCCCTATGGACCCCAGTCATCCTCTTCTCGGTGTTGCCAGGAAGTTAAGGGAGACGAAGTGTGCACTCGTTGCTTGCAACAAAAGCTCCTTTGGAAACATTAATAATGCTGTTCAGGAATGTAGAAGAGAGCTTAATGCGGTTTAGTCTCAGCTTTAGGGGGCTTTATAGAATCAGACTCTCGAAGATTTGGAGAAATCTCTTTCTTTGAAGCTTGCCTCCTTAATTGCTCAAGAGGAAAGTTTCTTTAAGAAAAAACTAGAATCAACTAGCTGAAATTGGGAAATAAAAACACTTGCTACTTTCACAAGTCTGTCAAAGCTTCTCAGAACCGGAACCACATCTCTTCGTTGTGGGCTGAGGATGGATCTCTAGCCTTAGAAGTCTCAGGGATTAAGAAGATTGTTGTAGACCACTTCTCTGATCTGTACAACCCTCCTTTGCTGCCACCCCTTGAAGGTATTCGTGTGGGGCTTTTTGACAAAGCTCTCTCTCTTGAGCAAAGATCTAGTATGGCCGTCCTCCCTTCTGAAGAGGAAATCATCAAGGCCATTAGATCCATTAAATCTTAGAAGGCTCCGGGGCCGGATGGTTTTAGCATGGGCTTCTTTACTTCGGCATGGGAAATCATTAAGGTGGATCTTTTGCTTGCTGTGGGCAGTTTTTCCTCTAATCCCTCTTAAATGAAAGAAGTTAACCAGACATTTCTGTGTCTCATCCCGAAGAAGGAGGGTGCTTGCTATTACTGACTTTAGACCCATTTCCTTGTGTACCATTTATAAAATCATTGCCAAGGTGCTTGCTCACAGACTGAAGGAAGTGGCTGAGGATCTTGTGAGCCCCAATCAATCGGCCTTCATCAAAGGTCGCTTCATTGTGGATAATATTATGATTTGTAATGAGCTCACTCGGGGATTTGAGAGAAAGAACCACCCTCCTACAGCTATCATGAAGCTGCACCAGCATAAGGCCTATGATTGTGTCAGATGGGAATACCTCATGGAAGCTATGGCCAGAATGAATTTTCTAGAGTGCTTCAAACAATAGATCTGGCACTGTATTTCCTCCTTCAAATTCTCTATTTTGGTCAACGGTAGCCCTGTCGGATTCTTCAAGTCTCGAAGAGGTATCAAACAAGGTTGCTCCATATCCCCTATCTTGTTTACCCTCATCTTGGAAGGATTATCCAGAGCCATTCAGCAAAGTGCTCTTCAGAACCGGATTGATCTTCTCCCTCAATGTAAGGCCTTGAAGCTAACCCATTTGGCCTTTGCAGACAACATTATGATGTTCTCTAAAGGAAACGTCAAATCTATATCATCCATCTCAAAGGTCTTAGCAAACTTCAGCTTTATGTCAAGCCTCTTGGTTAACAAGCAAAAGTCCACCCTCTTCCTCGCTGGTATTGAAGATGAGCGTCAGGAGACTATCAGACGCATTGTGGATTTCCCCTTAGGTAGGTTGCCAGTTACTTACCTTGGATTGTCCTTGTCTCGGCTAGGCTCTCTGCTCATCACTGCTCACCCATCCTTGATAGATTGAGAAAAAAGCTCCAACTGTGGAAAGCAAAATTCCTCTCTTATGCTGGTAGGCTGGAGCTGTTAAGGCTGTAATGCAAAGCCTGTATTTATACTGGACTGGGATATTCTGCCTGCTTAAGTCGATATCTCAGAAAATCGAAAGTCTAATGAGTGTCTTCCTATTGATAGGAGCGGATAGTAACAAATTCTTCCATACTATCAGCTGGAACAAAGTATGTCTGCCTAAAGAGGAGGGAGGTCTAGGTCTTTGAAGAGTTCAAGAAGTCAACAAAGCTTGCATTATCAAACTCATAAGGCGGGAGGCTGAGAAAAAAGAGAGCATTTGGATCCAATGGATCTATAGTACATATTTGAGAAGACAGTCAATCTGGACAGCTACTTTGAACTGCAATTCGTCTTGGATTTGGCGAACAATTCTTCAGCATAGACAATTGCCCATACATTATATTAAAAATCTCATTGATGATGGCTCCACAACCCTTTTGTGGCTTGATAACTGGCACCCCCAGGGTGTTCTTGTGTTGGCCTTTGGAGAAAGGATTCAATCTGAGTATGGCCGGGATAGGCTTGCTACTGTATCTTCAATCATTTCTGAGGGAGCTTGGTGCCCTGGCCGAGCTTCATCCTCTAGACTGGTTCGAGCTTTGGAAGATTTGGAATCCATCCCTCGAAGACTTACTAGGAGTAATGACCTTGTCAGTTGGACAGCATCATCCTCCAGAAGGTTTTCATCGGCATCTGCTTGGGACCTAGCTAGAGCTCGCAGCCCGAAGATTCCTTGGTTTAACGTGGTTTGGTTTAAAGGACATATACCGCGCCATAGTTTCATCCTTTGGAAAGCCCTGACTCACTCTTTGCCAATAAGTGCCCTTCTTTATTGTCGGGGCATCATTCCTAATGATAAGTGTGATCTATATTGGGCCTCGGGAGAAGACACCCATAACTCATTTTTTGAGTGCCCATTTTCCTCAAGAATTTGGGAAGCCATCCTAGGGAAGTGTTGGCCTCATTACAGAAGGATCCGTTCCTTTGATTGGGAATGGAAATGGATAATCAAAAAGTTCAAAGATAAGTCTCCATGTAACACTATAGTTAAGCTTGCCTTTGCTGCAACAGTGTATCATATTTGGTTTGAGAGGAATCTAAGAAAGTAAAACAGCCAAATCGAGATCCTTTACCCAAATTTGGGAAGCAATATTCTCCGGTGTTCGAAGAACCATCTTGCCATTGACCTCGCAGCTGCTGGTGTCTACCCGAAATAACTACATCCTGGCTTCTAGGAATATAGCCACCACTTGAGGTGGATGTCTTTGTTTTGTGTTTTCATGTTTTTGTAATTCTCTTCGAGGCTCTTCCCTGATTTTGTAAGTAGCCTGGCTCAATCCTTTAGATGCCCAAGTTTGCTTTTCCCTCCTCTGGGGTTTTGTTAGTATACTCATTCATTCACCCAAAAAAAAAAAAAAAAAGGTTTGGATATTGAACTATTTGGTAGTATTTATTTATGTCTTGGTTTACAAATACATAAACGTCTATGATGTAATTATCACATCTAGACATGGCTTTTGAGTTTAATATTATGATTCCGCTATTTATTAGCATCTCTGATTTATTGCCGTTATTCGGTATATTTGGTTGTGAGTATGTGCACTGTGAACTGATTCTGGTATGGAATACTTGCACTGTGAGAAATCCATGGTCACACCAAAACACCGTGGTTTTGGGGTGTGCATAATGATGCGAGATCTTGGGTTGAAAACCCTAATTAGATCCGCTAGTAGGCCCACCTAATATTAAGCACGCTTGATTCAAATAACAGTGGCAGAATCGTAAATAAATCCAAAACTCAACCAGTAATGGCGAACTTGTAATTAATCAGAAGTCTGAAATAACTCTAAAGAACCAAACAGAGCTTTAGGATGAAATTAAAGTTAAAGAAGTACGGATAAACTTGGAAGGAAGAGGAAGAAAAGGAAGGAAATAATCAGACCAGGGGGAGTGGTCGATTCAGATCACTGAGACAAGAGAGAAAGAGAGGGAAAGCTTCAAATTTCTGCCGTAGGCACCATCTCAATAACAAATCATCATTCTATTCCATTCTTCAAATCTTCACTACTAATTACTCTATTACATGCCTCTTTATAAAGGAAATAACATTCCTAAACTAATTTAAGGTAAACTTAGAAAGTAAATAACATCTTTGTGAAATAAAATCTAATCTCTAAGGCATAAATAGAAATAATAAATAAGGAAACTTAATACTGAAACTTCCTATTCTAATTAATCATCTACCAACCCTTTCCAGACCAAAAGGTTAGTTTGGGTTTGAGCCGGTTCAGGTTTGGCTTGGGTAGCCAAATTGGCTCGTGTCGATCCATCCATGACACTGTCCTGTCACCTTGATGTGATGCTGAAGCCAGCAAATACTCCTGAACATCAATCTTCATATGTTGAAGATCCTTCGCCCGTTATCTCCTCATCTTCCTATTTATAAGCCACAGCTCACTTCGACGTTTCCAATTTTCCATAGAATGAAACAAAAATGCATTCCTTTTCTATTTTTCTACTGCATCACATAAAGTAATCACTTTATGGTAACTTCCTATCATCAATTTTCACCCCCCTACTCTTAGTCCAACTTTGAATTTATCCATTAATCTCAAATGCTCTCGTACCCAAATTAGTCATATGAATTACCAACCGACCAAGAAGAAGAAGAAATACAAGCATGAATTGGAGGAAACATCATTTTGCTTCGACTAATATGAGAAAAGCACATTAGGGAACTAAATTTTTAAGCAAATATGCATGTTACCGTTCTTCTTTATATAGGTGCCGACGTGCCCGGTAAAGAGAAGTCTCGGTGTGTGTCGGATGGTCCCCATAAAGTTTGATTTGCCCAGTCTCTGCCATAGCTTTTAAAAAAACCTACAAATATCTCCAAATGTCCAGCGAGTAGCATGTTTGAATCAGAATAAGAAAGAGCACTGTAACTTGATTTTAATAGAGCAGATACCTGAGGAAATATATATTAACAACAGGTAGACAGTAATTTACCCCAAAAAAAAAAACAGGTAGACAGTCAAGCCAGTTGATGGCACAATCAAATATGTCAGACATGTTCTGGATGAGGCCCAGCTGGGAGATACCCTCTGCAAAATTGCAGAACTTGGAAGATACTAACCTCTTGTTTTGCCAGACACTTTAAAACAAAACCATTCCCACATTTGTAAGTAACTTCAAGTAAACCATTCTGTACCACCCCCATCCCTTTACCCCTTCACACGGACTCACCTATCAGCCCACCCAACCCCAACCCCCCACGAACACACATGTATGCAAGAATGAATCATTATTATAACTATAACCCTGAGCATGAAATCCAATTATTATTTCCTCTGTTGCTCTGAAGAGTGAAGATTTACAGAGGTGGCTCTGTAGACAGAACGGCTGAGACCCTGTGGAAGATGATTACTTTTGCAATTTGCAGAAGGAGGGAAGGGAATGCATGCATTTTTTAAGACAAGACTTAACGAGAAGGGTAACAAGAAAAGCAATGAGAATTTATCAGGTAGTATATACTGTGGTTCTACAGTTTAAGGGCGTCAATACATATGGTATTTGGGGAAATTAGGATGATATTGTTAATGGAAAGGTGGTTTTTGGTATATGATGCTGGTTTTGGAATGTAAAGGGTGAAGGGTGAATTTTTAGGATCCCAAGGTGGACCGATATCAAATATATAGCACCCTGAGTGTACAGATAACTATCTTTAGTAATTATTTATACACTTCTTATGACTCTTTTCAAAAAGAACAGAAAAGGAAAAAAAAAAAAAAAAAGGACGACTTTACCCTGATCCACCATAAATAAATGCTAGGACCATTTAAACTTGGCCGAGGATATCTCCCAATTGGGACCCATGCACATGGTTGTGTTTACTCTTCCATGCACATGGTTTGTATAACTCCGCCATTAGTCTACCAGTACCCTAGGTCTGTTAATTGTGTTGTTTGAAAATCACCGTTTCAACATCTGGACGCCTCCTCTGCCACCTTGACCATAGTTCCTTGTCAGGCTTTCTCCAGTTCCACCATAGTTCTTCACTTGAAAGAGGCTCCTCAGTTGGTTTATTTGCATTTGGATCAATGAATGAGTGAGGCTCTCCAAGTTTCTTTTTCAATTCGTAATCACTGAAGTTTTCTTCCTCAGGTTCCATCTGATAAACAACATAATCGGTGGAGAGGTCCTTAGGCTCCTCTGGAACATCACTTGAAGTTTCAAGAACTGCCGGATCACTTGTGTCTACAGTCAGTTCCGCAGATACCACTGCACCTGTGCCTTGTGAAGATGCCACAGTACCTATGCCATCTGAAGATCCCGCAGCACCTATGCTTGTTTTATACTTTTTCCTTCTGCTTCCAGGATTTTTCCCATATGATGGTGACCCTTCAGACTTACCAATAGGTTCAGGAGCCCTGGCAGCCCTAACACGGCTAGCTGTGCCTTCAGGCCAGTACTCCTGCCCCTGAATACTTGCACGAGCACCAGACGCTGGCTCCATCTGTCCAGATGTGGAATCCATATAACTGTAATATGGAGGACGCTCAACAGATAAGGGATCGTAAGAACCATCCTTCTTAGCACACTTCACGCAAAGACGTAAACTGGCCTTCCTATTGCTGCTGACTCCAACCCTATCCTTCACGCTTTGGGCAGAAAATGAACCTACAAATGATGTCTGGGTGATTCCCAGAAAAAACATATATACACATATTAGCCATCAAATACTTACACAAGCAGTAATCAATTCAAGCTGGGAAAGATAGCAAGGATCCTACTAATTCCACTTCATAGTTGTAAGGGACATCCAGAAGGGTGGGGGCCCACCATTAAGTAATCCACCAATTATTAGGTCTTGGACAAATTGACTCTGCAGATGACCAAATATCCAATCTACTGTATTAAGAATTATGGGAAAGTAGAAGACCCACAAATAAAGATATCTAAACATCAGATGTTTTAAGTTCATTTGATCATCCAACCATTTAGCTAGAAAATATTCTTGGCGGGTTCTAAGTTGGTGCACCCCAAAACCCCCCTCCCCCCTCAAGAACACATTTCAACTTTACCAAGGGTCGAGGGGACTCTAGTCTTTGCTTCCTGACTCAACTGCTCTCCACTTAGCAATAAATGAAAAAGATCAAGCACTAAATGTAAAATTTCCAGCAGATTGTGAGTTAACTGGCCCTTCAATGAAACCTTGTGAAAGCATAACCGTCTTTGGAATATGTTGCATGGGTTTGTATGCAGATGTGCCCAGAAATCAGATCATTCAACCTTTAAATCAGAGGATACAAGGACTTGGCTAATATGAATTATGGATACATCAACTAGGTGTAGGTACATGGACAAAACATACAAATAATTATACATAATCCACGTAAGCAAACATGTTATAATAGATACACTTTTTAATATCCAAAATGAGGACATCTAGCAACAAATCTGTGACATTAAAACTCTAAACCTCATAATGTACCCAAAATCTACAATATGTATGGTTAATACTTAACAAGAATTGACTTGTAACAGAGCAGTCTCACAGTTCATGTTGGTTCTTTAAGTACACCAAATTAGAAAAAAAAAAAAAAAAAAAAAAAAGAGCAATCAGACACCAATCCCATACACTAGTAATGTCATGTTTTCTGTGGCAAGGCTAATTATGTAAGACAAACAGTCCAGGTATCACAGACTACAAAACAAAATCATTAGGAGACAACAACGAAAATAAAAGGAGGGGAGGGGGGGAGAGAGAGAGATCCAACTATCCATGCTATGTCAAAGGAAAATGTACTGCATTCTTATTTTACATGTCAGTATGGTGGTATGGGAAACAAGAATTTCTGAGGGATGTAGTAGTTCTTAAAGATATATGCTGTCGTATATGCATGATGATGAATTTCAAGCCCTCCTAATCCCTCTTTACATTTTGCACATAAGGATGGAAGAAGAAATACCATTTGACAATCAAAGTAAAAACTGACCACATCAGATGATGGGAAGCCATGTGATACTGTTGTGTTCCTTTGTCTACTCAATGGTGGAAAATATTCAGAGAAGTGTATATAATGGATAGCCATGATATCTGGTCAAGTTAGCATCATATTGAAAAATTGGCTTAATGGCACAATTAGCATTGACACCCATTGCAAGGTAGGCCTTCATTCCCAGTCCACTGTGCCACATTGATTCATGAGTCATGAATTTCTCAGCACCTAAGTATACCAAATTTCTCTGATGAACAGTATGAAAGATTTCAAGGATCAGCTATGGCAATCTGGGCTGGATCATCTGTTACTAATCCAGACTGTAATTTATAAAACAGAAGGCCATCCAATCCACTGAGAAGATAAGAACTAATCCATAGGGGATTATCCGATACTGCCAGTCGGTCAGCCAATCCATCTTGGATATTGGGATCAGCTGGGACTGACACAATTTGCACTCAATTGATATTTGGTGCGCAAACAAGAAATCTCCCAGATAAACAGAATAAGTCAGCATCTGAATGTTCATTAAAACAAGTAGAATAAACAATGAAAATATAAACCTTCTAATAGCTATCTTTTACATTCACATGTAGCAAAAAGTAAAGAACAAAGCCTAATTTTATCACGTATCCATTCATCTTTAAAAAGAAAGTATACAGTTCTGTAAAACAATTTAAAGTCAAGACATAACCTTAATCTGAATTATGGGAATTGATCTCTACTGGAATTAGGATAGGAGACAGGGTGGAAGAGAACTGGGATAAGCAGAATCAAATTGGAAAGACTCAAAACAGTTAAAAGAAAGCAACAGAAAAAAAACCATGGAGCTTAAAATCTTCTCCGTTGGGCCAGAAACTCAAGTTCAAGTGCACTATTAGGAGTTGTCTATCATTGCGGTTCTGAAAGAACCAATGATGGCAAAGAGGGTTCAACACCTTCAGATCAATGATCCCTCTTTGCTACAGGATCTTTACACAGCCCAACTCCAAAACAGATTTAATAATCAATAGAGAAATCAACTTATCTAAAAAATCCAACCATTGACAACACTTGAAATTGGTGGGAGACCCTCTTAACTTCAATTATGAACACTAGCAGAAATTTGGAGTCGATCGAAGGAGAACTGAAACAACTACAGATTCTGCAAGGTTGCTGTTCAGGTTACCGCCCAGATCTGGAGCAGTTTCTGAAAATTTTGATGATGTTTAGCACCAAATCAGCAAAGATCTGGTAGTCTTCTAACAGAATAATTGTCGCCAATGGGAATGAAGAACAGCCAATAACATGAGCAGAGAACAAACAATAAGAACAAACAATAAGAAAACAAATTGTTGGTTGAGTCTCACAACCAAAGGAGACTCAACCAGAAATCAAAGTTTAACTTTTCTTTTCTGGTCTAAATCTGCCCCAGCCTTCTTTTACTTCTTACTTATATAATTTATAAGATTACAAAATAATAGGAAATCCTAACTAAAACAGAAACTTCCTTTTTAGAGAATAGGAAAGTTTCCAAAATAGAAAATAGGAAAGTTTCTAAACACTTTTAGGAAACTAAATTTAAGAAAGTTCTTAGTTTCCAAACAATTTCTAAATAACTAACACTATATTTTAGGAAAGAAATAAAAAAAGAGTGAAAAATCTGCTGCTGGTACTGTTCACGTGAACAGTACCGTGAACACTGTTCACATGAACACTGGGGGTGATTGGTCAGCCAATTGGGCCTGGCCCGATTTTGGGAGATTGATTCTTCTTTCGGCCCCTTCTGGAGTAGACTTGGACTGCATCAACCAAGTTCTGTACAATCCTAGTGGGTGCAGCAGAAATAGATTTTGTTTCTGGTTAGAAGAGTTAATTTCAGAAACAGGGACTTGAAACAGCAGTAAAAGGAATTTAGAATCCAGGAAACAACCAGAATTGATTGATACTGATTAATGTCAAACTCCAGAACAGGATAGTATTTGAAACAGGTAACAGACTGGAGATTTTCAGCAGAATAAGAAAGTACGGAGCAACGAATGGCAGAGAAAGTTTTCTGACCTGTTATGTCTAATAAACAGATGTTAAAATTCAAAAGTGAACTAAAGTTAAACAGAAACAGAAGAGAAGCAGAAGATGGTGCTGGTAATGCACATGGCAAAATCCAAAGGTTCCCACTTCCCACCCAAGGATGTGAGGAATATCCCATAGCATGACAAATACTTCCTCTTCTGGCTGGCTAAGGAGGATATTCCCACCTGTTTTTTGATTGCCTTTTCTCCCACTGCATTTCAAAAGAGATCCTCAAGCGATGTTGGCTTTTGAGAAGATGTATTCTCGAAAGTTGATGGCTGAGAAACAACCTTTAACAGCTGCAATCTACCATACTTGGATGGAAAGGAACCTTAGGGCTTGGATCTCAAATTCAAGAAGCTTCATCCAAATTTGGAAGGAATGGAGGATATTGTCTTTGATGTCATGGAACCTATTCAATTCTGATGTGATTAGGATTTTGCTTTGTTTTATCCCATTGTTGACCCTCGGCCTTGTAACTTTGCGCTTCCGAGCCTTTCTGCCTCTTCGGGTTGTATAGATATTAGCTATTCACCCAAAACATGATTAGCCAGTATCTTCTTTTTCTTCTTTTTTTTTTTGGGGGGGGGGGGGGGTGGGCGCATCAATTAAACATGCTAGTGTTATTAGAGTTGCAAAGAGGGGACAGAGAGGGAGAGAAAGAGATAAAAGAATTAAAGGATGCCTGCTAGTAGGCATTCAGATTTCTGCATCTACAACAAGGGTTCTCACATATTTCAGATGGACTGGTTGTTCCTTTCTTCGTAGCTGGAACTTGTGAGGTATCATCTCGGGGCGATGTTACATCACCTGATAAACACACAATCTACTTAGCAGATTGCAGAAAGATGTGAGGGTCTATTGGCAGCAAACACAGATATGAATCCAGCATCAAAGCTGGTTCCCAAACTGTAGAAGAAAGGCACAAAAATGTCTTCAAACCCAAACTGCCTTGAAAATCCTTCGGTTTACCCAAGCACATGAGGATATTAAGAACTATACATCTTTCTCTCTTCCTTTCTTTTATTTTCCCCTCCCTTTTAAAAAAATATGTTGTTGATACCAAGAAGAATAAAAAAGGAGATTAGAAAAGAAACGAAAGAATGGATGGCACAGCCAAACAGCTACTTCAGATACCTTTCCCATATAGCAAAAACATGGATAAGGAAGTAGATGCATTAGAGGAGGAAAGATGAAGCACGGAAAAACTCCAAAAAGGATGGCTGATGACGTCCTCAGACTTCTGCACTAGAGAGTAAAGGTCATATGTAATGTAGAACTAATCCCGAAGCAGGGAAATCCATTGCAAGATTAACTTGTGACAGGATCACCGGAAGAGAACACAACTAGATTATAGAAATCTAGATAACTGTGTCAAAACAGATATAATAAGTCAAAAAAATTTGGTTGATTAGTTTACTAGGAAGAGGGAACAAACCACTAAAGTTAGATGGAAATCTGATGGTTAGATTCAAAGATATGGAGCAAACCTACTGGGAGTAAGAAAACTCAAAGCTGTTCTGCCGATGGACTGTTAGGATTTAAAAAAAAAGGATTCAGTCTAAGAGTTCAAAAAAAAATTATTGAAACTAAAAAATCCATGGCAGAAAGAAATTAGGTTCAAAATCTCAAATTTGAAGTTGAAGTAAGATTTCAGAAAATCGATGGGAAAACTGGCTGAAAAAACAGAATCTTTTTTAATACTTAATCAAGCAAATTGATGGCAAATTCCAGTAGTGTTTAATCAAGGATGAACTCAATAACCAGAAATAGGAACTGATATATGAGAATAGAATTATAAGAAATCAGAGAAAAAGTAGAAGAATTAGAGGGAATTGTCAAAAATAGAAAATAAGAAGAATGAGGAAAGATGATGCAGATCGGAGAGTTGGGATCTGGGATCTGCTGGTGGTGGGTTAAGGGAGAGAATAAAAAAAGAAGAAGAAAGAGAAGTAAAAGACTGTTTCAGGATTGTGAATAGTACTTGCTTTAGGAAAAAGAGAAGAGAGGAAGAGAGAAGGAAGAGAGGCAACAACCTCTAAACAATAGTTTGAGATCTCGATTTCATGGGAATCTGAGACAAAACCAAGGTCAAAACAGAAAAGTACGAGGTTATGGTGGTTTCAAACAAAACACGGTCGAACCATGGCTATAAAATCCCATGTTTCGACCGGTTTCAATTAGGTTTCGACCATATTTTTTATGGGCCTAGAAACCTTGGTTTTGAGTTCCATCTGAAAGAAATACCAGGTTCCGACCTGGTTTCAGTGGTTTCGTTTCGGTTTCGGGCCTAACCGAAACAGGCCTCGAAACCGGACCTCAACCTTGCTCTAAACTAAATCACTAATTCATTACATTCATCAATCATTTGGGGGGGAGCAAGGATGTAAGGATGTAAATGGATAGCTGAAAATTCAAATTCGATACGAATTTGCATCCTTTAGCGGAATCCGAATCTGAACCATATGATTCGAATGTGAATTCAGATAGATAGGGTCGGACTCGGATATCGCTCAAACAGAACGGATATAATCAGCTCCGATCTGTTTAGGTGTAATCTTGGGGTTAAGTAAAATATAGCCTAACAAAGTAATAACTTAATAAGTAATATAGGGAATAGGGTTTTGTGAGTCATCATGGCCTCTTACCTAAGGGAAAGGAAAAGGAAGGGAAAAGTGGGAGAGACCACTGATTAAGTTCATAGTTATCCTTCCAAGCTAAGCTAAATCTATGAAAGAATTTAGCCCTAAATGGCTAACTTCACGCAGAGACACCCTCTTTGTCTTCTCCTCCAAATTCTCCTCGGTCTGCCCTATCAGCAGCAGATGCTCCTCACAAACCCTACCTTCTCATCTCTGTGTATAAAACTAGATGAAATGGAATGCTCTCACTAGCTAACTCACCACCCTGTCAGATCTGTAAGTCTCACCCTCAAGCTTAATTAAAAAAGCTTAAATGGCTAAAACCCCCTAATTCTTGTCTCAATGAGACAGTGAGAATGAGTTCTGCTCATGTTTTCGATTCCGCATGTATGAACCCCATCGCCTCTACCGTTGTGGTTGATCTGGGGCTGTTGCAGTGCTGCAGATGACAAAAAGGAATAAGCTTCTGAGTTTCTCTATGCTATAAATACTATCACTACCACTAAAAGTCTAGCAGTACCCGGCCACTTTTTTTTACCAGATAGTTACAAAGACGGAGAACCCTGATGTAAGGAAGGCTGTGTTTCTTTGTCCATAAGCAAAATGTCAGTTTCATTGTTGAAGTTGTTGTTCGATTCTGCATCTGTTCCTTGTCTGAAAACAGAAAATGTAGACCTTGCAGGTTTTTCTTATTTTCTTCTTTCATTCTTCTTTAATCGTTCTCTCTGTTTCGTAAGGTTTCATTTTTTTCTATTATAAAAGCATAGAATCCTACAAACAGCGGATGGACGACCCCTGCATTGTCTGCCCGAAATGCTTACATGAAAAACCCAAATTTTTTACTTTTATTTTCTAGATCATCAAAACAGGTATGATTCTTTGTTCCGATCCACTCGTGGATAACCAAACAAAATATGAAGTAAATTAAGATACCCTTGTTTCTTCTCCAAGGGACAAGACAAACACCTCATGTGAATGGAAGATTGCAAAACAAAGAAACATAAAAACATATAGAGAGAGAAAAAAAAAAAGAAGAGAGAGAGACCTTTCCTTTGATTGATGTTATTGAAAAGCGTAAGATGAAAATTTATGGGCAAGTAGAGAACAAAAATTGTGATTTTGAGTTTTATTTGTGTATTTTATTGTATATGCATTTCAAAATAATGTGGTGTATATTGTATTATAAGTTTCAGATTCAATTCGGATTTTAACCGGATATCCTATTAAAAATCAAATTTGAATTTGTTTTTATACATCTGTGGATTTTGGATCGGATTTGGATAAGGTAGTTGGTAAACGGATTTGGATTCAGATAGTTGATGTATTCAATTCGAATTCGAGCCGTTTACATCCCTAGGTGGGAGGTTGTTTACAAGCTTTAAATAAAAACAGAAATAAAATTCCACTGTAAGTGGAATTCTTAAAGAAGAAAACAAATAAGATTTAAAAAAAAAAAAAAAAAAAAAAAAAGATAAAAGACTCCCTGAATGACTCCCACTATCTATAGTGATAAGATTCATAAAATTTTGTACTTGCTTTAGGAAAAAGAGGAGTGAGGAACAGAAACCATGGGAAAAGAGGAGGGGAGAGGCAACAACCTCAAAACTAAATCACTAATTCATTACATTCATCAATCATTGGGGGTGTGAGGTTGTTTTCAAGCTTTAAATAAAAAAGAAAAATAAAATTCCACTTAAAGCAGAGTTATTAAAAGGAGAAAACAAATAAGACTTCTAAAAACGATAAAACTCTCTAAATAACTTGTATTATCTATAATGATAAGATTCCTAAAATTATGAATCATTGTTAAAAATCTCCACAAGATAAAAGGACGTCTCTAATTAAATAATTCTTAGAGAGAGGAAAAGAAACTAGGATACTAATCTTATCTAAACCTTATCAACTATAACTAAAAGAAGATTTTAACTAACCTTATCACTAAAGGACGGAGTCTAATAAAATAATACTTTTTGTACACCACTTTAAACACCCACTTTTGGGCCTTATAAAATTAAGCACATTACAAATAATAAATCCAAAAATAAAAACCCAACCCAACATAGTACTAAATCCTAGACCAAATTAAAGCAGACCTTAAATTGGTCTTGCATTATTTCCCACCAGTTCAAAAAAAAAAAAAAAAAAAGAGGAAGAAGTTAGGAATAAGAACACTTCAACTAGTGCTTGTGGCTTTTCATCTGCAACTTGAACAAAATTTAAAATATGAAGCTCTGATATGGCATCTATATCTTGAAATCTTGTGAGGAAGAATGAACTCGAGATGTGGAACAATTGTCGTTGCAATAGGATCTTTCACAAGCTCGTTTTATGCTCGAAGGGATTGAACTTCCTCTGTCGGCTCTATAGAAATAACAAGTTCTCATCTTGTTTTACCTCTTTCAACTCCTTTTGTGGCTGCACTGTTGATGCCACTTCAACAACTTTAAAGTTCTATCACACTGCGAGCCTTACAAGAGAGAAGTTTGTTATCGATGAGAGGGCTTTAACGTACATGAGTTTCCTTCAAGATCAAGGACAGCATGCCATTCTTCCATCCATGATTATGATGGGATGTTTAGAAGAAGGAAATATATGACATCAACACCATCAAAGTAGGAAGAATTTGAAAATAAATGAAAACGTCACCATTATATTCAATGATGATCTCATGTGTCTTAGACAATACCACTACCACAGACTACGAGAGTAGATTCTCATCCTGTCCTTCATCTATGAATAAGGAGGAAGTCTTGCCATTAGTCAAATGAATTCTAGTCTTGAAAATAAAAGAATTTATGGCTAGTTTTAGCTCTGATACCAAGTTAATGCAGATCAAAAGGTCTACTAGTGGTGGACTAAGGGAAAGAATAAGAGGAGAGCTAGAGGACTGTTTCGGGACTGTGAATAGTACCCATGAATTCATGAATAGTGCTTGCTTTAGGAAAAATAAGAGAAAGAAATAGAAACCATGGGGGAAGAGAGAAGGGAGAGAGGCAACAACCTCTAAACAAATCACTAATTCATTCCATTCATCAATCATTAGGAGGTGGAAGGTTGTTTACAAGCTTTAAATAAAAAAATAAAATAAAATTCCACTTAAAGCGGATTTCTTAAAAGGGAACAAATAAGATTTCTAAAAACGATAAAATACTCTCAAAATGACTCCCACCCTCTACAGTGATAAGATTCCTAAAATTTTAGGAATCATTGTAAAGATATAAGGGCATGCCCTAATTAAATAACTCTTAAGAGAAAGGAAAACAAACCAGGAAACTAAATCTTATCTAAACCCTATCATCTCTAACTAACTTTATCACTAAAGCATGGGGTCTAATAAAATAATTATTTTTGTACACCACTATAGACACCCACTTTTGGGCCTTATAATTAAGCACATTACTAAGAATAAATTTATTCCAAAAATAAAACCCAACCCAACTTAGTACTAAATCCTGGCCCAAAATTAGATTGGGTTTTAAATTGGGCAGGCATTATAAGATCACACCTATTAAAAGCAGATCATCAGGAGGACAAAATTAGAGCTGGCATACCAATCCCATATGCACTGCTCAACAGCATCAAAACTCTAAAGAAAACCCAAAATTGTTTACTCAAAACATGTCTAATGTGTAAACATGTATCTAACCTTTTAAAGTTCTTAAAGTGACTCATAAAAGGACTCCTAATCACTCTCTTATACCGACTTAAAGTAAAAAAAGGACTCAAAATAGAACTCTTAAAAGCTATTAGGCATCCTAATATAACTCAATCAATTAACTGTTAATCCCATGTACTAGCTTCACCCCGCACTTTAGGGCTTATAATTAAAGTCCAATACAACAAATAACCCATAAACTTATCCAACTAAAAAAAAATAACCCATAAACAAGTAAGGTTTTCTAAGCCCATAGAACCTATCCATGGTCCAAAATAAGTTTTTTTTTTTTTTTTTTGGATAGGTACAATATAAGGTTTTTTGAATCCCAATTGAGCAATTTTAACTGCATCATTATATCTGGTTGTCTAAAAGCAGGTGAAAAACCAGATGATGTTGAAAGGGTGTTGTTTGAAATAGGCCTCAAAGGACTGAAACAATAGTCTACCAACTCATACAACAATATCTCCATCTCTCTCCCCCCAACCTCCTTCCAAAAGGCCCCAGCCTTAATAAAACATCTTTTGAATGGACAACTACAACTGAATGTTAAATATCATAAAATGGTACTGCATAGTCCAGCCATATTTTTTTTCCCAAACCAACAGCTTAACATGTGCCAACCTTTGGGGAGAAAGGTTTTAGTTGTATCTAAATGATACAAGATCAAGGTCTTCTACAATCCTGTTTGGTAATAATCCAAACCAAAGGAGGATCTAATAGCATCAGAAGTGGTTTCCAGACATTTTTTTGGCATTAACTTTCAAATTCACAAGGAGAACAAGCAGCAAGCAGCAAAAAAGTGAAAAGAAACAATTTGACAGTTTTCCATCCTGATGGACATTTCTAAATTATGTTAACCAGATTCTAGCATTTTAAATTTCTTGATGCTATGAGACTTGAATGTACAGAATTTCCATGAACTTCTAAATATATTGTCTTCATCTAATATGAAAAGATTCTCATAACTTTCTAGGCACAGAAACTAGCACAAATATTTTTTTTCTTTTTCTTTTTTTCCTGACTACAGGTATCCAGGTCCTGCGGACACATACTGACCCCACAACTGCATGGACTGAGTCATTCCAGGGTTGAATGAAAACCATTCCACTTGCACCCAAAGCAGGAAAGAAATAGCACTTAACCCGGTCCGAGTGGCCCCAAGACGGTAAGAGAAGTTGAACTCAAAACCTTCCACTTCTAGGCTCCAAGCCCACTAAGCTACCCCTTGGGTTCAACATAACTTTAAAGCCACAGTAGCACGAATATCCAATTACATAAAAAAATAAAAACAATACAAAAGCATCATGAACTGAAAATTTAAAATAACCAAAACCAGTACAACTCAAGCATAAGACAAGCATGAAATGCAGACTACGTCCACATTTATATAAGAAATAATCACACCTGAAAGGATTGAAAACAGGATTCACACCTGAAAGGATTGAAAACAGGATCGCCGAGCAAGAAAGCCATCTACAGAGAACAAACACTTGGGTCCTCTATCTGCCAGGGAAAGAATGAACCAAAGGATATAAATAAACTCACTTTTCTTATTAACTGGTTAGTGAAATAAATCAATAGCAACGTCAATCTTATTTAAGCAAAACCCATAAAAATAATCTAAAACAAATACAACATATAAGCCCACACCTTGATAGAGCCAGGTTGTTGAGGGAAATGCCATTTCCATGAGCGATGTTCAGCTGTTACTTTGCATTGCAGTCTAACAAGAAAAAACATTGGCAGCAAATGCCAAAAAAAATGGAGTTACAAATCAAAAGAATATGAACGAACCCGAAAAAAAAATTTAACTTTTGCTCTCAACATAATTTTGTTAAATTGAGGGAATTCAAACTATGGAGAAGAAGTAAGAGAAAAAATGCAAATTAAGTGCAAAAGCCAGTAAAAGCATGGAACTCACCAGCATTTGTAGGTTTTCCAAGATGAAACCATTGATTTGAGAAGAAAAGCTTCTGACGCTGAGCAGTACTGAGTTTCTTAACACGAGAATCAATGGCTACGTTCGACAGTTACTTTTCGTTTATTGTTTCATATCGAAGTTCCTTCTTTCATAAGCTCGGGAATTGCAAAAGCGACCGACCGAGCGACCGAGGGAGAGTATTGAGGTTTTAGATGGAAGGTCTAAGGATGAATTGATAGTTGCGACTTTGAGAGTGATGGGGTTGTGGAGCTTGTAGGTTCAGACGTCGGGGTTTGGACTTCGGATAACGTAGCGGAACTCTTGAAAAGGGGAAATTTTGAGTGTTTTCGGCCGTAGCTCTTGATTGTGCGACATGATATGTTCCACCCGTTAGATAGATGCCACGTGAATAAGCTCGCATCAGACGGTTAATTTTAAAAAAATACAAAAAAAAATGATACATCGAGTAACACCAAAAAAATAAATTAAAAGGGAAAATGTATCCGCAATTTCTTCTTCCTGCATATCTTCTTCGACTCCCAAAGTTCTCCTTAATTCTCTTTCTTTTTTTTCTTTTTTTTTGGTAATTATCCCTATTCTTCTCTTCTTTGACTTCAACTCCTACTTGCATCTTCCAACAAATCTTGCTCTTACCTATAAATAAGAGGGGAGAAATACAAAAAAAATTTGCAGAATTATTAGTTCATGGTTTTGGATGTAAACGTGTCTTTATTGGGAGCTAAAAACACAGCGAGGGTGATGATCCCATCCAAGAAGGGTACTATTGATAGCATATTTCTCCTGGCTAATTACATCGCAACAAGTGTCTGTCCATGAATCATATCGGGAAGATGATAAGTGTCATGCCAGATATCACCTTAGGGACGTCTCAACAATGGTAAGAAAAAGCACGTGGGTGTTCGTACGTGCCAAATCTCTGGACTGATCTCGGGCGTATTTCGGGGATCATGGTTAAGGAATGATCTAGAAGATTGGATCTAGATAGGATTCTCCATCCATGAAGGTTTCATATGGTGACTCATAAAGGCAGAAGCGACGGCCCTGCCTGTCAATAGGATCTTCATCCTATGGCCACCCACTATAATTCGGTCGGCTTCATCAGTGACACTTACCTTGTTCGGTCCTGGTGGAGTCACAGTCTGGTCACATCCAGTCAATCACCGAACGGCATATCCGCTCGAGCGATAGGTGTGTCCTTTATATAAACCCACGACAATCACAGGTAACGATATCTGATTTCTTAGCCTCTTTGAGAATACTCGGGGAACCCACCTCTCTACGGAGCTTACCATCTTCTTATAAGCTCCATACCAATTGCTTTGTTACTGACTTAATCGTTGGGGTGCACACCGGACATCACTGTCCGGCTCTGATAACCTTTATCTTATCTTGCAGGGAACAAGACACGTCAGCTAACCCAGTTTCAGCAGCAACAAGTACTATACTCTTTACTTCCAATATAGTTTCTGTAATTGCAGGCGAGATTTCACATGCTTATACTACTTCAAAGCATGCAATGGTGGGATTAACCAAGAACTTGTGTGGAGCTAGGTAAGTTTGGGATCAAGGTAACCTACATCTCTCCCTACAGAGGCATTACTCCAATGCTAAGGTCGGGATTTGAGATGTTGAAAGATTCCATGATTGAAGGGATACTGTCAAAAGCTGTAAACTTGAAAGGGGTAAACAATAATGCATAGGACATTTGTCACACCCCAAAAACCAACATTGTTTTGGTATGACTAGATTCCCTATTGTGCAAATATATTCATAACCAAGATCACAATTGCAATGCAACACTCACAATACCTCTCATCCAATCACACTTATAGATAAGGATCAAATTAGATATAATAACTAAATGGCAGAATCATCTTCATTAACACTGAAGTTGAGAGCTAGAATGATAATAACATAATAAAGTTTATGTATTTGAAAACCATTATATAAAATAAAGCTAACACATAGGCAAACTAGCTTAGCTATTATGGGTTACATTTTCCCGAAGACATTCAAAAACTGACCAAGCTAACAAGTAAACCTAAATCAAATAAAAGCAAACTGTCTACATCAGATAATATCCTGTCCCTGGTCCATAGAGATAGTCATTACATTCATACGTAGTACCATGAGATTCTTCTTCAGAATACTCTTCTTCAGATTCAACAATATCAACAATACCTGTAATACAATCTAAAAATATGTACGTACAAAAGGGTGAACAAACAATACACTCAGTGATAAAATCAGCACACATAAGCACACCATGCATGAATACATTATTAGTGGCTCAGTCTATGAACAAGCATGCACTATATCGTGACACACCAAGCACATGTATGAACACTCAAGCACGGGTGAGACAAATGATCCACAATTGTTCACTCAGCATGTGAACCATTACCCAAATAATGAATAATACATACCAATGGTTATGCCAAGGTATTACCAGCATTCCCCCAAGATAAGTTTTGTCCTGGCATCCAAAGTCTCAACACACTTCTCTAGGTAAAAACCTAGTCCATTGGGAAAAACACTTAGAACAGACATCATCCCTAGGCTTACTCTGTCACACCCCAATTCTGCACCAACCAGAATGGTGTGATGAACCGTCTATGATCCAACGGTTCAACCAGGATCTCGAATAGGCTGTGTCATTTTGCTTAAACCATACACATCCACAACCATAATCAGAGTAAATAAACAATAGCGAAAGTCTTTAATATTAATGAACTAAGTATCTAACAGTGATAACATAAATAAAGTATCCAATTATCTCCAAAAGACTAAGACATAAAATAAAATAAATTAATCAATTACATGTTCTTAATAATCCAACAATAAATCTAATCAAAGACGCATGAGTTGCACTCGCACGACGAATCATGCGACTCCATCATAGTTTCTGCATCCATCGCGGCAACATGTTCGTACATCGGAGCATTCATATAGTCTTCTACAGTAGTACCTGCATCATCAACTAAAAATATTCGACGTCGAAAGGGTGAGCACACATCACGGCTCAGTGAGCAAACAAAACAATGCAACAAACATATGCATGCATACAATTCATAGCTTTGATCTGATTCATAAGTTTGCAATGTGCAATAGAAAGGATAGGTGGCCGCCGCACCTCTATACACGAGTGTGTGAAGCCGCCCAATGGATCAAACACCATTGCCGTCCCACATGCACCCACCATGGAATAGAGATAGAGCTAAAGTGCCCGGATCAAACATCGCATGACACTTCCCCTGATGCCCTACACATACCAATACGTAAGCCCCTATTGGCGAGGGCTTGTAAACTGGGCTCGCAACAAACCAATCTTAATGTCAAACAGTGTATCCAAGGCCTCACCCCAGCATCTCTCAATACGTCCATAGAGATAGAGCTAAGGCCTCTCGGTAGAGTCAGAGACTACACGATCCGAGGCCACCTCCCCTGATGCCCTACGACGTAATAGCTCTGCTAAGGTAATGGCGATACGATGATATATGTAAGACCCGTATCAAACTAACCCGGTCTTACCTCCTTGAACCAGGTCTACCCATCATGGATGAGCCAAATGGACCAAGTGCGTGAAGGAGATCACGATCCCAGGTATTAAACTGACAAAAAAAACTTAAATTAAGGGGAGGGCCGCATACCCAGCAAGGGAGGGTCGGACCCCCCAAGACAAGTCAGACCCCCAGTTTTACATGGGGGGTCGGACACTTCAGGAACCAGGGGTCAACGGGATCTCCGACTGTCACACCCCAATTCTGAACCAACCAGAATGGTGTGAGTGAACCGTCATTGAACCAATGGTTCACACCAGGATCTCGAATAGACCGTGTCCACTCATACAAACCATTGCACATAACCACAATCAGAATATAAATAATACAATGAAGTCTTTAAATAGAATGAACTCGAGTATCTATTGATAACTTAAATAAAATATCCCATTATTCAAATCCAATCATAAAATATAATATCATTACATCTCTTTAAAAGTTAACCAAAAATAAGCGAAACAAATAAATAAAATCGAGTCGGGTACACGCGAGAAGGGCACTCGCATGAAGCGTCATGCTCGTCCTCTCCCTGCCTGCACCCAGAGCAACGAACATCACCATACGCCGGAGCGTTCATATAGTCATCCACTAAGACAATCAGACTGTTTCACAATATTATGCATGAGTAACAAACATTTTATGCTGTGGTCTGGTTTAAGTTTGCAATGTGCTATAGAAAGGTTTGGTGGCCCCCGCACCTCTATACATGAGTGTGTGGCACCTCATAGATCACACCCCCATTGGCCCACATGCACCCATCATGGAATAGAGATAGAGCTAAGATACCCCCGTACCTCCCCTGATGCCCTACCAATACCAGTACCTAAGCCCCTGCCGGCCGGGGCTCGCAACCCGGGCTCGCAACTAACCAATCCTATATGTCATCAATGTATGCTCTATCCCGGCCACGCCGTCTACGGCATAGAGATAGAGCTAAGGCATTCCTACACCTCCCCCGATGCCCTATCCGCAACTAACTCACTAGGATAGAAACAATACACAGGTAGACCCTATCCCAACATAACTCCCTACGGCATAGAGATAGAGCTAAAGCATCGTGGACAAGCCAGCGTCGACCTCGGAGACCACAGTGCCACATAACCATGGCCAGGCCAGCATCAACATCGGAGACCACCGTACCATGACCTTCCCCTGATGCCCCACCCGTACCAAGCATGTTAAGACAAAATACTACAAAAAGTGCTAGTGTGAGGAATGATCCTAGGCCCATGCCCCACTCCACACACTAACAAAAACAATCACATGCTTAACAATCACATCCTATCAATGCATGAACAGTAATAATAACTGAAATTAAAAGATGGCATGTGAATATGCACAAACATCACATCATATATAATCAGGTGATTAACATCGACTTACTGTCCATTAATTATTAGGTTTAGGTCAGATTCCCTTACCTGACGCTCGTTTGTTAGCTTGCTCCACGTCCCAAGATCCAAACGGGAAGTCACAAAGTCCTACAATATTATTAGGGTTTCATTAGAATAGTTTTCTTAGGATTTCATGTTGATCGGAAACCAACAAAGTCCAAAACCATCCTTTCAGAGCTGACCGGTCGCAACATACCGGTTGCAGCTCTGTGAGCAACCTAGCAACCGGTATGGTCAACCGGTATGTCTCCGGAAGACCATACACTTGGTTTTTCGACTGCCGTCGATCGATTACCTTGGATTTTCACAGTTTCTCCTATCCATTCTAAGTCTAAGCTTTAAGTTAGAGTTATCCCCAACTCATTCGAGTCTAGTTTCGATGAATATCATCTCGGAATTCGAATCTAGGTTTTAACGACAACTTAGGGTTTAATATCCAATTTAGGGTTTTAGATCAATACCTACTTTGCATGGTATTAATCCACCCACACAACTATCCTAAAGTCATAGGGTAAGAAGAATGATTAAAACACTTACCGTTGACTGGCGTAACGTGAGCGTTGTCGAACGGTAATGGCGGCACCTCCTTCTTCTTCCTAGCTCCTTCTCATTTCCAACCTCCTTCTCTTCTCTAGGGTTTGTGAGAGATAATGGAAAGGAATTGAGGAGGTTTAAGGGTGTATTTATAGGCTAGAATTAGGGTTTAGTAACCCCATTAGGATTAGTAAGGTTCAGGCATTAGGGTTTAGGAAAATGAGACCCACAGAGATCCAATTCTGGATCTCCGCACTCAGCTGCGCAGAGCATACCGGTTGACCAGTACCAAGACCGGTACCATCGACCGGTCAACATAAAATGATGACTAATTGACCGTCTTTGATCCGATTTCGTACCTGTTTGTCATCCGCTTGTCCCGTCTGGCCCGGTGATGATCGAAAGACCTGCTACGACACAACACCAAGGTTTAGACCGGGTTTACAGAGTGCGGGTCTTACAACTCCCCCACCCTTAAAAGAAATTTCGTCCCGAAATTTGCATGTAGGTCTCACAACTCCCCCACCCTTAAAAGATATTTCGGCCTCGAAATTTGAACGTACCTTGATCGTCGAAAAGGTTAGGGTACTCCTTCCTCATCGCGCCCTCCTCTTCCCAAGTAATTTCTTCAACATTTTGGCTTCTCCAATGCACCTTCACATAATGGATATCCTTGGTTCGAAGTTACTGTACCTTTCGACTTGAGAGCATCACAGGCACCACTTCGAATGTTAAGTCTTCAGTTAAGTCTGGGGGATCAGCGGTCAAGATGTGCGATGGATCTCTGACATACTTCTTCAGTAATGATACATGGAACATGTTATGAACGCTTGACATAGATGGTGGTAGAGCCAATCGAACGCTTGACTTAGATGGTGATACCTTCAAGAATACTTTGTCACCCACTGCAAACTCCAGATCTCGACGTCGATTATCCGCATAGTGCTTCTACCGAACTTGAGCTGTCTTTACTCTCTCCTTGATTTGATCAATCACTCGGTAAATTTCTTCAACAAACTCCGGTCCTACAATTCTTCTTTCTCCCACCTCATTCCATAATAGAGGTGTACAACACTTCTTCCCATAGAGTGTTTTATATGGGGCCATCTGAATTGTAGCCTGATAACTGTTGTCATAAGCAAACTCGATAAGTGATAGTTTCTCATCCCAAGCTCCCTTGAAATCTAATGCACAAGCTCGGAGCATATCTTCTAAAATTTGAATAGTTCATTCTGACTGTCCGTCCGTCTGAGGGTGAAAAGCTGTACTGAACTTCAACTTTGTTCCCATAGCTTTCTGTAATCCTTCCCAGAACTTTGACGTAAAACGGGGATCTCTGTCAGATACTATACTCTCTAGAACACCATGAAGTCTGACTATATTATCAACGTATAACTTGGCCAGTTTCTCCATGGTAAACTGAGGTCTGACCGCAATAAATCAAGCTGTCTTGGTGAGTCGGTCGACTATAACCCAAACTGCATCCACTGACCTTGGTGTCAAAGGTAGGCCAGTGACGAAATCCGTGCTTATACAATCCCACTTCCATGCATGTTCCGATAATGGCTGTAGTAAACCTGCGGGTCTTTGCCTTTCTGCTTTAACTTGCTGACAATTCAGACATTGAAACACGAAACGAGCTATATCTGCTTTCATACCCCTCCACCAATAAAGTCTTCTTAAATCATGGTACATTTTGGTACATCTAGGGTACTTCCTGGATGTACCGAATATGGAGTGTAATGAGCTTCAGTCATAACTCGATCTCTGATATTGCAGTCTTCACTCTCAGGTATACATAACCGTCCACGATACCTGAGTACCTTGTCTGAATCCAAGGTAAAGTCAGGATTGCTCGTACCCTTCTCTAAGTCTTCTTGCACTGTCTTGAGATGTGGATCCTGTAGGATTGCTACCTTAACTTCATCAACTAGATCCGGTGAGATCTTCAAAGCTGCAAACATCATGGTGAACTTATGAATTAAACCTTGCTCAACTGGATCTTCTACAGTCTCTAAAATATGTTCTTCATCATCTTCAATTGAACTTGAGGCTGCGGCACATAATGCAACATTTGTACTTGGTCCTGCCTCAGGTTTCGATGCCCACTTTCTGCTTAAGGCGTCAGCCACAACATTTGCTTTACCCAGATGATACTGGATGTCACAATCATAATCTTTTAATAACTCCAGCCATCTCCTCTGTCTCATATTCAGATCCTTCTGAGTGAAAAGATAAGTTAAGCTCTTGTGATCTAACTTGATCTGAAACTTCTCACCATACAAGTAGTGTCACACCCCAAATTCTGATCCAACCAGAACGGTGTGAGTGAACCGTCATTGAACCAACGGTTCACACCAGGATCTCGAATAGGCCGTGTCCACCCATACAAACCAATTACACATAACCACAATCAGAATATAAACATACAACGGAAGACTTTAAATAGAATGAACTGAGTATCTATTGATAATTTAAATAAATATCCCATTATCTAAATTCAATCACATAAAATAAATATCTATTACATCACTTAATATCAAACAAAATAACTGAAATAAACAAATAAAACAAATCACGGGACTCGCATGAAGCGTCATGCTCGTCCCGTCCCGCCCTGACATCCAACACCGCAACGACCACCATACGCCGGAGCGTTTGCGTAATCGTCCACGTTGTATCCCGCATCAACATCTAAAAACAATGTATATACAAAGGGTGAGCACACAACACGCCTCGGAAGGCAATCGACAGCTTTCACAAGATTATGCATGAGTAACAATCAATTTTATCTTGTGGTCCGGTTTTAAGTTTGCAATGTGCTATAGAAAGGTTTGGTGGCCCCCCGCACCTCTATACACGAGTGTGTGGCGTCGCACGAATAATCACACAACCACCAACCCACATACACCCATCATGGAATAGAGATAGAGCTAAGGTATACCCGCACCTCCCCGATACTCTACCCATACCGATTACCTAAGCCCCCTACGGCCGGGGCTAGCAAACCGGGCTCGCAACTAACCAATCCTATATGTCAACAATGTATGCTCTATCCCAAAGACGGCCGTCTACGGCATAGAGATAGAGCTAGAGCGTGCGGCCGGGCCGGAGACCTCCTAAACCTCACCTCCCCCTGATACCCTATCCGCAACTAACCCACTAGGATAGAAACAACACGCATGTAGACCCTATCCCAACACGACACCCTACGGCATAGAGATAGAGCTAAAGCATCGTGGACAAGGCGTCGACTCGGAATCCTCGGTACCACCAACGATGGTCGGGACAACATCAATATCGGAGACCAACGTACCACGATCTTCCCCTGATACCCCACCCGTACCAAGCCTGTTAAGATAGAATACTACAAAAGGTGCCAGTGTGGAGAGCGATCCCAGGCCCATGTGTAAGACCCGCACTCTGAAAACCCGGTCTAAGCCTTGGTTTTGTGTTGTGACAGGTCTTCCGATCATCACCGAGCCAGACGGGGCAAGCGGATAACAAACAGTGCGAAATCGGACCGAAGTCGACCAATTATACCTGGTTTTAGGTATACCGGTCGATGGTACCGGATGATGGTAC